>CM033638.1:18840316-20040316 GCA_019453435.1 Rhinogobius similis
GTCAGCCTAATGTTATGTATTCACTCCCGGAACTGTATGGTGCATGATCATCTTTCTTCTGTTCAAGATGATGATCTTCAACAATGCAAAGAGATGTATCTTTCGCCAAGCAGTGCCTTGTGATACAGATGTCTATGAACTGTGCAACATCCTGATGAAAGAGCTCAACTTATCCATACCAACTGAGCCATATCAGGCCTGGATCTGTATATGTGCCTGAGAGATAAGATCAATGGTTTAATGTAATTTGGATGTTTGTTTGTTTTACATTTCAGAGATACAAATTGTGTTTAAGGCAATGGCTTGGACATGAGGTTCTACTTTTTAATTCAACAACACATCACAATTGGATGTAATACTGAGCCTTTTGGGATTATTGCTAACTGGTTTTGATCACAGGTCCTTTGGTGAAGAGCTCATTCTGCTAACTGATTGTATAAGGAGATTAAGAACTCAACTGTTATATTTAAAGCATTTATGTAATTGTCCAATAAATCAAGACTGTTACTGGTTAACCCTGTATTTAATTAACACAATTCCTTTTAATCATAGAACAGAAATGGGTCACATTTATGAAAATTAGGAACAAGTAATGATTTGTTTTTACAAAACATGTTTAATATATTCAATATGTTTTAATACCACATAGAACCTAGCCTGAGGTTTTAAAATGTACAAAATTCCTGAGTGCCAAACTGCAACAAATTCAAATACATAAGCGATTAATTCTAAGATAATGGTGATTGACTTCAATGCATATTGAAATCTTGGGTAATAACATCCTCCTTTAGATTTGAACTTTGTTTGGCAGCAATAGTTTCTCATCTCTCATTCAACTATTATAGAACAAAACAAAAGTGTATGACAATAGCTGCTTTGCAAGATAAAATGATCAACATTAACTGATTACATAATATCCATCTCCAAATAGTTGCTGGCCAAAACATTATCAAATTCTGTGCGGAAATCAGGGTAGGAACAATAGGTGTAGGGAAGTTCAAGAACAGCTCCACAAGTGTGACTTACTGGTCTTCTGTTAAGACCAGTTTCTCCATTAAATGATAGAGTTATTTTGTCAACAGCTATTACTGAAGAACCTGTACAGAAGCGCAGTATCTTTTCTGCCTTAGTTTTGGTCAGCATTTTTGACATATCTCAGCAGATAACAAAATGTAGCCTGTTCTGCCTGAGAAAGGACTGCCTTTGTGGTTTTTGAACAGCTGGGAGACCTTCTTTCCGGATGCCTTTTTGCTTTGTACAAAGCCATTACACTTTCTTTATCAGGTAATAGTGGCTTCAAGTGAGCCATTTGTGTAGAAAGCTATCAATTACATATTTAGCTTCTTGAAGAATGGCTTTATGAGCCATTGTTTGAATGACCTGCTGCATATTATTTTTTGCAGGCAACTTGTGCGAGCCCATCCTTGTAAATATTTCCAGCAAGTCCTCTTCATCGGACTCCTCAGAAGTGCCCTGCAAGGCCTTCTCTAGTACAGACTTTCGACTGGAGATACAAAGTTGAGAAATGATGTGATGAGGTCATTGGCATCAACAGACTCAATGCCATGGATACATGCCACAACAAATGACTGAGACAGCGTGGCTGGCATAACCCCATGATCCAGCAAACCCTTAACCCAAATCAGGCCTGCTGCTCGCCATTCATCTTCACCAAAATCGGTCTCAATCTAGGTATTCGCTCAGTTTCACCTTCACACTGTTCAAGAAATTGCTCCCAGAAGGCAGTGTAAACATCACGTGACACTCCAGCATCATCCACAGCATTTTCATTTACAAATTTCATTTTGACAGTGGAATGTAGTATGCTGTTGTCCATAAATGCTTGCACAAGATCTTGGACCACCACCACTCTTGACGGATACTCTTCTTCTTTCCTCTTCATTCACTGAGCCACTTGGTGACTGTGATGGGAAGACCTGGAGTCCAGAATTCAAAGGCTGGATATCTTCTGGTGAGGAATCAAATCCACTGTTCTGGAGAAATTATAAAATACAAGTCTACATTAAATAAAGGGTACACCTGTGAATCATCCTATGGACAAGATTGCACATAAAACTTACCTGAGTACTTGGCTGGTGTTCCCCAGATGTGAGTGCTCATGTGCTTGAGATGGGACTGGAGACTGGAGGGGCGTGTCACTACTCACAGCTACCTAAAATATGAAATAGTAAATGGATTTTCACGCAAAAGCAAACAAACAAGAACCCACATCGTCAGTAAAGCTCTTAAGAGTATAGTATAGCATTGCAACATGAATTTAACTAAGGCATCCAGATAATACATGATGATACAACAACTTACATTTAAGAAATGTTTATAGATAATTAAAAGTCGACATTGTGACATTATTATTATACATTATACCTGTCCATCTTGCAGAACCTCATTCATGGTATTGGCAGCCCCAGCTGCAGGGAGATGAACCTCAATCAAGTCAGGACTCTGAAAACAAAAATGTGATCGCATTACCCACAAACATAGCTTTATCTTGAAATTCTTTACACAGGTGTACATGTACGTATAGTAAGTGTGCTGATACACAAAGCTTTCAATGGTACAAAAAAAATTGCCAATATCAGCATTGTGGGACGCTTGAATAAATAATGCTAACATGAGTAAACACGTCATTACTGCCCTGGGAAACTAACAAGTTACTATTAAAAGGAATGCTACCCAACATTACTTATTATTCCTAAAATAACACACCATGTTCCATTAATCTTACCAGTGTAGCATCTTCACTGTAGTTAATTACTATAACAGCTGAATCATTTCCAAATGTTTCAGAAAGATCTGAATCCCACTCAACCGTTTTTCTCCATCTGAATAAATACACAATGTTGATGTTAAGCCAGTTATTTCAGAGTTAGCCCAACATCTGTAAATTGGTTTCATTACCATAATCGCAGCCATCACTACAGATTTGCTCATCAATATCTGGAGATCCTTGACAGTCTTTTCGAGTCTTTCTTTTTCTTTTAATATGGAACTCCTCACCCTGCAATTAATATTGCAACAAAGAACATATAAACAATAACGCAACAAAAACACTATTGATAAAGTCAACTGTGTGTGATTTAATGTACATTAGTTTCAATAATATCTGGCTTGGATTTATATTCCACTTAATAAACTGGTAGTTCTGTTGCTTGTAACATAGCAACTCTGGAGTTGGCTGGCATATGACAACAAGCCTGCACCAAAAAGCTCTCCAAACACCAAAAATCACATAAAGGAGAGGTAAATGCTCCAAGAACACACCCAATTAATGAAATTGCACCATTTTCAACTCTGAGGTGTTATTTTAATTATACCACTTAATTTCTAAACAAACCTGGTCAGTGTCTGATGAATGTCCATCATCTAGCAGATGAACGGGTGAAGATGCCATCGCTGAAGTACTAGGAGTTGGAGTACTAGTCTGGACCTGATCAGATGCTTCTTTTGTTGCAAATATAGAAGCGAAGCAATTTAATCTTTGTCTTATCATACAGTTGCTCTACAGTGTCACCTAGATTAAGGTTTTGTCTTTTAAAATCACAAATGCCAAAAGTAAAGTCCTCTGCCCTGCCTTTTGTTGAGGTATTTTGAGGGAAAAATAATTCTTTCCCCATGTTGAGAATCTGTTCTACTGTTGCCGATTTATCTACAACAGCATGTCTGGTTCCTCCACCACTTTTGGCCCTAACTTGATGATAATCCTTCTCCATGAAATGGAGCCATCCTATTTCAACCCTTCTTTTTTGTTTAACTGCTGATGTGTTCCCAACCCTAGCCATCTGCCCACTTCCACTTGCACTACTTCCACTACTTCCACTTGTGCTACTTGCATGTGATTTGTCATTTTTGTCTTTTGTCTTTTTTTTCTTTGATGATCCAATCTTTTGTCTCAGTTTTCCGAGAGAGATTCCTTGCTTGTATTGCTGTTTGCCTGTCTACAGTAGGAAAGCACAGCAATTCTGTCTCCATATGATGAGACATATTTAGAGATTTCTTCATCCGACATAACCAGTAGAACTGCCATGTCAATCTGGAAAGACAGGAAGGCAGAAGTACATTAACTGAAATGTTGCCATTTTGAAATTCTGTGCTACACATTTACAATATGTGAAACATTATGTTATACAACATAAAATATATAATGACCTAATGTTCTATAGTACACAATTATAATTATTGTCACATTTTATGATCCCTCTGTTGTGTAGGCCAATGTATAATAGTAGTAGTAGTAGTGTTCTAGTAGTAATGCTAGTTGCTCAATCTGATTGGAAAAATAAAGAAGCATAAATAGTTGATAAGTCAATTCCAGTGTCCAGATAACTACCTTTGAAACCTTTTCTACCTTGAATTACTCCTGGAGGACTGAGGGAGTTAATTACCCTGACTCGTTATATACTTTAGAATAACATTTGTTTACATTAGCAATATTGTAATCTGGGTTGACTTTTAGACACGTGACAGGCAAAGACTGATTGACAATGGTGCTTATTGATTGGGCCATATATCATTATTAGCATACACATTAACAGACACGACATTACATTTCTGTCTGTCAAACATTCATTCACAAACAAATTAAATTAATGTATATAGCAAATATATTTATATCATGATATTTATGTCACTTATCTGTTTTTCTCACCATTAACACTAAAAGAGCATATTTGATGTCACTTGATTCCTATGAAAAGCGCAACATCTCAAGTCAGTATTTAGCTAGGTTAAATGGCAGTTTTACAGGTTGATTATTATATAAAAACACAAATGTAGCCAACAATAACTTTTAACGAGGCTTTGGCCTCATCTCAATGTGCTTGATGGGTTTATACTTGCTGACACCCTTTTGATTTTTCATAATTTTCAGTTTTTTTGCAGATTTAAGCAAACGGCAAAATACTTGGGTCCTTTAAATTTTACCAGACCAGCCGAAGTGCTAAATGGTCGATAGCAAGAGCACATAACTGTTAGAGTCTGCTACTTTATATATTTATGGGATAAACAATCCAATTTAAATCTTGGTTAAACAGGGGTTCAACCACGCCCTGCATACAGGCTTAGCTAACACATTAGCATAGGCTTTGACTTGAACGTAACTAATTTATTACACTTTGTTTAATCAGCTTGTTAAACACGTATTCCTTCTTACCTTATCATTGCGCATCCGAAGTATATCTTCTGCTGGGACATTTCTAGACTGTAAAAAGTGTTCCAAACCTTCATTCATTGCTGAACCTGAGCCCCTTATCGCCGTGTTTTGACCCGGAAGTACATGACTTCTGGCAGCAACAAAAAATATTGCGTTCCCTCGCAAAAAAAATATTGCGTTCCCTCGCAAAAAAATATTGCGTTCCCTCGCAAAAATGATTGCGTCCCCTCGCAAAACTATTGCGTTCCCTCGCAAAAATAATGCGTCCCCTCGCAAATATATATGTAACAAAAAAATCTCACTGTGACCCTTGGGGGGCGCCGTATCATTCTATAGACGTTACATGGGTCCTGACGCTATTTTTGTGTGAGTACCCTTAGTTGGCCCTAAATAAACGTATGTAACTGCACGAAAAAAAAAAAATAAATAAAATAAAACTGCACCCCCTCTCAAAATGACGTTCCCGCGGCTATGCTAGCCTTGGTTTGGTTCTGGTTTAGACCTAGACTTAGAGTAGTCCAGGTTTAGTCCCTGTTCAGTCCCTATTTTACACCCAGTTTAAAAAAAAAAAAAAAAAACAAATATTTTACAGTTTTGATCTCTTGGCTTAGTCCTGGTTTATTATAGATTAACTAGATTGTGTTTAGTTCTGGTTTAGACCAAGACCGACTTTAGTCCAAGTTTAGTCCTAGTTCAGTCACATTTTACTCCCACTATTCCTATAAAAACGTGTATGCATTTGTATGTGATTTCTGTGTTTAGTTCTAGTTTAATCACTAGATTAAAACTGGCACAGTCCTGGTTCGTTCTAAATTGATAACTAAATTTAGACTAAACTAGACGTTGTATAGTTCTGGTTTAGACCTAGTTTAGTCCAGGTTTTGTCCTGTTTCAGTTCATATCTTACTTCCTCATTTTCTCAATGCATTTTATGGATTGAAAGCTTCTTAATCTCCTGTCCTAGTCCTGATTTAGTCCAAGATTAGACCTGTTTTAGTTCAGGTTTAGTCTTAAATGAGTCCTGGTTTCACTCTTGTTTCTATTGTATTGTTGCTTTTGACTCTAATTTCATTCATTGATTTATACCCTGTTTTAAACCAATAAACTTTTGCACAGTTCTGTATTTTCTTGGCTTTGCACTGGTCAAGACATCTTTCATTTATTAGTGTTAGCAAAAAATAGAGTTAGAGAAACACATGCTTTGAGTAAATCTGGATTCAACATTATAAACGTGTTGGAAGAGTGTTCAGAATTCAGTAAAGGTTTCAGAACAGGAATGTAGACGGGAGCCAAAAAATATGAAAAGGTAGTGGATTTATCGTCTTCCTGTTGGACACATGTGAGCTGCAGCTGCCTCTCAAGGAATACATGTCAAAACTACATTACCCACAGTGCATTTCACCTCTCAATGTTTGGCTTTGGGGGAGATTACAAAAAATTAAAAACTGATTCTTGAAAAAAACAACAACTCTAAGGCGAGACACTAAAGGCAGGGGTCCTTTTTTTTTTCAAATTTTGCTGTTATATTTAATTAACTTGTCTATTGAATTATAAGAGACTTCAAAGGACGTTTTCTTGAAATGCATTTTTGTCCCACAGAGACATAATGATCAGCCTTAAAGAAGCTCCTACACCAAACTGTGCAATCTGGGACTCAAGATTTTGACACATCGTACAGAAGGATTTGTTCAGGTTGAATTCTAAACCTGATTTAGTTATGTTTTAACTCAAAATCGTTAGCAAAAATGAAGACTTTTCATACCAATTTACAGTCAGATCTAGACAGTTTACTAATAAACTACAAAAGATATTAAACATTCCTCTGTACGGTTTTCTTTTGTTACTATAATGCCAACAAAATAAAGCAAGAAATTAAACTTGGTTCGGTTCATGTTTCAGATTTAAATGTGCAATCTTGCCATCTTTACACCTAAAATACTTTATTTTTTATATGAAAACATTACATGATGAAAATCTTGTAATGCATTTTTTTTCTTACATTTATGTGATTAAACTACACTAGTTTCAAATTGATTTTTTTCCTATTCACCTTCAGCGTCTCACCTTAAGAATCTATTTGAGAGAAATTCTCTGGTTGTTCAGTGCATTATTGCTTTTAGTTGTGTTTTTTTGTCATTTAGTTCTAGTTCAGACCTTGTTTAGTCCTGGTACTATCGTAGATCTGGTTTAGACCTTGGTTTAGTCCTGATCCTGGTTGTACTTTAAGCAACAGACTCGAGAATCAATGTTTTTAATTGTTTTACATCCACTTTTATGACACAGGCAGAGGCACAAATTATTTTTCATAATAATTAAGCCTCAACACAACAGTAAACGTTGAATCACCAATACTTGTATTTGTGGGTGAATATTTAAACGACACAAATCTATCTAAAGAAAAAATAGGTATAGAATACAAGATTTATTCTATTACGATCAGTACATGTGCATGTTTTAAATCTCCCCCAAAGTCAAATAATACCTTTTCGAGCTTCTAACACTGTTGATTTCACTACGTTTATCACATGTAGTGTTTATGTACAAAGTGTAAACATGGCATTTACGGTAGAAGTCACATCATTGAATATTTTGAGTATAACTGATGCATTTTTTGTGTGTTTTTTGGGGAAAGTGAGCGAGTTGGAGAGGCAGGAAGTTGTGCACAAAGGGAGCAGAGTTGGATAAAATGACACAATGTTTTGGAGACGTTTGAGGGGCGGGATGTGGGGAGAGGTTGAGGGTTAGATTCTCAGGGCTCGGTCACTGCACTGGGCTCCTTCTCATAGACGTAGCTGCCCACGCCACCAGTGTTCACGCCTGCAACGACCACAAGCACAAAGGGACAAAAACAGGGTCAGAGAAAGGCAAAAGCTCAACAGGAGAAGCAGCAGAGAAGCAAGACGTTTGAGGATAAAATGATAAGACGCCATGGGGACACTTTAAATGCAGGTTCAGTTTGAAGGTGCAATATTTAACCTTCTGACAAACATTTGGTGGACCTCCTAACGATATTCATCGATATTTATGGTTTGTCTGTCCCTCGTGTAAAGACTGACAGGACAAGGACACATTTTTTTAACCAAGTTCTAACAATGTCCCGTCATCAAAAACACACCTGAAGTTTTATTGTATTCACGTGCTTGAGGAATGTTTATTAGAAAATCATCTCCGCTCCGAGCGTCAAAAACACTTCCTGCTGAACTTCCTTGATCAGTGATGTCTTTTCAGATCATCTACGTCACTTATCTGAGAATATTCTGCTGTTTGAAGTCCTTAAATCATCGCCAGACTCGTTCTGAGCATTTCTGCCTCTAAATACGATAAATCCTAGTGCTAACCGCATCATAGTGCCTCGTAAGTGCTAACATAACTAAATTGTATATAACGCTAGGCGCCATCTGCTGGTTGGATGCACTCAGTGTCATTTCACAGAGCAGAGAAATCCTTTCATTTATTCCATAATAAACTTGCTGTTTCAAAACAACAAACAACATGAAAAATGCAGAAGATTTTTCCTTCAAGGGTTTTTGCTGGATTAAAAAAAAAAAAACAATAAAGAGAATCCTATAAAAATTGTCTGTGCTTTTAAATCTAAATTCTATTTTTGATTTGATTTGGTCCAGGTCACCCTTGAAAAAGAGGTCTCGATCTCAGTGGATTCTTACCTGGTTAAATAAATAAATAAACTATTGTCTCATGATGATTCAGAATATCTATTAAGATTGTCTATTAGCAATTCTATTATTTCTATTTGTATTCTATTAATTAAGCGAGAGAGAGTAGTATTTCAAGGCCTTTTTTAAAACACTGTTTGCCAAATAGAATCTTTAATAAAATCACAAACTGAGTGAATTAGCTGCTGTCATGTAAAACAGCTTCACATTAGCTAAGAGGACAGCATTTGTTCACTTATCGAGATCTTTTTTATGAATTTAACTTGTATTTCTGGACTAAAACCTGCAGTTAAAAGTGTTCCCATCAGCAGCAAAGGCAGTAGAGAAGTTGCATTACAGATTAAAGTGGTTTGTAATGACAGCGAGATAAAGAAAAGTGACTTGAGTGAGACTCCAGAGTGTTTTTAGTCCTCAGACACATTCAGAGTGCAGAGAGATACAGTGAAGACACAGCGCCCCCTAGCGGTTACCTTTGGGCCCAAACAGAACGGCGTAGCAGGGTTTGTGGCAGTACGGCATTCCATCGTGCTGAAAAAAAGAGGGGAAAAAAGTGTTAACAACGATAAATATGCCCCCAGAAATACAGTATACAATGATCAGAAGATTAATTTGATCTTTAAATTGATTCCTTGCTGGTTTCTTTAAGTTGTTAGAAATATTTGTGTCAGTGTTACATTTTGATTTAGATAATAGCTAGAATCAATAATAAGATCAGATTTTTGGTGTGTGTTTATATAAATAAGGGTTATTTTGTATAATTGTTGTATTTGGATGGAAAAGTTGAATGAATTTAAAATAACTGTTTCAATCACATTAACATTTTCTCTTTCATTTCTGTCTTTGCCACATTGGTCTGCTCTTTTTTAACCATACTTTGTCTTGTCAAAACTTGCACAGGGTGAAAGATCAGAAAGAAATCAGATTACTCTCATCAGATGGAACTGTTTACATGACATTTCAATGATCTGATAACTCCAGAAATCAGATAAGATTTTTTTTGTGCTTGAACATGGACAGTAATGAGTTTTGAAATGCAATGCTGCCCTCTGCTGTTCAGGCTCACTCAGCACAACGGCTTCATAAACGTGCAACCATCACATATTCTAATGTTTTCTTAGAATATGAGTCTACAAATCTATAATATAAGATTCTTTAATCAATAATAAAAACAATAATAGTAAGTAGGACTGGGCAATTAACCAAATTAGAAAAGAGATTTTGTCATTTAGAAATGCCAATGATTCCGGCTATATTCTGCTGTTTTTACATCATGTATATGCTGTATGCCCATTAACATGCACTGTCCAGACCAAATTAATAAACAATAATCAAGAAGTCTAAAACCAGTCCTTTGTCAGTAAAATGATTTGGTTTAGTGAAGAGAGATTTCTTTTACATGATTATTTATTTGACTTAAGTGTTCAGTGGAGCTCTGACCTCTGCGTGGCTTCCTGGGGCCAGAGTTTTGCTGCAGCGTTCACATCTGAGACACGGTCTGTGCCAGTCCTTCCCCAGAGACGTCACCTTCTCCGCTGCAAACACATAGTACTATAGTTAATAACAAAATAACAACATGTGTTTTTACAGGAAAACAGGGTTGATCTGCAGAAATACTGAACTCCATAACTCTGGGTTTATGAGTAAAAGCATGGTTTCACACTTATTGCTTGGCCTGTCACAGTAACTAACTCTGAAGTGTGATTATAATGATACAAAAATGTCACAAAATGCAATTATTCTGAAACAAAAACCCTAAAGCAACATAATCACAGTAAATATTTTTCAGACTATATAATAATGTGTAATTTTTGTTGTTGTTTTTAAAGCAGATTAAAACCCTTACGCATGCATTTAGTATGCATTACTTATTATGAAAGTTACATCTTTGACCCTCCACAGATCAAATGTTCCAAAATCCCCATTAGTGCATAGAAAATGTGCACACAATAAATACTGATCCCCAAAAAATATTCATCTTGTTTGCATGTTTGAGAATAGGCAAGAGATGATGTGTTTTAAAGGCCCTGTACCTGATTTTTACTGTTTTGAAACATGAAAAACTGAACTAGTTAAACTCTTTACATCAGTTCACCTCACTTTCCTAATGCAGTCCCAGCATCATAAATATTCACCTCCATGAGTTTAGAAGTCAAGTTTATAAGCTCTTTTCACAAGTCTCTGAGCCCAGACTGTCCCGGGTAAAGCTATCAAACATTAGCATGCTAACTGCGCACTTCCCGCTTCTCGTAGAATGAAACGCTCTATAAACAGATGCAGAGAAACCACTGTGGTCTCATTTTCACCAGAATAGATCCTTTTACAATATATCTGTACTGGAGCAACACAGAGTTTACTTTATTACACGGAAATAAATCTGCAATCGGAACTAGTTCTGTTTTTTACGTTTCAAATAGTAAAAATCAGGTACAGCATCTTATTTCTTGATCTTGATAAGTCAGTGCAGTAAATATAGTGACGCTCTGCACTAGGGCTGTAGTCCTTTAGTTGATTAGTTGGTCGATGGTATCTTAGTTGACCAAGATTTTTATTAGTCGACTCATCATTTTATTTATATTAAATTACATGACAAAAACGAGAAGAAATGAAGTGATTTAGCTGAAGATTTTGGAGTCTTAACGTATAAATACACTGTCTTCCAGTACTTTTCTGTATAAATAGTTGTTTTTGTATGAACTCCTCTACAGTTGTGTTCTTTTGAGTGCAGTTTGATTTAGATACATGGAAATACTTTACAGTTTTGATATATTTTTCCACACCACCCTTTTAGTCGGTCGATAGGGCAGGTCTTTATTTGATCAAGAATTTCTTTAGCCCTACTCTGCACCGGTTTCCCATCGTTCCATCGTGATTCATAAATGCCTGGCCGAGGTAAAACTACACACAGGTTTGGAAAATATCCTCTGGAAATCAAGTCCAGCGTCTATTTTAATACTTAGTCCATGTTCTAGTTATATCTGAGACACTATGATCATTTAAAAACAAACACATTCTCGCCACATCTGTTCATACATTTATATTCAGGGTGTTGTTCCTCTGAGTTCAGTGTGAAGGACTCACCGAAATACACCTTCTTGTTGCATTTGGGACACAGATTGGCCTCTCCAGAGAAAGTGGTGATGCTTCCAGCTGTGAACATGAAAATAACACATTTTACTTTGGTGAAAAACATGCGAAATTGACTGAAATTAAAGTTGGCAAATAACAGCAATTACAGTTCTGTTTCTCAGTCTTTTTTGAGTCACAGTCTGCACAATAAATCAGTTAATTTAGTTAAGTTGAATTGAAATCGCAATGGATGCAATTAGCAAATGGCAAAGGCTGTAATTTCCTCCACAAACAACAATATCCCATTTTATTCTGCATAAAAACTGCTAAAGCTGTAGTTTAGATTTTTACAGGAACAGAAGTGACAAAACGCATCTAAAAGCAACAAAAATACATCAACAAGTGACAAACGTGACTCAAAGTGACAAAATCACAACAAAAGTGACAAAAACGCATCTAAAAGCAACAAAAAGACACCTACAAGTGACAAAAACATCACTCAAAGTAACAAAATCACAACAAAAGTGACAAACGCATCTTAAAGCAACAAAAACTTGCCTAAAAGTGACAAAAACATGACACAAAGTGACAAAATTGCAACAAAAATGACAAAAACGCATCTAAAAGTAAAAAAAATGCACCTAAACCTGACAAAACGTGACAAAGTTGCAACAAAAGTGACAAAAACAATACTAAAAAGTGAAAATTTGACACATTTGTTTCGAAAGACATGATTCTTTTATTAGTTTGTCAGTTCATAGTTCAGTCTTTTTGTCAATTCTCCTGGTTGTGTTTAAAATGTGATATTTGATCAGAATCATATTATTAAAACATAAATCGCAAATCTAATCACAACACAGGACAGAAAAATCAAAAAGAGTTGGATAAAGTTGTATAATGTCGCAAACAAGGGCGTAACTTTGGCTTCAACTTTGGGGGGGTCGAGAGGCTACAGGCAAATGGCTGTGTATCGGACAAACATATTCCTTTCTATGTCATCTATCTCAGTACCGGGCGTGGATCAATTTGGACCAGGCCGGCCCGCAATTCGGGTCCACATTTTCCGCTCTGCTGTCGGGCTGAGTCGGCGGCCCAGGGGGCAGAGACGCGTACGTGCGTAACATGCGCTCCACGGCGAAAGAGCAGAGAGAGAGAGAGAGGTCGCGTTCGGACAGTATCCGCGCGGTCCCGGGTCGCGTTCGGACAGTATCCGCGCAGTATCCGCGCGGTCCCGGGTCGGGTTCGGGTTGAATCTTGCAGTAAATGATTCGGGCTCGGACAGTACGCGCGCGGGCTCAGCGGGTCGGGCTTGAATTTTTGGCCCGATGATGGTTACATCTCGGTCATTTGAGCTAAAATTTAACCCACAAGCAACAACATGAGTAAGAAACAAGACAACACCAGGAATCCTACGTGAATCCTACGGCTCTAATGAGGCAATGAAGCCTTCAAAGCTGCTTCGCCGCTTAAAGACCAAGCACCCTGGATTAAAAGACAAGCCCCTGGACTATTTTTAAAGAAAAAAACAGGTACACAGTGGATTCACGTTTATTATGATAAACGCCCCTCCCCTACCGGGCCGCAGTAAAATTGTCAAGCGTTGACCGGTCCGCGGTGATAAAAAGGTTGTGGACCACTGATTATCTCATGCGACAGTACGCAGAAAGTGTTACCACAGTGCGGTTGGAACAGCTCTACTACACCACAGCGCGCACCATCAACATCCCACAGACGCAACAACTCAACATAAACTCACAGCCGAAACAGGATTCGATTGCCTCGATAGTTCGGTTCGTTTGGGTAATTGTAAATGCGCAAGCAAACGCTGATCCTAAACAAAGAGCGAAACCAAATCTAATGATCCACGACGCGCTACGACGCACGTGAGGCTCGGAATCAAAACAAACTCCTCGTGAGATCGATAACGGGATAAATGACAGGCCAAACATGCCAAGAAGCAGGAAAACGCCAGATTATGATCACATGAACATAGATCACAGTTTTCAGGGTTTATTTACATAACATAAAAAGTTATACGGCTAAATAAACCCAAAAAACCAAAAGTAACCTATTGCTGGCTTAGATGTGGAAAAAAAGTCTATATTCATCCATTATTAAGCTGTACAACTAGTCTACATGCGCAGATGACATAGACAAACTTTCAGAGCACTTATTTAGTTAATATACTACTCAACTACTTACTCATTTTCGTCTCACTCATCTCTTCGCCTCACAATGAAAGTACATTTGGGCTGTCGCTCTGTCGCTCACACTGAGCCCACACATGTGGGGTTGGGCTTGGGATAGATCCATAAAAACAAAAACTATATAAAGTCCAACAACGCTGCAGCCCCGCTTCGTATTTGTTTAGCTGTGACGCGGATCATGCAGAAGCCAACCAGGCCAACGGAGAAGTCGAGTCTCTTCCTCGATGTTTCACTGTGCAATTCTGTTATGCAGCGCCTCTACAGGCGAGGAGAGGTGTGTTTTCACTGTAGAATTCTAGTTTGATAAAAGTGTAGTTTTTGAACGCCAAACGCTGGTCCAACATTGGTCTCCAAATGCGAGAGAATATTGTGAAGTCCTTTGACTCAGTGAAGCACAACGCCCTCACCTCATAGCAGTCAAAACATGGTCAAAACTATCAACTTGTTAAACTGACTGACGACAGAGACAGGAGAGGGAGGGGTGAGAGCGCGGCCTCGGTGTGGGCGATACCACGTCTACAGCTGAGAGGGGGGTGCGTAGTCAAAAAGTAATATTTTTGTTGTTGATTTAATTGTTTTAACTACTCCTGGAGATTTCTTTTTAACAAATAACATATAGTATATGATTTAATATTAAAAATGGTCTGAAATATTGGGGGGGTTGAATGTACTAGATCAAAATATTGGGGGGGTTGTAACCCCCCTATCCCCCCCGTATTTTACGCCCGTGGTCGCAAATATCGTCCATGCCACTGTCTGGTTCTTTAAATTTGGCAACGATGATTGTTTTCTTTTCGTTTTTGGATCAGAAGTTGGCCCAGACGCTCCAATAATCGTAGCTTATTTAATTTGAAGGCTTTTGGTAATATATAATGTCCTTTTCTTATGTGTAAAATCTGCTAATCCTGTAGTTCAAACCTCTATAAACGTCCAAATGTTCTGAAAGGCATGGAATTCTTGTATTATTAGCCGCTTATATTCCTGTCTTCTCTCAAATGTTACTGGATTTGTTTAAAATGTGACCCGAATCTTGATTATAAAACTTAAATTGCAAAACTATTCAGGAAAAATGCAATTAGACAGTCAAAACGTGCCGTTGCAACATAAAAATATCACAATATAGAAACAACTTTATGCCACTGACGCAGACTTAAAGCAAGAAAATCCCTTTTTAAATGTACAATATTGTGAAAAAACACGAGTTGCAACAAATAAAAAGCAGATAAAAAAGCAAAAAAAAAACACAAAACACTTATTTGTGTCTATTATTAGTCATAGAAGTTAGTTATTTGACTCTTTATAGCTGAAATCTAACAAAAATACTAATAAATAGTTCAAAAATAATGTACAAACTATAGATATTAAGCTAAAAATGTTTTGATCCAGCTTTTCTTTACTGAAAAATACGTCGAAAAACCTTTATCTCTCATTAACTGGGACACTTTGGATAAAAAAACAAAACTTTGCACTCGTTTCCTGCGTTAAAAAAGAACAGCATGATGGGAAAGTGTTATCTGGCCTTCGCCACAGAGTCCTGGCTCTCACTTTGTACATTTTATCTCTAAATAACAACTCTGGGTTGTCTCTTTTAGTCTCAGAAATGACAAATGTGAGCGGGGAAAGGCTGTGGTCTGACCTTTGGACGGAGCCTTGGGGGCAAACACCTTCTTCTCTTCGGTCTTCGGGGCCGAGTCCACGTTGGTCGAGTTATTGTTCGCTGGAGCGTCGTAGATGTACGAGCCGGCGCCGCCAATGTTCACTCCTGAAGAGACAGGAAGGCACGAACATAAAATGACTTCATATTTGGCAGTATCTTTAACTTGACAGTGTAACAGGAGAAGAAGAGGTAGCACAGAGTAGCCAAAAGTACAAAGAAATCACTGGAGTAATAAGGAAAAAAAAGTATGTTAAGCCTGACATGGTAACAAAATTGTAAGCGTAATACAGTCGCTACAGAAATGATCACAATAAACGATAATATTGAAGCTACTTTATACTGAAATATAGGTCCAGGTAATAAAAATCGAATGGTGACTTGGTGACCCCTGTGACAATCTGCTATTTTTGTGAAATCGTCGTATCGTGATTCACTGTTTGTCTCTTTAACGCAGCTGTTTGTTCAAACACACTTTTTCTCCTGCTGTTTAGCCTCTGGAGCCTCTGAGCAGATGACTTTATTTACCTCTTAAAGACCAGAGCTGCACAATTAAACCAAATCCGCAATTTTAATGGATGCAATTAGCAAATCTCAAAGGCTGCAATTTTTGTCGTGCAATAATTTCTTCCTCAAACAACAAAATGTCTAGCTCTGATTTGAATAAAAACTGCTCACACTGTAGTTTGGATTTTTTCAAACATGTTCTGAAACAAGCAACAAAAGCGTGACTAAAAGCGATAAAAATGTGTTCCAACGCGTCAAAAACCCGCCTACAAACAAGAAACGTGACTCAATGAACCAAGACATGACTAACAGCGATAAAAACGCGATTATAAACTACAAAGACGGGACTGAAAGTGACAAAAATGCATTTAAATATGACTAAAAGCAACAAAATTTGAACAGAATCCTATTATTATTTTTATTTTACGGAAAATTGGTCTTAAAAAAAAAAAAAACATGACTAAAATTAACTGTAAAAGCCGACATATTGAAATATTAAGAAAACAAAAAAGCAAAAATATAAAACATGTAGTTCACCTTTTGGTCCAAAGAGGGCGGCGTAGCACGGCTTGTGGCAGTAGGGCCTTCCATCGTGCTGAAGGAGACAAGAATAAAGACGTTTAGAAAAGGTTTTATGCAACAAAAATCCCAATTTTATTCATATCTTCTTTTATTTAACCTTTTTTTGAACATTAAAAACAGATCATAAAGTGCTAATAAACAACTAAGTGGAAAGGAAAGCGGAATAAAATCACAATATCTACAAATGTATAGCAAGAAAATGAATCAAAAATAGCTCATTTTCACAACACGGTGAAATTTTTCAGGTTTTCAGGAGGATTTAAGCCCTTGTGTTGGTGGATGATGTCATCGTCTTTCTAGAACTGGATCTTTCTGCTTCAGTGGAGACGAGCCCCGGTGCATGATGGGAAAATGGAGCTCACAACGGGGCGCTGTGATTGGTCAGGGCGGAGGATGATGTCACAGGGAAACTGAGGTAAACGGCCACAAAAACGAGGCAAAATATAAAACTAAATGCACTATAAAGATGGGAATATCCTCTACAATATAATGGTGGGAAAATATTTATGGATTTTTTTGTCTAGGGTAGGAAATTATTAAAAAAGATACAAAAATGGTTTGTAAAATTAAAAAGAACATAATACATTGCAAGTAATCTTCAAAACAAGGATGTAAAGACATGTTGTTTAACAAATTTCTAACAGGTTGCAAATGATTAACCACTAAAAAGCATAAATGTAATATTATACCCTCTGAAAAAATACACTTCTTTTAATGGAATAAGCTTTTTAGCAGCCTATAATTAGCACCATTGCCACAGCCATAATTCCAGAACACAAATTATATCTTTTGAAAAATAAAATATCCTCAAAATGTTGCTCAGAACAGGAAGTTGAAATCCACAAATACAAAATTATTTCGAATTAATTTCCAAAACAACAACTGCGAAATGATCAATAATTCAACCTGGAACACTCACACATCTCGGGAAACATTTTAGAGTTTAAGAAAACATCACAACATGAATTTTAGCAGTGAGCGGCAAAAACACATGAGAGTCGACGCTTAAACAAAAATCTGATAACAAACATAAAAGTTTACAACCCTGCTAAATATTTAGTTTGATTTAGTCTGACTTCTAAAAACAGAAAATCAAGCAAATAGTCGTAGAAAACCAGATACAGACTTGAACTCATTATCTGTCTCTCCTTAAAAAACATGTTTCTGAGTCTGAGTGTTGAGGAAATGAATTGTTGTGCGTCAGTTGAAGTGTCCTTATCTCCAACATATGTTAGCAAACAAGCTAGCAGTTGGAGCTACAACAGAGAAACTACTACAGACAAAAAAAAAGAGTCACAAAAGGAAAGAAACACATTTGATCAGTTTGTGCTGCCAATAATTCTGTCACTCAAGTCGAAATGTTGAGGTTGAGGTTGATTTTTCGAATAAAAGAAAGTCAGTACAAAACCTCCCGGACCTGTTGTTTTACCGAGGGACAGATTTTTCTAATGGTTCTTCCTCGGGGCCAGAAACCAGGACTAAACCAGGTGTAAACCAAGACTAAATCAGTTTTAATCCAGGAATATCCCATTACTAAACCAGGATTAAACCAGGTCTAAACAAAAACTAAACCAGGAATACACCAGGACTAAACTAGAACTAAACCAGGTCTAAACCAGAACTAAACCAGGACTAAACTAGAACTAAACCAGGTCTAAACCAGAACTAAACCAGGAATACACCAGGACTAAACCAGAAATAAACCAGGTCTAAACCAGAACTAAACCAGGTCTAAACTAAGAATATACCAGGACTAAACCAGAACTAAACCAGGTCTAAACTAGGACTAAACCAGGAATACACCAGGACTAAACCAGGACTAAACCAGAACTAAACCAGGTCTAAACCGGGACTATACCAGGACTAAATTAGGACTAAACCAGAACTAAACCAGGTCTAAACTAGGACTAAATCAGGTCTAAACCAGGAATATACCAGGACTAAACCAGGACTAAACCGGAATTAAACCAGCAATAAACCAGGACTAAACCACTAACGAGATCAAATATTCTCTATATATTCTCTCCCTGTTCTATACTTTGACCCACAGAGCCATAAACGCTCCCCCGCCCCGCCCCTGCCTGTCCTCTCGGCCCTGTCTGGTCCTGTCTGGTCCTGTCTGGTATTCCCGGGTCACAGCCTCTTTGCAGCAGTGGCTTCTTTAAAAGGCCTGTCAGATCAGCTCCTGTCTGCGAGACACTGGACATGCTTCCTCTGGACTCTGGCTCTGCCCCAAAACTGCAAACACGTCCTGATAAGACACGCCGCTGACCCCTGAGTGCAAAGACGAGGTTAAACCAACTCAGAGCGTGGTCAAAGTCAAAGCCATTGGCATATTTTACATTCAAAGACAAGAATGTGGTCCCAGTGGGGTTAAAAAGGCACATTAAACATACCTAAAAGTCAGTACGATGAAAGGACTGGACTAGCCATAGATGGACGAGTGTGTTTAATACCCCTCATCAATCTGGCTAATTTTTCCTAAAACCACTGACAAAAATGATGGCCCAATTAAAACAGAATCCGTTCTTGAAGCTTTTGAAGTAAAAACAAATGTCTAGACTCTTTGTGAAGCTGAAACTCTGTGGTTTTAGCCTCTGGTGTCTGATTTACTCCAATTATAACAAGCTACAAAAAAAGGAAAATCAGAATTCAAATCTAGCAAGAGATTCTTTGTAGTAACGCGTAAAGAATGGATTTTGTTGTGTCTTGACAATTCCTTCGAAGCTGAAGCACTAAAAACGCCCCAAAAATCATTAAATCACTGAAACTAAGATGTAGAGAACTGTTTTGAAGTTAAAAAAAAATTCAGGCAAAATTCCAATAAAAGGTTTATTCAATGTTATATATTTTAGGCTTATTTTTAAATTTGAGGGTTCGGAGTAGAGCAGCAATGATCAATCAACTAATTGTGAGTAGTCGACTATAAAAAATAATCAACTATGAACTAAAAATTGACTGTACTATACAAACTCTAAAACACATGTCAAACAATCTTTTATGACAAAAACATTGATAAATCAAACTGTCAAAGTATAGATTAATTCTGATTTTTATTAATAATACACTCTTCTTCTTAGATATTTTCCATCTAGAAGTCTACAGCCCCATATTTCATCCTTTATTTGGCTGATAATGTATTTAATAGGGCTGTAGTCTTAGTCGTTTGATCGATTAATCAGTCGATGATGTGTTTGTCGACCAACATTTTTATTAGTCGAGTAATTATTTCATTTCAATTGTCAAAAAGTATTTATACAACAAAAACAGTGAAAAAGTGAAGACATGAGTTAGCTACAGATTTTGGGATGAATCGTGAGTTTAATCTAATTTATACATAGATCTAACATAAATACACTGTTTCCTGGAACATTTCTGTATAAATTGATATTTTTTTGCATGAACTCTTGTGCAGTTGTGTTTTTTGGTGATGTTTGGGTCAGATACAGAGAAATACTTCAGAGTTTTGCCACATCTCTTTTTAGTCGATTAATCTGTTGATAAGGCAGGTCTTCTGTCGACTAAGAATTTCTTTAGTTGACTACAGCCCTGGTATTTAAAAACTTTAAATATACAACAGAAATAAGGGTTCGATTAGTTTACTAATAGTCTGGCTAGTTGATTAATCAAAAAAATAATTGCTGACTTGTCGGCTATTAAAATAACTGTTAATGACAACCATAGCTTTATTTTTTGATTAATAGATATATATAATAATAATATATATCATAAATATCTTGTTGATGCAATTCTTTCTTTGTCCGGTCATAAAACCTCTTCTCTCAGCATGTTTTGGACTCTGTGCATGTCATTAATCAATTAGTTGCAATTAATCAATTAACATGCATTTACAACAAGATCTTTATTACTCCAGAAGGGCTGATTTGACTGAAAATAAGTGGGTTATTATCACTTTCTTTAAATGTTTTCCATCATGGACAAAAGCGAATGAATGAAGAAAAACGTCAGCGTCCCACAGAATGACGCACTATGTAACTTTACTGGTGAACGACCTGGCACCTTCTCGTCTCCATGGAGATCGTGTCACTTTGGCCCCTACGTAATGTCGTGATGTCATGTGAAACTCCGGCAATAATGCATTTTCCACATCGGGTCCAGCTCCTGTTAAACCTCTCGCTTTCTGCTGCGGGTGAAGTCAGCGCGGGTCTAAAACTAAAAGACGTGCCTCATTCACAAACACAGAGTACCATTGTCCTCATGAACGGCAATACTGTAGACGGTCTATAGGCGGCACTCAGGAGGACACGGTCAAATGGATTAGCAATGTGTGACCGGCCCACTCTTTTCACAGCCGTTAAACTCTCAAAGATTTAATTTCTGAATGAAAGAGCAGACAGAAAGAGCAGTACCATATTCTTAAGTCTCATGTGTAGACATCGACTGAGGAGTTATTTACGACTGAGCTAAGTTTTCAGTTGCTTGGAATGGTATTTTAAGTGTATATTTTGGAAGTAGGTAAGTTGACAAAAATGTATGTATCTAAAATTACCCACAAAATGCAGAAAAATCACTATAAACACTTCAACATTCACTAATCGTTACAAATACATTCAAGACATTATCGATAATTCCATCAATATACTTTTTAGCAGAACATTTTCAACATAAGTGTAAAGAAGAAGCAATTTTACATAATACATAGACATAAGCGCGAGAAGCATGGTGTCAGTGATACAGTAATTTTGTATACAACTTGTCTGATAGGGCCAAATATGGCAGTTTTTCTGCAAATTATTCTCCAATTCCAATCTGTCAGATGTCTTTTTAGAGGGTACAAGTCATTGTTGAAGCTTGGTTACGTTTTTTTTAAATACATTTTATCAAGTGGGTAAAGGTATGAGGTAAACAGTACTGGACCTAGTACTGAACCTTGGGGGACTCCATCGCGCAGAAGGGAAAAAGAGTCACCCAGACTGACAGAAAAGGCCTGAACCATTCCAGAGAAGCCTCCCTGACACCTACAACATGCTCCAGCTGATTTAAAAGAGTTTCATGGTTGATTGTGTTCTCATTTTGGTTGATTAATCGCAAACTCCAAACGGATATCACATAGATGTCAAAAGCAGCAGTCATGTCCAACAGCACCAAAATCATAGGGCTACCTGAATTTGTCATTAAAATATAGATCATGAAAACATTTAAAAGTGCTGACTCTGTTGATCAAAGCCTATAGCCTGACTGTAAGGTTTAGACACATGAAATGTTTGTTAACCAAATGCTGTGTTCCGTTAGCCTGACACAATTCCACATGTTAGCACTAATGCATTTTCAATGGGATAGTTAGCATTAGCCTCCAAACATCACACACTCTGAACAACCAGGGCTGTTTTGGCAACTGATTATGCTAGAGCCTTGGTGGAAAACATTACCACGTGTAGAAGTATTTTGTGTAGATTGTTACCGTTAGCAACTGGCGCCGAAATTAGCATAAATGCTAACAACCTTAGAATAATTCTTAAATCTAATGTTAATTCTGGACAATAATGCAACAAAATTGTCATTCACAACATTGTAATTTGTCAGAAGTTTGACAAACTGTTGAAAAACAAAAAAGATAAATTCTGTTTTGTTTCACCAAGTGCCACAAATCCTGCAGTATTAAGTGAACGTTATAAACTAGAGGTAGAAGTTAGATATTGACAGTTATTACTCGTTGGCAAATGAACAAACAGTATCAGCAACAACCACATGTCTGCGCTGTCTACAAACAGCACAATTACAGTTTTTTATTTGCTGCTCTATTTAAAGTGCGTATGACAGGTTTTAACGATTTTCTGATTTTTATTTTATTTGGTGTATTAATACGTATTGTGCATAAAAATATTGTTTTACACCAATCAAGTCATGGTTTGTGGAGAAAAGCTGAAAAATCTGTTTAAAATTACAGGAAGTAAAAACTGATGACGTCACACTAGGGAGAGTCATTCCATCCAAAGAGTTTGCATAATTTACACAAAATAAACAACTTATTTTACCCTTAAAACATTCATTCAACAAAATAAAGGTGTTCACATATATTTTGATTTGTCAGACAAAAAAACTCTGACATTAGCCGAGTATTAGTCCAGTGTTCAAAGTAATTCCCTAGTGTGATGTCATCATTTACAACCAGGAAGTGATATTACAAAACTTGAAAAAAATTCTAAAATTGCTAAAATGTGTAATAATTTTTAGCAAAACTTTAAACATATTTATATTACCTGTATTTTAGGTAAACGAGTAGTCCAACCCGTCATAGGCGCTTTAAATGAATTAAATGAAAGAAAACACAAGAACCAGGCTGTGTGCGGATCCTATACTTAGTCTTTACTTATGGTATGCTAACTTTAGGAAACACAAACTATAGGAAATACCAACTATAGGAAATACCAACTACAGGAAATAGAAACTATAGAAAATACGAACAATAGAAAATACCAACTACAGGAAATACCAACGCTGAGGTGCCTAAACGACTTATGTCATATCACTGAATGGAATATTTCACAACAGTTAATTTCCCTTGACGATCAATAAAGTCTCAGTCCAGTTGTACAGTGTTATGAGCTCGTGCAGAGTCCCTTCTGTATAAAAAGTCCACAGCCTTGAATATATTTACACGAGTCGATAAGTGGAGCGCCCCCCTGCTGTTTCACTGGAACCATCAATGACACACCATTTAACCCTGTGTGACTTTCATGCGCACAGATTACTGAGTCTTTTCCTGTTTTTAAACAAATGTTAGTCATTTAAAAAGAATCTGTGGCAAAGAAAGTGGTACAATATAAGCAACAGGGGCAGGTTCCTTTTACATTTACATTACATTTAGCAGAAAGTAGTTGTAGTTTTTGTTCCACTTGAATACAATTTTTGTTGTCTGCCAATGTTATGCAAGTGTTGAATACAAAAGCTTTGAAAAATATGTGTTAATTTGTTGTTGATGTTAGTTTTTTGTACATTATTCTGTATGTTTTGTTTGTCTGATCATAATATCTGACGGTGTAGAGCTTTGTATTGTGCCTAATGTTAAATCTAGATGTTAAATACTAGAGCTGTAAGGATTAATCGACAAATTGTGACTAGTGGACTATTAAAAATATAATTGTAGCCATATTTTTTAATGCAACAACAAGTGAACAATGCACCGTTTCTAGGGCTGTTTATATTTAGTCGTTTAGTTAGTTAGTTCGATTAATCGGTCTGTGGTGTTTTAGTTTTTAGTTCTTTATATTTAAATGGTTTATATGGCAAAAACGAGAAGATATGGAGTGAGTAAACTGAAGATTAGAACATTTAAACCCACAGTTTCCTAGCACTTATCTGTAAAAATAATTGTTTTTGCCTGAATTCCTCAATTCAATTAATCAAATTTCAATTAAAATTGTGATTATTAGTCTAATCGATTACTAAAATGGTGTAATGCAGTAATTGATGCCTATGCATGCCTTTTTATATATTTTTTATATTTTACTCATTGCTTTATGTTTGCACCTTCGCCGAAGCAAATTCCTATGTTTGTGAATTTCACTGACAATGGCAATAAACCGCTTCTGATTGAGATTATTAATCTTACTTATAACTGTGTTGAATGGCACGTGTTTCCTAGAGTGGTAACAAGCATTCACAGATTTCTACAGAATTGAGAGTCGTCTTCTACTTTCATTTCTTCTGTTTCTTTTCTTCATTTTAGATGCGCTGATGCTGATCTCATCAAGAAAATGATTATGATTTAAATAATTGTGATTATGATTTTTTCCATAATCAGACAGCCCTAGTTAGCTACTTGGAAATACTTCTTAGTTTTGATATATTTTAGCCACACCCCCTTTTAGTTGATTAAAAAGGTCTTTAGTCGACTACAGCCCAAACTGTTTCTCTGGGTTTCTTGAAAATGTCTTTGAACTCTGTGTAGAACTTATTTCCGGCAGCTCTGTGTAAACAAATACAAGAAGAAGGAGGGACACAGTCCATGGCGGAATCTAAAACACAAACGAGAAGACTTTTGATCACAAAGACAGCTGCATTATTAAACCCCGAAAAGAATAACTAGCTCTCGTTTTCATCAAAATCATCACTTAATTTGTAAATATTCTCCATTTAGAAACCCTTCACTCCCCATGTTTCAACCAATTCGATTAAAAATAATAGAAAAAAATAATCGTTTTCGTCATTGGTTGCATCCTGACACTGGTGATACAGCAGTTTATTGGGTTGTTCCACTGCACTTTTGTGAACTTTATTACGTTGTTTTGGCAAATGTAGTTTATTACGATATGAATGTTTTGTACTGATGCCAAAAAACAAGGCAGCGCTAGTCAATAACGCTTTTTGGCAGTCGATCCTGAGCTCTATAATGTCTTTAAAAGTACTTATTATCTATTGACAAACTTCTACATCAGCTCATTTTTTACTGCTCTTCCCATCCCTCTTTAAACCTTTCTTCACGCACAAAAATCTCAAACCCAGGAAGTCAAACTATCACTCTAAAAAGGTCACGAGTCCAGTGGTTTCTTCTTGGATGACTTGCTTGGCGTCTCTTTATGAAACCGTACAGTCTATATATTTATTTACTGACTGAATGGATAGAATGCTGGAGGCCAGAGCTCCATTCAGACTCAGCTCCTGTGACTGTCCCAGATCCACAGATAAACCTATATTCACTGTCCGCCTGCTCCGGCCTCAGGCTCTGCAGAGTCCAGTGACAGTGGAAGGACCAGAGCTGAGGCTGTAGTATTCTTATGTAACACCATTGTATGAGGAACACTGCTCTGCATCGGGACGGTTTACTTTATTACACAGACGGACAGATTGTTAGATGATTTTGTCCTCAGGGGCAGAAACTTTTGAAACACGAAAAAAAAAGTCTGTAACTACATCTGCAGAACTGGACCAGGACTAAAGCAGGACTAAGCCAGGACTAAAGCAGGACTAAGCCAGGACTAAAGCAGGACTAAAGCAGGACTAAAGCAGGACTAAAGCAGGACTAAAGCAGGACTAAGCCAGGACTAAAGCAGGACTAAAGCAGGACTAAAGCAGGACTAAGCCAGGGCTAAAGCAGGACTAAGCCAGGACTAAAGCAGGACTAAGCCAGGACTAAAGCAGGACTAAGCCAGGACTAAAGCAGGACTAAAGCAGGACTAAGCCAGGGCTAAAGCAGGACTAAGCCAGGACTAAAGCAGGTTTAAGCCAAGTCTGAACCAGTTCTAAATCAGGACTAAGCCAGGACTAAACCAGAACTAAACCAGGACTAAGCCAGGTCTAAGCCAGGACTAAACTAAAGTTGTTACGAATTAAAAAAAAAACAAGGTTTAGAACAACAACACAGGAAAAATGTATTTCAATCAAAGACGTCAGCCTCTGGAACAGTCTAGACGGTGAAAGTAAAACTCAAAACGTGTTTAAACTAAATGTAAAATAGTTTATGTTACAAAAGTATGAGAAGGCAGAATAACAGATGTTATTTATTTTCACTTAAATGCATGTAAAGTCACTGAAATAAGTTGCATGTTGTAGCAAAGTTTATGATGCAAAAGCTGGAACTGTAAATGTTTTTTCGTTGTGAAAAGGGAGCACATATTGTATACTATATAATATATTACAGGTTTTATACATTGTGCTCCTTTTCATGCACATACATTTAATGTAAAAATAAATATATATAATTTTTATGATTGAAAATGAAACCAGGACTAAATAACAAAAAACAATACTTTTTAACCTTTACTTAGGAAAATGGCTCTAAAATTAGGAATCCGTATTAATTTATGGGAGATTTGGAGCAACAAAATAGATAAGGAAAATATAAAATGTCACATCGTCCTGGAATCAAACCAAAACCTTCTCTCTGTTGGGAAGAACTGCTATCTGCTTTACAACTGCTCCACCTTACATTAAACATTTATGTCATTTAAATATATTGGTTTAATTACTATTATTGTGTGAAATCATTTGTTTTACAGTTGTTTATCATCTTAATAATGACTGACGGAGCTCAATGTCATCTGAATTTGTATTCTAAGTCTCAATCTACAATAGAAATAATCACTGATATTGCACATCTTTAATAGCCGTATCGCAATCATTTCCAATATCGTGCAGCCCTAAAAGACACTTCACGTTCACATTTTAAAAGTATATTATGCAACACACCGTGAGAACCAAATCTGACCCTCTCATCTCGTCTCCGTATCAACAGAATCAGCAGCGTAATGCGTTTGATGTCGGACCATGAATGTGGACCTGAGTCTCACGTGTGGTGCGTTCACTGACCTCTGCGTGGCCCCCGGCGTTCAGAAGCTTGTTGCAGCGGTCACATTTTAAACAGAGCTTGTGCCAGTCCTTCCCCAGAGACGAAACTTTCTCAGCTGCAAAAACACACAAAAGAAACATGTTAAGGATTGTTTTATTTTAATTTTTGTGCTGCCGTGTCATTTTTAGGACTATTATGTTCTGCTTTACATTTATACAAGCCTCACACTTCAAATTCCAGCTATATATCATTAATAACCATGTCTATGTTTAATATTTCACATGGCTAAAATGCCAAATAAATAACAAAACAATTCAAAACGTAACACCTTTTTTAAAGATATTTTTCCCAAATGCAGAAATTCCATTGCTCTATCCCTCAAAATTGTAAATGGTTAAAAGATTCAGAGTGTTTCTTCAAAACAGATAAAGGTGATTTGAAGTTTCTACCTCTTATACTTTTTGGGATACAGATGTTTTATGAATATTAATTTTTTTTAAATGTCTAAAACTAAGTTGAACATTTTATTTGCAGAAACTGAATTAAATAATAAAAAATAAGGACTCATTTATGAATTGGTGAATGTCAAAATCCATTTTAAAGGTCCAAAATCATTAAACATTTCCATTACTATTTCTTTCATGAAATGTACAAAGAACATGAGTCATGGTCTGTCCATAAACTGAGAAGAAAAACACAAACGCTGTAAAGAGCACAGACTGCACACCCCACCTTTAATATTTATTATACACCAATTACTACAAGCAAAGCCTTGAAACACACACCAAAGGGAGGCTTCATTTCAGATGCTTCTGCTCTTATCCAGAGGTGTGGACCTGCAAGTTATGACTTGGACTCGAGTCAGACTGAGATTTGACTTGATAAAATTTAGTAAAATCCTCGTATTTGACCTGGACTTGGAGCTTTTCCTCCTTTTAAAAAATGTTTTCTATTTAAAGTCAATACTTAGATGTGACCAGGACTTTTAAAGAAGAATTATCCACAAAAATCATCTAGCATAATAGCAAAAAATGAGCCTTTTTCTACAATTTGGAACATAATTTGAAAGGACTGCAGAGTAGAGGACTTGGACTTGACGGCAAAACTTGAGATTCACTTTAGACTTACAAAACAAGGACTAGTTACAATCGGGTTTGGACCACGGTCTCAACAAAAAAAGACAAATAAAAACATGTGTCTTACCCACATATCAGGTTTAAAGTAGGTCCAAAGTGGGACAAACATCATGTATAAACAGATACAAAATCCAGCCAACACCTGGTTTTGAGCTGGAACAAATTTGGGCAATATCAGAAGACGACGAAAAAGAACAGAATAAGAACTACTCCAGGTCTTAATCAGGACTTAAACAATCCTAAACAGGGTACTCTAAAAATGGACTAATGGACATTGAAACTACGACTAAATCGGGACTAAATCAGACTCTAATTATAAATAAACCATTACTTTCCACACTCACGGCCACAGGACACTAAAAACAATGCTTCAAATCTAAAAACGACGCATTTTCACAAACACAACACATTAAAGTATTAAAAAGTCACTTCCTTGTATTTGTTTTGATGCATTTGGTGAAGTTTATTTGGGAAGAGGAAGTGCCAGAGTGACCCAGACTTCCTGTTTCCTGTGCCCTGCAGATAACGAGCTTCCTGCCTCCATTTGCTCCATTGTATTAACTCTGTCCTGGTTTATTGTCGGGCCCTTGGGTGCTGATGCCGCGGGTGGGGGGTGTTTTCGTCTGTCTGGGGGGAAAAGTGTGGAAATGGGGCCCTCTGTAAATCCTGTACGAAAAGGAGGGGCTGTTTTTTTGTTTTTGAGAGATCAATAGTGAAAGCTTCTGGAATAATTTGTGGCTCGTTTGATGGTTTAAAATGTATTCGCAGGTTTCTGTCGCTGTTTCGGACGCCATATTTAGGACTTTTGACCATTCGTAAGATAAAATGTTTAGTTTTGAATTGTTAATTGCTATGAAACTGATCTAAATTGTTCAATACACTGGAAAAATGTATAGAAAATGATGCCAAGGAGATATTTTTAGCTTGTTAAAAATGTGTTTTCTAATGAAATTTCATGGATTCATTAATGGACAACTGATAAAAGAATGATGTTTTCAGAGTTGACTAATATATTTAGAGTTTATATTGTTTAAATGAATGATGTTAAAGCAAACAAATACAAAATGAAAGCAATAAAAACAGAACAAACATGTTGCAATCAGAATTATATATTTAAAAAAACAATAATCTAAACCTTTTGAATTAAAATTAAAATGTATACATTGCATTCTGAGAAATATACTCAATTCTTATCACAGATTTAAATCCCACAATGATAACTTAAAAATGCTGTTTTTAGGTAAACATTTAGTCTAGGGATGTTTTGATTCAAGAGAGGAGGTCAACATATCAAAATTGTGATTATATTGTGAATGTTGTTTGAATAAATGCAAAATTTGAATAGCGTTTTTAGTATAAAATGCTGCAGAAAATAGAGCTGCTTGATTATAGCAAACCTTTTAATCATGATTATTTGGCTCGTAATTTAATCACAATTATTTTAAACAATTACTTCTATATCGTCAAAATTATTAATTAAATAATAATATACAATAAAATACCTTGAAATTGTGATTTCTCTGACCAGTGTGATTATAATTAGATTTGCGATTTACATTTTAATAACAGGATTCTGTTCAAATTCACATTTTAAACACAATTTTGTCCTTTTTGGTCACGTTTTTGTCACGTTCACTTGTGTTTGTCATATTTAAACACGTCTTTGTCCTTTTTAGTTGCGTTTTGGTGCATTGAGTTGCATTTGATGTTTGTAGGCGTGTTTTTGTCGCTTTTGAACACACTTTTGTCGCTTGTTTCAGAACATGTTTGTACAAATCCAAACTACAGTGTTGGCAGTTTTTATTCAAATCAAAGCAAGACATTTTTTGTTGTTTGTGGAAGAAATCATTGCACTTTAGCACAATTGCAGCCTTTCTGATTTGCTAAATGCATCCATTAAAATTGCGATTTTGTGTGGATTTGGTTTAATTGTGCAGCCCTGGTCTATAAGAGGTAAATAATGTCATCTGCCCAGAGGCTTCAGAGGCTAAACAACAGGAGAAAAAGTGTGTTTGAACAGACAGCTGCATTAAAGAGACAAACAGTTAATCACGATACGACGATTTCACAAAAATAGCAGATTGTCACAGGGAGTAGCTCAACATTCCATTTTTATCCCCGTATCACTCCAGCCTTAATATCCTGCAGCTCTGCACGTCTAATGTACAGTATTTTCATGACTGTAACACAGACAAAGGATTGAGGTTATCCTTTGGGCAAACCCCTCCTCTTTCTCTCTTCCTGACATCATTTCTCCCTCCAGCGTGGCACAGACTGACCCCCACGTCTGCCCCGGGACCACCCACCCGCACAGACACCACCTGCTCCTCCTCCTTTCACCCACAGTCCCCCGTCAGCCCAGAGCCAGGCCTCCTCCGTCTCCCACAGAAACACGACAGCCACGTCTTTATCCCCCGCCGATGACATCACCGCGTTATGACTCACGCAAAACAATGGCAATTCAATACTATTAACGCCGATTGTCTGTGATTTTCTGATTGTAAATGGAAAGAGAGGTATCAATTGTAAACCTCTCCTGTAGTTTACGCACAGAAATAATGTATGTATGTATGTAAAATAATGTATTGCACGTTTTTTGGCTTTTGTTTATGTGTAAAACGGCCAAAATGTCAATCTAGGCCTGAAACAAGTCATAGATTAATCACAACTAATTGAATATTTAAATGCTCGTCAACCAATTTGATAATCGAATAATCGTTTTTTGAACTATACACAACCTCCGAGACGTGTCATGTGCTGAGAGAGAACGTTTTATCACTCAGACGAAGCAGGAATGACCACAAAATGAGAAAGAAGAAGAAGAAATTTAGAAAGTTAATTTTAATCTTGTTGTTAGGAGAGTCTAGGGAGATGTTCTCCAGCATTATTTCTTTAGCTTCCTCTCAGTTAAATAATGTAAAGCTCTCATATTCACTGGCATTTTGCGTTCTAAGCAACCAATCGATTAATCGAATGATCAGACTAATCGATTACCAAAATAATCGTTAGTTGCAGCCCTATTTCAATTTGAAAAATGGACAGAAGCAGGTTTATCTTGGTTCATTTTGTACATATATTAGTAACTAAAACATTTACAGAGGGGGATTTTGGGTTTCTTATGTAATTTTTGCGTAAACTGCTAACTAATTGGCCTAAAAATTCAAATTTGTGTCATTTTTTAGGCTTAAAACTTTAATAAATCAGGTTTTTAGATGAATTAATTAATTAGATGTCAACAAATCCCTCTGTATGTTTTGTCAAAATCTTGTTTAGTTCCAGATTGTACAGTTTGGTGTAGGATCTACTTTAAGGCTGATCTTTATGTCTCTGTGGGAGAAAAATGCATTTTAAGAAAACGTCCTTTGAAGTTACAATGTCCCAGAGAAATCTATGAATGAAGTGGATTAAATGAAATAATTAAACATTTTTAGGAACAGATTGAACAAGTTTCTAGTTTCAACGTGAAAGCCGATATGTTGAGAGAGAAAACTGACCAAAAAACAAAAAAATTACGAGGGTTTTGCGTGTACGGTCCGGCCTTAACACATGCTTTGTTCACTTTAAATACAACATACCGCTAGTGCAACCAAGACAAAATTGCCCATTGTTAAACGGTTAATGCTTTGTTTGGTTCATGTCCAGCTCAAGTGTTTAGTCCTGAAAAATCTCCCAAAAATCCAAAATGGTGCGATCCAAACGGTGTCTCTGTAATAAATCCAACAGGAAGTCAAATAACAGCCCGAAGCAAAGAGCGCGTCTTGAGTTTTGAAGTGCTGTTTGAAGGAAGCGTGTGAGTTGTGACCGCCGCGTGAGCCAGATGTTTACGTTTGGTGTCGAGAGGAAAAGTGTCTCTCAAGATCCTGCCGTGGCTTCAGTTTCAGCGCGACGTTTTATCACCTCAAGAGTGAAAAAAAAACACGGACCGCTTAACATTAAAGTGCCCCTGACAGGTTAGACGACTCATTTAACTAAAATGCAGTTAAGACAAATATATTTCAATTTCTACTAAAATCTTTACACATTTTACCGCAGTTTAGCTATTCTTTTAGGTTTTAAATTTTACTTCCTCGTTGTAAAGCATGACATCACACTAGGAAATTACCATAGCAACCACACTGTACACTGAGCCAAAACTCCTCTAATATCACAAATAAAAATACATGTGAACACTTTATTTTGTTGAATTAATGTTTAAAGGGTCAACAAAGCAGTTTCTTTTGTGTAAATTATGCATAATCTTTGTCTCCCTGGTGTGATGTCATCAGTCTGTTTACTTCCCGTAACTTTCTACAGATTTTTCAACTTTTCTCCACAAACGGCTACTTGATTGGTGTAAAACTATAATTTATATTAACAACAGCTATTAATACACCAAATAAAGACAAAATTAGAAAATAATGAAAACCTGTCATACGCACTTTAACGTTAACAAGTTCAATTAATTATAACAACTGTAATCTTCAACTAATCTAAACAAGCCATATATGAAAAGATGACTCAGACAAAAGCAAGTATTACATTGAAAAGATGCAGGAAACACGTTTTGTGTTTTTGATGAAATATTCTCAATCAAGACGTCCTCAAGCGAGAGTATTTTAGCTTCATGCGGGTTAAATTTGGTCAAATAAAAGACCATTTGCGATCTAAACAACAAATCAAATAATTCAAAGAATATTCCTTACATTAATCGAAGCAAAATATTTGTTATTTGCAGCTCTGACTGGAAAGTAAGTCGGTCAAATGGAAGAATGTGTTGTTTTAGATTCAAAATGCTGATGTTTTGTCTTGGTTTATGGTTATGGTTAATATCTCAATCACAAATGCATTTTTGCTTTGATTGATTGTTTTTAATTTGGGGAACGATCACAAACATCGACAGTGACCTTTCAGACAATATAAGAAGGTGGAAACTAGTTCAGATTTAGTGCGCAATCCATTCTTTTTAACAGCACATCCAGGTCCGAGTTAAGCTCAGTAATGTTTAATCTGTTTCGTTAAAGATAAATGTTGACGTTGGTTTCATTTAACTTTTTTAATTTTTAAGAAACTCCAAAAGCCAGCTCGTTTCCATTCCATTGCTGCTGACTCAAAATGACGTCTTGCAAATGTAGTCACTTGCGATGCGAAGTTTTATTTGTTAAAGGGGAGTATTGTGTTGTATTGTCGGTAAAGAGAAAAGAAATGCTGACGAGGCCCAACAGAAAGACCCTTGGAGATATTAAAAGGTGAGACTGCTCAGAGTGGAAAGCCTTCATAAATCTACAGTTCAATATCGCGGCTCTAAATCAGGACAAGGCACTTTTAACTAAATGAAAATGGCGGCTAATAAACGGCATCTGGCTGTTCTTGTGTCTTTAAGGTCTTCAGGTCTTTAAGTTTGTTCAAGAACTGCATTGGTTTGCAGTGAAACATAATGGATTACAATAGAATATAATAGACAGAGAAGCGTTACCACAAGCTCCATCAATAGTAGTTATGTTTTTGGTTGGATTTACTAGAGCTAGAGTCACAATTTTCTTGGGGCCATGATTTCGATTTTATCACGATTTATGTTCACTTTGTATTTTTCTATTGTCTATAATAGAGCTACATGATTTAGGAAAAATATCTAATTGTGATTTTTTTCGGACTAGTTTTGCGATTGTGATTAGATTTACGATGTATGTTTTAATGTAAGTTCTATTTGAATTCAGATTTTAAACACAAAATGTTGGTGCTTTTAGTCGCGTCTGTCGTTTTCAGTTGCGTTTTTGTCACTTGTAGTCGCATCTTTGTCGTTTTTAATTGCGTCTTTGGCGTTTTTAGTCGCGTTTGTTGTTTGTTGATGCGTTTTTGTTGCTTTGGAACACATTTTTATCACTTTTGGTCGCTCTTTTGTCGCTTGTTTCAGAATAAGTTTTGCACAAATCCAATCCAGTGTTAGTAGTTTTTATTCAAATCAAAGCGAGGCATTTTGTTGTTTGGGGAAGAAATTATTGCACTTCAAACATAGCAGCCTTTGCTAATTGCATCCATTGAAATTGCAATTTTGTGTGGATTTAGTTGAATTGTGCAGCCCTGGCCTTTAAGAGGTAAATAAAGTCATCTGCTCAGAGGCTTCAGAGGCTAAACAACAGGAGAAAAAGTGTGCTTGAACAGACAGCTGCATTAAAGACACAAACAGTGAATCACAATAGAATGATTTCACAAAAATAGCAGATTGTCACAGGGACCAGCTCACGATTTGATTTTTATCACATCATGGCAAAACAATATGCCGCTGTAAATGTCAACAAAGCACCGCGGATGGTCCGACTGTGGGGAGCGAAGAACGAGAGAGCAGTGGATTTTTGTTTCACCGTTTGGAACAAAAATAATACAAAAGGAGAACGATGTCGGCACAGAGCAGCGATAAGAAGCTCTTCAGTCGATTTTGCATTATTTAGTATGACTCCTTCCAAAAAAACAAAAAACAAACAATACAAATGGCTGTTATCCACAAAAAGACAAAATGAACATTGTTAGAATAAAGTCCCTTACGCTCAGAATGTTAAACACACAGCTCGAGCTCACATTATGGCACTTTTAAACACTCCTGACACACATTTCCCTGGAGTGTAAACGCCTCGAGTCGAGACGGCGTTAAACAAGAGGTGAATGAACAGAGTCGCAGTAAAAATAGACTGTGAATGAACGAGCCTCAGAAACACTGCTGTGGTTTATACGTCTGCAACGGCTTCAGGCTGAAGACAGGCCTCTTTATGAGTCAAGTGAAAAAAATGTCTTTACTACAATGGCGTGTACTAAAGCTGTAAATGAATGAATAACGTTTGACAGTCGGTTTCTTTTATTTTATGTAACATTTGCACTTTGTTGGTTTATTTTGAATTGTGAATTATGCAAAATCTTCAAGTTTTTGTTCCAACACTGAAAAAAATGACCTTTAACCCTCAGTTCAGCCTTTAAAATCTCACATTCATGGTCTTAGCAGCCATTTTGTGTCCTCTACGTTTGCCATTGCCTTAAAATCCCTCTACATTCATATTTTAAAAGCTCAAAATCATCGAAACAAACAAACCAAACACGTCATATTTATAATATTTTAACCCTTTATTGTCTGATATATTACAAAACTCTTCAATAAGCAAAAGTAGTCCTATGATTTTGAGGTTTTTAAAGCAGAGAAAAATACAAATGTTTAGTAATTTTATGGTCTTTTAAAGGAAAGGACACAAAATGGCTTCTGTGGAGTTTTATTTTGTGGCTCAGCTCTAGAAGGGCATTTTAAAAAAAAGAGACAGACAAAATGAGCATATTTTAAAAAATGATTACAGAGGAAAGTTTGGCATAAAATTGAAAATGCCAAAGGACACAAAATGGCTCTAGGGTGCACTGAGGGTTAACATTTACTTTAAAAAATCTTTTGTTTTTTTTATGTTTAAATGGTAGCAAAGTAGTGGACATAAACATCTTAATTTAGTAAGATTTATTCTGATTTATTAAGTAAATAGTTGTTTTGCTTTATAAAAATTAAAATAAGTACATGTTAAAACTCAAAAGTAACTAAGATCAGAAGCTGCACAAAACAGTCATTACATGTTTTATTAGTTTATAAGTTCTAGAGAAGTCCTTTATTATTCTAAATTTGCTTTCTTTGCAAAGATTCTTGATAATAATTCAGGCGATATTATGTAAATCCAACAAAAATGTGTGAAATCATGTCTTTCAATGTATTACTTGTGGTTTAATTATGAGACAAATATGAAATGTCTGTAAAATGAATCACAAAAGTGCAGAAATATCATCGTACACTCATTTTTGAATGTTTACAATACAACATTTTTTATTTTTAATCAGCTCTTTTTGTACTTTTACTATAAACGAGCTCAAAACAGCCGTGATATCATCTAAAAATTAAATATACTGCACCTCTAAATGAAGCTTTGTTAAATATTTGCACGTTACAGAACTCTCAGCTGATGCAATAATTTCTCCTAAATAATTAAAACGTCAGGACACCATTCGAAATGTGATTTTCAGTTAATCACTAAGCGACTGTAAGATTGCTGCTTTGCTCCGTTTATGGGACTCTTTAAAAAACAGGGAGGATGTTTTTAACTGTCTGTCTTTATTAAAGGTCTGGGGGAGTGCGAGAGGAAAAGTGGGGGAGGAGAGTCTAAGCTCGTCAGTGATGTACAGATGTGGTCAATCCTGCATTATCCTCTGAAAAGCCACTGAAATATGCACATGAAAACATAAACCGGAGGAAATGCCAACGATTGGGACATTTTGAAGGGATTTGCAAAAGATCTATCAATCAAAAATGCAACCAACTGTTTACTGGAGTGAAAGGTTTGGGGAAACATGACATTTTATTGGCATGGCATTTTATTTCTTCTGACAATTTTAGCAATTTTGATTTGAAGTATTAAAAAAAAAAAATCAAGGGGAGTTATAAATGGTTCTTAAGGTGAGACAGTGCAGAGAATCTTAAATTTAGAGATATCAATTGTAAACTTCTCCGTAGTTTACTCACATAAATGTAATGTTTTTCATCATGTCATCTTTTCATGTAGAAATAAGACCTTTTATGTGTGAAAATGGCTAAAAATATATTATTATTTCTATTATTATTATTTATTTATATATATTATTTTGGACATATAAACTGGACACATATAAAAAATGGACAGAACCAGGTTTAAATTTCTTTGTAAATTTTTGGATTGGATTTTTTTTTTTACTTAAAACTTCAATAAATCAGTTTTACAATTAGATATCAACAAATCCTTCAGTATGTTCCGTCAAAGTCTTGTTCAGTCCAAGATTGTGCAGTTTGTTGTATGTGGGATCTACTTTAAGGCTGATCTTCAAGTATTTTAAGAAAACAAATGAGAGAGCAAACCGACCAAAAAAAAAGTGTAGTGTCTCGCCTTAACCAGTATGTTTAAAAAAATAAATAAAAATGTATTAGTATTATTTTTTATGGTTGAAGCTGATACCATTTGTTGAGGGCCACTTTTGATTATTTTTCCGAAATTATGTAATTTGAATTTCAACTCGTTCGATGTTTGTAGAGCAGTGGTTCCATTTGAAAAAAACATCGAATTGTGATTTTTCTGACCAGTACACTGCGACTGCGTGTTTCAGAACATTTGTGTCACTTTTAGTCGCGTCTACGTTGCTTTAAGTCACATTTTTTTCACTTTGACGTGTTTCTATCACTTTAAGACGCTCTTTTGTCACTCAAATTATACTGACGTCCAAAGCCTCCAACAAAAACATTCTTAGGGATATGAATTGTCCTATGAGGTACATTTTAGTTTCAAATTCTACTCATTTGAAATTGAAATGGTTATTGTTGTCAAGGGTTATTTAGGAATCTACTGAATATTTGGTAACACTTTATAATAACTACTCGTGTTCCAGCCTTAATAAAGTATGAACAAGACTTAATTTAAAATGACTAGATAGTTTATTAAATATGATTCAGGTTTAGTAACTACTTAACTAATACTCTAACCCTAACCTTAATTAAAGTGCCCCTGACAGGTTGGACGACTCATTTGACTAAAATGCAGTTCAGATAAGTTTATTTTAAATTTAGCTAAAATACTTTACAAATTTTATTCCGGTTTAGCAATTTTTGAGGTTTTGTTTTACTTCCTGGTTGTAAATGATGACATCACACTAGGAAATCACCTAGCAACCAAACTGTACACTGGGCCAAATTCATCTAACATCCTAGATTTTTTTAATTTCACAAATAAAAATAGATGTGAACACTTTTTTTGTTTGTTAAATTAATGTTTAAAGGGTCAAAAAAGCAGTTTATTTTGTGTTTGTGTTCACTTTAAGTTGTTACTGAGCCTGAATCTTGATTAATAAGCAGTTTGTTCATTGTGAATTAAATGTTTGTCAATGCTTTGTTAAAGTCTAGTTAATATAAAGTGCACTGAACATTTGTATCTCTTTAAATCTTAATAACTTATAGTATTAATATATTCCAACATTCCTCCTCCAACCATGACGGCTTAAACGTGCCGGGCTGCTGTGCTTTATCATTCAGAGTTTTTCTATCTCCGCCTTTTCTGATGCGATTACAGCAGCCGGAGTTATAAGAGGAAACACGTGGGCACGGTTTGGACGTCCGAGATGCCATCGAGCGCCGTCCCTCCTCCTCGTTTACAGTGAGGAGGAGGAAGGACGTGCCGCTCCTGAAAACAAACCCCCCTCTGTCCCTCAGGAAACTCCAGCGCACGGCAGCCATTGACAGGGTTTGTGCAACTTTTCAAAGATAAAATTCAAGCACCTTCAAGGGAGACACATAGGGTTGTAGTCGACAAAAGATACTCAAGACTAAAGACCTGCCATATGGACTGATAAATTGACAAAAAGAGGGCGTGGCGAAAATATATCTAGCAAAAAATTATATCCAGAACAAGGAAACTGTCTATTTATTTTGGACTCCAAAATCTTCAGCTATAACACATCCTGTTTTGCTATATTAGCTCCATAAATCATTTTAATCTAAATTAGGGCTATTACTAATGATTATATTAGTAGTTGACTATTCAAACGATTATGTTATAGTTTATTCACGCTTATAAAATACATTATCATCAAAATAAAGGTTGAAATATGAGACTGAAGGCTTCTGCAGAGAATATTTATGAATTTACAATTACAATCAACAATGATTGATTATTTTTGGACATTATGATGTATTAATGTCACAGTCTTTGTTGCAAAAAGGTTTTCTGACGTGTTTAAGAGTCTGTATAGTTCATTTAACGATTTGTCAATCATCAATTTTTATAGCTGTAACCCTAATCTAAATAAAATAAGTCGATTAATAAAAAGCTTGGTTGACTAAGACGCCTGAGACACAGTTTTTTTCCAGCTTTCCTGTATTTTAGACTCATTAATATGAGCGCATTCATGGCTCGTTAACAGGTCAGTCTGCTCCAACTTTCCAGCAGCAACAACCAGCATGTGCAGAAATAATTTTGAAAGGTCACAGATAATGTTAAAAAAACAAGCACAAAGCAGTCGTATCCACATTTTCAGAGAACTTAAAAAGAATAAAATTAAAGCGTATTAGTGCCGTTTACTGTCAAAATGCATAAGATACAGATTGGTAAGCTTAAATTTTAAGCATTTTCAAACACTTTTTCCAAAATTCTTTTCACTTTCCCAAACTTGAAAACAGTGTAGTCCAATTTTCATGATGTTCAAGCATCCGTACGAACCCTGGTTTAAAGACGTGTTAGTCCTGGTCTAAACAATCCACCAGAAACTGTAATAATGAATACAAAGAGGAGGGGCTTGCTGGGTTAGAATGTTTGCAAATATGGCATTAAACTTATCTTTAAACTGTTTTTATGGCTCAAAAACATCTTGAAAAACCTGCATTCTGGTGTTACATTATTGGCTTCACCTGCTCGTCGGGAGATCAATTTAATGTCATGGATAAAGTCTATATTGGAGAAAACACCAGCAAAAGAAGTTAGCATGTTTGTATCATTGACGATGGCAATAAACCGATTCTGATTCTGATTTTAGGTTTCAATGTTACTTCCTGGTTGTAAATCATGACATCACAATAGGAAATTCTAACTCTTATCTAGCAAACCAAAACTCCTCTAATGTCACAGAAATTATTATTTGACAAATAAAAATACACAAGAGCAGCTTTGTTTTGTTGAATTGAAAATCTCAATTTTAATGGACTAAGTTTTTGCAATTTTTAAAGTAGAATAATTTCTTCCACAAACAACAAAATGTTTTGCTTTGATTTGAATAAAAACCGCAAACACTGTAGTTTGGATTTGTACAAACATGTTCTGAAACAAGCGACAAAACACGACCAAAAGTGATAAAAACTTGTTCAAAAGCGACAAAAACACACCTTCAGACAACAAACGTGACTAAATGCACCAACACATGACAAAAAGTGATAAAAACACGACTAAAAACGTAACTAGAAACGTCAAAAACGCCACTGCAAATGACAAAAATGCGACTAAAAGTGACAAAGACATGTTTAAATATGACTAAAGCGACAAAATTGGGTTTAAAATGTGAATTTGAACAGAATCCTATTATTAAATTGCACTGGTCAGAACAATCACTATTAGATATTCTTCCTAAATCGTGCAGCTCTATTAAAGGAAAAAGAAAAATACAAAGTGAACATGAATCGTGATAAAATCTAAATCATGATCTGGCCTCAAGAAAATCATGATTGTGCCATATGTCCAGCTCTAATTGGATCAAATGCTGCAAATAGGCTACAATGACCTCTGCAAATAACAAAACATTCCATTTCCCTGTAACTCTAATACTCGCTTATTTAAGTTTTCTCTCAAATGTTAAAATGTCAAAATGTGCACTGAATACATGCATCTCAAAGCAAAACCAAAGTAGAAATGGACAAAAAAATCATGATAGAATCATTTTCCGACATGGTTTTGCGTTAATCCACGGTTATAGTATTTTTTTTTTACACTCATAGTCGCTCACAAAGAGGATTCTCCATAAAGTTGCAGCTGATCTTGCTCCGTGAGTCCGTGGTCTAATCCTGGATAAACTGTGAAAACAGAAACGCGCTTAAGAAGTGAACGACTGCGTGCTTAATGTGTCAAAAGGTCAAACTAATCTTTAAGACGATTTCTTGGACATTTGGCCCTGTATCCTCTTACTCTACATCTTGTATAAAGCCAGATACACTCCATATTTAGTGCATTTTTTGCACATTAGAACCTCATTTCACGCAATTTTTATATTTTATTATGGTTCAGTGAGTGTTTGTGAGTCACCGTGTCCAAATAACTTCCCTTCTGGATCAATAAAGTTTGTCTAAGTACTAATATCTTCGTAAAGTTGCACCGTCTAATAATATTTCTCTGACAGAAAAGAGAGAGACTTTAGTTGAAAGCGTATGATACCTGAGCCATTGTAAGCTGCTTATCTTCGTTTGGAAATTCCTCTTTTAAGCCCCAAAGTCTGCAGTCAAATCTGATTGTTTTGTCAATTCAGTTTCAAAGTCACTTGCAAACCTTTGACCTTCGCTGATAGTTTACGTAAACAGTACCAAATGTGGTTTAGCGATGGCGCCATCTACTGGCTGGACGCACTCAGTAAGTGTCATTGAAGACAGCTGAGAAAAACTTCATAAGAAACTTTTTTTGTCTGTTTCAAAACATGAGATGGCAAATTTAAGATACTCAAGAGCATGTTTAAAGGCTAATAACAAAAAATGCATAATAGTTTTTCTTTAATAATCTACACCAAACAGTTCTACACTCGTGGAATTCTTTCTAACGAGGCTCTGGTTTAGTGCTGAAAGATTTGGGACAAATATCTAATTCTGACAAGATTTGCAATTGTGATTTGTGTTTCGATAATTGGATTTTGTTCAAAGAGTTTAAATTTGTCCAGGAGAATTGACAAAAAGACTAAAATGTGCTTCTAAACTACACCGTAGTTTTTTTATGCAGAAAAGACAGAATACTTTATCGTTTGTGGAGGAAATTATGTTACTTTAACAATTGCAGCCTTTGCGTTTGCGATTTGATTTAAATTATTCTAGTGTCACATGTGTTTAAGTGGTTGTCAGCCCTCGTTATTCATAATTTGTGATGTTTAGAGGCTAATGCTAACTCTTCCAGTGTAAATGCATTCGTTTTCATTATTGTGTGTTCATTATTGTGTTCTGGAAGTGGCTAAATGTTTAAAATAACTCCAGGAACATGAGGATCTTTCACCTAATACTCCTTGGACAGTCGCTTGTGTAAGTTTCAACATATTTCGGTTTTCTTTTCGGTCAAAACAGCCACTCGGGAATCAATTGTGACGTAACTTTCAAAAGTCAATCCAACCACAATCAAACCCTGCAACACTTTGGCATCTCAACATTTACGTCAGCCGTGCCACCCATCGTTTTACACTTTGGTTCAGCAGAGACAGGAAATGCGTAAAACGTCCTCCCACACGTCCAGTATAAACGACGTTATGACAGCATTAGCGAATGGAGAGACTTGAGCGCCAAAGCCTGTGTGTGAAGGTGCTTTCCTCACCAAATGGAAAAGACTTTGAAATCTGAGCCCATGGAACACTTTCTGCATCAAAGAGTGGTTTTAAAACATGACAGCGCACTCTGGATTAGTTAAAATGTGTTAAAAACTTTACAAATAACATACGCTGTCATGTTATTTAACAGTTTTTTGCCACTCTTGAAAGCAGATACCGAATTATTTCAGGTGAATAGGAAAAAAATCTTAATGTAAAGGTCCCATAACATGCAAAATCCATTTCCTACAGTGCTATTTGGGCCTCGTATGTGTGCCCAAAGTGGTTTTTTGATTGATTCCCTCATGCTTTCGCTAGAGAACTCTTTTCCGTCCCCCTCGGCTGAGCAGGCGGACGGGGGCTCCTCACAAGGATGACGCGCTCACAAGGATGACGCGGCGTTTAAGCCACGCCTCCGGGAAGCGCGCAGCCACAAGAATAAAAACAGCTAATGCTAATGCTACACAGTAATTACACGATGGATACGACAGACAGAAGAGTTAGCTTGTTATTTACCAAACGGCAACGTCCGTCGTCGAGGTACTGGAGCACGTCCAACTCCAGGTCAGATCCAGGACGTAGGACTCAGCACGACGCACCGTCAGGACGGATGAAAGGTTTATTCCCGTGTTTGTGTATCACTGTTTACCGGAGCACACGGCGCATGCGCACCATCTCCGGCAGACTACTCTCTGTTCGGGGGGGTCAGATCTCAGAGTGAGCCGTTTGCTTTTGCAAGGAGGGGGGCCAGTCCAAGAAATGGGTGTTTTTTGGAAACTGTTATGTTATGGATATTGCACAACGCAAAAATTTATCAACAAAGCCCTTAGAATAGACTGTGTAAAGGGCAAAATAGCAGAATATGGGACCTTTAAAGATATCAATTTGAAACTTCTCCTGTGGTTTACTCACATAAATGTAAGAAAATAATGTATTACACATTTCTCACCATGTAATGTTTTCATACAGAAATAGGGCATTTTATGTGTATTGCACATTGGGCCTTTTAAATCTGAAAAAATGGAAAGAACCTGTTTTAATTTTTCAGTTAATTTTGTACCCATATTAGTTATTTTAAAAATGTTTGGATTTCTTATTTAGCATTTGAGTAAACTAGGTCTGACTGAAAAATTGGCCTAAAAATTCAAATTTCACCTCATTTTTTTGACTTAAAACTTCAATAAATCAGACTTTGAATTAGATATCAACAAATCCTTGTGTCCGTTTCATCAAAATCTTGTTGAGTCCAAGATTGTACAGTTTGTTGTGAGTAGGAGCCACTTTAAGACAGATCTTTAAGTCTCTGTGGGAGAAAACAGCCTTTGACCTTTGCCAAAATCCTAACTAAGAGCAGTTATTTTGCATTTTTAGCTCCACGGAAAGTTTGAATTTGCACTGTAGGCTTCACAAATGTTGCATTTTTTTCATTCATTGGGAAATTAAAGTCACGCAGATTTAATCCAAGGCCAAAACGTTTAACTTTTGAGATGGTCTTTGAATCTCTTTCATGAGTTTAATGCAATATAAAAAGGGTAAGAGCGAGTCTGTAAAACTATTATTAGATTGGCTAAGTTGATTTCACTCTAACTTGGAAAAACAAGGCATCAAAAAGCTATAAAAGATGCAAATTTAACCACTAACAGTAACTTAAACTCTATAATAATTTAACTTTGTGCATAATTAATGTGAATAAACTATGAGACGACTTGTTTCATTCATGTTTTATTTAAGTTATTTTGTCGTTCAAACCAAAACAGTTCCATGCAGTCTTTAGTTACAGGGCAGCGTTTGTGCAGCTCCTCTCCCAGCATGCTTTGCAGTTTGCAGTGGGGCGGAGAGTGCTCTGGCATCAATAATTCGATGAGGGGAAATGTGTTTGACAGAGCAGACGACACGAGCAGCAGCAACGAGATAATAAAGGAAGGATATGCAGTTATGAACATTTAGCTAATTTAGCCAATATTTAAGATCATGCTAAACGCAATATTCATATAATTTAAGCATCAATAATACCTTATTAGTAAAAAGCAGTGTTTCAGACAATAAAACATTAAATTCCCCATTTTAAGGGCGGTGTTTGGCCCAGTGTATTCCAATTGAGACTCTCAAACGATAGAGTCTGAATCAGTCTGGAAAAGGACTGTGAATGTGACAATCTCGTCCAGTGGCTCAAAAATCACCTTAAACTTGGTATTTAGTCCTGGTTTAGTACTAGTTTAGACCTTGTTTAGCCCTGGTTTATAAGAAAATAGAAAGAAAATAGCTTGTTGCAAGTTCTTTGGGTCAGAAAGTCTAAAAACTACAACACAGAGTCATATTTACAACAGGGCTGCAACGTCTTGTTGGCCCAATCTCGTCACTCGTCCCATTTTTACCAGCATTAATACACTCCCTGTGCTGTTCGGCTGCACCGTCTTTAGCTTTGATTACAGCACGCATTTGCTGTGCCATTGTTGTCTACCCAGTGTTGCATTAAGTTTTCACCAAGATCTGCACAAAGCCTTCTGCAACACATCCAATAGGGTTCAGATCTGGAACGGGGAAAAACCTGGATTTATCGGACCACATCACCTTCTTCCACTGCTCCAGAGTCCAGCCTTTATGCTCCGGAGCAAATTGAAGCCTTTTTGCTGTTAGCTTTACAGAATAGTGGTTTTCTTAGGGCCGCACAGCTTTTTAGTCCCAATCCCTTGAGTTCCCTTCACATTGTGCTCTTACTTTCACTATTAAACATAACCCTGAGTTGTACCGTTGTTTTTGTTTGATTTTGTTTAAGTAATCACTAATCACAATCATTCAGGATTTGTTTTTCATTTTTTTACTGTTCTTCAAATGCGTTGGACAGTTCTCAAGCTAATTTTAGTAGTTAGTGCAATCTCAGATATTCTTTCTGGTTGATGCAGCCAATATTTGACTCTTCTCTTTTCCAACAGATTTGCCTTTCCACATGATTGTTACAGAAATGAGAAGCCACTGACAGTTGGGTTTAAATACAGTGTTGCAGCTGAAAGATAATCACCTTCAGCAATTAGCCAAAAGGAGGCTCGTACCAATTTGCTTAGTTGAATCCAAGTGGTGACTTTTTTTTGGTCACACTATGAAACAATTCTTAGTTTCATAATAATAATTAGCAGTGGTGGAAAGTAACAAAGTACAAAAGTAAAAGTACTATACTAGTTTTTAGATATATGTTCTTTACTTAAGTCGTTTTTACAGTGGACACTTTTTACTTCTACTTCACTACATTTAAGTCCAAGTATCTGTACTTTTTACTCCATTACATTTATTTGACTGAACTGCAAAGTAGAAAGTACTTTTATTTTTGTTTGTTTTATTGCTTGTTTTGAGTTACAGCTCAACAACAAGCAAAACTATAAACATAAAATTCTCCACAAAAATAAAGAAATCCATTCGAATAGACCTTTTTTGGACACATATCTTTTCTTTTACTTGAGAAACAAAATTGCGTACTTCTTCCACCACTGATGATGAGTAGATGAGCTGAAACCCGGTCTCAGCTGCGATGTATCTTCACAAAAGGCCAGTATTTCCTGAGTGTTTGGGCTCGTTTTGTTGTGGACGAGGCTTTAACAGATGGGCCACTTCACCAGAGGCTGAGCAGAGTCTAACCAAGCACATCAGAACAGTTACATCACCTCCATGTGTGAAAGCAGGAGGCCATTCACACATACGTACGATAATAACAAGAGAAGAATGCACGAGAGACTGCGCCACAATGTGTCACCCAGCGCTGAGTGAGCTTATAATGGGTTAATGCAAGGTCAAAGGAAGGCGTTTCAATGAGGGGGTGTGAAGCAAAACTGTCAATTATTTACATTTCATACAGAATAAAGGCGCTGCAAGTGATTGTTACAGACTCAAAAATGTGAAATATACCGAATTGGTTTATTTTATTTTGTTTGCAGTGCTCCAAACTTTTTCCTAACACAGTCGTAGCATCCAAATGATTCACTGTTTTGAGTTTAAAAGCGTTTTTCACAACTTTCAGAGGCCAGAGCAGAGTTTTTCCATCACAGTAAAGCTAGAAATAAAAACTAAAATGCTAACAGCGCAAGTCCTGATTTTCAGACAATAATAACGTTGTAAAATTCAACGCAGACAGCCCACAACGGTCTCATTTTGATCTTAAAAGCTGCTTTTGCAATATATTTGTACTTGGGCAAGACAAATTTTATTTTATTTGGTGAAAAAAACTCAGGTACACAATACGACATTATCACGATATTCGATACATTGCTCATGATATTCTATGATTTTTTTTAAAGAACCCAATCCATTTTCACAAAGTTTTTTTCTTAGTTAAACCACGTCCTGCACAAAATTAAAATAAAATACACCCATTTCAATCATCAGAACAGTGATTGTATCAAATCTGTCGCATAAACTAGTTGCCTTTGATCTAAAACAAAATAAAAAAATTGTAGGGCTGCCACAAATTATACCAAAAGTTACTATTTATCAAAACAGCAGCCCACAATATCAATACTGTATCACCACATTTAGTATCGTTCATGGGATATTAGGATGGGATATTCCAATATTTTGGCACATTCTTAATAAAACCATAATAAACTGAACTTCAATACAGCAAATTGAGAATCTAATTGATGTTGTGGAATGACCATTATACCAAATACAAACTCAGTTACGCCATGGTTTTCAAATTTGTCAAACTACCTTGAAAAATATTGCACTTTCCAAGTACAACCAGGACCTAAACTAAACCCGGTCTAAAGCAGGAGCACTGAAGTCTTGGTTACACCACTAGAACTCATTCCAAAGCTTATTCAATCACATATTTTCAAGGTAAACATCTAAGGTCTATTGAGTGTTTGTAGCTTTAGAGGAAACAGTATTGTCCCTGTGTTTCCGACTCCACTTCCTCCTTATGTTCTCAAGATCAGACCCTTCCTCAAACACAATGGTCTTTCAAAGTGGCTACTCGACCTCACCCTCAGGACTCAAGGTCAACGGGGTCAAAATGAGGAGCCAAGCGGGCTCCAGATCGCATGATGGCTTTGGTACTTCAAGTTTAAGTATGTATTTGTATGAAAGTTTCTTAATTTATATTCAACATCTATTGAAATTCTGATTAACAGCAATGGCCCCAGTATAGAACCTTGAGGCATCCCACAGATTTAGCTAGAAATTTGTATATTCCTGGGCCACGTTATGTATTAAAGGAAAAGTGAGTATACAAAATGTCGTTATAGCCAGCAGGGGGTGCAAAAGTTGAGTTCTGCTACTGAACTGAAGCGAGAATAAGGATAGGTGTCGTTAAGGATTCATTTTTATTACTGGTCTTACAACTCTTTTAACAGTGCTCTTCTCTGTACTTTTAAAGCAAAAAATAAAGTAAAATGAAAACTAATAACACCATAACCCTAACCGTGTTTCAAAGGTTTCATCTGAACAGTGTTTTTGGAATAGAGACATTTCGACTGCGATCTAGAAAATAAGGGCTGAATAAATTCTAGTTTTGAGCTGTGTAGACGGAGACAACCTCATTATGCAGGGTTATTCAAACATGCTTGAATATAACAAAAACACATTATGTATGATTTGACAAGAAGACAAAAATAGCGGCAAGGAATGTGTTAATGTGTGTCTGTAAATGTCTTGATTTATGGTTCGTGATAACAGCCTCAACTACAAAGCAGAAATATCACTTTATATCCTCGTTTGGGAGATTACACTTGATGTTTCTGTCTCTTTTGAGGTCATTTTAACAATACAGACGATCTATCCAAAACAAAATCTGCAATATTTTTTTATACATCTCCCACTAGTGTTGTCACGATACCAAAAATTCAAACTTGATTCGATACTATTTGATTCTCGATACCCATTTCTATACGATACTATTAATGAAAGGTATTATTAAACATTGCAGTCTCATAATAGTTTTGATTAAGCTCGTAATCATTCTACAACTGCTCACGAAAGGTCACATTTTTCTTTTTTTTTGTATTCAAATCGTATCTAATTTTGATACTAGTTTTAATATTATTAGTATCTGATTTTTTATGCCTTTGACAACCCAATCTCCCACTTTTATTTAGAACATTTAAATTTAACTTATTCCACGCACACAGAGAGAGAATTACGTCATAGAGCCAAGAGGTCAGACCGTTTGAGTCCCAGGAGGCGAGGACAGAGGAGGGACAAGCCCAAAAGGAAGCTCCGTTCTGGGCACAAGAGCAGGCGACGTCCAGAGCTGGAGTTACTCAGTGTTGCATCAGCCGCAGGGAGATCCAAATATGTGATTTACAGGACTGTTTAGCATCGGAGCACACCCAGAGCAGGCAGAGGAAGCCACAGCTCAGCCCAAAACATGATTTAGCAGGCAATTACGATTTACGAGATGACTGTGAGGGTACATTTAATTCTATACTAAACAAAGTCGAAAAATAATGCAGTGTAAAAATATACAAATTCTTTCTAGTTTTATGATGGTGGTAGCAGTAGTTCATTTGATAGTTGTGTAAGAGAAAATACAGTCACTTAAAGGACACACATTATGCAATATGACCTTTTTGAGTTTTTAACCAAGCTTTAATGTTTCTTTAGCAACCTGAAGTTATATTTAGCTTCATTAATCCTGTTTACAAGGTCATTTCTCTCCAAGCCTCAGAAAATACTTGGTTTCAGAGTCCCCAGATTTGTGACGTCAAATGTAGAGATCCCTCCCAACCTAGTCTAAACAAGGACCAAACCAGGTCTAAACCAGGACTAAAGTAGGTCTAAACCAGGTCTACACCAGGACTAAAAAAGGACTAAACCAGGACTAAAAAAGGACTAAACCAGGACTAAAAAAAGGACTAAACCAGGTCTAAACCTGGACTAAACTAGGTCTACACCAGGTCTATAACAGGACTAAATCAGGACTAAACAAGGTATAAACCAGGAGTAAACAAGGTCTAAACAAGCTCTAAACCAGGACTAAACAAGGCCTAAACCAGGAGTAAACCTGGACTAAACCAATGACAACAGACAAAATATTTTCTATGTTTTTGGAGGATGTGTTGAGGGCCGGATCATATTCCTTGGAGGGCCTGATTTTGCCCCCAGGCCTTAAGCTGACGAGCCCTGCTTTTTAGATACTACAAGTTAGTGTCCCTGAATCCAATCCAAATCCAATGTATTTTCTCTGGTGGTTTTTGTGTGAGAAGGGCATTGACACCGAGGACAGAGGACGCAGTGGGAGCAGAGCTGTGCCCGTACAACCATGTCCCTCCATCTGTCTCCCTGTAATCAGATAACCGACCCTGAGGACAACATCATGAGACACGGACAGACAAGTGAAGTCATCTGAGAGCCAAAGAGCCGTAATGAGGATTTCGACAAAAGTGGCTTTGAATTGAGAATCAAAGCAGCAAATGCAATGAATGATCTGAGACTGGGACGACGACGGGGTTTGGAGAGTTCATGTCACGGGGAAAAAAGGTTCAAAAGAGACTGGAGTTCTTTTAAATGTAGTAAAACGTAGCAAAGTATTAAAAAATGCAAACTTCGCTATAAAGCTGTTCAGTTGTTCTTCAGAAAAAAGCCAAACACAGCTAGTAATAGTTAATTTGTCAAAAGTCCGCACCTCAAAAACACTAATATATGTTTTGTGACCTCATGAGTTGAAGCAAAGGTCAGTCATTTCCTACTTGGAGAACCAATATTCCCATTTAAACAAATTATTGGTAGAGAAAATAAGTTGTATTACTCAAATTGAGCCGCAATTGCACGAAAATTCAGTGTATTTGATGTTATAGATCTTTTGTCTATAAATGTACTCCACCAGGTCCTCAAACGGCTTCAGTTCAGCTGCATCTGGGTCAAATTTTTAAAAAAATCTCTTCGAAGGACAAAAGCAAAGTGCAGTACTTGTTAAAACCTGCTCTAAAATGACAGGTATCAAATCAAGGGACCTACACTGTCTGTGGGAGGAACAGGTGCTGAATAAAGAGCATCCTGGAACACCCTCTGACTCCCGAGTTGGTCGCGATGCCTCCCGAGCCATGTTTCTGGGATTAAATTGTTGAATTTGAATGGCAGCTTTTGCTAATTTATTGCATGTAATATTTTTGCGTCTTGTTGGGGTGAATTCAGCGATATTCTAACTGTGAAAGGGACTCACGGAGTTCATGTGTTGTGTGTGTGTGTGTGTGTGTTGTGTGTGTGTGTGTTGTGTGTATGTGTTGTTAGTGTGTGTGTGAGTTGCTCTGAGAAATTCTGCAAATGAATTGCCCTCTGGGATCAATAAAGTTTTTCTAATCGGAATTATTTGTGTTCTAAACAACCGATCAATTAACGGAAAGAATGATCGCTGGACTAACCGATAAACAAAATCATGATATCATATTATTAAATTAGTGTGCAACCAAAATTTGTCCAGTGTGACTAAATGGAATCTTTAGGTGCACCGGTGCGTCTGTTCTCGTTAAAACCTGTAGTGGGTGTTCTCCAGCGTCTCTTCAATGTGGACTTCAAACAGCCAAACTTTATATTCGTCTACTCGTTATTGATCACTGCAGCCTCCGCTTCACTTTATACCACCCCCTGACGGTCAAAGCGGCACCTCTCGGGCAGCAGGGTTAGCTGACCCGACTTTGAGCCGGGCCGCTCTGCTGTCGGGCCACGCTCACTGAACACATGAGTTTGCACGTTCACTGTTTACGCTCGATGTCGATGAGCCACCACTGTGTTTTTTTCCTCTCATGAAAAAATATGTCACTCCCGAGTCACGTGAGGAGAAGGCACATGAATGAAAGTGCGCAGCTGATAAACAGAGCGCGGAGAGCATCGGAGGAGAGACAGCCACGGATGCCCTCCCACAGAGCTGAAGAAAGTTCTCATCCCTCGCGTCACTCAAACCCTCTGCAAAGTAATGTATGTTTATTGTCGTTGTAGGTCAAATAAATACAGTACTGTCTGGTTTTAAATTGCACCGAACTGATTATTTCTACAATTTCTGCAAAACAAACACGGAAAAACAAAAATACAATTCTGTAAAAGATGGTGCCCCTGAATGAAAACCAAACGAGGAGGCTAGTCTGGTGCTTTGACTGACAGAGGCTGCACGACTGAATCTCAATCACCGTTGAATTCTGAGTAATTGCACAGCCTCAGGTATTGGCAAACTCATTATATAAATATAGATATCAGGAGTGAAAACAGTTGGATTGATGCATCTATAGCCAAAATGTAATTGTACATTGTGTAAAAATATAACTAGTATAAATAATGTAAGCAAAGCAGGAGTGGACAGTGTCTACAGGGCATTTGTTTTTTGTTACGCAAGAGACGAACAGCTTCAGGTTGAAACTTTCAGTACTCGTCCTCTCTTTGTCCTCTTTCTTCTCGCTCTGCTCCCTCTCTCTTCTCGCTCTGGTGGCTGTATTAGGGGGATCATATTTATGCCTCCAAACGCCGCACAAAAGGACCGAGCTCCGGCTGCCCACAAACGCACAGTCCCTGGCACGTTACGCAATGGCACCGAGAGGCAGCGACTCAAGAAATGAGCTTATATAAGAGAATGAGAGGGGAAGAGAGGGTGAGAGAGAGGGAGAGGAAAGAAAAGAGAAAAAAGGAGACAAGTGGGATATGAGATAGAAAGAGAAAAGAGAGAGGAGAAAGAAGAGATAAAAGAAGGATGGAGAGAAGAGAACAGAAACAAGACAAAGGGGAGAAAAGAGAAAAGAGAAGAAAGTTAGAAAAGAGAGAGACAAGAGAATGAGAGAGATGAGGAATATAGAGAAAAGAGAGAGAGAAGAAACAAAAGAAAGGAGAGAAGAGAGAAAGAGAGAAAAAGGGAAGAGAGTGGGAAGAAACAAAGTGACAAAGAGAGAAAAGGGAAAATAGGAGAGAAAGACAGAACAAAGAGGAGAGGAGAGAGAAAAAAGCGATAGAGAGAGAAAGAGGAAAGAAGAGAGTGACAGGAGAGAGACATTGAAATAGAGGGTGAGAAAGAAGAGAGAAAAGAGAAGAGAGATCGAAGAAGAGGAACAAAGGAGAGAAAAAAAGAGAAGTAAGAAAAACGAGAAAAACAGGGACAAAAGAGAAGAGCGAAAAGAGGAGAAAAAAGAGTGAAGAGGGAGAAGAAAGAAAGCGAAAGGAGAGGTGAAAAAGGAGAAAAAAGAAGAGAGAGAAGACAGGAAGACGGAGAGAAGATAAGAGACAAAGTAACAGAGAGGGGGAGAGTAGAGAGAAAGAGTAGGAAGGAGAAAGTGAGAGGGGGAAATTGAGGAGACAGGAAAAGAAGGTTCATTAACGAGAGTGGGAAAGGAAGTGGGACAAGGAAAGAGAGAAAGCGAGAGAGAGCTATGATAGAGAGAAAGAAGAAAAGGAGAGAGGGGGAGAAAGAAGAGAAGATGCAGGACAGAGAGAGAGCAAGAGAGAGGGAATGAGCCAGGTAGAGGTTTTGGGGAACAGGAGGTGCAGGAAACTGAACACCTCTTCACACTGACAGGTACAAAATAAAAGGGTTTTTGTCCCAAAGTTAGAAGAGAGCGACTCAATAATGCATCGGTTTTATATGGTTTTCCACCAACATGAAGCAGGGAAGCATTATTTAACTTTACAAACTCAATTCTACAGTATTTTCACGCTTTTTTTCTCAAGTCCCATCTAAAATTAACTCATTAATTAACTGATTAATTTTATGTTAGCAAAAAAATCCCAAGACATTATGCTTCGAACGCCACTGAAAACCATTGCTTTTGTTGTGTACCGCGATATAAAACCACTTCCGGTCTTAAAGGACACTAGAGCTGCACAATTAATCAAAATCAAATAGAAATCAAAATTTTGCAATATTCTGTGTTATTCTACACAAAAACTGTAATTTAAATTTGTACTAACATGTTCTGAAGCGATCAACAAAAACGCGGCTAAAAGCAACAAAAACACAGCTAAAGCGCCAACACTGAACCAAAAACATTCTTTAAAAGTGACACAAATGCATCTAAAAGTGAAAATAACGCGACAAAAACAACACTAAAAGTTGGCATGCATCGATCCAGCTTTTTCAGATCCAACACCGATTTCGATACTTGAGCTTTAAGTATCTGCCGATGCTAAATATCAACCAATACCTCTACAGAGACTGAAAATAGCATTTATATATAACTCAAAAAATCCAAATGGGTTGTGTAACTGTTCTTTATCCTTCAACTAGCCAGGGCCAGGGCTGAACCGATATTTTGAAGCCGATTCAGCAATTTTTTTTCTTTTTGTCAATTCTCCTGGTTGTGTTTAAATGTAAACTTTGAACAGAATTCCTTTATTAAAACATAAATCACAAATCTAATCGCAATCACAGTATACTGGTCAGAAAAATCGCAATTACAGTGATCCCTCGTTTATCGCGGGAGTTGCGTTCCAAAAATAACACGCGAAAAGTGAAATCCGTGAAGTAGTCACAGCTTTATTTTTTATTATTTTACAATGCAATACTGAACTATGGAATGAAACCAAAAATCAAAACCTGTTTTAAAGCCCAAAATTTGTTTAAAACAATAATTTTAACCCTCTAAGCGCCACAGTTTTTTATTTCTACTTTAAGCCTCAATTGGGATTTAGTGGAAAAAAACAAACAAACCCCCCCTCAAAAAAGAAAGAAAGAAAGAAAGAAAGAGAAAGAAAAAAATAAAGAAAGAGAGAAAGAAAGAGAACGAAAGAAGAGAGAAGAGAGAGAAAGAGAGAGAAAGAGAGAGAAAGAAAGAAAGAAAGAGAAAAAAAGAAAGAAAGAAAGAAAGAAAGAAAGAAAGAGAAAGAAAGAAAGAGAGAGAAAGAAAGAAAGAAAGAATTAAAGAAAGAAAGAAAGAAAGAAAGAAAGAAAGAAAGAGTGCTGCTGGGGGTCTCTAACAAAGTCCCAATAGAGTACCATATCCAGAGTACCATATCCAGAGTACCATATGCCGCCCATCGACTTAGTCATTTTTCTGAGTTTGTGCAGACAAGGTTCAGCCGGGAGTCCCGGGCTGATTAACGCTGCTCACGCGAAAATCCTTAAGCTGCTCCCCACTTGAACTTTGACATTTGCGTTGTTCCAAGGGATAGTCGGGCAGTTTTGGGAAAGCGGCGTTTTTGCGATTGACATTTGCACAAATCCTGGTTCTATGCATGCCTGGCACTGAGCTCTGTCTGTGGGCATGAGAGATCCGTTTTCCTGGGCCTTTTTTCTGGTTCTATTAGCCCTGAATGTCCCAAAAATGTGTCCAACTTTGAAGCACTGTCTCTGGGGTAAAAAAAAAAAAAAAAAAAAGGAGCATAATGCCAATGGAATGGGACCCTGTTGCAATGTGCCTGGGTAAAGCTGCTCTCATTATGAGTCATGCCCAGGGTACAGTGAGTGGCTGGGACGGGGCCAGCCCCATCCAGGGTGCATGGTGTGAAGTGTGTGACCCAGGAGCAGTGTCTGGTCCTGGGTAGTGATTTGTGAGCAGTGGTGGAGCTGGAGTTCTCCGCCTTGGGCCTTGGTGGGACTACTGTCTGGTCGATGTGCAAATGTGGCCCACCATCGCAGGGCCTCTGTCTTGTTTTATCTTTACAGATGGTTCCTGTGCACTGTGGGTCTAGTTTTATGTGGGAATGGGAGTCCTAATTTTTCCTACTTAGCCCTCCTGGCCTCCCTATGGAAACCGGGTCCCTGCAGCAGTGCTGGAGTTCATTGGTCTGGTTGTCTAACCCCTGTGGTGGCGCCAGACCTTTGTCGTGGCATCTGCTCAGGTTGGCTGTGCTTAACGTTTGGCACCTTTGCTCCTCTGTAGCAGGACCTCTGCAGATCATTGGGCTGGTTGTCTTACCCCTTTGGGGTGGCACCAGACCTTTATTTGCGTTGTCTGTGGGTCTACACAGGTAAGCTGGAGGTATCTGCGTTTGCCGTTGGACGTTTGGCATCCTGGGCTCCTCTGTAGCAGGACCTCTGCAGTTCATTGGGCTGGTTGTCTTACTCCTTTGGGGTGGCGCCAGACCTTGATTTCGATGTCCGTCGGTCTACACAGGTAGGCTTGGGATAACTGCGTCTTGGAGAAATTATGTGCTTTTCAGAACCACAGTCCTGTTGGGCGAGACCAAGCTGCCCAGTCTGCCTAGCGGTCCGACATAAACAATGTTTCTCAAACCCTTACTAAGAGCAGCCTAGCCTGGGGCGCTCGGACACCTGCCAATGGGCAGGTCACATTGGTGTGAACACCCTAGGCCTGCCTCTGGGTGTCTGCCATGTCTTGGCAACAAATCCCCCCTATGCCTTGTTGCTTACAGGCTTTCTGGATGATTCAATGGTAAGTCTGGTGCTCATGTCGAGTGTCAAAATCTGAAGTGCTGCAAACAAGAGTCGCGGGACTCTTTCTCAAACCTCCATATCTTGATACTTATCCAGCAGGGATGGTGACCCCTATGGGGAATACAGACCTGATTCTCCACAGTTGGAATGGGAAATATTTGAATGGCTAACATCCAAGGAAGAGTTATGGATGCAAAAAGAATGGCATAATAAGAGTCGGGACTCTTTCTCAAACCTCCATATCTTGATACTTGTCCAGCAGGGATGGTGACCCCTATGGGGAATACGGACCTGATTCTCCACAGTTGGGATGGGAAATATTTGAAGGGCTAACATCCAAGGAAGAGTTATGGATGCAAAGAATGGCAAATCATCCAAGGAAGGTAGAAATGTCTGTGGCCACTTCCTAAACCACGTGCATCCCGTGGTTTTGAGGTGTGTGTTACATTACAGAGTACCAGGGTCGCTGGGTCCTGATCGATATATTTCAAAGTGTGGAGGCGGAGTATCAGGTGCCTTGTCCGGAGACTCCAGACAACCAGGTGCACCACTTGAACCGGGTACCCACCCTTAAGCACCCCTCCCGGGCTACACACCCTTGGACTGCGCCTGGAGCCCAGCGACCCTGGTACTCCGCTCTTCTGGACACCGTCTGGAGACTCCAGACAACCAGGTGCACCACTTGAACCGGGTTCCCACCCTTAAGCACCCCTCCCGGGCTACACACCCTTGGTCGACCCTGTTACTCCGACTGGAGTAGAAGGCACCTGGTACTCCGCTCCACACTTTGAAATATATCGATCAGGGCCACGACCTGCTACTTTGCTCTTCTGGTGTCCAGAAGAGCAGAGTACCAAGTCGCGGGGCCCTGTCGATATATTTCAAAGTGTGGGCGAGTACCAGGTGCCTTCTACTCCAGTCGGAGTAACAGGGTCGGACCAAGTGTGTAACCCGGGAGAAGGTGGGAACCCGGTTCAAGTGGTGCACCTGGTTCCAAGGGCCATGATGTATAGTGTGGGACCGGGAGAAGTAAACCCGTCCTGGGCCAGTGTGAGTGGGGATTTTCACGGGGCTGCTGGAGGTCCTGGGGGCCATTAGGTCAAGTGTGGGACCGGGAGAAGTAAACCCGTCCTGGGCCAGTGTGAGTGGGGATTTTCACGGGGGCTGCTGGAGGTCCTGGGGGCCATTAGGTCAAGTGTGGGACCCGGGAGAAGTAAACCCGTCCTGGGCCAGTGTGAGTGGGGATTTTCACGGGGGCTGCTGGAGGTCCTGGGGGCCATTATCTCAAATATCACATATCTAAATGACACAGTTTATAGTTTTTGACAGTATGGTATCTCTCATTGCAGGGTACAGCACAAAGACCGACACCACACCTGGCGGCACCTGTACTTTGTCTGGCGCCTGCCTTTTACGAGAACGGTCTGAGCAGACAACACAGTCTGGGCTGACCCTCTGCTTCACAAAGCCAGTGACGTTCTGTGAGCCTTTGTGGTATTATCCTCCCTGCTCTTGAAGGCCGGCCACCTTTGCTACCCACCTTTTTGGTGTAACCAGCCAGCAATGCATCAACAACGTCCTGGATGTAGGCCTTCAGGGCTTTGTGTGGGCCCGGGGTGCATTTAGTGTAAATAATGTGTGAGTTGACAACAGAAATACTGAGGATGGCGTTAAAGATGCGGTGATACCACTTCCTGGACCGGTGCGGAAACAGATAGGTTTTCATCCTCTGGTCTGATGTGTCTACACCCCCCATGTACATATTGTACTGGTTGACACACAGTGGTCTGTTTATTGCTTGCAAAAGCCAGTTGCATTTGTCTTGGACCTGATTCTTTTCTGAACACATGCATTGCCATGCAGTGTAGAGAGCATAGTGACACGTTTAGTGTCTTGCCAAGCACAAGCCAGAAGTTTACCTTTCCGCATAAAAACAGGGTCATCTCCTTTTTAGATGCAAGATAGGTTTCCCCAGGCTTTTAGGCATGCCTTTCCTTGTACTTCTCACTGTACCACATAGTCCGGTTTCCAAATCAGCTAATTCATTTGCAATTGCTGGTGAGGTATAGTAACTGTCCATGTAAATTTCGTGGCCTTTTCCAGTGTAAGGATCGACAAGTTCACGAACAACAGCATGAGTTGCACTGATGTCGCTGGCATTATCTGTGTATTGCCCTGTGTGCAAGGACCAGCATAAAACATACCCTGAACTGCTCTCACTCAAAACATACACTCTATAGCCATATTTATCTGGTTTATTGGGACTGTAACATTTGAGTGTTGACCTCCCTTGAATGCTATTGTCATCTCATCTAAAGAAAGCTCCTTTAGTGGACTGTAGACTGCTGCAAATTTGGGAATAATCAACTGTATTATTGGACGGACTTTGAAAAGTTTATCATGCCCTGGTTCACCTTGTCTTACATAATTGTTATTGTTGACCAAATGAAAGCATGAAAGAATAATTTCGAATCTATTTCTAGACATTACACTCCCAAAACCAGGCGTCTGTGTGAGCCAAAATGTTGCCCAATAATCCTCTATTTCAGGTTTATCTACAAGGCCCATAGACAAATGCAATGCAATGAAAGCTTTCATTTCAGAAATGGATACATCATACCACTCTAAAAATCTGGAATGTGGCTTCATCTCCATTGCTGAAATGACCTGTGCTGCATATCTGTTTGTTTCATCAGCGATCAGTTTCCAAAACTCATCTGTCAGAAAGAGTGATAAGATATCTATTGGCCTGGCATCACTCAAATCTCTGTCTCCGGTGTAGCCAACAACCATATCAAATGGTTTGATCCACCCTTGAAAATCCGCAATTTCTCTCAGCTGCTCCCAGCCCTCATCCCCACTAGTGTCGTGGGGCTGTCCACCACCTCTGCCCCTGCCCCTGCCCCTGCCCCTGCCTCCGCCTCTGCCTCTACCACTCGGTGTGTCTTCTTCACTTGAGCAATCATTGTCAGTCTCAGGAAAATAATTTCCCTCAGAATCTGAGTCTGCTGTGTAGTGAACAAGAGAATCGTGTGTACTTCTTCCAGCCATGTTTGTTTGGGTTTTTTTTTCTCTTTTTTTTCCCCCCTGCCGGCCGTTATTTATAGGTTTTCAAACGGATGTGACGTGTGTATCAAAACTATGAAAGCTTGTTATCAACGATTGGAATGTTTTGTGGTTTATTATTTATTCATAATTTTCCTTGCACTTGAAAAAAGTAAGTCGCATTACTGCGACGAGGGCGCTTAAAGGGTTAATATAGTAATACAAGGTTGTAAACATTGTCACTGGCGTATTTCACAGTCTGTGCCTCTTCGTCCTGACTCCGCTCCGCTGTAGCGTCTGTCTCTACTGAAGGCACAGGTTATGGGTAGTTGTTGGCGCTCTTTCTTTTTCTGAGCAAGAAGATTTTTATAAACGGATATGCCACCTTCGATTGTATTTGAGAACTGCAATGAACGACTCATCAAAGGGTCCCGTTCTTGTGCGTGCGCTGAAGTTCAGTGGATGCACTGTAAAAATATCCGCACTGTAAAAAAATCCGTGAAGCAGCGAAGCCGTGAAAGATGAAACGCGATATAGCGAGGGATTACTGTAGATATTTTTCTCCGATTTAAAAACAGCCAAAAAACTCATCTTCAAGCGGCAATAACGCACTAAAAACATGTCTAAAAGTGACAATCGCGGCTAAAAGCGACAATAACGCACCCATAACGTGTCTAAAAGTGACAAAAACAACATAGATAACGTGACAAAAAGCGACAAAAACACGATTAATGGTCAATTATCTGGTTGAGTTTCAATTGTGAACCGAATCGCATTCATAAATTATAAATTGCAATCACAGTAATCACAGTAAACACCCCAATTCGATATTTTTCTCAAATTTAAAAAAGCCCTTTAAAACCTCATCTTCAAGCGGCAATAACGGACCTTAAAATGTGTCTAAAAGTGACAAAAACAAAAACGTGACAAAAACATGATTATTTTTCAATTCTCCTGGTTGTGTTTAAAATGTGAACTTTGAACAAAATCCCTTTATTAAAACATAAATCGCAAATCTAATCGCAATTGCTGTATACTGGTCAGAAAAATCGCGATTAGATATTTTTCTCAAATTTAAAAATGGCCAAAAAACTCGTCTTCAAGCGGCAATAACACACCTTAAAATGTGTCTAAAAGTGACAAAAACAGAACAAAAAAGTGACAAACATGATTCATTTTCAGTTCTCCTGTTGTTTAAAATATGAACTTTGAACAGAATTGCATTATTAAAACATAAATCGCAAATCTAATCACAATACTTGTCAGAAAAACACGCAATTAGATACTTTTCCCAAATTGCGCAGCTCTATAGGGCGCTTTAAATGTCTGCCACTTGGCTTGTTTTGGCCGCTGCTCTTTGTGCCGCACATTTGAGCCAAAAAACAAAAACGTGGGAAACTTTCGACCGCCGTGTTCGGTCGGTAGAAGTCCGTCTGTTGTGGCGAAGGTTTTCTGTCCGAGCCCCAGAAGGAGGCGTGTGAATGGAGATGTCCTTTCTCATTAGAATGCATGAGACACAGCGAGAGTGCGCTTGAATAACAGGTTCACCCCACGTTCCCCCGATCTCTGGCTACAAAAATACGGCCGGGAGACAGGAATTTAGAGCCCGGGGCAAGAGAAAGTGGACTTTAAAAGAGGAACCGGGGCCAAGCACAGACGGATTGGTCAATGAGAGAAACAAGGACGTCTGTTAAGGACAATTTGGAGCTCAGTTCATTCACTTACAGCAAAGACGATCATTTAAGTAGTCGACTGGTAAAACAACTATTTCTGACACTTTTAAATACTTTTTCAAGCAAATACAGGGTGAAACACAGTGGTTGAAGGCTTCTAGTGTTATATTATTGATGAAAATAAGAAACTGTTTTGATATTCTGATTTAATAATGGCACTGTATTTATTATAAAGATAATGATAGCGATTATTAAAATAAAATTATTATTTCATAGTCGACCAGTCACAATTAGTCGATAAATCGCTGCAGACTTTTACAGAGATCCTGAGGCAAGAGTTAACCTTTTTCATTTCATTCATTCATAGGATTATGAGAAATGGTTAAATAAATCAGAATAAAAATGTGACGGCATCAGGGCTCGATGATGAGAGTTATTTTCTTTTTTCACCCACACACTGGTCAATCTTGATTTTTTATTAAATTGTAATTTGTCTTCTTGAACACAGATAAAAATGGGTTAAAAATCCTTTCCTGAACAAAACAATTGCAATGGCGTCCTATCCTTAGAGAGGGGGTGAGGAGCTCAGTCACACGGGAGGAGCTCGGGGTAGAGTCGCCTCCTCCACGTCGAGAGGAGCAACTGAGCCTCCTGTCCCGGAGCCTCCCTCAGGAGCTGTTCTGGGCATGTCCCACCGGGAGGCGGCCCCCGGGAAGACCCAGGACACACTGGAGGGACTATGTCTCTCTGTGGCCTGGGAACGCCTCGGGATCCCCCGGAGGAGCTGGAGGAAGTGTCTGGGGTGAGGGAAGTCACATTCCTCAAAATAGTGTGAATGCAAATGAATGCAACTTCAGGTGTGTTTTTGATGACGGAACACTGCTCGACTTTGTGGACATGGTTAAAGTCTCAAAACAGTCACTGTAGCTGAATGTGTCTTTTAATTGATTTAACCAAGAAACTACAGCCTTAAACAAAAAAATAGCTGTTATTTAACAAAAAATAGTCTAATTTCATCTTCCAAAAACATACTTTTACCGACAGAGTATTGGCTGTAGACTTTGATTAAAAAGACTCAAGCCGATAATTGACTATTACAAATGACAATCTCGATCTCGATTAAAATTCGATCAGTCACGTTCCTTGGATAAAGTGGAAGAACATGAATGGATGGATGATTGCCCAGGCCTGGATTGCACTGACGTTCAAAGCTTAGGAAATGCCATGTTTCTGCAGACAGTAAAACCTTTAGTCGCTGCGACACAGCTGTGAAACGGGAAGTCATAAAAACAATTCCTGAAAGTTCGAACCCTCCCAGACTGTGGTTCACCATCGCCTTCTGAAAAAAGACGCAAAGACGAGCTTGTTTTGGGCCGCGGCAGCTGAAGGAGCAGGTGGAGCCGGCCAATCACAGTAGAGGAAACTCAAACGTGACCCGCCGAGAGAAGAGCGGCTTGTAAACTGTAAAGGGTCACGCTGTCCATATCTTAGTTTTGTCACAATGCTAAAGATATTTCTTGATTTTGATACTGAGCAATTGACCGATTTTGTTACCATGTTGATAATTAAAAAACACTAAATACTCATTCTTTGTTACCTTGTGGTCTAAAACTTGTTCTGACGAAGATCAGAATAAGGTCAAATTTTATCCTATTCAATTGATTTTTTTAAAAGTATCGATACTTGCTCAAATGAGTAGTTTCAGTATTGATTATTATCTGATTTTTAAAATACTTTTAAGTAGGATTCCAACGTTTATTTTAGTTGTCGACTATTTTTTTGATTAGTCAAGAGAAATATCTATTGTACATCGTGACTTTTTCAACAAATTTCAATCAGACAAAGGCTTAATATACTGAACGAAGGCTTCTAGATTCAGAATATTTACAAATACAGTAAATTTACTAGTCAGCTAGTCACGATTATTCCAATCAATTGTTGCAGCCCTCACGCCAAGCCATGTTTTCTGCCACCAAAATCCTGGAAACAGAGAAACAGAAATGTGCACTCCTCAGTCCTGGTTTGGTCCTGGTTTAGTCCTGGTTTCATGCTAGATTCTCAGTTTTTGTCCTGTTTTCATCCTGTTTTTGTCCTGGTTAAGTCCTTGTTCTTGTCCTGGTTTAGTCCTTGGTTCCATCTTTGGCTCCATCCTGGTTAAGTCCTGGTTCCGTCCTGTTTTTGTCCTGATCTCATCCTGGTATCATTCTGGTTTCATTCTGGTCTCCTCCTGGTTCCGTCCTGGTTTCTGTCTGGTTTTGTCCTGGTCTCCTCCCAGTCTCTTACTGATTTAGTCCTGGTTTAGTCCTGGTCCCATCCTGGTTCTGTCCTGGTCGCGTCCTGTTTTCGTCCTGATCTCATCCTGCTTTCATCCTGGTTTATTCTGGTCTCCTCCTGGTTCCGTCCTGGTTACTGTCTGGTTCTGTCCTGGTCTCCTCCTAGTCTCTTACTGGTTTAGTCCTGGTCGTGTCCCGTTTTCGTCCTGGTTTCATTCTGGTCTCCTCCTGGTTCCGTCCTGGTCTCGCACAGCTTTCATCCTGGTCTCGTCCTGTTTTTGTCCTGATCTCATCCTGGTTTCATTCTGGTCTCCACCCTCTTCTCTTACTGATCTCGTCCCGCTTTCATCCTGGTATCATTCTGGTCTCCTCCTGGTTCCGTCCTGGTTCCTGCCTGGTTCTGTGCTGGTCTCCCCTGGTCTCTTACTGGTTTAGTCCTGGTTTAGTCCTGGTCTTGTCCTGGTTTAGTCTTAGTTTCTGTGTTTCGTCTCTCGTGGAGGTGTTGGAGAGCGGAGGCTGTCGTCTGGAGGTGAAACGCTGAGCTCATTCTTCTGTGGGTTCAAAAACTCCTCTCAAAGAACACGTTTTATAAACGTCTAAAGCTTCAGGCACGGGCTCACGGCTCTCTGCTCCTTTAACGATGATGAATGATGGAATAACAGACTAATGTCACTGCTAACAATGAATGGAGCGGTGAAGAAAACTACACAAAGCTAACGAGCAGAAAAGAATGCAGTAACATGATCGTGGAGCCAGTGGGCGACAGAGAACTCCACAGACTAAAGTACAATAGAGTCTTTAAAACGCAAAATGAAGACAGTAATACACTTTCAATGATTAACTAACATCAAATCTAAATTGTAATGATTGTAAGTCTTTGTCTCAAAAAGATAAGCAACAAATTTGAATTTACAAGGGAAAAACGTCATCTGTAATAAAAGATGAAGACATATGCTTCAAAATTGGATTCAAGGAACATTATCCACGTAGATAGATACGTTTTATGCAGTAATGTGGATTATTAGTGCCTAATGACAAGGTCAAACATGCTTTTATTTAGTTACTTTCATTCCAAAATGTGACTAAAAGTGAGAAAAACCTGACTGAAAAATAGAAAAACCTGACTGAAAGTGACAAAGACGTGATTAAAAGCTACAAAAATGCATGATACAAAATACAAAAACATGATTAAATGTGATAACAAGTGACAAAAATACAACAAAAAGCGACAAAAACGTGACAAAAAGTGTAAAATATATATATATATATATATTTACACTTTTTGTCTCATATATATATATATATATATATATATATATATATATTCCAAATTATGCTCTATCTAATTATGCTACTTTGTTTAGAATGCCTTGATAAAACTAAAGACCGAATCATAACTATCCAAAAATTAAGGAAAAAAGAGCTAAAAACAGTTGCGTCTTCACGTTGTCTGCACTGAAACAGAGCAAAGGATCATGGTCTATGTAGTTCCCTGTGTTTTTAGCATCTGCTGCAAAAAACAACAACATTTAAAGAGAATATTGTGAGATTTTTGACGACACTTTAGTTACATCCCCATGCATTACTCTATTAAAATCCCCTCCACCCACTCACATATTATTGGCTCTGATCACAACTTTCCTCCCGTGACTCAAACCTTTCTCTTTCTCATAACTTACTTTTTCCCCCGGTCCTATTTCTGCCGCTCGCTGCCTGTAATTCCCATCCTGGTCACGGTGGATGCAGGCGCGCTTCACGGACACACCCCTCCTAAAATAACTCCTCTGCTGCGGCTCTGCTCTGTGTACGTTACATAAAGAGCAGCAGCAGCAGCAGCACGCGTCTCTGTGGGAAGCTCTGACTCACGCCGTCCGCCGAGCTACAATCAGAGCCACAGAGGCAGAAATAATCAGGTTGAATTAGCATTAGCATTTTCATAATGCGTGCAAATGCGGCTTTGTTTATTCTCGGATGCACCTGAACTATAAACATTTTTCTTTAACTCTAACATTATTATATTCATATAGAACTAAAGTAACATCCCTTAAAGTGTCCATGACAGTTTGGACTACTCATTTACCTAAAATGCAATTAAGATAAATATATTTCAAATTCTGCTAAAATCTTTACAAATTTTGCCCCAGTTTAGCTATATTTTAGGTCTTTAATTTTACTTCGTGGTTGTAAATGATGACATCACACAAGGAAATGACCAACAAACCATCCTGTACAGTGCACCAAAACTACTCTCATGACAGATTTTTTTAATTTAACAAAGTAAAAATACATGTGAACACCTTTTTTTTTTTTAAATCAATGTTTAAAGGGTCAAAAAAGTAGTTTATTTTGTGTAAATTATGCATTACCTTTGTCTCCACAGTGTGATGTCATCGATTTGTTTACTTCCTGTAATTTTCAACCTATTTTTTCTCAACAAACAGCGACCCGATTGGTGTAAAACTATCATTTATATTTACAAGAGGCGTTAATACACTGAGTAAAGTCAAAATTAGAAAATCATAAAAACCTGTCATATGCACTTTAAGACTGTACTAAGATTTGGTCATTTCTATTCGTCAATGATCAGCTGAAGTTGAGAGTAAAGTATGTGGTTTGGAGCAAAATTCAGACTTTGGAGGAGATTGGACCATTTCTTGTGAAAAATGAAACTGATACAAAGTCTATCTTCGTGGGTTCGATCCCCGGGCTGTGCCTTTCTGTGTGGAGTTTGCATCTTCCTCATTTAAAGTCTTTAGCTTTAAGCCAATTTCCAAGTCAAAGACAGGTCAGTCCAAGTCAAGCCTGGAGTTACTAGAGTCCAAACCCAAGTCCTGGTCCATTTTATCAAAACAAGTCATCAAAATAGTCCACAACTCTGACCCTTTGACACCACCTTTTCACTGATTCACACACGTCTAATAGAGCTGCAACAATTAATCCGCATAATCGTGACTTGTTTATTTACTTATAGTTTTAGTGTCTGAAATAATCTTCAATGTGTTTTGATCATCGTAATTGTTATCTGGACTGTACAGACTCAATGAAACACCTTTTAGAACAAAGACAGCAGCGATATTAAATGAAAAAGTCAAAAAGAATTGAAAAATATAACTCAGATTTTCATATATAGCACAGTTTATTCGTAGATAATCCATAAAGACGCCTACAGTCCCCATATTTCAACCTTTACTTGCTTGTCTTCATGGATATTATAGACAAACCACAACAACCAAGTGACAGACTCTTCACTAGAAAAGTTATTTATACATCGTACATAATCCAGTCGTGTTTAATAGAAGCAAACAAACTATTTACAAAAGCCCGACTCCATATTCGAGCCGCGTTCTGCCTCCGGACGCGCAGCAGCTGTGGATGCTCCCGTTACGTAATCCCACTCCCATCCTCTCTCATAATTGATTCTGACCCGTAACAAATCAAATCGTGATGCACATGAAGCAGAAAAGATACGCGCAAAATAATAACAACACTGCGAACTGAACAGGAGCAAGGTCCGTGGTGAGAAGAGCACATTTGTTTTGAGAAATACAGCCACACGCCGATAATTTTTGTTTATCTTTTTGATTTAATCCCTTCTAAAGGGGCGTTCAAACCGCAGCGACCAACGCGACCAGTTTACATGTTAAAGGGGCGTTCAAACCGCAGCGACCAACGCGACCAGTTTACATGTTAAGTCTATGGTGTCGCGCGAAAAAAGCCTTCTGCGATTTTGCGGCGCGACAGGGGCGACCGGCGCGGCGCGAATCCTGCGATTCTGTCGTGCGGCGCGACGCGACAAGAGCGACTTTGCGGCGGCCGCAAATTCGCTTCATTCGCGCGACTTGGCGACCGTCGCAGAAGATAAACAGAGCTGAACTTTCTGCGGCCAACGCCGCGACCGCCGCGGATGGCAGCCAATCAGAGACCACGCTTGAGAGACGTTACTACGTATATCATTATCCGGAAAGAAGGACGTAAACAAACCAAACGCATGATTGACCGAACAGACCCGAGCCCGCGCACGAGTAGAACCATAAACTGAGTTCCGTGCAGAGTTTTATTGGCAGAATAAGCGCCTGACAGGGCTTCAAGTGTTTAGTGTTCTACCTGCACCAACGGGACGTCTCCTGTTCCAGAAGTGCTTGTCCCTCCGCTGACGCTGGACCAATGATCCCTCTCCCTCGCTCTTTTCTTCAGCTTTTTGGGAGGGCATCCGTGGCTCTCTCTCCCTCTCTCCTCTGCTCGTAGCAGCCGCAAGACTTTTATTATGGTGCCGTCACATATTTTGACCACTTTATCGGAGGATGAGGAGGAAAACAACACAGTGCTAGCTACACACCGCGCTCCGTGGAGCGCATGTTACAAACGTGACACCACACGTGCTCGTCTCTGCCCCCTCAGACCGAGCCCACACGGCTCAGGTCCGCGCCCAGCCCGACAAAAGAGCGGAAAATGTGGTCCCGAACGCCCCGCTCCCAGGAATCTAAACTCTAGCAGCAGGTTAGCTGTGCTGGTCGCGCCGCGTGTCCGCTGGTGACTTTTTTTTTCGGCGACCAAGTCGCGCGACTAAAGCGACTGCTTAAATGCACAGGCGACAAACTAGGGGCGACAAATGCGATTTTGTCGCTGCGGTGTGAACAGGGCTTAAGTCTATGGTGTCGCGCGAAAAAAGCCTTCTGCGATTTTGGCGGGCGCGACAGGCGACCGGGCGCGGCGCTGAATCCTGCGATTCTGTCGTCGGCGGCGGCGACGCGACAAGAGCGACTTTGGCGGCGGCCGCAAAATTCGCTTCATTCGCGCGACGGCGACGTCCGCAGAAGATAAACAAAGCTGAACTTTCTGCGGCCAACGCCGCGACCGCCGCGGATGGCAACCAATCAGAGACCACGCTTGAGAGACGTTACTACGTATATCATTATCCGGAAAGAAGGACGTAAACAAACCAAACGCATGATTGACCGAACAGACCGAGCGCCGCGCGAGTAGAACCATAAACTGGGCTCCGTGCAGAGTTTTATTGGCAGAATAAGCGCCTGACAGGGCTGTGTGTTTAGTGTTCTACCTGCACCAACGGGACGTCTCCTGTTCCAGAAGTGCCTGTCCCTCCGCTGACGCTGGACCAATGATCCCTCTCCCTCGCTCTTTTCTTCAGCTTTTTGGGAGGGCATCCGTGGCTCTTTCTCTCTCTCTCCTCTGCTCCGTGTAGCAGCCGCGCACTTTTATTATGGTGCCGTCACATATTTTGACCACTTTATCGGAGGATGAGGAGGAAAACAACACAGTGCTAGCTACACACCGCGCTCCGTGGAGCGCATGTTACAAACGTGACACCACACGTGCTCGTCTCTGCCCCCTCAGACCGAGCCCACACGGCCCAGGTCCGCGCCCAGCCCGACAAAAGAGCGGAAAATGTGGTCCCGAACGCCCCGCTCCCAGGAATCTAAACTGTAGCAGCAGGTTAGCTGTGCTGGTCGCGCCGGTCGCGCCGCGTGTCCGCTGGTGACTTTTTTTTCGGCGACCAAGTCGCGCGACTAAAGCGACTGTGCTTAAATGCACAGGCGACAAACTAGGGGCGACAGACGCGATTTTGTCGCTGCGGTGTGAACAGGGCTTAATCCTCCCGTTCGAAACATCTGCTAGGCTCAAAATTACATCTTTCTTCGTCGCAAATTGCTCTGCCGAAGTCGCTCTTTTGTCTTCACTTTTTATTTACAAGACGGAGTAAAAGACAGTGAGTGTGTTTGTCAGGCCTGGACAGTCACCAAACATAAATTACAAACTGGCAGCTTTCAAAACGACTCAAGCAAGAATAGACTGAATTTTAAGGGCTGCAAGATGATTCCAATCAAATGTTATGACCTGCAGAATTTGGGAAAAATATATCAAATTGCTATTTTTGTTGCTTTTAGTTGCGTTTATGATACTTTAAGGCATGTTTTTGTCACTTTTAGTTACGTTTTTGTCAATTTAGGTTGCGTTTTTGACACTTCTAGTCGCGTTTTTGACACTACTAGTTGCATTTTCGTCACTTCTCGACACGTTTTTGACACTTCTCGTCGCATTTTCGTCGCTTCTTGGTGTGTTTTTGTCGCTTTTAGATGCATTTTTGTCATTTTCAGTTACGTTTTTGTCACTTTAGGTCACGTTTTGACACTTCCTGTAGCATTTAACACTTTAACTTGGGTTTTAGACACTGTTAATCTTTTCTTTTGTCGCATTTTGTTGAATTTTTGACACTTTAGGTCGGGCATGCCATTTCTAGTTAAGTTTTCGAAACTATTAGACGCATTTTTGTCGCTGTGAGACACATTTTTGACACTTTCACTCGTGTTTTTGTCATTTTGAGTTGCGTTTTTTAGCTTTTAGTCTCCATTTTGTAACGATTACTTACTTTTAGTCACATTTTTGTCGCTCGTTTTCAGAGCATGTTTTAACAAATCTACAGGGTTAGAAGTTTTTATACAGAATAAAAGAGGATATTTTGTTTGTGAAGGAAATGATTGCACTTCAAAAATTGCATCCATTCAAATTGTGATTTCGATTCGATTAGATTCTGATTAGTCGGCTCTACTGAATGTTCTCAGTTGGCGAACAGCAAACAACATCTTCTCCGTCTTATTATGTAGACAAATTGCTCATCCTGTTGTTTTGACTTCACTTCTTTACAAGACGGAACAAAAGCTAGCAGGTATGTTTACAAGTTTCATTGTCGCAGAGGTTCAAACGAGTGGGTTAGTCGCGGCATAAGGCATCGCTGTTATCTTGGCGCGTGCACAAACCAACTGTCGGGCCTGGACCGTCACCAAACATAACAAATTACAGACTGTCAGCTTTCAAAACGACTCAAACAAGCAATAATAGACTTTAAACACTTAAAACAGTTTAGACAAGATGAATCCAATCTGAACGTAAGAAGAGCTGCACGATTTGGAGGAAGAAAATGGATTCCGACTTTTCTGACTGGTATTCTACGATTGCGATTAGATTTGTGGTTTTGTTTTAATAAAAGGATTCTGCTCATTTTAAACATTACATTTACATTTTACATTTTAAACACAACCAGGAGAATTGACAAAAAGACTGAAGTATGAACTGACGAACTAATAAAAGAATCACATGTTGCGTTTTTGTCGCTTTTAGTGTCATTTTTGTCACTTTTAGTGTCGTTTTTGTTGCTTTTAGTCACTTTTTTTTATTTTATGGGAACTAGTGTGAAGCAGATGATTTTAGTTACCTCTTCATGGCAAAATAAAGACGCTAACTTTACGTGAATTGTGATAAAAATTTAACTCTTTTGTGTCATAATCACCACCCTTAATGTGAACTGAATTTTCATTTCAAAACATAAATTGCATCGCCCTCACAGTAAGTAATGATTAATTATGACTTGTCGACTAAAATATAATCCTAGTCCAACTATTTGGATAATCATCATCATAATCTGAATTTTACAGAATCTTAAACACATACGAAAAGACCTTTTATAACAAAGACAGTGTCATTAAATCAAAATGGGGATTTTCATCGATAATACACTTTATTTGTAAATATTCTCTATCCAGACACTCTATTTCCACCTATCTTTGGTTAAAAATGTATTAAAAGTGTCAATGTACAACAAAAATAATCGTTTTGACTAGTCGACTACTAAAATAATCGTTAGTTGGTAGCCCTATAATAATAATTACCTCAGCAAACAACAAAATATAATGTTCTGAAATGTGATTCTTGCATTAGCAGTTTATATTTCAGCTTCTTTCATGAGTTAAGGCTCCAAAAACTGTTAAAAATGTAGACTGTGTGAACTGAAAAACATAAATCGCAAATCTAATCGCCATTACAAGATTTCCAAAACCATTCGTGTCTAGTTTAAATCCAAATATTTACTTATTACACATTTGTTTACATTGCTTTTCCAGCTACAAGTTTCCCAAAGTCCTTCCCAGTCAATCATTACATCCACTGTGTGACTAAAAACAGCTCTTTCTGAGGAACGCTGAGAACTAGGTGAGACATTCTTCAAACTGGGGATGTTGCTGTAACCTACATTTCAAAACCACTTCAGAAAAACACTTCAAAACGCATTTAGAGGAGTAATAAAAGAGTGAACGAGCGCGGATGACAACACCGCACATGATAGTTGTAATTTAGACGCTGCAAAAATGCACAAAGTAAGCAGAAACAGCACTGGAATTCACCTTAGTCTGACCGTAACATCTGATTCAACAGAGATTTATACGCATTTTTAAGCTATTTGTACCATGCGAGTGCAACAAACTGAAAAGACAAACACTCAAAACAGCCAAATAACCGACAAAAACAACAAAACACAATGTAATCTAAGCTTTTGCACTATAATCAATAAAGGAACAAAGGATTAGAGCGCATTACGTGATGACATCTTGCTATTTTTTAGGGCTGCAATAATTATTTAAATCTGCAATTAATTTTGCGATCAGTTCACTAGTCATTTTTATTGTACATTATAATACATTTACAATCAAATAAAGATTGGAATATGGTAAATTACGACTTCTAAATGGAGAATATTTCCAAATTCAGTGTAGTTTTTATGAAAATTACATATTATTTAACCTTTTTTGACATTTCGGTTTAATAACTCCACTGCGTTTGTGTTTCGTACGTGTTTCAGAGTCGGTTTACAATTACGAGTATGATCAAAATACGATTACGATTGTGTTAATAGTCGGGTAGTCATGATTATTCCGATTAATCGTTGCAGCCCTACTTTTATAGTGACAACAAAGACACGTGCAATACGGGTTTAAATGCGTTTCAGGTTAGAAATGGATAAAATAAACGCTAGAATTGTTTAAAAAATGCAACTATAAGCATCTAAAATAGTTTAAAAACGCACAATCTCGCAGCCAAACCCACGCTTCGCTTTGGCTAAGACCCCGAGCATCATCCCATTCAAAAAAGTGCCACAAAACGCACACCGCACGGCTCCAAATGCACGCTTTTACGCACCGAAGTAGACGGTCTTCTCGCACTTGGGGCACTTGGAGGCCATGGTCCGCGGAGTCGGGGTTTATCGGCGGGTTGAAGCGGGTCCTGGATCGTTCGTGTGCGGCGCCGTGGTGCACTTTCTCCCGTTGTTTTGGTCTGTGTCTCCCGCTCTCTGTCTGGAGCCAGCACAGTAGCACCGGAGGAGGAGGAGAGTCTAGAGGCTGAAAGGCAGCTCATTTGCATACGGCACCGCCCCCTGTCGTCATGGTGAGGGAGTGAAAACCTAGAGGGGCCTTTCATGTGGTAATTATCGCGGTGATCTGCTGCGACACGAGCGAGGCTGGCGCTGTGGGATTTAAAAGTGGAAATGAAAAAGTAAAATCTTTCTTCTTGGATACGTTTAGACAAATTGAGACGTTCTTCAGCCAAAACATATTCCGGCACTTAAAGTCTATATGACAGATTAGACGACACATTTCACAAAAACTGAGTGAACATAATTATATTTAAGATTTTACTAAACATTTTGCCAATTTGTCCCCAGTTTGACAGTTTTTGTAATGTTTATAATGTTACTTCCTGGTTGGACAGGAGCACAAATATGACACACATAGAGGTAATTCCACAACTGTTACCTAGCAACCATTTTAAAAATAAGGGATAAAATCCATATAAATTACATAATAGTTATGATTTGACAATAAATAACATCTGATAACACATCAATGAAGCTGAATGACCGTTAAAACTGTTAAAAATGTGTCTGTTGTCTGAAAATTGTCTTTGTATTTTACACATACACACGTACGTCGCTTTTTGATGACACCACAGAGGGAGTCCATTTTAGAACTCAGCTCTACTTCCTGTAATTTTAAACTTTATTTATCAATTTTTTTTCACAAACTGCAACTTCACAAATGTAAATTATGATAAATAATTACCACAGGTGCCCTCCCACCAAACTAAGTCAAAATTAGAATATCGTGAGAGCCTTCAAATACACTTTAAAGCAGGGGGGATGGGGACCCCTAGGGTAGGCATCAGAGACTGCAGGGGCCCCCAGAGCTTTGTCTGGTCAGATTGTCTGGTTGTCAAAGTAATCATTTGAGCAAAAGAAATAAAACATTAAAACCATGGAGTTTCATGCATAAGTAATTCTTGGCTGATTTTTTAAAATTGGCACGGCAATGACCCCCTGTTGTCATAGCAATAGCACATTCAAATCAAAATATTAAATCTTTTGAATGAAAAAAGGTCCTCACAAAATCCTTCAAATCAGGGAGGAATCATTTGCCTGAAACCCATTCATAGTTCACTTTCACTTTGCAAATGTGTCATTTATTTAGGTAGACGTTTGAATAAAGTGTTTTGCTTGGTCTTTATTCATCACGAAAATAAAGAAATAGCACTGTTACTTATATTCATTATTATTTTTCAATCTTTTTAAATAATTTACCATTCCATGTGGGGTCTTTGTCCAGTCACAAGATGGCGGCCACATTCGTCACTGCTGTGATTGCGCTTGTCCCTCTAGTGTTTTATCCTCCCGCTCCCTGTAAAGCTGCCTCGTGCCTCCTTCACGTGCTCCTGATACTGTGGTAACCGGGCAACAGGAGACAACGCGCATCAAGTCTGTACCTGTACGTTATTTATATTTAGGCCAAAAATACGTGTTTGTTTTCTACTTTCTAGACTATTTACGGGAAAACATAAATTAAAATAAGGGATTAAAACACACAAATAAATAATAAATGTATGAAAGTCTCCAGTGAGTTTGAGGGGGGAAATCTTTGGTTAATTGTGTCAAATATAAGTGTGAGCAATTGTAGTTGCAGAAAAAAAGAACAAATATAGTTTTTGTGCTGTTTTGCAGTACTTGAATCATCGTAATAGTAATAGTTCAAGTGTAGTACTTTCTTCATGCACCCTGTACTTTTCTGTGGATAAAAGTATGCATAACTTTCTCATTATTATTGCTTTGCCCTGGATGTTACACAGTATGGCATTAAACCCTGGAGACAAGCAGAAAATATATAGGTAAGATCACACTCACATTAAGAAAGCACGTTTTTAATGTATTATTAGTAGTAATTATCATTATTGTTATTGTTATTATTATTATTATTGTAATAAAGCCACTTATAATTGAACTTGTTTTATGAACAAGTTTAATGCCATATTGTGGAACATTTCAGGCAAAACATAGTTAGTGTGTGTGTGTGTGTGTGTGTGTGTGTGTGTGTGTGTGTGTGTGTGTGTGTGTGTGTGTGTGTGTGTGTGTGTGTGTGCGTGCGTGCGTGCGTGCGGCGTGCGTGCGTGCGTGTGTGTGTGTGTGTGTGTGTGTGTGTTGTTTTTTTAAAATGTTTTTACATTTTTATTTTTTTGAAACAGTTCAACTACTTTTATTGGTTATGACTTGTGGAGTTAAATAGAACCATATTTTATTATTCTTTCTGTTTCTTATTGTTCTGTGGAGTACTTTGTGAACTAACTTTTTGTTTACGAAATGTAATATATAAAATAAAGTGGATTGGATTTTGTTGGACCTTCCACCGGAAAGTTCCACAATGCACCTTTGGTAATCATGAATCATCTGTGCTTTGTCGAGTACAAAACTGCACTTTATTCCCAGTGACATGTAATTTTCCGTCAGTGCAGCTCGTGAAGTCGGCGCTCTGTCCTCGTGGACCAGTTTGAATCTCGTCCCGCCCTGGTCCGGTTTTGGGCCGTTTCCTCTCTCCGTTTACAAACTGGGCCCTGGAGCTGGGGACAATGTGCTCTTTCAGACTCGCACTGAAGGAGGAGAGTCTGGCGCTTCATCTTTCACCGGGACAGGGGCTGAACCGGGACCAAAATGTGACCTTTAGAGCGACGGGAGGAGGCTCTGAACCTGACGTGTTCATGCTGCAATCACACGTAATGAGCAGGGACGTGACAGCATGATGTCATTTAAGGAAGTCACACAAACTGGATCAAAGGACAGTTTATTTGGAAGAAAAAAGTCTAAACTGCAGGAATTTTTGATTAATTATTTTCTGTGCTGAAGATATTTACATAAAAGCAACATTTTAAAAGTTTTTTGTCCCAACGGCCTTAATTGACAGAACAAATATAGTGTAAAAGAGGAGAGAGGGAGGGTAGAGGCATTCGGCAAACGTCAAGGGCTGGTCTCAAACCCATGACGCTGTGGTTGCAGCAATTACTCATGTGCTACACGCCTAATCACTGCACCACCAGAAAAAATAATAAAATAACAACGGACTTTCCCTGTTGCACAGACCATGCCACAGTTTAAAATGTCTATGACAGGTTGTACTACTCATGTAACTAAAATACAGGTAAGATAAATATATTTGAAGTTTTGCTAAAAAATATTATATATATTATAATATATATAATATTATAAAAATAAAATAAAATAAAAAATTATCATTATATATTATAATTATAATTATATATTTTATCATTTTTTGCTATTTTTTTAGTTTTGTAAATTCACTTCCTGGTTGTAAATGATGACATCACACTAGGAAATTACTTTGTACACTGGGTTAAAACTCATCTAATGTCAGAGATTTTTTTGTCCGACAAATCAAGATATATGTGAACATCTTTATTTTGTTGAATTAATGTTTTAAAGGTAAAATAGTTTGTTTATTTTGGGTAAATTATGCGTAACCTTTGGATGGAATGAGTCTCGCCAGTGTGATGTCATCAGTTTTTCACTTCCTGTAAATTTAAACCAATTTTTCAACTTTTCTCCACAAACCATGACTTGATTGGTGTAAAACAATATTTTTTATTCACAATCGGTATTAATAAACCAAATAAAATCAAAATGAAACAATTGTAAAAACCTGTCATACGCACTTTAACTCACATTATTGCTAATTAGAACCATGTGGCTTAACCCTCTCTGTTTGTGTTCTATCTCTATTTATTGTTTTATTAGCAAACAAACAAAAACATTTACTTAAAAATAAATCAATAAATAAAATAGTGAGGGTTATTAACCTTTTTGAGTTTGGAACACGACTTTTTCTGTACAGAGTAACCTGGGGCTCATAACCTCATACTCAATGTGTTATACTTTACTGATTGTGTGGCCCTCAAAGACGTGACGGCGACTTCCAGAATAAGGTGAATGGTATGTTGGGATGTACAAACAAAACATTCTAGATTCAGAATGGAGGCAAAAGTGAAGTGCAACATGATGTGATTTCACTGGAGAAACTGGTATTAACCTCAGAATATCACAAAATAGGAAGTAAAACCACTCAGACACATGTGAGTGACATCAGAGCTGCTTTAAACACATTTATTATTGTATTTTACATTATGTTTTAGGAAATTATGATAAACTCTTTGCATTTTTGATGAAGGAACAATCCAGATTTATGGGTTTTACTGGAAAAATACACAATAACTTTCATTTTATTTAGAGGTATATTAGATACTTTACCATAAATTAGATTCTTTTGGGGCTCAAAGACTATTTTAAAGCTAACAAATTGTATTTTGTAGATTGTTTGTTACAGAAAAGCCAACTAACTGACCTTTCTAACCTGGAAATTCAAATATGTTGCTTTTTTCCAACACAAACACTTAAAACCAGTAGAATTTAGATCTAATGTGAGAGAATCATTTAAACATTTTGCCTCCAGTCGCCTCCATTCTCAAATTTTGACGTCACATTTTAAAGGGTCTTTTGTCCCACAGAAATGCGTTTAAAACCTGCCTTGGTGCAATAACACACAAACATTGCACCGTGTTGCAGCACAGTGGTGACTAACGCGGCCCTCGTCTGTTTCCGTGCGGCTGAGATCACGTCCTTCACACGTCTCTGTGAGCGCTCCACAGACGCTGAACAGAGGCTGAAGAGGAAACGCTGTCACATCTGCAGCACAGGCGATTAACACCGACCAGAGCGGGACAAGGACGCTGGAAACACACACGCCCCATCTGTGAGCTCAGAGACAGACTCAGGCAAGATGTGGACAGTTTACAGATATCACAGCTTTGTACAAACTGAGCTGGACACACAAGTGGCCCATCAGCGTATCGTTAGTTTTTTGACGTTCCATCCAGAGCTCTATACGTCCATCTCAATCATCAGTGAACGTTAAGTATTTACAAAAACCTGTGTCAGCGCATTTACCTGATTTTTGCTTTTCAGATTACATAAGATTTTAGCTTCTTTACGGTTAATATGTTTTTTTAATGGCCGATACCCTATTTTGAGGCTGATATAGAGCCAATTTAATTCATTTCCCCATATAAACAGTATAAATATATGATTTATATTGTATTGTATTGTATTGTACAGGACAACAAAAGCAAAACATCATTTTTATAGCCATGGTTTTTCGACATCCACAGCTCTGTTTCACTATTCACCTTATTCTGCCCCGCCCACTTTTGCAGTTTTTTGCCACAGATACGCACTTTTGTTGTAAACGCACTTCCGTTTGACAAGAACTCAGTTAAAGCTAATGACGAACAAGGGAAAAGTCTCGCCGCCAAAATGTTACATAAAGTAGGTTGATTTGTGTAAAATGTTTAATGAACACGAGCAACAACAAGTCAACAACGCACCGATTTCCTGGGCAATTTGAAAACGTCTTTTTAGTCCGTGTAGAACTTATTTTCTGTTGAGCTCGTCTGCTCCATGTAAACTACAACGGAAACAAGACGGCGGCGCGTACGGCAACTTCCGGAATAAGGTGAATAAGCCTTTAAAAGCGCAGAAACATTTGTGCTGTGAATAAACATTTCAGTTTTAAAGTCTATATAACAGGTTCTCGTTTTTCTTTAATACCGACTTAGTTTGATGAGGAGGCAACCTCATAGTTGACGTCTGTGAAGCAGCAGATTGTGAACATTGTGACATTTTGAAAATAAAAGTTTAAAATGACAGGAAGTAGTGCTGAGTTCTAAAATGGAATGCCTCTGTGATGTCATCAAAAAGCGACGACAGTCAATCTACAGACAATCTACTCAACTGAAACATCTTTCTCACAGTTTAAACGGCCATTCAATAAAATAAACTTGTTATCGTGTATTATTATTTGTCAAATCATAACTATTGTGTAATTTATATGGGTTTTGGCCCTTGTTTTCCAAATGGTTGCTAGGTAACAGTTATGGAATTATCCCTATGTCATATTTGTTGCTCGTCCAACCAGGAAGTAACATTATAAACTTCACAAAAATAGTCAAACTGGGGACAAACAGGAAAAAATGCTTAGCAAAACATTAAATATAATCATCTTCACTACATTTTAGTGAATTGTGACGTCTAACCTGCCATATACACTTTAAAAATTGGGTTGACAGACCTCTGACAAAGTTCAAATCCAGGCTCAAAAGGATTTTATCTCATTTAAAGTACACGTTATAATGATCATTTATGATGATTTTAACGTTGTATAGTGATTTTAATGTGTCTTTTTATGTTAAGCACTTGGAATGACTTTATGTTTGAACTGTGCTCTACAAATAAACTTTGCTCTCACGTGTTCAAATAAGTCTTTATTTTACAAAATATTGGAGATTTAAGGCCTATCGCTGATGCGCATCAAAGTGCAGACACCGGCCGGTACATTGGTCTGTGTCTCTGGTGAATCTCTGTAATTACAGGCTCCAGTCGTCAGGTGCAGTTTTCTCTTCACGTCGGCTCGTCTCCATCGATTTGCCGCCCTTTGCCTCCTTCATGCTCCGCGCTTCAGGTTTGTGGAGGGCAGCAGTTCATCTCCGTTTAGGCTCTGCTTCAGCTGCAGGTTTAGAGCTGAACAAACTAAAACAAAACTGCTGAGACGAGCAACAGAGACGGGTCAGAGAATTAAGACACGTCTGAGCCAGTGATGATGTGGAGAGATGACCGAGTGAGTCAACTTAAAGGACATTATGCTTGATTTTAAACTTTTACATAACAACAAAAGAAAACTGAATTATGCCAACTGAACAAAAGTTTTAAGAGTTCAAGTAGCTTCTTCAGTTCGTCTGACAGAGGCGTGAGTCAGTGCCTTAAATCTGTCTGAAGGAGACTACAGACATATCTAGATCTAATAGAATTGTATTTATTAACTTTGTTCATTGTATATGGTATATTTTAATGACAGAGACAGGTTAATGAACAAGAAATGTCACTATGAAGAGGCGGGGCTTATCAGGTCTGCAGTTTTGAACAGAAAGTCAATGAACCTGTTTGTATTATTGAGCTGTTTTAGATCAATATTGTGGTTTACAATGAACAGAATGTAAAATTGTGTTCTACTTAAGATATAGTTCAATACTAAGTACCTGAAAAAGCATAATATGTTTTCTTTAATGTATTACTTTACAATCACAACAGTTATTATTATATTATTAAACTCAACATCACAAATGAAGTGAATTGGAGCCCAAACTTATAAATGCAAACTTCAACACAGGGACATTTACTTTTCAATGGACAGAAGAACTAACCTCCATGTTTTGCAGATTGTATATTTGTGCACACTGAGGGCATAAAAGCCGTTCCGGGCCCCTGCCGAAATGTTAAGGGCAGATATATTTGGCCCCTCTGCTCATGTGGGATGTCCATCATGTCTGACCACGTTATCTAAAGTTCAAGTGACAGAGCGACAGGAACACTCCAGGTTAGATTTGAGCCATGGCAACTATGTGTTCTTATTTTACTAAACGTCTGATCAATAGACCCTTCAGTGTTTAACAAATCGGTGCGTTCCATTAGCCTGGTACCATTCCATGTTTTAGCGCTAATGCATTTTCAATGGGGGAGTTAGCGTTAGCCCCCAAACATTACAAACTATGAAAAACCGCGACTGACAACCACTGGACACATGTGAGTAACACCAGAGCAGAGTTAAAAAACATTACCAGCTGTAGAGGTGTTTTGTGCAGATTGTTACCGTTAGCGATTAGCATCTAAATTGGCACATTTCTAAACTCTTTTTAGATCCATCTTGGTTTACCATGGACAAAATGTGAAAGCATGATCTACTTAGGGTATAGTTCAATACTAAGTACCTGGAAAAAGCATGATATATCCCTTTTAATCAACAATAAAACCATAATGCAGCTTGACAGAAATTAGTTTATAGTTTGGAACATTAATTTAGTTGTCGATTTCGCTAATATTTTACACAGCAAGTTGCATCACGTTGGGACTTGTTGGGGCTGTAAACATTTCGTCGTTTAGTCCAGTGTTTTTCATCCTTTTTGGCGGCACGTTTTGGTTGAAAAGATACCACGGCACACAACCTACTAAAACATTACTAACATTTACCTTTTTGAAAAAAAAATGGATACACAATGTGCCAAATAATGTCCGTGCCGCTGATGGTGATTGTTTTTGCTTTCTTTTTTGGTGCAGAAGTCTGTTCAGGACACTCAAAAATTGTAACTTTTCCAATGAAATCCATTTGTAAATCAAAATTGGACATTTTTTCAAGGCACACCTGGCAACACCTGAAGGCGCACTAGTGTTCCCGGCACAATGGTTGAAAATCAAAGGTTTAGTCGATTAAATGGTCGATGGTGCCTCAGTCAACCACATTTTTTTTAGTCAACAAACTATTTATCAAGAATATCAGGATTTATTTGGACCACGGCAGAAAACAAAGCATGGAGTGAGTTAACTGGAGTTGTGGGAGTGACTGGACAGTTGCTGTTTACTCATATGGACACGCTGATTACTGTTGTTTTTGTGCAAGATCCTAATAATTCTGTTATCTTTTGGCTCCACTATGCTGTATTTAGTCGACTACGGCCTTAATGATGAGTTTGAGTCTCTTTTAGTCCTTGTTTAGTCCTTATTTAGTCCTTAGTTAGTCCTGGTTTAGTCCTGCTTTAGCCCGTAGCAGCTCCAGACACACAGCTTTGAACTCTCTCATTATAGATTAGCCTTTCCTTCCTCTCTGCTCCGTCCCATTCAGCTGCAGACACTTTTGTTTAAGTCCAGTGTCCTGAGGTGAAACAGGTGCCTCCTATAGAGACCACAGTTCCTGCTTCCTTCCACTGAACCTCCATTAACAAAAACACCGGGCCCTGCACATCTGAGCTGCACTGAGGAATGAAAGAGTATCTCGCTAACATAAAGTCATCAGTTATGTCCACAAATGTGTCTGTAAATGTCGAGTGTGATGTACAAAGTGAGAATAGACCCTGAAAATAACCACAAAAGTGCAGAAACATCACTTTATACCTTTGTTTGGGAGATAAGACTGGACATTTCTGCCTCTTTTTGCGCTCATTTTCAACTGTTTTAATTATATTTTGCACCTACAAAACAACACTTGTGGTATTATTCATTTTTTTATATGTATCCCATCTCTAACTTAGACAATAGTTAATACATTGTGCAATTTGAGATTTGGGGAGATAAAATGGTAAGAGAATGTAACCAAGTGAACCAGACTTAAAAAATAAAAAGGACTAAAATTCCTCTGCCATCTTGATTCCGGTCGCTGATGTAAATAAATGTAATCTCCAAAGAAAATCTGCATAAACTGCTCAAATATCAGAACAGTCCTGATCTTTACTGGCAGCTGTGGTTCTCACATTTATGCAACAACAAATGGCATCAAATGAAAGTAAAGCTGCATTTTAAAACACAAATGGGGCTTTGTTGTATCGAGTTATGTAGAAAATACTAATAGTTGATTAGCACTGGTGATTAGCATACAGGTCAAACATAATGGACTCTTCCAATAACGGAAATATGGGCTGCAAATGTCCGAAACCTTCTGTGTGTTTGGTAATAGAACTAAAATATTATGCATTTTTCATAGTTATTAGCCTTTAAACATGCTCTTGAGTATATTAAATTTGCCATCTCATCTTTTGAAGCAAAAAAAAAGTTTATTATGGACTAAATGAACACGTTTCTGTGCTTTCTGCCCTGTCGCATATGCAGCCAGCAGATGGCGACAAGCACTTACACAATTTAGTTACGTTATCACTTTAAGAGAATGTGCGACACACTATTATCAAGCTAGTGGTAGCAGTGATCGTGTTTAGAGGCAGAAATGCTCAGAGAGAGTCTGGTGATGATTTAAGGACTTTAAACACCAGAAGATTCTTGGATAAGTGACGTCTAAAATCGGAACAAACGTCATCAATCGAGGGAGTTCAGCAGGAAGTGTTTTCGATGGTCGGAGGGAGAGGATTTTCAAACCAACATTCCTCAAAACAGCGTGAATGCAGCTAATTGCAACTTCAGGTGTGTTTTTGATGACGGAACATTGTTAGTACATGGTTAAAAGCTCAAAAAAGTCACTGTAGCAGAAAAGTGCTTGTTAAGTTTTTATGTGACTTTGAGCTTTTAGTGCTTACTTTGATGAAGGTCTTAGCCAGTTTAGTTGTAAAAAGCCGTTCAAAAGCCTTGATATTTGCACTGACTGTTCTGTGAGATGTTAGTTTGCAAAACAGTTAGTTGGCAACATTTGTGATCCAATTTTGTGTTTATAAAAGGCAAAGTACAAAGAGTAAGCAGTCGTCACTTCCTGTAGAAACAATATTTTTACAACCAGCCGCAATTTAACTTTAATTCTTGAAACATGACGATTATTATATATTACAATATATTTTACGTGTTTTATAGTCTACTACAAAATATATTGCAAATCAACCAGGCAACAGCAAATATGAGACCTTTATTTTTGTGCTTTCCGGCATTTTGCGCAGTTGAATGAATTGAACGAATGAATAAAATCTGCTCACATTTTCAAAACCTGATATGTTGAATCATAATCGTTACATGGGTTTGAACACGTCGGACCGTTTTCAGAAGCTGCTGTTCCCCATACGCTCCGAGTGTGAGAAAAATAAGTTTGCATTAAATATTGACGGGTTCCCACAGCGCGTGCAGAGGGTGTGGTTATTCTGGTCATGGCGCTCTCTATGTTTAGCCCCGGTGTGAGATGAGGCACTTACAGCAGGTCTGAGATGGAAACACTCTGGGCCGACAGAGACGAGGTTCAGGGGCTGATACTGTATCGCTCTGTGGGATAAGACACAGTGGAGGGCGAGTGTTTGGGTTTGGGCCGGGTGTCTCCATGGTCATGAGACAAACAGGACAATAACATAGAGACAAGGAATCTACAAATGCATTAGGACTCGAGAGAGATATGAATCATGTAGTTCTACTTTATACTGGCTTGGCTTCTCCCCCATCGACTCAAGATACAGTCAGACGGCACATTTCACCAGAACGTAGTATATTTAAGATTTTACTAAAAGAAATTGTACCTATAGGCAATTTAAAAGTTTGTAAAGGAAAACAGGCAAAAGTGAAAGGGAAAATAATGTGATTTCACTGAAGAAACTGGGATTTAACCTCAGAATATGAAAAATGTAGATGCTTTTGGAAAAGTAACCGCCTCAGACACGTGAGTGACATCAGAGCTGCTTTAAACACATTTATTATTGTATTTTACATGATGTTTTAGGAAATTATTTACATTTTTGATGAAGGAACAATCCAGATTTATGGGTTTTACTGGAAAAATACTCACAGAAATGTTGAGCCCACAATCATTTTTCATTTTATTTACAGATATATTAGATACTATTCCATAAATTAGATTCTTTTGAAGCTAAAATACAATTTTCAGGCTAGAAAATTGTATTTTGCCCATCGTTTGTTATAGAAAAGCAAACTAACTGAGCTTTCTACTGTGGAAATTCAAATGTGTTGCTTTTTTCCAACACAAACACTTAAAACCAGCAGAATTTAGATCTAACATGAGCGAATCAAATTTACATTTTAAAGGGCCTATATTTTTACTCAGTTTGACAGTTTTTGTAAAGGTTATAATGCTACTCCCTGACTGGACATGAGCAGCAGGTTGTGACATAGGTCAACTGTTACCTAGCAACCACATTGCTACCAAACCAAAATTACAATTAAACAAGGCCAAATTACACAATGGGTTCTGTGCATGGAATTTCATTTGACTACTTATTTATTTAATGGCTAGCTCATTGTGAATACTTCCTGTCCAGATCCATCTCTATTGCTCTAAATCCTTAAATGGAGGTGTTTGTGGGTCAATGCTAACGCTAATGCAAATTTTAAAGCATAATAAAGATAAAAATAAAACAAATTAAAATATAAAAACGCAAATATTCTGAAAATAAAACAACCAAGTAGTCTTTACTTTGCATTTTAATTGGCTGTTTCTTTATATTTTACGTTTAAATAAAAGCATTAGCTGTAAAACGGTTAGCTTAACTGCTGCTGTCCAAAGATCCCACTGTAATGATTTCACAAATAATAATACCTGATAACACCTCTATTTTGTCAAATAATTCTTTAAACTGTCAGAAAATGTTGTCAGTTGCGTGTAAACTGTCCTTAAATTTTTTTATTGAACGTCGCCTATTGATGACATCACAGAGGGAGTCTTTTTTCCAACTGAGCACTATTTCCTATTGTTTATAATTTATATATTTAAAGTTTTCCTCACAAACTGCAACCTAACTGACGGATCATATATCATCAAACAAAGTCATAATTAGAAAACGTGAAAACCTTGTCATATGCACTTTAACTTTTAGCCAATTTCAGACCTAGATTAGTCCTGTTTTGGTATGTTTTAGTCCGTTTTTAGACTTGGTTTAGTCCAGGAAAATAAACTACCCACACAGTTGTTTTCATAATTTGGAGGACAAAGAGATCACACCATAATCTGTTTATCCTCCTGCTTTAAATTGTGCTTTTTTGATTTTAGTGTTTTTCAGTCATTTTGAATAGTTTAAGGCAAGTCAAGTTTATTTGTAGCACACAATTCGTACACAAAGTAATACAAAGTGCTTTATAGAACAGGACAAGATGCATTGAATTCACAATCCAAACAAAGATTAGGCAAGAACTTTGGGATTTTTCAACATAATGATGAAACATGACGATTTTGTTGAAATAAAGTAGCCCCAAAGCATGAACCGGAGCGTATCTTTCATATACAAAGCTGGACTGCGCTCTAAGTCCATAATCATTTGTTGGCTCTGAGGTTGCTGTAGTCTAAACAACAATTTGCTGCTTGGACTAAAGAGAGTTTACTGTGACCTGTGGGAAAGCTTCTCTCACTGGGACTACCAAAGGTTCAGATTCCTCATAATACTGTTTTTAGATTCAAACTGTTTTATTTGGCTAATGTCTTTAACGGGGAATCGCACTGTCTCAGTAAAAAAGTCTTGTTGTAATGTTAGTGGTATTAGGGATAGCCTGAGTGGAAGGACTAGTAAAGCAGCAGTAGTAAAAACACGTCAAGCTTTTAACTCGCTTGTTTGGCCGTTTCATTATTCATTCCCGCTCTTTTTCTTGTCATTGCCCGATTTGGCCCAAGCGCTGAAGTTGCAGCAGTAACTGTTTTGGGACAGACTCATTAGATTGAATTTATCTTGGAGTATAAACAGTTGTACAGATAAATACTTGGCCAAAGTCTGTGAAAATGATGTATTTTAGCTGTTGATAAATGTGAGAAAATGAAGTCATGTGAAGTCAAATGTGACACTTTGCTGATTATGGTAAATTCCATCGTTTTTGTTCCTCTTTCTAAGAATAAACCCTGGCTTTGATACATATGCATTTAAACTGAGCACCACTGAGTGACAGTGACAGTGAAAAAAAACAGTGTAAAACTGCTAACAGCTAGCACGCTAACAGCTCACTTTCTGGTTCTTGGGCGATAAATACTTTATAATTAGATGTAAAAATCACACAGTGTCTCATTTTGACCTGAGCTGCTTTTACAATATATCTGCACTACTACTGCACAACTTTTGCAGCACTTTGGAAACGCTTTCCGTTTATATAATGTGCTATATAAATAAAGTGGATCCAGGAATTTTTTTTTTACTAATAAATCCATTATTATTAATAGTTGTAGTTGTCATATTGGAATACGGTGGTAATATGAACTGTAGAAAAAGTTGACCTGTGGGGTGCCCCAAGGACCCATGCCCCAAGGACCCATGCCCCATGGACCGGGCTCATAAGGTGCCAGAGTCAAGACTAAACACGGACCGGCCTCCTGCTGGTGCCAGAGTCAAGACTAAACACGGACCGGCCTCCCGCTGGTGCCAGAGTCAGGACTAAACATGGACCGGCCTCCTGCTGGTGCCAGAGTCAGGACTAAACATGGATCAGCCTCCTGCTGGTGCCAGAGTCAAGACTAAACACGGACCGGCCTCCTGCTGGTGCCAGAGTCAGGACTAAACATGGACCGGCCTCCTGCTGGTGCCAGAGTCAGGACTAAACATGGACCGGCCTCCTGCTGGTGCCAGAGTCAAGACTAAACACGGACCGGCCTCCTGCTGGTGCCAGAGTCAAGACTAAACATGGACCGGCCTCCTGCTAGTGCCATAGTTAGGACAAAACATGGACCGGCCTCCTGCTAGTGCCATAGTTAGGACAAAACATGGACCGGCCTCCTGCTGGTGCCAGAGTCAAGACTAAACATGGACCGGCCTCCTGCTAGTGCCATAGTTAGGACAAAACATGGACCGGCCTCCTGCTGGTGCCAGAGTCAGGACTAAACATGGACCGGCCTCCTGCTGGTGCCAGAGTCACGCCTAGTGTACACTGAGTCCAGTCCGGTCGCGGTCCGGGACCCGCGCGGGTCTCTTGCAGACGCCTGTCACACCAGCTCCGGTTAACTGCGGTCCGTTTTTGACGAAAGCCACGTAGATTCACGTGGTTTCGCCAGAGCACTCAACAAATGACATGAAAGTCGCACCAGACCGCTGCGCGTCCGGCAAAATAGACTTCTGGCGGATTCTTTCCGGAGACCCGCGCTGCCGGACCCGCGTCGCAGAGCCCGAGGTCGGTGTGACAGGGCGCATTGATTTTAAGCACTTTCTAAGTCTTGCGGGACCCGCACGGGACCCGCACGTGACCCGCGCGGGTCCCGAACCGGAGCCGGACCGGAGTCGGTGTGCATCAGGCGTCAGGACTAAACACCGACCGGGCTCATGTGGTGCCAGAGTCAGGACTAAACATGGGGAATCAGGCCAAAAACAGTTCTGTTTAGCTGTGCATACGACTGGAAGGATTTTATTTGCACTTTTACACTTTTATAGTAATTTTTATAATGATTTTTTTGTGTCTGTATCTTTGTATGCATTTTTCCTGTTGTTTAAAGCCCTTTGAATTATTTTGTGCTTTACATATAAACTTTCCTTGTTTAAGATCAGAGATTAGAAACAGATGATGTTCTAGTGCTAACCGCAAGGCATTTTTCCTCTCTGGGCTGAGATCTAAAAATAGCAGTAACAGGAAGTAATAGTAATAAAAGGACAAGAAGTAACAGAATAATTGTAAAAGTATTGACGACAAGTGTAGCTGATAAGTCTTTTTCCGTACAGTTTCCAGCAGGTGTAAACAGCAGGTGTAAACACGTGCTTGGGGCCGGGTCTGTCCCGTGTTGGACTCGGGGCGTGTGGTGCAGCTGTGGTGGAGTTTGGATGCTTTTGAAATCCGGGTCTGCGCCATACGCTCTGCTCCTCCCGCGACACCGACACATTTCTGAGGGAGACATTTGCAACCGCCAGAAGTCACGTTTCTTTCACTGTACTTTACGTTAAGTTTCTCTGGAAAATGAAGTTGATTATTTGATTGCGGATTACAAGAAATGGGACAAGACATTAAACTGCGGCTGGTCGTAGACATATTGTTTATACGACAGTATTAGTAGTAGTGTTTAAGCCTGTCACAATAACACATTTTAAAGTGTGATATATTGTTAAAGAAAATATCTCGATCAATATTGAATCTACTTTATGCCTCTGATATAAGAACTTTAAAGCAGGAGGATCACAGTAAATAGTTCCAACTTAACTGTATCATAAAAAATCATGAGCTGTTATGAAACACTTAATTTATCGCCTAATTTATTAATTATTCAGCCCTCTACAGCTTAAATTTGCATATATTACCAAAAAATAAAACAATTATTCCTTTTTGTCCAAACAAAAGTTGCACATGATAAATACTGAGCCCAAAAATATTGCTCTGGCTCTCATTAATTGAATGATAAGTCAATATAGTAATTATCATGAAAGGCCTACAAGTGTTTACTTTTTGTACTTACCTTTTTATAAACGCAAAATATGGTCAGAAATGTGTTGGTTTTGCCCAGAATGTCTCATAAAGCAGAAATCAGGGCTTTTAACAGCTTTACATGGACTTTTAACACGGCAAAGACCTTCATCAAGTAAGCATTAAAAACTCACACATAAAACATAACAATTATTTAGTGCTGCCCTATCACCACAAACAGGGGACGTTTCAGACATTCACAGGTCACGTTTCAGTTGTTAGAAGATTTCTTGGAGTCCATTATGTTTGACCTGTATGCTAATCATTTATTATTAGCATTTTCTACATAACTCGCTACAACAAAGCTGCGTTATAAAATACTTCTATACTTTTCTATAATGTATTTCAATTCATTTTATTTTTATAGCGTCCAAAATCACAACAACAATTGCCTTGATGGGCCACAGAAAGCAGATGAAACATAGTCATTTGTTGTTGTATAATTGTCAGAACCACGGCTGAAGCTAAAGATCAGGACTGTTCTGATATTTGAGCAGTTTATGCAGCTTTTCTTTCTTTTTGCATTTGTTTACATCAGCGACCAGAATCAAGATGGCCGCCGGTGGCACCCATTTCCACGAGACAAGACACGACACGAGAACGAGACCAGATTTTGACACAATTTTAAAAAAAATTTCTGTCATAGTAGCACTTCTTTTTTGGAACTACAACTTCTCAAGAGGTGTAGATCAGAAAACTTTACCATTTCTTGATCCAAGGCAAATGTAAACACATCGGAAAAAACATCTCACAAGATTTTTTTCCATCGTGTGAGCACAATTTTGTTGCAATTTAATCTCCCAAGATGCCATTCCAAGTGGGACAGAATCATGAAATATAATTCATTCAAAACAACAATCCTCTTATTTTGAAACACGTTATTGCCAAACACTGAACACAATATCCAGCAAGTGACTGTCCACCTCATTGTTAGTTAATTAGTTAGTTTTTCGATCCGTAATCAACCGTTCTGACCAGTGATCTTTACTCAGAGGAAATAAAATGGACCAAAGTGCAGTGAAAGCCTCATTTATCATTCACCAATCACATCAGTCACTCAAACTCAGACAACTGATCAATTATGTCAATCAGTCATTTGTGTACGATCAGAGGGTGTTACTGTTCATTTAATTGTTGGATTTTTAAAAAGAGTGTCCCATAGTTTGGTATTAAACTTAAATATAGTGCATTTATTCAATTATGTGGGGGTGTTTACTGCTCAAAAACATAAAAAATCCAATAAAAGCTTTATTAAATGACAATGCAAATGACAAAAGTGTACAGTATTGTCCTTTTTAACTGTAGTTTAGTGTGAAATAAACAGAATATCCACAAATCATGAACCTGATCCCGTTATATTAGAGATAAGGTAAACTTTCTTGCTCATTGTGGTTGACAAAGGTGATACCCAAATACTAATTAATACGAAAACTATAAAAATAGATGCTCAGTTGAACAAAAATAAATGAAAGCACATAAACAGGTCAAAATTGAACTATTTATGTATCAACTTGTGGCCCGGGGCTCATGTTTCAAATGTTAAAAATTAAATTGTCTGTACAGTTTATACTTTTTTGGATGGTATCTGGTCTGTGTGTGTTCACATTTGCTCTTAGACCACATCAACACTGGGACTAAACCGGGACTAAACCTGGAACTAAACCAGGACTAAACCACGATCAAACCAAATCTACATCAGAATCGCAGCTGGCAGTAAAAGATCAGGACTGTTCTGGTATTTGAGCAGTTTATGCAGATTTTCTTTGGAGATTACATTTGTTTACGTCAGCGACCAGAATCAAGATGGCCGCCGCAACCCTAGTTTAATTCTGTTGTATTTCTTAATTATTTAAACTACTGGGTAGATTTTAAAGGCGCATCGTGCATCTATCTGACCCAGATTACATGGCCCTCTGAAAAATCTGGTGCTTGCAAAAATTAAGATAAATAGCTCTGATGTTTAGTTTTAAAATGTCTTGCTCAATCAGAACTATTATCTACAACACAGTAACATGAAATAATCTAGATTTTTTATGTTGAAATTACACTTTTTCTATTGGTTTTTATTTATTTATTTATTTATTTTACTATGGTGGCATCGCAATCAGCATCAAGTTACAATTAAGTCTTTTAGTATCAAAGTATTAAAACCAAGTGAAATTTTAGTATCCTGACAGATAACGCTAATATTTAGGGCTGTGATCCTTTATCGGTCGATGGTGTCTTAGTCCAGTGGTTCTCAAACTAGGGGTCGGGACCCCAATGCGTGTCGCGATTTCCAGGGGTCACCAGATGACAGGGAAAAGTTGATACAATTGAGTTAAACAAGGCTTGACCCCTTCAAATGCAGTGGTAAATGTAGATTCCTATTTCTTGGCCAATCAAGGTCAAAGTCTATTCGCCTTATTCCGCCCCGCCCACTTTTGCCGCTTTTTGCCACAGATACGCACTTCTGTTGTAAACGCACTTCCGTTTGACGAGAACTCCGTTAAAGCTAATGACGAACGAGGGAAAAGTCTCGCCGCTAAAATGTTACATAAAGTAGATTGATTTGTGTAAAATGTTTAATGAACACAAGCAACAACAAGTCACACTGCACTGATTTCCTGGTCAGTCTGAAAACGTCTTTTTAGTCCATGTAGAACTTATTTTCTGTTGAGCTCGTCTGCTCCATGTAAACTACAACGGAAACAAGACGGCGGCGCGTACGGCAACTTCAGGAATAAGGTGAATAGTCTCAAAATAAAATCAAACATTAGATATAAGGTTAATTTATCACTTTGTGTGTCGCCTATTTTTTGTGTTTGAAAAAGTTTGAGAACCACTGTCTTAGTCAACCAAGATTTTTAATAATTGACTAATTTTATTAAGATTAAATTACATATGTAGCAAAAACGAGAAGATATGGAGTGAATTGGCTGAAATTTAGTCTAAGTCTAAGTCTAACATGTTAAATACTCCTAGTTTTTTTCTGTGTAAATAGTTGTTTTTGGATAAACTCCAGTGCAGTTGTGTTTTTTGAGTGCACTTTGGGTCAAATACATGGAGATGCTTTATAGTTTTGATATAGTTTTGCCACACCCCCTTTTAGTCGACTAATCGGTCGACGGGACAGGTCTTTAGTCGACCAAGAATTTCTTTAGTCGACTACAGCTGTATTAATTTTCATACAACCAAATGACAAAATCTGTGTTTGGGACGTCACATGACACACGGCAGAATCTCACACTGCGCTCGTGTTTCCAGTGGTGATGTGGTCATATGGGAATCCCCTGAAGGCAGCGTCACATGTCTGAGTTTGGACAGCACCTTTAACAGTGTCAGGTCTGTCCGTTTGTCCAGTCTGAGTCCGACCAACAAACAGAGGCATGTCCTGGAGTTAAAGGACGTTGCTTCAGTTCAGAGGTTCAGAGAGTTCAGAAGTTATGCTGACATTGAGAATAAAGGACAGAAAAACATGCAGACTTTTACAAAGAATTGCAATACTGTGAGACAGGAAGGAACAACTATTTAAATTCTGGATCCAAAAGTGAAGTGGGAAGCAAATATAAGATTACTCTTCTTTCTGCCCCGTTTCATTCATTTTTACCATACTTAACGGCATGTCACTTGATGATGTCTTTTTATGAATGATATACAGTACAAAATAATAATAATAATAAAAAGTGGAAAATGATGCGATACACTGGGATTATTTGCCTAAAAAGTGATAAATCAAGGTGGTTCTGGCAAATATAACATGATATGAATACACTTACAAATGTATTTTACTTTATTTGTTTATTTAAAGTGCCTATGACAGGTTGGAAAATACAGTTAAGATAAATATATTTCAAAATTTGCTAAAATACTTTTTTTTTTTTTATTCCAGTTTAGCTTTTTCTTTTTAGGCTTTTAATTTCACTTCCTGGTTATGGTTATAATGACATCACACTGGGAAATTACCAAGAAACCATCCTGTACATTGGGCAAAAGCTCATCCAATGTCACAGATTTTTTTTTTTGACACAAATACACAAATATAAATACACTTTCAAAGAATACAGAGAATACAAAGAACACCTTTATTTTGTTGAATCCCTGTTTAAAGAGTCATAAAAGTAGTTCATTTTGTGTAAATTATGCATCACCTTTGTCTCCACAGTGTGATGTCATCGATTTGTTTACTTCCTGTAACTTTCAACAGATTTGTCAATTTTTCTCCACAAACGGCGACTTGACTGGTGTAAAACTATCATGTGCATTTACAACAGGTATTAATACACCAAATAAAGTCAAAATTAGAAAATGATAAAACCCTGTCATACGCACTTTAACAGGTGCATTTCATATACACAAGATAAACACATTTTTACGAAGGCAAAACTTGATTTTCAGCTTTTACTGGAGAAACACTTGATACTTGAACTATTGGCTCTACAGTATACTTTTCATTGTATCTACAACTGGATCACATGATCACACTACAATTTATACTTTTTGTGGAGCTCAAATACAATTTCATGGCAAGAAAATATTAAATTTACCATCATTTGAAATAGACAAACTAGTAAACTAACTGATATTTCTACTCTGTTCTTGAATATTCAAAAGTGTTGCTTATTTTTTGTTAGATGCACTTAAAATCATTCATAAAAACATCTAGATCGACTGTCTGTTACTTTACCTTGCCTCTATTTGCCTCTGAATTATAATTATTGTCAACATTTGCCAACAAAACAGTCACCACACACATGAATCATTGGAGAACTGAACCCCAAACCCTCTAACTATTGCAACGATCTTTAAAAGCCTTTCTGACCCAACCCAATTATCAAATACCACTCATTCTTAATTCAACGTCACTGAAACTCAAACCACGCACTTTCTGAAGCCATTTGTCATTCTTCTCATTGCTGGTTCATGTTCAGAGTCCCAAACATTTGTCTCCACTCGACACATTTGCACTTTCAGCTGTTCTTTCTGCCAAACTCTGCAGTGTGTGGAGTTGGTGGTTAGATTCCCACTGAAGGAGCGGCGCCCACAGGTGGAGCAGGTGTCGAGTGTTAGATATGTACGACTGTATGATACGGCTTTTATTCGAAGGCCAAGGGTGTTTCTTGGATGAAGGCCATGGTTTAAAGTGAGACAGAATGCTGCGGGGATTGTCGGTTGAGACAGATGACCAAATGAAAGACGTTTACAAAGACAAATGGAGATTTTAAAAAGACAAGTACGAGAAGGAGCCGCCACACGGAAAAGGTGGTGTTCACGTTCTTGAATTTGATGTTGTCGTTCAGACGGCTGCCAGGGGCCACTCCCAGGGTCTCAGAATGATTAAAAACTGGGACTGTTCACTGCAAATAATGAAGTTCTAGCTGAGTTAAAATATGTTGATTTCAGGATATTAATCTGAATTTCCGACGTTTTGACTCGTTAAGATCAGTGGAGACGATTTATTTGATGGAACTAGATTATTTCACTTGTTTCAAACCGTTTGTGACTTGTTTCAACACATTATTTCTTACTTCAATCCAAATTATCTGTCAGTGAGTTAAGATCATTTTACTTACTCCACTGACAAATGTATTTTCTTATTTTAAGCAAAATTATCGCAGGATCATCAGAAATACCTTGAAACCTGTGAAATATTCTGCATCACATCAGCAATTAAGAATCATCGAGTCAAAACTTCTCAAATCCAGATAAAAATGATAAATTCAGGCCATTTAAGCTTGGATAGATTTACATTTTTTTGCTGTGTTGCCACTTAGAATGATAAAAACGTCTCAAATACCTTGCCATAATCTTAACATCATCAGATGAATAGACTTTAAATCATGTCTTTGGAGTTGAATGATGGCACCACTTTCTGCCACCACCACCCAATCGCTTAACAAACCATCGAAACTACTGTTGCTGTTACAACATAACAAATACAATTACATTTATAGACAATAAACAGACACAACATACAGTAACCACAATTGCGGTCACAACAAACACACAATAAACAATAAACAGTAGACATTTATAAGTAATCCATACAAAGATGCAAGTAACTGTAAAAGTAAAAGTTCAGACTGATGGTTAATTCAACTATTGTTTATTTATGTTGACAGAGAAGACGTTGAACTCGATGCCAGTTTTTCTTTCTTGTGAATAGATCCAGTAATTACATAGATATGAACCATAAATCAGGTCAACAAATCTACAATCTGACAGTTAAATAATAGCACAGAACTCTGGTGGTGGTCCGAGGAGCAGCTGCGGCTACAGTCACAGCTCACTACTATCATGAATAATGCAATGTACAGGCTCCCAAAAAACAATAGATTGATAACAAATGTCATTAACCAGCATGGAATCTATGGGATCAATTTGTCTATATGACAGTTTAAACTACACATTTGACAAAAAGATAAACATTATTCTATTTAACAATTTATTTTACAAACTGTTGTGCCTATTTGTGCCCAGTTTGACAGTTTTTGTAAAGTTTATAATGTTACTTCCTGGTTGGACATGAGCAGGAAATATCACTTAGAAGTAATTGGACAACTGTTCCCTAGCAACCAGACTGTAAACACAGGCCAAAATCCACATAAATGACACAATAGTTAAGATTTGACAAATAATAATCCCTGATAACACCTTTATTTTGTTGAATGACCATTTAAACTGTCAAAAAATGTGTCAGTCGTCTGTAAAATGTCTCTGTATTTACAGCGGTACGTCGCTTTTTGATGGGATTCCGTTTAGGAACTCAGCACTACTTCCTGTAATTTTAAACTTTTATTTATCAACATTTCTTCACAAACGGCAACTTCACAGATAGACAGACAGACAGAATATTTACCACAGATGCCCTTCCACCAAACTAAGTCATAATTTGAATATAATGAGAGCCTGTCATTTGGATTTAAGGGGTTTGGAAATGGTGCTATACTAAAACAGCTAATGAGTTACCAACAATACCAAATACCAGCTCCAGAATAAAAATTGATGTCCGTAAATGAATAAGAACACTAACATGGCCACTATGTCATGCACAAAGGCTTTTTATCTGATTATAAGGCTGTTTTTAACGATCAAATGTCTTAGTGGTGCTGTTGGTGTGATGACAGCCTCAGATCTTGTTAATCTACTCCTCTTTTGACTGTTTCATTGTTTGATTTTCCATCTTTCTGTTGGTGATCCGTAATTTGTGAAGCCCTGCAGGCGACTGATGCTGCGAGACTGGGCTCTACAAAAGTAAATGGAATCGAAATTTTATTGTGTCACGAACAGTAGGTGGAATGGCTTCTCTCTTTCCACTCATGATCACTTCAAGACACAATATGTAGCCTTTCTTTCTCTCCTTTCCCCTCAAACACACGGATAAAAATAGCAGCAATTAAACTTACGTATTTTACAGTTTGACGTCATTTAACATTTGTGTGTCGGTTCTGGCCCCTCCACAGTCATAATAAACCACTGAGGAGTCATTTCCGCTGGTTCAAATCTGCTTCTCAGGGTTTTTTTCTCCCCAAGGAGCATCTGAGGACGAGGAAAAACAGGGGAGTGAGGACACCTGCTGGCAAACGGTGGTCATTACAAGCTGAAAAAGAGTCCAAATTATGTCCCAGGGGCCAAATGCGGCTCTCAGACAATTTTTGTAGGCCTTGGGGACGCCTGAGGAATGACTTTTTACTGCAAGTTGAAAAGTCTTGTGTCTTATCGTCAAAAGCAATGATTTTGGTACGAGACGGGCCTGTTATTAAGGTTTTAGGCCTGAGGTAATAAAATCTGGTGGCACAGTCAAACTTTATAATTTGCTGTAATGAGTATCAGTGTGTGGCCCTGAACAAATGTCTGGGCACTTCTGGTTTATGCACAGAAGTCTAGAATGTGTGTAAAAGCAAAGTGGATGATCGAAAACCTTTATTTTTGTTAGATTATAAGGTTGCTCAATAATGGCAACTGAAATCACATTTATTTCAAACAATTGCTTGTACAATTCAATCCAGTTTTATTTTTATAGCACATTTTTGCCAACATAAAGTTTCCAAAGTGCTGCACAGAGTAAAACAATCACTTGCATTGCATACATTGTATAAAAATAAATAAACAATAAAACCCATAATTAAAAAAAAAAGTGCAATAGAAAAAAAAAGGACCATACACTTTTCATGCCAGTAAATAAAAGTGTTTTTTAAATATTGTCAAAATTATTCTGTAGAGAAATTACTGACCAAATGTATTTTATCAGTAATGTTTTTAAAAAGTGCGTTTGCTCCAGGTTTTGAAGCAAAAAGTGTGCACTTATAATTCTGAACAGAAGGACATTAATTGTATTTTTGATTACATTTTGTAAGAGCAATAATTTAAATCACAATTACACAGTATATACGATTATTTTTTTATTGTGCAAATATACCTTGAAAGTGGAACATGATGTGATTTCACTGGAGAAACTGGGATTAACCTCAGAATATCACAAAATATGAAAAATTTACTTTTATACTTTTGTGTCAGTAAAAGCCTCAGACACATGTGAGTGACATCAGAGCTGTTTTAAACACATGTATTATTGTATTTTACATCATGTTTTAGGAAATTATGATAAACTCTTTGCATTTTTGATGAAGGAACAATCCAGATTTATGGGTTTTACTGGAAAAAATACTCACAGAAATGTTGAACCCACAATCTTTTTTCATTTTATCTAGAGATAGATTAGATACTATTCCATAAATTAGATTATTTTTAAGCTAAAAAAAAAAAAAAGGCAAAGAAAATCGTTATAGAAAAGCAAACTAACAGACCTTTCTACCCTGGAAATTCAAATGTGTTGCTTTTTTCCAACACAAACACTTAAAACCAGTAGCATTTAGATCTAATGTGAGCGAATCATTCAAACACTTACAGTCGACTTCATTTTGCCTCCATTCAGGAAAGTTGATGACGTCACATTTTAAAGGGTCTATATTCACGTGCATTCATTTTAAGGCCCACGCACGGCTTTGGAACAGCTTTTTTCAGACGGCGAAGTCTGAAAGTGAAAGTGGTCCATCCAAGCACAGCCAATCAGAGCGCTGCTTTGGGCCATAATTCTGGGTTAACGTGAAATAAAATGGTTTATTATTAGCCGCAGACAACGTGCATCTTATGGAGGACTAAAAATGACTTAATTATAATAAATAAATATAAGTATAAATGTGTAAAACAATAAATAAATAAAAGAATAAATGTAGGGATAAATAAAAGTATAAAAGAGTAAAATGTATAAAGAATAAAATAAATAAAATTATAAATGCACAAAAATATCACATAAATAAATAAATAAATACTTTTATACATAAAAGAAAAAGGTGTCACGTTTAGGTGTTTATTCATACGCTAATAAAGAATATACAATATATAATATATATTTATTTCACAATATTTTACGTTTTTATTGTTACAGTTCTTTTATGTTTTTAAAAAATATTTATTTCCACATTCATTTATTTCCACTTTTACTTTTTTTTTTTTTGCATTTATACATTTCCTTTTATGTTTATTTCTGCTTTTCAGTGTTCACGCTTCTCATTTTTTCTCCCCATATATGTCTATTTCTCCATTTCCACATGTATTTATTCCTCTCTGTGTCAGTCTATGCTAATTGAGAGGGCGGGTTGACCTTTGGGTTTGGTTTAAATCAGTTGTGGATCGTACGCTTACAGTGACATCATTTTGTCCCACAAAGTGCTGCTCTTACAAGACACTCTTTGGTGGAAAACACAAAATATACTCATTTACAACAAAAAAGTTGGGTACTCCAGCTTTAAAACCAGGTCCAAATCAAGTATAAACCAGGTCCAAACCAAGTCAAAACCAGGTCTAAACCAAGTCTAAACCAAGTCAAAACCAGGTCTAAACCAGGTCAAAACCAGGTCTAAACCAAGTCAAAACCAGGTCTAAACCAGGTCTAAACCAAGTCAAAACCAGGTCTAAACCAAGTCTAAACCAAGTCAAAACCAGGTCTAAATTAGGTCTAAACCAGGTCTAAACCAAGTCAAAACCAGGTCAAAACCAGGTCTAAACCAGGTCTAAACCAGGTCTAAACCAGGTCTAAACCAGGTCTAAACCAAGTCTAAACCACGTCTAAACCACGTCTAAACCAAGTCAAAACCACGTCTAAACCAAGTCTAAACCAAGTCAAAACCAGGTCTAAACCACGTCTAAACCAGGTCTAAACCAAATCTAAACCAGGTCTAAACCAAGTCAAAACCAGGTCTAAACCAGGTCTAAACCAAGTCAAAACCAGGTCTAAACCAAGTCTAAACCAAGTCAAAACCATGTCTAAATTAGGTCTAAACCAGGTCTAAACCAAGTCAAAACCAGGTCAAAACCAGGTCTAAACCAGGTCTAAACCAGGTCTAAACCAGGTCTAAACCAGGTCTAAACCAAGTCTAAACCACGTCTAAACCACGTCTAAACCAAGTCAAAACCACGTCTAAACCAAGTCTAAACCAAGTCAAAACCAGGTCTAAACCACGTCTAAACCAAGTCTAAACCAAGTCAAAACCAGGTCTAAACCAAGTCTAAACCAAGTCAAAACCAGGTCTAAATTAGGTCTAAACCAGGTCTAAACCAAGTCAAAACCAAGTCAAAACCAGGTCAAAACCAGGTCTAAACCAGGTCTAAACCAGGTCTAAACCAAGTCAAAACCAGGTCTAAAACAGGTCAAAACTAGGTCTAAACCAGATCTAAACCAGATCTAAACCAGGTCTAAACCAGGACTAAACCAAGTCAAAGCCAAGTCTAAACCAGGTCTAAACCAGGACTGACCTTGGTATCTCAAAAACTGCCTTTTATAATCCAGACTTTCTCATGAAACAGAAACTTTAAGCCTGAACCCTCCACAGACTCACACCCAGAAAGAGGGGGAGAGAGGGAGTCATGAGGGAGAACACCTGCTCTGCTCGGGCTCACTGCTGCTGGAGGATCATCACTCCCTCTGTCGTCCCCATACACCTCCCCCTCTCTTTTCTTCTCTGTAGCAACTTTCTTTCTCCTCTCTCTTATTCTCTCCCCCTTCCCTTCCTCTCACTTTCCATGTCCACCCCCCCCCTCTCTCTATTCCACTCCTTTCTTTCTTTCTTTCTTTCTTTCTTTCTTTCTTTCTTTCTTTCTCTTTCATTTTCTCTCCTTTCCCTTCCTCTTTCATTCCTATCCTCCTCTGTCTTCTCCTTTCTCTCTCTCTCTCTATCACTTGCTCAATAGTCTCCTTCTTTCTCTCTCTCAATTCCCCCTCTCTCTTCGTTTCCTCTCTCTCCTTTTCTCGCTCCTTTCTCTTCTTCTCTCTCCCCCTTTCTTTCTTGCTCCTTTCTCTCCCTTCTTTCTTTCTCTATCTCTCTCTCTCTGGCCCCGTCTCACCTCCACTCCATATTTTCCTCTCCCTCTCTTGCACTTTCCTCTCTCCTTCTTTTTCATCTTCTCTCACTCACCCCTCTTCTCTTACCCTTTTCTTTCTCTCCTTCCCTCTTGGCCCTTCCTCTTTTCTCTGTCCTTCTTTCTCTCCCTCCCCACTCACCCTGCTCTCTTTCCCTCCTTCTCTTATCCTCTTTTTCTCTCTTGCTACTTTTTCTCTCCCTCGTTCTGGCCCTGTCTCACCTCCACTCCATATTTTCCTCTCCCTCTGTCTCTTGCTCTTTCCTCTCTCCTTCCATCTGTTCCTCTATCTCACTCACCCCTCTCCCTTCCTCTCTCACTCCTTTCTCTCATTCTCTCTCCTTTTCCCTCTCCAACTCACCCCGCTCTCTTTCCTTTCTTCTCTCTTCCTTCTTTTTCTCTCCCTCTCTCACGCTGTTCCGTCTCCCTCTCTCTTTCTCTCTGGCCCAGTCTCACCTCCACTCCATATTTTCCTCTCCTTCCATCACTTGCTCTTTCCTCTCTTCCTCCATCCGTTCTTTTCCTCCCTCTCTCTCACTCACCCCTCTCCTTTCATCTCTTTCTCTCTTTTCTCCCTCTCTCATTCTCTCTTGCTCCATCCTCTTTTCTCTCTCCTTCTTTCTGTCCCTCTCCCACTCACCCCTCTCTCTTTCCCTTCTTCTCTTCTTCCTCCTTTTTCTCTTCCTCTCTCACACTGTCCCATCTCTCTTCCCCTCTCTCTGGCCCAGTCTCACCTCCACTCCATATTTTCCTCTCCCTCTATCTCTTGTTCTTTCCCCTCTCCTTCCATCTGTTCTTTTTCTCCCTCTCTTCACTCACCCCTCTCCCTTCATCTCTTTCTCTCATTCTCTCTTCTCTCTCCTTTCTCTCCCTCTCCCACTCACCCCTTCTCTCTTTCCTTCTCCCTTGCTCCTTTTCTCTTCCACTGCTCCATCTCTCTTCCTCTCTCTCTCTGGCCCTGTCTCACCTCCACTCCATATTTTCCTCTCCCTCTATCTCTTGTTCTTTCCCCTCTCACTCCATCTGTTCTTTTTCTCCCTCTCTTCACTCACCCCTCTCCCTTCATCTCTTTCTCTCATTCTCTCTTCTCTCTCCTTTCTCTCCCTCTCCCACTCACCCCTTCTCTCTTTCCTTCTCCCTTGCTCCTTTTCTCTCACACTACTCCATCTCTCTTCCTCTCTCTCTCTGGCCCTGTCTCACCTCCACTCCATATTTCCCTCTCCCTCTTCTTTCTCTCTTTTCTTCCTCTTCCTCTCATCTGTTTAACTCCCCCCTTTCCCTCTGTCATTCTTACTCTCTCTCTCTCTTTCTTTCTTTCACTGCAGCAAACATCTGGAACAGGAATGATTCTGACACACATCTGCCTCTGCACACAGTCAGTCCCGATGATGAAAGGTGGCAGAATGACATTTACAGAAAAAAAAAACACGTTACAATGTTAGATACCGAGTCTATTTAACCTTATATAGGCACATTTATTAATTGCAGCTAAGCATGAATTCAGCGCAGAAGGCCAAACTCTCTCTGCACTCTGTATACTCCAGACAAACACCTCTTCTGCACCAAATCATCCTCCTGTCTTCTCCAATTAAACCCACCATGGCACGTTTCCCTCTCATCCTCCTACTCTCTCTCCTCAACAATAACAATTAGCAAAAGAACACGTTAAAGTCCACATGGCAGGTTCTCAAAATGTTCTAATTATGATTTATGACTTTATTCGCTGTATTAATACCTGTTGTAGATATAAATTATAGTTTTACACCAATCGGGCTGCTGTTTGTGGAGAAAAGTTGAAAAATATGTTGAAAGTTACAGGAAGTAAACTAACTGATGACATCGCACTGTGGAGACAAAGGTTATGCAAAATTTACACAAAATAAACTACTTTTTTGACCCTTTAAACATTGATTTGACAAAATAAAGGTGTTCACATGTATTTTTCTTTGTCAAATGAAAATATTTGTGTGTGTTTTGGCCCAGTGAATAGGATGGTTTCTTGTTAATTTCCTAGTGTGATGTCATCATTTACAACCAGGAAGTTCAATTAAAAACCTGCTAAGATTTGAGCAGAATCTTAACTGCATTTTAGTTTAATGAGTTGTCTAACCTGTCAGAGGCACATTAAAGGGCCTGTACCTGATTTTTATTTACTCTTGTTAAGATAAATTCTCTTTATGTCACACATTGTTTGATAGAGACAACTTCATGGAAAGACATTGAGTTTGTAATGAATAATCTGTGCATGTTAAAAACGCACTTTGTTAGGAAAGAACTAGTGCAGAAGTGTTTGCCAGGGTCACCTCTTTTCAGCCAATCAGGCACATTGTACAATATGAATCATGGGAAAATAATATATCCCAGACTGTCATGGTGCAGGCTCAAAAGTGCTAAAAGGTCATTGTAAGGAGAGATAAAGGAAACAACTGCATGAGACTATCCCAGACAGTCGTTTCTGAGTCATGGAGCAATATTGAGTGAAAGGAAGGACTATGTGGGCGGGGCTAACGGTTCCAACAAAAACATGTTCCTGTCTCACGGTTCAAAATCAGGTACAGGCCCTTTAATTTGATGGGATCTGTCATAAATATTTAGCACAGTTTTACATCTGTGAAGTTGCAGTTTGTGAAAAAAATGTGAAAAATAGAATGACAGGAAGTAGTGCTGAATCCCTGTGTGATGTCATCAAAAAGCGACATACGATTGAAAACACAGAGACAATTAACACACAACTGACACAATGTTTTGACAACGAAACAAATCAAAGTTGTTATCAGGTATTATTATTTCTCAAATCATGACTATTGTGTAATTTATATGGATGTTCGCCCTTGGTTACAGTCTGGTTGCTAGGTAACCGTTGTGAAATTACCTCTGTCATATTTGCTGCCCATGACCAACCAGGGAGTGAATTAACAAATCTGAATCAAAGGTTAATTTAAAAAAGATTATCAATAAATATGGATAAAACTAAAATAAACCACATTATTTGCAGAAGCAAAAACATAAGAATGGAGGCACAGATGACTTTAGACACAAAAAAAATTATTTGTAAGAGTGTTAATGTTCTGAGTAAAGCTGTATTCTTATTAAATTGTCAACACCTGTATATTTTGTTTTCTTCCCTTGTGATGGCATATCTTAATTATTGTGTGGAGGTTTGGGGGAAAACATATCCCAACAACTTGCAGATAATATTGATAGTTCAGACAAAGGCATTAAAGACCGTGCATGTGGTTGGGCACCAGGGACAGGGACAGGATTTTCTTAGACTCAAAGGAGCTGAAGTTTACAGATTTGGTTACAGTCAAAACAGCTATAAACAGAAAAAACCTGCCACCTGGAAACATTCAGAAATGAAAAAAAAAAGTGACGGGAGGCTTTTACCTCAGAGGTCAAAAACTGTATTTCCTGACAAAAAAGGCCTTTTACTCTTCAAATTTTGGGGCATTTTTCAAAAACAGTTTTAAAGATGTTGTTTTCCGCATGTATATTGAAGAAGAACGAGCAAGTTTAATCTACTTTTTTCCACTATGTAAACCCAAAATAGATTTTATACTTGATCTAAAAAATTAACAATTCACACAGAAAAGTACAAGTAAACAGTGTATTTATTTGTTACATACTAATTTACTCCAAATCTTCAGTGAACTCACCTCACATCTTCTCGCTTTTGCTGTTTTTGCTACATACATTTGTTAAATGCAAATTAAAACAATTGTATGACTAATAATAAATGTTGATCGATGATGATCGACTAAAGGATCACAGCTCTAGTGAAATGAGCTGTAATCCTATACATTTCGAATAAGATAAAAAGGACATTTTTGTTTCTTTTGTAAACATGGAGTCATTTGAAGGTCGATATATAACTCTGTAATTAGAAGTAGAAATAGGCGGAATTATCTTTTTATGAGCCATAATTGTATTATCTTAAATGATAAGACTTAAAGGGGTAGGATCTACATGTTTCCCTTCTAACTACTCCTTTTTGATATTTTTCGTTTTGCTTTGTTTGAACTTTGCATAAAAAATGTAATCAAACTGTATCGTAAGTTTATCCATTTGTATTGTGGTTTTAGTGGATACTTTGATTGTTTTGTAAAGTACCTTGTATTATGTACGAATTGTGCAATACAAATCATTTTGTTGCCTTGTTCTACCAGAAAAGTAACATAGTGTGCTTTTACAAGTAAGGCAAGGCAAGTGTCTTTGGAGAGCACACTTCATAATTCAAAGTGCTTTACAGATCAAGAAAAGATGCATTCAATCCACAATAAAAGCCAATGACACCAGAAAAATATATATAAAATGTACTTTGAAAGGGAAGAGTGCAGGTAAAAGAGTAGGATGAAGTTATAACTCACTGAAAGGACAAGAAATAAAAGTAGTTACACCAGGGCCATTCAGCCAGACTTTTCAGATGGTTTTGTCCTCGACGCCAGAAACATGTCCAACACTTTTGAAACATAAAATAAATGTAACACGAAAGGCTTTAACAAGATCTGCAGAACTGAACCAGGACTAAACCAGATCTAAACCAGGACTAAACCAGGACTAAACCAGGACTAAACCAGGTCTAAACCAGGACTAAACCAGGTCAAAGCCTGGACTAAACCAGGTCTAAATCAGGACTAAACCAGGACTAAACCAGGACTAAACCAGGACTGAACCAAGACTAAACCAAGACTAAACCAGGTCTAAACCAGGACTGAACCAGGACTAAACCAGGACTAAACCAGGACTAAACCAGGTCTAAACCAGGACTAAACCAGGTCTAAACCAGGACTAAACCAGATCAAACCAGGACTAAACCAGATCTAAACCAGGAATAAACCAGGACTAAACCAGGACTAAACCAGGTCTAAACCAGGACTAAACCAGATCTAAACCAGGACTAAACCAGGTCTAAGCCTGGACTAAACCAGGACTAAACCAAGACTAAACCAGGATTAAACCAGGACTAAACCAGATCTAAACCAGGAATAAACCAGGACTAAACCAAGACTAAACCAGATCTAAATCAGGACTAAACCAGGTCTAAACCAGGACTAAACCAGGTCTAAGCCTGGACTAAACCAGGACTAAACCAAGACTAAACCAGGACTAAACCAGGAATTAACCAGGACTAAACCAAGACTAAACCAGATCTAAACCAGGACTAAACCAGGTCTAAACCAGGACTAAACCAGGTCTAAACCAGGACTAAACCAGGTCTAAACCAGGACTAAACCAGGTCTAAACCAGGACTAAACCAGGATTTAACCAGGACTAAACCAGGACTAAACCAGGTCTAAACCAGGACTAAACCTGGACTAAACCAGGACTAAACCAGGACTAAACCAGGACTAAACCAGGTCTAAACCAGGACTAAACCAGGACTAAACCAGATCTAAACCAGGAATAAACCAGGACTAAACCAAGACTAAACCAGGTCTAAACCAGGACTAAACCAGGACTAAACCAGGTCTAAACCAGGACTAAACCAGGTCTAAACTAGGACTAAACCAGGTCTAAACCAGGACTAAACCAGGATTTAACCAGGACTAAACCAGGACTAAACCAGGTCTAAACCAGGGCTAAACCAGGACTAAACCAGGTCTAAACTTGGACTAAACCAGGGCTAAACCAGGACTGAACCAGGTCTAACCCAGGCCAAAACTGGGACTAAACCAGGTCTAAACCAGGTCTAAACCAGGACTAAACCAGGGCTAAACCAGGACTAAACTAGGTCTAAACTTGGACTAAACCAGGACTGAACCAGGTCTAAACCAGAACTAAACCATGTCTAAACTAGGTCTAAACCAGGACTAAAGCAGGACTAAACCAATAAGAGATAAAATGTTTTCTGTATTTTTGAAGATGTGTTGAAGGCCAGATCATATCCCTTGGAGGGCCTGATTTAGCCCCCGGGCCTTCAGTTGAAGCGTTATAGTAATCCATTATTTTGCTTGTATTCAGACTTTTGAGGGGACTAAATTTGACCAAAGGGGACCACTGTAATCTCCTCTTTTGATGGAAAACACTGCCAAAATCCTTCTGTGCCCTTCCGACCAGGTTTACTCTCATTCTCCCTGACTTAACGGCCTTCACACCATATTTTTTAGCATTTTCCTTCGCAGATTACGCCTATTATAAAAACACTGAATCCTGTGAACCTCCTTCCGTCTCCTCAGCAACAGCGAAAGGCGCTCGGAGACACAAAGGCCTGAACTGCAGCAGATTCTCACACTTACTTGGGCAGGAGAGCGTACAGTAAGCCGGCGTGTGATTGGCCGGCGGCGGTCAGGTGACTGCAGGCTCTGGTCCCCTGTGTTACTGGAGTCATTGAAGCTTCCATATGGTATAGATCAGATGTAGCCTTCACCACAGCACTCCTCCTCCTGCAGCTCTCAGCCCGGTCCAACTGAGGAAAGAGCCGGGCTAATTATACCAGCGTGATTTAGAAACGGCGCAGCGAAACGGAAATCAAATTAGTCTTGGTTTCTGTCATTTTGGAAGTAGTGGAGACGTTATGCGTGGATTTGTTGAGCTCCTGTGTAGTGACTTAATCGGAAATTTAGTTTCCTGCGTTGTGTGGACGGGGAAGGACACTTTTAGTAACATAATTCAGAATACATGCATTAAATGTGTGTTTTTATGACTTATTCCGTAGTGTAGTCCAATCACTGCATCATTCATGTTGAATTACACTATAATATATTGGAAAAAACGTGACATTAGAATGGAAGGAATGACAGAATAGAAGAATGTTTATTTTCTATATTTATTTAGAGATATATATAGAGAAAAAAATTACATCACAAAAGCTGTTTTTTTAATGTATCTCTAAATAGAAGTAGAAATAAGCTTAATTATCTTTTTGGTTGAGCCATAATTGTATTATTTTGAATGATAAAACTGAAAATATAGTGGGATATATATGCGTTTCTCGTCTACCTACTCCTTTTTGAATATTGTTTTAATTTGAACTTTGCATTTAAAAAAAAATGCTGTGGGAAAAAAAAGTACACCACAAAAGCTGTTTTTAAAATGTATTTTTCTCACTAATACCATGCAGACTGGAGCCTAAATTACATAATCAAATATGGCAATGTATTAAATCGCAATCAAATCGAAATTGCAATTTGAATGGACCCAAATAGCAAATCGCAATTTTTGAAATACCCCAATTTTCTCCACAAAAAGAAAAAAAAACTCGACTTTTTCTACTTAAAAACAGTTGCCTCGGTAGTTTAGATCTGTACAAACATCCTCTGAAATACAGTTTGTCCTGTTCATATTTCAGTTTTTGGCCAATTCCTCGGGACACATTTAAACGTATTGCGTGTTGTTTAAATGTTAAACAGAATCCGATGATAAAAACATAAATTGCAAATGTAATCCCAATCGTAACTCTTGTCAGAAAAAGTTGCTATTAGATAGACAGATAGCTAGATAGATGTATTCCATTTATTTTCAGAACTGCATTCATTACTTTTACCAGAATACAGTTACCCAAAATTACAATTCTGAATATGTATTTTGGGTTCATGTATGTACTTTCCAACACTATGTATAAATGTAATTTGTCGGAGTTTTGACCATTCACTAGATATATAAGAATATTTTTGTCTTGAATTGCTAATTGCCATAGTAACAGTCACAATTTTTCTGAAATCTTTGGACAGCCTAAATGTGGAATAGTGTTCATTCTGTGAAGGCCTCAGGAGAAGGATTGTAAAATGTGCCGTGCTCCAAAAAAGAAGGGATATAGTACAAACTAACTATAAGCAGGAATTGTTAGGCACTCTTTACCTCACAGCAAGAAGATTTCAGGTTTGATTCCTGGATCATGTGGAGCCTTTGTGTGTGGAGTTTGCATGTTCTCTCTATGTCTGAGTGAGCTTTGCTACACTACTCCATCCCATGAACAAAAATACACAGAACTTTATTAATTATAGTAATATTTCAAAATCCATTTTGACACAATAAGTACAAATTAAATAAAAAGAGATACACTTATGCTATTTAATAGCTTTCAAAAAATGAGTCAAAGTATAAGAAATTAGCACTGCTGCCAAAGAGTTTAGCAATATCACACTAAATATTATATCTTTCGAATGGAAAAAAAAGTCCTCAAAATGTTGCATATAACAGGACGCTGAAACCCAGTCTCTTAGTATTCCTTTATCCTTATCATTTTGGTTTGTTCTTAGGCGTATCTTCTGATATAAGGGTCTTCTTCTTGTTCTTCTTGTTAAGAAGGTGGTGAAACCCTGGGTGATTGTGGTACTCTGAAAACAGAAGAAGTCAGTATTCATGAAGTCAACTGGAGAAATTAGCTAGCCACTTAGTAAAAACTGGCCACCTAACTTATTTTTGTAGTAGACTAACAATTTTCTATATTTAGATTTTTTTCCTAACTCAATAAGTATTAGTAGGAAACAAGATGATTGATTAATTGCAACTAATCAATTATTGAAATAATTGTCATAAACTAATTTAGTAATCATAGTCTATAATTTTCTGAACTAAACACACTCCAAAACATGCTGTGTGCTGTGAAAAGCGTGTTTATGACTCAAACACAGCAATAATTATATCAGAATGACAAATGAATGTGTTAAGTTTGTGTTTCTTAATGAAATTTTAGGCTACTCTATGAAGATGTTCTCAATTTTGTTGTTTTTCTCGTATTCTCAGGCTGTTTGCAATAAAAAACAACAACGAATTGATAACCCGAAAGAATAATCATTAAATTAATCGATTACCAAAATAGTTAGCTGCAACCCTAATTCTAAAGGTGGTCTTTGTTGTAGATATTAATTAAAAACGTTTTTGATTTATGGTTTAAACAAAAGTTGGCCTAATTCACTGTAAAACCTAATTCCTGGACACGGGTTTAATGTTATTCAAATTAATTAAAATGTATGCTAAATCCTTCCTAAATTTTGTTAAGCAGTGACGTCACGCGCTCGCCTAAAAGCGTTAAAAATATGGCGCTGCTTTGCTAGCCTCACGCGCGCCCAAGCTAACAACGCGTGAAAAAACTCGCAGTTTAACCTTCGTCTGTCGCCCGTGCGCACTTTTTTAGTTGAACAAACCGCCGAAAACTTCCTGGCCTCGCAAACTAACCGTGTACTGTCTCTTTAAGGTCCCTCCACACGGGCTTTCGTCTCGTTTCGTATTGATCAATCCTCCATTTTCCAACACGGAGCGGCGGGCGGCAGCAGTGCGGTGCTAAACCCCGCAGCAGAGCACCAGAGCCGGCCCTTTACCTGCAGAGAGAGCCGGGCCAGCGGGCAGCGATGGCAGCCAACATGTACCGGGTCGGAGGTAAGCTTCCTGAGCCTTTATCCCCTCCGCGGTTCTGTGTTTGTGGCGGAGGAGTTAGCTTCGCGCGATCGCCGCTGTGTATTTACAAAAGCGTGGCGGTCTCGCTCCTCGGCTCCTCTTTTATTTCGCTTCACAGATGATGATGGTGAGGAGGAGGAGGATGGTTGTTGGTGATGATGAAGAGGAGTAGCTTTCAGACTAGAGCTGCCGCTGCTACCCGGGGAAAATAGGCGTCCGATCGCCTCTGTTTTCGCGACTTAAACTTGGAAATTATGAGCGAAACTGTGCGGCAGAACTGACCTGCGCTATAGGTTTATGTTTAAGGTAAACATGGCGAAGTAAAAGTTTTGGTGCACTTTTGCCATTGCCTCAGCTCAGCCTCCTCTGACTGTACATTATAAGGAGGGCAAAGCTCATTTACTCGAGAAAAACAGCTAGAATTAACGCATTTGAAAGAGAAGTGCACATTGTTATTTATTTTTAGAGATGCATTTAACCCCAACTTTGTTCTTGCAGAATAAATGATATGTTTAAGTGCAAAATTATAGCTTGGTTGTTGCAAATGGGATTATATTTTCTGGTTTTAGATGATGTTTTGTTGTGGGACGTTGTGATGCTCTGTAAAGTAAGACTGGGAATCATAGTCTTTTAAGATTTGATACACAATACATGGCTGCAACTAATGGCTATTTTGGTAACCGATTAGTGATTATTCATTTCATTAATTGATTACTTGTTTAGAAAGCGAAAGGCCTGTGAATATGGGATTTTTACGCAATTTTACTCGAATAAACCTGAGGTGAATGTTGTTTGATGACGTTCTGGTGGGGAGATGAACAAGTATTTTAATCAAAAACACACAATTTACGTGTTTTCGTTTCATTTTTGTGTGATTCCTGCTCTGTCTGAGTAATAAAGCCTCTTCTCTGCACGTCATAGAATGTTTTGGAGTCAGTGTATTGACAGGTTAACGATTATTTAATTAGTTGACAGCCATTTCTATAATCGATTTGTTGCGATTAATCTATTAACGTGTTATAGACTGCTCATGATTCGATAAAATCATGATTTTGTGATATTTGTGATAATCGATATATACTTCACGTGACATTCAGCGATATATCTCATTCTTTGAACTTACAGAATAATTTTAATATAACCCAGTTTTCTTTTTTATTTAACGTTGCGATTACGTTTAGTTTTGAGATTTTTGTTTTAAATGGTGGATTTTGTAAACACGACCATGAGCATTAATATTTGACAGAAGACTGAAATATGAAGCTATAAAGTATTATAGTGTTATAAGGTGGTTGTTTTAAAACATGTTTGTAGCCGTCTAAACTACAGGGTTAGCAGTTTTTCTACAGAATAAGACAGGATATTTTGTTGTTTGACTTTGTCTGCTCTATAGTTATGATTTATGACACACGTTGTTGATCATTAGTTTAGATTTTGAATATGTAAACACGCAATATTAATCTAAAACGGCTTAATAAAGGAAACAAGCCCGTCGACTTCTGGCTGAAAACTGCGGTGCTAATTTCGGCCTGCTCCTTTACGGTAAGTCAACGTAAACGTCTTCACAATGAAACAGCAGCGCAGGCTGACGGACCGACTGTGGAGGACAACAAGCAGAGGATTTAAAAAAAAATAAATAATTTGTACCGATTGAAACCCCAATATGTAACTTTTTAGCAAAATAATAGACTATATTTTTTTCATGGCACTGAAAACATAAAAAAGCATGCACCCTTACTGTGAGTGGGCTTGCCACTTCACAGACCTGACTCGTACTTGACCTGGAGGTAGGGCAGGGCGATATGACCAAACATTTTTTCATGATATAAAAGAGAAATTTTGCAATAACAGTGTAATTAATGACTCTGAAAGTGAAAGGCACAAATATTTAACTTGTTTAAAGGTGCTTTACCCTTTTATGTAAGAAAATAAAATCAGCTCTGCTTCAGCACCGATATGTTGTAAAAGCATCTATCAGGGTCAAAATGATACCACTGTGTGCTGTCTGCGTGCAACTATAGACCGTAGCACCTTTAAGAATATTTAATATGTATTCAGTTGTTATAATTTTGCTTCCACTCATCGCCTCAACATTGATTTTTAATGCGTCTCTAGCCGTTAGCGTTCGCAATTTGCTGCAATATCAGATTCACGTCTCAGCTGTATGCGGAATTATATCACAATGTTCCAGATGTCATATTGCTCCAAAAGCAAATGACGATATATCATGAACGCACAGTTCTACCTGGAGGAGCTTTCTTCCGTTTGTTTCCATGGAAATGTTGTAGGGCTGTAGTCATTTAGTTGATTAACCGGTCGATGATGTCTTAGTCCATGGTTCCCAAACTTTTTTGTCTCGAGTACCCCCTAATCTTTGTTTCACATTCAGAGTACCCTTTAACTTGAGTTTTGGGCAGATAAAAGGATTTACTAGTCACATATTGTCAATTATTACCATTATATTTTTGTTTTAGTTATATTTATGGTCCAAGATGCTCCAAAAAGATGCAACATTTACAACTAATGATACTTTTTTACTCAGATAAAAATACATTTTAATCCCTGAAACCATTCAAAGGTCCTTACGTACCTCTTGGGGTCCCTGTACCCCTGGTTGGGAAACACTGTCTTAGTCGACCAACCTTTTTATTAGTCCACTAATTTAAATTTAAAGAATTTATAAGGAACAGCAACAGCAAAAATAGAAGATAAGGGGAGAGTTGGCTGAAGATTTTGGAGTAAATCATGAGTTTAATTCTAACTTGTACATCTCTAACATGTACACCAGCACTGTAATCCTTTAGTCGTTTAGTCGATTGATTGGTCGATGGTGTCTTCGTCAACCAAGATTTTCATTAGTCGACTTAGATTAAAAGGAGGAGGATTATTTGATTATTTGGCAAAACAAAAAGATATGGAGTGAATTAGCTGAATATTTTGGAGAGAATCATGAGTTCAATTTAACGTCTAACATATAAATACACTGTTTACTGCTGTATTTAATTGTCACATCCAAAAACAACTATTTTTCTGTATAAATAGTTGTTTCTGCATGAACTCTTGTGCGGTTGTGGTCTTTTCAGTGCTGTTTGCGTTAAATACATGTAGATACGTCATAGTTTTAATATATCTTTGCCACGCCCCCTTTTAATTGGTCGATAGGACACTCATTTAGTCGACTACAGCCCTAATATACACAGTTTACTAGTACTTTTTTGTTGTTTTTGCATGAACTCCTGTGCAGTTGTCGTCTTTGGAGTGCAGTTTGAGTCAGAAACATGGAGATACTTAATAGTTTTGCTAACTTTTGCCACGCCCCCTTTTTAGTCGATTGATTATTTGATTGAGCAAAACCAAAAACGTCTTTAGTCGACTACAGCCCTTAAATGTTGGCGATTATATTCCACAGAAGACATGTTATTTCCTTTTTTCACTGCATCTTTATTGAGAGTGTTCTGAATTATGGCTTTTACCCTTCTTTTACATACACATTCTTTTACATAGTGTTGCTTTAAAAAATAAATACAGTGGGTGTCATCAGGGATTGGTTGAGAGTCGGAGCAATGAGTAAAGATGACTCAAACATGATGAATCACTCCAAATACAACTTTTGAAAAACAATTACTACATGTTTTAAAGATAAATTTTGCATAATGTGTCCGATTAAATGTGGTCTTTGTGATTTTGAATTTATTTTTTTTTATTGTGCAGATCTAACTTAAAGGTCCCATATTCTGCTATTTTGCCCTTTACACAGTCTATTCTAAGGGCTTTGTTGATAAAATTTTGCGTTGTGCAATATCCATAACATAACAGTTTCCAAAAAACACCCATTTCTTGGACTGGCCCCCCTCCTTGTAAAAGCAAACGGCTCACTCTGAGATCTGTCCCTGAACAGAGTGCAGGCTGCCTCCCCACCCAACTCGCGCCCCGCCCAACCCGTGCCGAAGCCTAGAGCGGAGATAGTGCGCATGCACCGTGTGCTCCGGTAAACAGCGATACACAAACACTGAATGAACATTTTCTCCTCCTGACGGTGCGTCGTGCTGAGTCCTACGTCCTGGATCTGACCTGGAGTTTGACGATCATGCAGTACCTCGACGACGGACGTTGCCGTTTGGTAAATAACAAGCTAACTCTTGATCTGTCGTATCCATCGTGTAATTACTGTGTAGCATTAGCATTAGCTGTTTTTATTCTGCGGCTGCGCGCTTCCCGGAGGCGTGGCTTAAACACCGCGTCATCCATGGGAAGCCGCGTCATCCTTGTGAGGAGCCCCCGTCTGCCTGCTCAGCCGAGGGGGACGGAAAAGACAGTTCTCTAGCGAAAACATGCGGGAATCAATCAAAAAACCACTTTGGGCACACATACGAGGCCCAAATAGCACTGTAGGAAGGTTAAAACCTCTGAAAAGTCGATTTTGCATGTTATGGGACCTTTAAAGCCGGGTCACCTGATTTTTACACATCCGAATCAGAAGTAGGTTTTTAAATCTATCTACATTGTTAAAATTCACAAACATTCATTTTTGATCCTTACAGCTTTACAACAGCTTTTTTCAGACGACAAAGTGAAACTCTGGAGAACCTTACGAGCGCAGCCAATCAGAGCGCTACTTTGAGCTCTTACTTCGAGACAAAATACTTTATTATTAGACGTAGACAGCACGCAGAGGTCTTATTTTTGTCAGAAAGTGCTGCTTTTACAAGACACTCTTTGACGCAAAACACAATATTGACTCATTTACACCCAAAAAGGTCATATATCTCAGCTTTAAGGTTTTATTCTTGAATGGTAAAATTAATTGCACTTTCTGACTATTCACCTTCCTCCATTCCGGAAGTTGCTGTACTCGCCACCATCTTGTTTCCGTTTAAACGGAGTAGACGAGCTCAACAGAAAATAAGTTCTACATGGACTAAAAAGCTGTTTTCAGGCCCCAGGAAATCGGTGCGTTGCTGACTTGTTTTTGCTCGTGTTCATTAAACATTTTTACACAAATCCATCTACTTTATGTAATGTTTTACCGACAGACTTTCCCCTCGTTGGCCATTTGCGCGAACACCGTTAGCATCAAACCGGAAGTCCCTTTACTACAAGAGTGGGCAGGCGGAATAAGGTGAATAGATCAGATGATGTTTTGTTTGATGCTTTGATATTACGAAGAACTTCATACAACAATTTGAATGCACTAGAGTTTTTGGAGTCTCAACTGACGCCCCAAGTAAATAAAACAAAAAAGACGTTGGCTTAATATATATTTTTATAGAAACATGAGATTTGTAGAACTGTTGTTGAGTGTTTTATTTACTATATTTGAAAAGAGCATGAGGAATAACATGAGCAACCTATTCCTTATTCATGGGTTTCAACACTTTTGTGAACTTTTCTCATTCAAAAGATACTGTGTAAGATTTTGTTTTGAATTGTTAATTGCTATGGCAACAGTCCTAGCTTCTCATAATTGAATAGATGGGCTTCTTCTTCTGGTGTATGATAAGTATAAATTGTACAAGTCTTCTCATGACAGACCAGACTGTCAATTAATGCAAGGATTAATTGAAATAATTGTGACTAGTCTAACGTCCTCTAACGTTATCTGGACTGTACAGACACACGTGTAAATTGACCTTTTTATCAGCATAATTCAATAAAAATGTTAAAAAGTAATACACAATTTAAGATTTTCATCAATAATACACTTCTTTTGTCAATACTGTTTATCTATAATCCATATTTCCACCTTTATTTTGTTGATATCATCTTTAAAAAGTCTCATTTGCACAACAGAAATAATCGTTTGACAAGTCGACGAATTAAATAATCGTTAGCTCTTCTGTCAAAGTTTTAATCGTCAAATTTACTCAACTTACGCAATCAGAAAAGTCCCATAATACACATTTAAGTATTTAGATGATGATGGCGCTGCACACGAATGTTTTAAACTCCGGCAGCATCAACGAATTATTCCTGAATTTTAATTACACCGTACTCACAAAATCCCACTTGAACAAAAACATAGACGTAGGAGTTTCGTTTAAAATGGGAGTCATAGGTGCTTTATTAACCAATCTGCCTGATAATATGCATTTTAATCACTGTTTACATTTATGCATCTGTCAAAATAACAAATTATCCTTCTCCGTTTCTCCTCCCACTCACTTTTTCTCGCGGATAATTAAAATAAGAGTCACATTAAGTGGTAATGATCAATGCTTTTGGTGCCGCATCACTGAATACTAACGAGAAACAGACTAATTACATGCTGTTTATGCGTCCAATTTCAGCCCAAGTATCACTTACGTCCTCCTCTCTTTTATTACCACAATACTTTTTGGAGTGTTCGTCCTCTGCTCCTCTCGATAATCACTAAATCGGCTTATCGTTGAATAAATAAAAGGTGAAACTATTTATTTGTGTGTAGGGATACAACTAACGATTATCCTTTTGATTAGTCGTTAAATTGAGAAAATCTTGTTGTAAATATAACATTTTTTGCTAAATTTGACTCAACTGGAGCTAAAGTGATGCTGTTTGAGGACGTTTAGATGCAAATTTCTCATCAAAAACACACATTTTACATGTTTATTGTGTCATTTTGGTGCAATTCTTGCTTTGTCATAAACTACTTCTCTCAGGAAACAAAATAAAACAAAAAAAAATCGAAAAGGTATTGCTTTTGTGTCAACGATTCTGTCAGTATGATAAACTTAAAAGACTAAATTGTTTTTCCACTGATAATACAAAATGTTCAAGTTTCATCAGTCATTTTGATGTAATTCTCGGTAATTCAGTGATTATTCCATTAATCGATTAGTTGCAATTAATCAATTGTCTTGTTTCTGCTTTAATTGTGTGGATTTTCTTTGCTCTAGTGAGAAAGATTTGTTGTTTTTGTTGTAGGATAACATTTGAGCTGCAGAGAGTCAAATTAGTAACCTCCACGACTAATTATAGATACAAACTGACAACTAAAGGCTTTCATTTTGCTATTTATTGTTTATTGTAGAGTTGTCACGATACTGCAACTTCAAACTCTATTTTGACACACGATATTGATTTAATTATCAAAGGAAACACATTTTTGGGACGTTATAATTTTCAACAAACGTAAAATAGTTTGTTTTAAAATGACCTGACAGTCTTATAGTTCTTAAATTGTTTTAAAGTTATTCGGAAAAGGTAAAATGACGTTATATTTATGTTTTTTCCCCTCAGTATTGATATATTTTCACGTAAGTATCTAGTATCGGTATCGTTTCACAACCCTCATGTTTATTTATTTATTTATTTTATTTATTTAGAAAAGAGTTTACTGTTCAGTTATTGTGACATGGCCGTAATGTAGTTTACATTTTATTGTTTATTTATCATTTCTTTATTTATTAGATCAGTTTTTCCCAACCAGGGGTACATGCAATTACCAGGAGGTACTTGGAATGGTTTTAGGTTTTAAATGAAGATTACATTTGCTTTTATCTGAATAAAAAGTGTAATTCGTTGTAAATGTAGCTTCTTTTTGGAGTATATTGGACTATAAATATAATAAAACAATAAATATAATAGTAATAATTGACTATATTCAACTAGTAAACCCATTTATTTGCCCGACTCTAAGTCAAGGCGTACTCTGAGTGTGAAACAAAACGAGACACAAAGATTGGGAACCACTGCAATAGATCATACTTAGGGCTGAGCGACATCGGCAAAAATGAATGTCTGTGTATTTTTTTGGATACAGAAATGTGTTAAAACTTGTCTTTAAGTCATTAGTTGAGGTTTAATCACCAGACAAATGAGAAATGTCTGTCAAATTAATCACAAATATCACCTTCTACAGTAAATTACCCAAGTTTACCACGTATTTTTTTCGTTTTTAATCAGCTCTAATCACACTTCAATTATATTTATTCTTATTGCAAATGTTCTCCTCTGTTCTCTTCTATCGTGATTAACATTTCAGACCGCTCTGCCCTGGTGTAAACTTGGATGTAGTAAACCTTTCTCGCGGTTGCTGTGGAAACCCAGTGCAGCTCTGGTCCGCGACAGGTTCTCCTTCTGTGATTCGGCCGAAATTTCAGGATTAAAACAAAAAACAAATCGCAAATACTCGCCCTGCTACTGTATTTCTTTTTAATATCGACGCTTTTCTTCGTTTATGTTGAACCGCAAAGTGGAACTCCAGCTATTTTTAGGCGCTTTAGAAATAAATTGATTGACATGGGTCTAGTGAAGCAGAATTACTTTTATTTATCCCCGAGAGGAAACTCTTTTATTACAGACATGCATTCACAGGAAAAAGGAATGAAGAATGTGAAATGAAATGCTCTGTCTCTCTGTGTTACTGTGGCAGAGTGGTTATCCTGGAGGTTGTGGGTTTGACTCTTGATCTGAGTTGATTGTGCACGTGTAAATGCTGTACATATGTAATTGTTGGTTTTATTTAGTAACAGTTCAATCGTCTAATGATGATGACCTCACATGACTCCACAGAAGGTAAATACAAAGAAATGTTTATCGACGCACACTATTAGAGATGGGTTATTGGTAGGGCTGAGTGATACGGTGATAAAAATCAAATCGTGAGCTCGTCCCTGTGACAGTCTGATATTTTTGTGAAATCGTGACTTTTTCTCCTGTTGTTTAGCCTCTGAAGCCTCTGAGCAGATGACTTTATTTACCTCTTAAAGACCAGAGCTGCACAATTCAACCAAACCAATACAAAATTGCGATTTTAATGGATGCAATTAGCAAATCACAAAGGCTGCAATTTTTTTTCTTCCACAAACAACAAAATGTCTTGTTTGGATTTGAATAAAAACTGCTAACACTGTAGTTTGGATTTGTACAAACATGTTCTGAAACAAGCGACAAAAGCGATAAAAATGCGCCTATGAACAACAAACGCGACTCAATGCGCCAAAAACCGACTAAAAGTGACAAAAACGTGACTGAATGTGACTAAAACAAGACTGAAAACTTACAAAAATACAAAGTGTACTGTAGGGCTGTGATCGACCAAAGAAATTCTTGGTCATAAAGTCATAAAAAATTTATATTTGGATGTAAAAAGGCACACATTTTTTCTGCTGTTGTCCATATAAATCTTAAGTTAAATATTAGCTTGTGCAGATAAAAAGATTGATAGTTTTCCATCTGAGGCAAAACGTGATATCCAAGTTAAATAAAGCATGCAATATTAATATTTGTTCATAAATACTGCAGTGTTTCAGGTTTGCTCCGTCTTTATGAGATAAATCCACTATTTTGAAGTTGAAGTTTTGAAGTCGGTTAAGCGTTTAGTCACGGATAGTCGGTTTAACCATGAACACCACAGATAAAAAGAAAAATGTGAACTATAAATTTGCAATCCTTGCTATGGGGTCCTTTTAATTTTGTGTCAATCATCCAAACAAACCTGGAGTCGTTTTGTTTTTGTTTAATATTGTTCATGCTTTTAAGGTATTTTTTAATGTGACATGCTATTATTTTTATATTTATACATCTGCCTTTGCTTTTTCGTATTGTTCATAGTAATACATCCATTTGTCTCTGTTGAATCGGACCATTATTTAGCCGCACTCAGACTCTTATCGCCATTTTGAACGCTTGAAGTTAATCAAAGTTTGCATAAAGACAAAATATCATTCTCAATTTATAATCAGGTCATTAACGAATTAAAGAAAAGTCCATTTGAATTCAGAATGTGTTTTGTAATTGAGCAGTACGTGTCTTAATCTTTACAAAAGCTTCTGGGAGTCGACCGCTGTTTCTCGCACAAAGCAGTGACTCGTCTTTTGTGAATGAGCTCTGGACCGAAGCTGTGGGTTTGATGTCTTTATTTTTACTGAACACACGGCTGAACCTCCACATTCTGCTCCTCTAACACCGAGCGGCGAAAAACCATTCTAGCGTTTGTGACTGCAACTTAAATACTTAACAAAAAATAAAAATAAAGAAGGGCTGCAACTAACGATAATTTTGTTAATCGATGAGTCCAGTGAAGTCACGTGATGAAAAGATTTTTACTCATTTTTGAAGCTGAAGTGAAGACGTTTGAGGATCCAGAGAATGTTTAGGAACAAAATCGTGTTTTAATCAAATACATACATTTTGCACATTTTCTGCCACATTTTGATGCAATAAACATCTAAATAAACATAAAAAATATATCTAAATATACATAAATAAACATAAAAGTATAACTAAATAAACATACATAAACATAAAGTCTAAATCAATCATTTTCTGCTTCATTTTCATGCAATTTTAGCTCAATTTGAGTCATTAAACTTTAATTTCTCAGCTCATGTTTTGGAATCTTTGTATTGACCATTTACAGTTTATTCGATTACTAAATTAGTTTACAAATATTTCAATAATTGAAGCTTAAAGCATATAATTGCAAATTGCTGAGAACTTAATTGTTTCAGATATACTTATTGAATTTATTTTTAAACATTTTTCATACTTTAAAGGTGCACCGTGTAACTTTTCTAGTGCTTCTATGGGCTTGTCGACATGTTGATGCTGTAGCTTTACCTGAAACGTTCCACAGTATGGCATTAGATGGATAGATTTAGTATTTATGTCAAAATTATCTTGCATTCGTCCTGTTGGTTGAGCTTGTTGTCCTCTGCTCGTCGCCATGGAGATGAATAAGTTTAACGCCGTACTGTGGAACAACCTGGGCGACGCAAAAGCATCTCCATAGAGACAAGCACATAGGACTGGGCTTCTCGTATCATGTATCGAAATACCTTTGTACTCTTTGATTACCGCGATATAATGTGCATGCGGTTTATAATTTATTATTCTTAGTTTGCAAATAGTTTAGTTTAACTTGTTTAATTCACTGGAGAGTCAGGTTTAATGTCAGTTATATCATTAATTATATCATTATTGCAAATCTCCTTGTATTATGAGTAGAGCTGTCGTCGATTAAAGAAATTCTTGGTCGACTAAAGACCCGCACCATCGACCGATTAATTGACTAAAAGTGGCCAAAATATATCAAAACTATGAAGTATTTGCATGTATCTGACCCAAACTGCACTCAAAAGACCACAACTGCACAGGAATTCATGCAAAAACAACAATTTATACAGATAAGTGCAAGGAAACTGTGTATTTATATGTTGGACTCCAAAATCTTCAGCAAACTCACTCCATATCTTCTTGTTTTTGCCATAAAAATCCTTTAAATCTGAATAAAATAATCAACTAAGACCCCATTAGAGCTGTAATTCTTTGGTCGTTTCGTCGATTAATCGGTCGATGATGTCTTCGGCCAACATTTTTATTAATCGACTAATTATTTAATTTAGATTTAAAGGATTTATATAGAATAAACAGCAAAGAAGAGAAGATAAGGAGTGAGTAAACTGAAGATTTTGGAGTCCAACACTGTTTCCTGGGACTTTTCTGTAGTTTTTTGCATACATTCCTGTGTAACTGTGGTCTTTTGAGTGAAGTTTGAGTTGGATACATTGAGATACTTTAATAGACTTGATATTATTGCCACACCTCCTTTTTAGTCGATTAATCAGTCGATAGGGCAGGTCTTTAGTCGACCTAGAATTTTAGTCGACTACAGCCCTAGACACCATCGACCAATTAATCAATTAAACGACTAAAGGATTACAGCCCTAATTGTGAGTTTGTTTGTTTGTTTTTTGTTTTTGTTTTTTCAATTTCTTGTTTTTTCTGGTGCTTTGCCGAGCTGTAGAATGTTTCGCTTTGATGGAAGATAATGAATGTTGGTTAGACTTTAATTTGTCAGACAGTTTGCTTCGTGAATATTTTGTGTTCTTCTGTAAACATGTCGTTTTTAACCATCACAATTAGAGCTGCACCATTTGGGCAAAATATCTAATAGTGATTTTTCAGACCGGTTTTGTGATTTATGTTTTTATAAAAGGATTCTGTTCAAAGTTCACGTTAAACACAACCAGAAGAATTGACTAAAACGGCTATTGACTATGAACTGACAAACTAATCCAACAAACTAATCAAAAAAATCATGTGTTTCAGAACAGTTTGTACAAATCCAAACTACGAGGCTGGCAGTATTTATGGAGAATAAAAATGAAAGTGTTGTTGTTTGTGGAGGAAAATGTGGCACTTCAAAAAGCCTTTGCTAATTGAGTACATTAAAATTAGGGATGCACAGCTTTTTCAGATCCGATACAGATTTTGATACATGGGCTTTAAGTATCTGCCGACGCCCGATATCAACCAGTACCTCTGCAGAGACTGAAAATAGCATTTATTTTCTTAAAACAAGCATAACGTGTGACAAAACGAATCCAAATGGGTTGTGCAGCTATTCTTTATCCTTCAGCTAACGACAGAAGAGCTTTATGTAACAAAACCTCAAACATTATGATGTTCTGGACCAACAAGAGCCTGTAAATAGTCTTAATAAATAATTTTAAAGGGCCAACCAGGATGTCGGCTGAACAGATATTCTGAAAGAAAAAAACAGGATTTGATTCGATCACAAATTGCCCGTCTGACACGGTGGAATTTTTGTATAATTCACCAGCAATGTATAAAAAACAAGATGATGCGTTCATTTACATGTTTTTCTATCACAATAAATAAAAACAATACAGTGATGTCATGAATTTGGGAGGAAAAAAGGCACTACAAATCACCACAACACTAAAAAAATTGTTATTGCATATTGTTTTCATATTGTTTTTTCTACTTGCTGCCATTTTGGTTCCAGTTGCTAACGTAAACACCAAGGAAACTTTTTTTTGTTTGTTATTTTTTAGCTTCTCACTTCAGATTATAAACCAAGTCTGTGAAAAGCCAAAGACGTCTGATAGAACCAGTTTGGCGCTGACTGCTTCGATATCCACGCGACATCTGCTTTAACTGCAAAAAAACGATAACAATTCTCCCAAAACCAGCAGTCTAATTCACAATCCGACCCTTTGTACCTGTTCTTTGTCGCATGTTGGCGACGCTGTGAGTCAGTTCACAGTTCAGTCACCTCGGCGCTCATTCTGAAGTTTGCAATGATGAAGTGTGAACCGACGGTGAGATCTGTTCATTAGATTTTACCTGCTGTCTCCTTGGAAACGAGGCATGAAGACAAAAGAGAAGTGTATTCTTTATTTATTTTACGTTTTTTGGTTGTTGCCTGTTTCTGCTGGTTACAGACACAACGAGTGAGTGATAGTTTGGTAGAAACATGAGTGATGCAAAAGGATCTTATAATTTCTATATTTGTTATTAAAGTGCATCTGACAGGTTACACTACCGTATTTTTTGGATTATAAGTCACTTTTTTTCCACAGTTTGGCTGGTCCTGCGACTTATACTCGGGTGTAGGGCTGTAAGATTTTGGAACTTAATGTGATATGGCTGTGATATCGATATTATTGCGATATTTAAATAAATGGTCACATTTATATAACGCTTTTCTACCTTTTTTAAGGCACTCAAAGCGCTTTACATCAAGGAACCAGTCACCCATCCACTCACACATTCATACACCAGTGTACGCAGACACTGGGGGCAAGGTGGGTTAAGTGTCCTGCCCAAGGACACAACGGCATTATTCATCTGAAGGAGCTGAAATCGCACCACCAACCTGCGGGTCAGGGGATCTGACCACTCAACTACTCCATGTCTGGAGTGGGATTCGAACCGCCGACCTTCGGATCAGAAGGCGCCCACTCTACCTACTGCGCTACTGCCGCCCCACTTTTTTACACTTTTTGACTAAGGCTGAAACTTAGTTATTTTAGTATTTTAGAATAAACTAACATTTTTAACCAAATAAATGTTGAAATATTGGGAATGAAGTTTCTAGATGGAGAATATTTATGAGTAAAGTGTATAATTGAGGAAAATCAGAAACTATCTATTCTTTTTTGCCATATTTCTTTAATAATGTCACGGTCTTTATTATATAAGTCTTCAAGTTTGTGTTTTAGAGTCTGTTTAGTCCAAAGAACGACGGCCATCATCAAAATACGACTGGCATTGTTTATAGTCGACTTCATGATTATTCTACTAATTGCTGCAGCCCTATTTTTGATGCAGTAATGTTTGTTATATTAAAATAAAAACCAACAAATACAAAACCGAGGCAAATTTAGTATGAAAAAGGTAGAGTTTATTTATGTTTTCATTTTCAAAACAGAACATTTCTATCAGATGAAGACTTTGTTGTTACTGCCATATATTTAGTTGTCTGTCAGCCAATATTGCAATATCGATACTTTTGCGATATCTTGTGCAGCCCTACTCCGGTGCGACTTATATATAATATAATTTTATATGTTCTTAATGTTAATTCACACTGACTGACATGACCAAGGAGTAAGCATTACGTACAATGCGACTTGTAGTCCAGTGCGTGTTATATATATATTTTTTCCTTATTCATAATGCATTTTTTGACCGATGCGACTTATACTGCGAAAAATACAGCACACATTTCACTAAAACGTAGTAAACATTATTATATTTAAGATTTTAATAAACATTTAACCTATTTTTCTCCAGTTTGACAGTTTTGGTTTCAAATCAAATCAAATCAAACTTTGTTTATATAGCGCTTTTCATACATATAATGTAACACAAAGTGCTTTACAGTGCATTAAAAACATTCCCACATCCCGTTTCCCTTCCAACCTCCCCCACAGCCATCCAGCCCACTCAACCAACCCCCCCATAGGCAGTCACATATACAAACCTGTACATTCACACGCACATGCAAACACACACACACACACACAGACACACACACGCGCGCGCACGCACGCACACGTTCTAAGAGACATGAGGCTGAGTACAGATACACCAGCTGAACAAGCACCATCAGAGGAGCCGTCTGCACCAGGAGCAGAGTCGGCCACAGCCACAGGACACAGACTCAGGGCCCAGAGATGAGGCAAACACCTCCACCAGGGGCACATGAGCCAGGGCCCCACAGCCACAGACGACCGCCGCTCCTGGTACAGAGGGCCCCTCAGAGGAAACACTGGAGAGTCTAAAATGAATAAAACAATAGATAAATATTAAGAAATAAGTCAATAAGTGGGTTGAAATAGAGTAAAACTAAATAAATAAATACAACTAAAATGCTAGGCCTAAGTTAAATAAACACAATAAATAGGATAAATAAATATATTAAATGAACTGATTAAATTAAATATTAGTCAAAAGCTAAACTAAAAAGGTGGGTCTTGAGCCTGCTCTTAAAAACCTGAACGTTCTCTTTATTTATTATGTTACTTCCTGGTTGGACATTAGCAGCAGATATGAAGTAATTCTGGAACCGTTACCTAGCAACCGAACTGTGAACCAGGGCTAATATCCATATAAATTACACAATAGTTAGGAATTAACGATAAAGAATACCTGATAACGCCTTTATTTTGTTAAGTAATTGCTTAAACTGTCAGAAAAATGTGTCGGTTGCAATTGTACGTCGCCTATTGATGACATCACACAGGGATTCTGGCTTACAGCTCAGCACCACTTCCTGTTACTTTCAAGTCATATTTTTCAATTCTTCTGAATAAACTGCAGCTTCACTGATGTAAAACTATGGTAAATATTTATCAAACAAAGTAATAATCTGAAAAAAAATGAGAATCTGTCATGTGCTCTTTAAAGGTGCACTATGTAACTTTTCTGTTTGTCGCCATTATTTTTTTTATTTCCCTGCACAATATAACTTTAAATGGATCAGTCTTGCTTTTATTCAATGGCAAGTGTGTTCATTGCTAAAAAAAATAAAAAATAAACTAAACAAAAACACACAAATTGTGACGAAAAGAACATAAAAGTTACATAGTGCACCTTTAACTTCTATTTTAAATTTTAGGATTTAAAGTTGCAGTAACATTTGGATTAAAAAGTATCTGGTTTAGTCTCAATTTGAGTTTTGGCCCTTTTGAGACTTCTGAAATTTGTGGAAATTGGCAAGGAGACAGATTGTAAGATTTGCTTTCCTTTTTCATTCCTCAAATCATAAAATATTTTGGGAGTTTTGCTTGTTTTTTGTGTTTATTTCCCAGCTATGACCAGAATAACAATTTCAATAATTCATAAATAAACCCAGACACGAAACACATCAACACAGGGGAAAAAAAACACACATTTATTTTTCTATCTTTAACCAAAACATTGCAAAATACTTTATTTTTCATCCACCATAAAGTACTAAAATAAGAAAGCAAGTTTTATTATACACTTGATAAATTAATACACGCCCAGCTTTTATTTATAGACCATTTATAATTAATTTAGCTTGATATAATTTGCTTTTCCATATAATGTTATCACGATACTAACATTTCTAGTTAAATTTCGTTTTGTATCTGATTTTCGATCCTTTTGACTTCCCTAATTCCATCCCACCATGTGCTTCCTGGACTTGTATATTTGTTCTTCTCCGCTCTGTGTCTGACTCTGGCCTGGTTTGAATCAGCAGCAGACTCTCTCCGCTCGGTAACACCGTTCGATTGGCTCAGGGCTAAATTCGCCTGCACGATGACGTCACGCGAGCGGAGACGCGTGATTGGCCGATTCCACAGACGAGGGACGTGGGGCTGCTCTGTGCCCCAAGGCCTCCCTCTGTGTCTCGCTTGAGTTTCAGCGCAGATTCAGAGGACGGAAATGGCAAACCCACCATTTTCAAGTGGGAAAAGCGCCCTTCAAATGTTTTTGTCTTTAAAAATGGTACAGTGCTAACTACCAATTTATTAAGGGTACTTCAGAGTACATTTAGAGCCGAAGTCGCCCTGAAAAACGAATAAATCTACATGTAATCCACTTCTAAGGTCATGCAGATGAGGTAAATGAATAGACCCTTTAAAAAAATGTGATGTCGAAAAAATTCCAGAATGGAGGCGACTGGAGGCAAAATGAAGTTGACTGTAAATTTGTCAATGATTCGCTCACATTAGATCTAAATTCTACTGGTTTGTGTTGGAAAAAAGCAACGCATTTGAATTTCCAGGGTAGAAAGGTCAATTAGTTTGCGTTTCTATAACAAACGATGGACAAAATACAATTTTCTAGCCTTAAAATTGTATTTTAGCTTCAAAAGAATCAAATTTATGGTAAAGTATCTAATATATCTTTAGATAAAATTAAAAATGATTGTGGGCTCAACATTTCTGTGAGTATTTTTCCAGTAATACCCATAAATCTGGATTGTTCCTTCATCAGAAATGCAAAGAGTTTATCATAATTTAAATAATGTAAATATACAATAATAAATGTGTTTAAAGCCCCGCCCACTTTTGCCTCTTTTTGCCACAGATCCTCCTGTTGTAAACGCACTTTTAACGTACACGAGCAACAAGAAGTCACAACACACCGATTTCCTGGGGCCTGAAAACGGCTTTTTAGTCCGTGTAGAATTAATTTTCTGTTGAGATCGTCTGCTCCATGCACTGAAAAAACGGAAAATAGGGGGTTGCTTGTTTTGTAAATGAAAATCATGCTACCATTTCATATTTTATTTGAGATCTTCCTTGAGCATGACTTTGTCATAAAACAGCTGAATAAATCCCATCGATGCTAAACCTGCATGTTTTAATCACGACAGCTCTGCATGAAAAAGTTATGCTGCCAGTGAAGCCACACCCCACTTTTCAAAAAACAACTCCTCCCCTTCCTGTGACCGGGAAAAACGTTTAACAGAAGAAGCTGCAGCAGCCATTTTTTCCTTCTCTTTGCTGTATTTTGGGACTTTCCGACTGGTTTAAGTTCGTTCCTGGAGTCCTCGTGATTTCTAAAGGTAAACTTGTTTTATTTGGTCCTAAGAATGCAACGTTACTCGTTAGAAAATTAAGCTGTTAACATTTGTAAGTTGAGAACTATTGGAACAAACTAAGTCAAGGTTAATGTTAACTAAACAGGTGTAATGTTAGGTGCAACAGCTCCACCTGCTACCTTTAAGTGTACAAATCAATCTTTTGAGTGTTACTAAATTTAGTAACTTAGCTGTTATGATTAATTCATTCGTTAATTTAATTTTAGAATGTATTGTGCTAACTGGACATGGACTGGATTAAAGGTGCGCACAGCAGAACTCCGTTTAATGTCATGATACTGTCATTACAGTGTGGTACACCAGCTGACCTGGCGCTGAGCTCCATCCACGACGAGACGATACCGCGCTCTGCTCAGTCCAGAGGTAAAGTTAACACTGTTCACCCAGTTCAGAAAGTTGCTTCTCTGTGTGCTAACCAAGCCTCCATTATGACTCTGGTGCTGGTGCGCTGTGTGGATTTTGCCATCGCTCTCATGTTCGCTAAGAAAATACAACTCATAACCACAAGAAATAAAACACAAGAGTTTAGATACGTTTAGATATGTGCTGGTGCCTCATCAATGATTGGACCACAGAGAACACGAGATAAGCGCAGACTGCTTCTCTATTATTGACAAAATTACTGTATCATTGTCAGATTTTCTAACTTGGTTTATACAGTAATTACTATTCTATTCACCTTTATTGCAATTTTGAAAATTTTAACATTTACCATTTTTGTCTTTCCAGATAAATGCAGAGTTTAAAAATTACAACCCTCCACTCCCGGTTCGTTCCACAGTTAGACTTTTGTCTGACCAGCTCCATCAGAGGAGAGGACTCATGGGATAAAAACTGAAAAACCTCACAGATCTGATGACAGGTAAGATGAGAGAAAGAATTTTGGATACTTTCAAATTTGCTGTCCAGAGTCTTGAGTGGTCCCCACTTTAACTGAGCCTGAAATCTACATAGATTAGTGATATATATTTTTGTCATTTCAAAGCTAATTTTCTTATTTATTGAGCAAAGGACATTTGTGAATATGGTATTTATGGTTATTTTTAAAGGAGGTCCCTGTGGTGACAAATGTGTCTTTTGTTCCACATTTTGAACTGAGCATGTGAGATCAAAAAACATTGACATATTTAAATTTGAGTTTTTTCATAATGCTTTCCTGATAGTGACTTCAACACTGAGAGAAATGATCATCTTTCTTTTCATATACAGCTTTATATTTGTTGTCAAGAAATGTTTCTAATTAAGTCTTTACCACGTCACCAGAATGAAGAAGTAGACATTGGATGGGAGTTCCTTTTGAAAGGGTTATGCCTTTACCTTCATGAGGAGCCTCAAAGCATGTGGTGAGTATACTTGATGATGTTATGATAAAAGTTCTCCCCAAGCTCTCAACACTTTGAATTCCCCAGTTCTGTGACGTTACAGGCAATGAATTGAAGCTTTCATGTGAATTTCATTGTGCCTATATAAATTTATAGAAATCAATTAAATAATTGTGGGTTCGAATCTGGACCACCCCAACATCACACGATCTCTCTGGGTGGAGTCTGCATGTCCTCCCCGTGTTACCGTGGGTTCTCTCCGGGTTCTCCGGCTCCTCCCACCGTCCAAAGTCATGACTGTGTAGGTTAATTGAGAAGTCTAAATTGTCCCTAGTGAATGAATGTGAGAGTGAATGGTTGTTGGTTGTCTGTCCATGTCTCTGTCTCTCTGTGTCAGCCCTGTGACCAGTTGGCCACTGTCCAGGGTGTACCCGGCCTAAGGCCCATAGTCACTGGGATAGGCTCCAGTCACCCGCGACCCCCTAACGGGAATAAGCTGTAGAAAATGAATGAATTAAATAAACATATCAAGCACTAGGACCTCAAACACCCAACATCCGACTAAACACAAAGCAGAGCAGAGAGGCAGGCAGGGGCAGACAGGAGCCCGACAGGTGCAATTCACCTGGGCAGATTAGTCAACTGCACTGCTTTTTAGCTAATGGTATACAAAAAGGCTCAGACATCAGTTTGTAATACACAATTCATTCATTTCTTTAAATTAAAAATCACCACATAATACTTGATGATATTTTTTGTAATGTAATAAAAGTACTACAGTGCATTGTTCCAAATAAAGTTGATATTTTGCTCATATACCTTTAAGTCCTACATTGAGTTTTGATGAGGTAGAGCAAGCATTTTAAAACTATGAGGTAAAAAGGTTTTTGAGGAATGTGTTTTCTTTCTAAGGAAATTCATGTTTTAAAGTCCTTTTTCAGGAGAGTATGGACATACAAGCGTAATAATTAATGATCTTTTGCCTTTTTCTAGGGAAGCGATGAAGTCCTCTTTGAGACATGTGGAAGACTGAACAGTGGGAGATTTCACCGCACGACAAAGTGAGGGTTAGAGAGCCTGGACCAGGTCTGGACTGGGCGGAGGACCAGGTTGTCATGAAGTGGACATTGCTCTTGTGTTTGATCTCTGCATTGAATATGGACTTTCCACCACATGGACTTTGCACCAAACCGGAGGTACTTTTTGAGGTTCTTCAGGATCCACACGATCAAAAACTTAAATGCTGAAGAAGTGTTGAATAGATAGCACTGGATTGTGACATCTCACCTAGAAGTGGGTCATATAATAAAATGTAGATACTATTATAAAAGGTGTTTTTAAGATGTGCACAATTTGAATACAGAGTATATTGTTGTGCAAATGCCACAAAAATAGCTGAATAAAAAAATGAAAAAAAAAAAAAAAATTTAACTTTTCAAATTAGAGGATAATGTGATATGAATTTTGAAAATTTGACAGACATTTTTTGATAATTAAAGCTCAACTAATACGTTTAAAGACGTCTTAAAACAATGGTTGGATGAATGTCATTATCAGGAAAAAAAAATCATTTGTCAACCTGTTTTGTTATATCTTTGACCTTGTTATACTTGTCTGCTGAGTTTGGTTTGTGTTTGCATGAATTTGAACACTTTTTATTGTTGACAAATGACATTTTTGTGTATTGCTGAATTTATATTTTTCAGAATAAATTAAGTAAAAACAAACATGTTGTAAATATTTGAGTTTAATGCAAAATGGTAACATACTTTTAATGGAGGTTTAGTTGTGAAAAAGTCATGCTTGAATGGCATATATTAACAACTATTTTAAACATATAAAAGTCATGCTCACATGGCATGCAATTCTATTCCCAGAGAGCATAAGTAAAATGTAAAGCAGTAGCATAATGTTTTTGAAAGTTGTGATCATTAAAAAGTCATGCTCATGTGGCATGTATTAATATACATTTTATTACTTAAATTTGTCTCTAACCAAAACATGACTTTATTGCTTGCAACCGCTTTCCATATCTTTTTTATGCAGAGCTAGTAACCTTTTTTTTTCAGTGTGTAAACCTCGACAGAAAAAGATGGTGATGCCCACGACAACTTCTGGAACAAGGTGAATAGGACTGGAAAGACTAACGTACTGAAGGGAAACTAAGAATTTGTAAAATTGTGGGAACATTATATGAACATTATAACATCTGTAAATTAGAAGAATAATCATTGTTTTTGTTTTAAACATCTAAGTATAAGACTATTAACTTGTCTTTGTGCGGGCTTGTATGTGGGTGAATGTGTGAGTGAATGTTTATTTTTGTTCTGTTTTGCTCTATTTGACCTGTTGTATGGTCATGTTCTTGGCAAATTATACTGTAATACTGAAAAACGAATAAAAATATTGTGTAACTTTCATGAGAGAGGATCCGCGATTGCTTTGCCTTGGATGTTTTACAGTACGGTATTAAAATGATCCTTCTTGCTTCTTTTTTTGTTTTGTTTTAATTAACAGGCAAAGCAAGCCGTTCACTTTTTAAAACTTGCTACCGTGTACATCATCTTGGTATCATTGACCCTTCTGCTTCTCTTCCTTTGTTCTAAATCGTTTTTTCAGGCAGCAAGACACGACCCAGGTTTGAACTTTAAAGAAAATATCTGTATTTTAGCCAAGGAAAAAAAAAACATTCAATCAAGTTATGGTCATTATCCAGCTTTTCAAAGCAGAGACATAAAAAGATTCTGGACGCTCCACTGTGTTTCTTTCACTTTAAAACATTGTGACACTTTTTGGCCAAAGCCTGGAGCACAGTCTGGTCACTGTCAACCGTTTAAAAGGTTTGTCTTGGAGCAAATCACTTTAATTTCTTTTGGTCGTTTTAAACATCTTTGGCCGTTTCGCTTAGCTTGATGCCAGAAGTTAATTTTACATTTAGCGGTAATTGTTTGTATAAATTGGCAAATGTTTGGCCGTTTTGTTCTGCACTTTTGCCATCGTAATTATTATTTTTGACGAGTTTCCAGTTATGAGCTGTGGATTGGACCATTGAGTTTTAGTTGTCTATGTAATGCGCTCTCATGTTTGGCTGTTTTAAGTATCGCTCCGGCTTCTGTCACGCACATTTCAGTTAAAAAACAAACGTTTACCTCCCAACTGTAAATGGTGGATAAATACGTAGTCGACTAAAGACCTGCCCTTTCGACTTAAAGGGGATGTGGAAAAACCATAAAGTATCTCTGTATGTAACCCTACACTGGAGTTCATGCGAAAATAACAATTTATCCAGAAAAGTACTGTAGTCGACTAAACAAATTCTTGGTCGACTAAAGACCTGTTTTATCGACGGATTACTGTAAAATTCGGACTACTGAGCACACCTGGCGGCACCAGCCATTTTTATAAAGAAAAACAACTTTGTACATATATAAGCCACACCGGTCTATAAGTAATTTATACATCTATAAAATAATGTAACTTAAAATCGGCGTCATATGCATTTCTTGGTGTGTTTTCTGTGATGATGATGTGCGCATGATGCAAACTGACTGTTCAAAACACAATCAAACTAGTGCGTGGAGGAATACGCTATCTCTTTCACCGGTCTGTTGAACTCTAGCGCTTCCTGCAAGAACGCCCCTAGAAGCTGTCCCCAGAAAAATACATAAATTAACCGCATCGCTGTATAAGGGTTGAAATCATGAGAAAAAAGTAGCGGTTTATAGTCCGAATTTTACGGTAGTTGATTAAAAGAGGTTGTGGCAAAACTATATCTAAACTATGACGTCTGTCCATGTTTCCGACACAAACTGCACTCAAAAAACTACAACAGCACTGGAATTCATGCTAAAACAACATATTATGCAGAAAAGTACTAATAAACTGAATATTTATATGGCAGATGTTGTAAGTTTGATTAAACTCCAAAATCTTCACTAACATCTTGTAATTTTTTCTGTTTTCGCCATTCAACTATCTTATAAGCAATATTTATCTTACTTAAGTATATTTTTACCATCATAAAATAAGATTTGCCAATGCATTTTTTTCCCTCTAATTTCGAGCGCTGTAGCTTTTTTAAAATTTTATTTTAAGTAAGGCAAGACATTCAGAAAATCCTCAAATCAAGATAGATAACGCTTAATTCAAACACTTAATCATTCATTATTTTCTTTAAGATTTTATTTTTAATTTTAAATTAGATAAAGTAATTAGTCGACTAATAAAAATGTTGGTGGATTGAGACCCCGTCGATCAATTCATTGACCAAACTAAAGGATCACAGCCCTGTAGGAAACAGCGTATTTGTATTTGTTTGAGATACAAATGTAAATTGGATTAAAAAAAAGATGTAAATTGGATTAAACTCATGATTTACACCTAAATTTTTAGCTAACATGTGATTTAACTTCTTCTTTGTCATATAAATCCTTTAATCTAAATAAAATAATAATGAATGAATAAAAATATTGGTAAACTAAAACACCATTGACCAAACGACTTGAGGATTACAGCCCTGCAAATACGCAACGTGAGGGTAGAACGTGTGTGAATGAAAACGCGTGGCTAATGCTGATGCACAGGAGACGAGAGCGAGAGGTGGAGACCCTGAAAAGGGTGAGGGAGAGTGAGATAATGTGGGTCAGCGGCTGAGGGACAAGCGCTTCTGGTCCCGGAGACTCGCAGGTAGAATACTAAAGCATGTGAACATATGGAGCTCTGTCAGGTGCGCTTATTCTGCCATAAAACTCCACATAGTACGTTTAGTTAATGTAACCCTGGTTCTTTGAGTGCATGGGCCTGGTCAGTCATGCAGGGAAGGATTTGCATTTGAAATTGTTGCGGACATTTGTCTTTTGTGTCTTTATGCTCATATACACTTTCTCACTGAACCACTCTGTCATTCACATAGCACTACATCACACCAGGAGCGTGCCAAAATATCGAAATATTGATAAATATCGTGATATTTAAATGTGGTGATACGGTATCGATATTGTGGACTGCTGTATCGACACAGCATAAGTCATTTTTGTTATAGCCACTTTATTTTGTGACAGCGCCACAATTGTGTTGCTTGTCATAGTTCAAAAAAGAAAAAACGTTTAAAATGTATTTGGCTCTTGAAAAATAGTGATATATCATGAGCAATAGATCGATAATTGCATGTGTCGCAATATTGTGATAATCTTGCGAGCAGAGTATTGTGTTTTGCCTTCGAATCGTGAGGGAGTCTGTGATTCCCAGCCCTTCGTCACACCCTGGACCTTAAAGTGCCTCTGACAGGTTTGACTGCTCATTAACTAAACTGCTATTAAGATAAATATGTCAAATTCTGCTCAAATCTTTACAAATTTTGCCCCAGTTTAGCTATTATTTCGTTTTTTAATTTCACTTCCTGGTTGTAAATGATGACATCACAGTGGGAAATTACCAAGAAACCATCCTGTTCAGTGCACTAAAACTCATCTAATGTCACAGATTTGTTTTTATTGGACAAAAAACAAAAAAAATACAAGTGATCACCTTTTTATTTTGTTGAGTCCATGTTTAAAGGGTCAAAAAAGTTGTGTAAATTATGCATAAGCTTTGACTTCCCAGTGTGATGTCATCAATTTGTTTACTTCCTGTAATTTTCAACACATTTTTCAACTTTTCTCCACAAACAACGACCCGATTGGTGCAAAACTACAATTTATATTTACAAGAGCTATAAATACGTTGAATAAAGTAAAAATTAGAAAATCATAAAAACCTGTCATGTGCACTTTAGATTAGATTAGATTAGATAAATACTTTATTAATCCCGAAGGAAATTGCATTGCTGTCCGTTGCTCACATTCATACATACATAAAAAAATGAAAGACACATTCAAGTAGACATAAAGATTAAAAAGGTGGTAGTTAATACATACCACACTAAACAGCTACAAAATAATTTAAGTCCATAGGAGTTAAAGGCATTGAAATCTGTGTCTTAAAAAAAAAAAAAAAACAGCACAACTTGTCATCTCCTGCCCTCCCTGAGGTGGCTGCATTGTACAGTCTGATGGCACGAGGCACAAAGAGTTCCTCAGCCTGTCCGTGAGCAGCTCAGTGAGAGGAGTCTAGTACTCACAGAGCTCCTCTGATGGAAAAATACTGAGTACAGGGGTGGCTCTGATTGGACAGGATCGCTTAATCCTGGCCAACGCCCTCTGCTCCACCACCTTCTCCACAGAGTCCAGGCTCAGTCCAACCACAGAACCCGCTTTCCTTATGAGCCGATTTAGTCTCCGAGTGTCCCTTTTCCCATGCGTTGCCGCCTCAACATACAACAGCATAAAAACAACACTGGACACAATAGTCTGGTAGAACATGTTCAACAGCACAGAACAGACATTAAAAGAGGCCAGTCTCCTTAGGAAATACATCCTATTCTGACCCTTTTTGTACAGGTTGTCCATGTTTTGTGTCCAGTTGAGTTTATTGTCCAACTGAAGTCCCAAGTACTTGTAAGAGGGGACCACTCCACCTCTGCTCCACATCAATAGTGATAGGACGTGGGGGATGATGGTGCCCGGTGAAAATCAAGCACCATCTCCTTAGTCTTTAAGATGTTCAGCTGAAGCTTGTTCAGCTGACACCAGCTCCTCAAAGTCCTCAACCAAGTTCCTATACTCCCCCTCTTCACCCTCCCTTATACATGCCACAATTGCAGTGTCATCCAAAAACTTCTGCATGTGACATGTATCAGAATTGTATTGAAAGTTAGTTGTATAGAGGGTGAAGAGGAGGGTGATAACACTGTGCCCTGGGGCGCTCCAGTGCTGCAGGTCAGTGTGGAAGATGTTAAGGCCCCCTTTCCGGACAAACTGTGGCCTGTTAGTAAGGTAGTCCGTTATCCAGCTCACCAGGTGGGGCTCCACAGCCATACTGTTCAACCTCTCCTGGAGCAAGCAGGGCTGTATTGTGTTAAATGCGCTTGAGAAATCGAAAAAAGCATCCTTACTATACACCCCTCCATCCAGGTAGGAGAGTGCTCGATGTAGAAGGTAGAGCACTGCATCCTCAACACCCACCCTCTCTTGATAGGCAAACTGGAGAGGGTCCTCACACTCTGCACCTGTGGTAGCATGCGCTGCAGGGCGAGCCGCTCCAGCACTTTCATCACGTGGGAAGTGAGTGCGATTGGCCTGTAGTCCCCTCAGTTCACTGGGGTGATTCTTCTGGGAGAGTGGAATAATACAAGAAGTCTTCCACAGTGAGGGCACCTTCCCCAGCCGCAGGCTCAGATTGAAGACGTTGTAGAGGGTCGCCCAGTTCCTCAGCACAGGCTTTTAAGAGCCTCAACTGACTCTGTCTGGGCCCGTAGCTTTCTCTGGTGGAGCACTTGAGCTCTGTTCGCACCTGGTCTGCAGTGAAGACAGGGGAGTAGTAGACAGGATCCTGGAAGGTGAGAGATGTGGTGACAGGACCAACAGCAGAGGATGACAATGTGGAGAACAAGAAACAGAGGGCGGAGGAGACAGAGGGGGCAAGTGACTGGTGAGGAACTGAACCGATTGAAAAAGAGTTCAACTCATCGCCCCATGAAGGTCCCTGCCCATCCAATTGCTCCTTCTTGCCACAGCCTGTAATGGTTTTCATGCCATTCCAAACTTCTCTGTATGTTATTGTCCCTCAGCTTGTGCTCCAACTTTTCCCATATGCCTTCTAGCCTTATTTAGGCAGATCTTGACTTCTTTTGTACTCTCCTTCTCTTTTCATAGTTGTTGTTACCCTGAACACCCTCTTCTTCTTATTCAGTACATCCTTAACATCACGGGTAATCCAGGGTTTATTGTTAGCATAGCACTTCACAGTTTTAATAGGAACCACCACATCCACACAAAAGTTCAAATAGTCAGTCATAACTTCCACAGCCTCCTCAATGTCCTCCCCGTGTGAGTTTACTAATACACTCCAGTCTGTTGTGGCAAAGCAGTCCCTCAGCCAGCATCCTCTGCACTAGGGACCACCTCCTGACCTGCCTTGTTGTGGCAGCTTGCCTCCTCACAAGTGGAGTGTACGAGGGTTGTAGATGGACAAGGTTATGATCAGATTTACCAAGAGGAGGAAGGGGAGGAGGCTGAGTATGCTTTTTAATGTTAACTTACAACAGATCTATTGTCCTATTCTTCCTTGTAGGACAGTCCATATTGCTGAAAAGATGTCATGGTAGTATCCAATGTCACATGATTAAAGTCACCTGAAATAATATAAAGTGCATCAGGATGCTGAGAGATTGTAGTCCTGTAACGGTGCTACAGATGGTCTCCTGCACTGCCTCCACGTCTGCCCTTGGTGGAACGTAAACACAGAGCGCGATGACGTGGGAGAACTCACGTGATACATGGTAGGGTCTGATGCTAACTGCAAGTAGCTCCAGATCAGGGCAGCATACGACAGCTTTAACAGTCAGATGGTTAGGATGGCACCATCGCTGGTTAGCATACAGAATAAGACCCCCACCTTTGCTCTTCCCGCTGGAATTAAGATCCCGGTCGGCTCTAACAGTGGAAAAGCCGGGTATGTCCACGTTAGCATCCGGTACACGGCTAGTTAGCCACGTCTCCGTGAAGATAAGCAGACTGCACTCCTGTAGTCGTTGGTTCTTGATCAGCGCCATGAGCTCATCCATTTTGTTTGACAGTGCGTTAACGTTGCCCATTACGACTGAGGGAATAGGTGGTTTAACACGTTTGCGGTTGGCAGCTCTAGCTTTTAGTTTAGCCTTGTGTTTACGACCGGCCCGGCATCCACGATACTTCCGCCTTAGCTCCGGGGGTATCAGATGACATGAGCCAGCCCTAACATTGTCTTTCAGTGCCAGTAACTCCGTTCTCGAATAAACGAGTCTACAAGCACTCATTTGTGGTGAAAAACGAAAGAAGACACACAAACAGGAGCCGAGCAAACGGACGTGCAGCCGTACTCGCGCAGGCGCAGACTTTAATAACAAACATACATCTGATCACAACAGAATTGGTTATTTTAAAAAATACTCTCCTGATATTATTACATCATCATCATTATCTAGTAGCTCCTGAAGGTTGACCGTTTGATCCCTGCTCGGACCTCGTTGAGTCGTTGTGTCCTCAGGCATGACACTTCACCCACATTGCCTGGTATGAAAGTGGTGGGTAAATGAACGGTGGTTGGAGAGGCGCAGATTGGCAGCCTCAATTCCGTCAGTCTGCCCCAGGGCGGCGTGTAAAGTGTTTGTTATCTTTTACGAATTGTTCAGCCTTAAGGTGAGGCACTGCAGGTGACTAGGCAAAAATCTTAAATTTAAAGATATCAAATTGAAACTTCTCCTGTAGTTTACTCACATAAATGTAAGAAAAAAATATATTGCAATGTTTTCATGATGTGTGTAAAAATGGCCAAAAATACTTGGGACATTTAAACCTGAAAAATGGACCGAATCAGGTTTAAATGTCTTAGTTCATTTTGTACACAGATTAGTTACAAAGGGGATTTTGGATTTCTCATTTAGTTTTTAGTAAACTCAATTGGACTGAAAATTGTTCTAAAAATTCAAATTTCACCTCATTTTTTTTACTTAACACTTCAATAAGTCAGTTTTAAAATTCGATGTCAAAAAATCCTTCTGTACGTTTCGTCAAAATCTTGTCCAAGATTGTACAGTTTGGTGCGTGTGGGATCTACTTGAGGAGAAAAATGCATTTAAGAAGACGTTTTTTTAAGTTACAATGTCCCAGAAAAATGTATGGATGAAGTGGATTAAATGAAGTAGCTAACAATTTTTAAGAGCAGATTAGACAGGTTTGTTGTTTCCACATGAAAGCCGATATGTTGAGAGAGAAAACTGACCAAAAAAAAAAAAGAGTTTTGCCTGTAGTGTCTCGCCTTAATGTACAGTTTCAAAATATGTAAATCATTTAGCGGTGTCCAGTCATCAGCTTAAAATTTTAATTGAGCAACCTTTTCGGACACAATACAAAAACACGTGCATTTGCAGTCGTTGTGTTTTCTGTATTTGTTTCTTGGCCTGAATTTCATTTGGAGGCAGCGTCTCCTCGGCCACGGCTCCTCTGTTTGAACCTGACCCTGGGCCTGTGGAGTGTGTGGGCGGACAGTGCAAACCAATGGCAATCCAGGAATATGAGGTTCTGCCGTTTGGAGTCAGAGGTGCACCCTTTCCTCGAATACAACAAACACAAACCAGATTCTTACAATATTCAGAGCCACAGGAGCAGTGTGTGTTTGTGTTTGTGTGTGTGTGTGTGTGTGGGGGCGAAGCAACAATCTCCAGATCACTTAATAACGGTACAAAATGTCATATTGAATTTTAGAGTTGGGCTAATTGGCTCTTTTCGGGTCAACGGGCGGGAAAAAAACTGTCGTGGATTAGAAGAATAGATGTCAAATGAGTAAAACTGCAGAATAAGGTGTAATGTGAGGGGTCAAAATGTCGCTTGGAGAAAAAGCAGCGCAATTTCAACATTTAAAGTAACAGAATCCCAAAACTGGACTGTAACTGAGTTTGGTTGGTCACTAATAACAATGTGGATTCCATCTAAGAATCACGTGGAATTTACACACATTTTTTGGTACAAAATGCAGAGTAAAGGCGCATTGTCAAATCAGAGCTGTTGAGTAAAGTATGAGCTTAAAGTGAATATGACAGGTTTTAAAGTTTAATTATGACTTCTGTAGGAGGGATAGTACCTGTGGATGTGAATATAATTTTACATTAGACAAGTGACAGTTTGAGAAGAAAAGAAAAAGGTGAAAATTACAGAAAGTAGCACTGAATTTTGAAAAGGAATCCCTCTATGTTGAGACCAGTACACAAAATACAGGGACAATTTCTGTGCAAGGAACACGTTTCTGGTGGTTTAAAAGGTAATTTAAGGAAATGTGTTGTTTATTTTTAATTGGCAGTTATTAACTATTGTGTAAATCAGACGAGGTTTGGGCCAATTATAGTAATTAAATAATTGGACTCTACACAGGCAGAGAAGAGGTTTTATGCCTCATAGCTGTAACTACATGTAAAATCACAGTTTAATTTTTTTTTTCTATTTTGTTCTAAATAAGAAGTTGTCCTCGAGCGTCATTATCTGGGTCAAATTTTGTAAGAATCTAATTCGTTCACAATCTAAATTAAGCTAATTAATCGAAACACCAGATTGATCAGTAACCCAAGTTATTATTAGTTGCAGCTCTATGTACGTTTTAGAGTTGTCTAACCTGTCATATGTACTTGACATGGTATCGGTTCATATTGAAAAATATTTGCAGCCGATATTTGTTCGATGGAAATAGTGCAGTTAGGCTAAAATATGGCTGCATGTTTACACAAAAACTAAACAATTTTATATCCTACACAATGCATAAAACATTCTGTTATTATTTTTTATTCTTTGTTGTTATTATTTATAAAAGAAAAGTTAATTTGTGAATTTAAAATAGATTTGTGGACCTTGATGTGAAATCAGCAAATATCGACAATCGGCAGCAGCAGCAAGACAAATACTGATATATCAGTATCGGCTAGACCTGTAGACACATTTGGAAGTGCCATATATTTTTATCGAAAATATCTCAAACTATAATAGTGAGACGCCTTCTTGCCACTGATACAGTAACCTAAAGCTGGATTCGTCAATCTAAATTTGAAATATTGTTAAAAATATGAGCTACTATAAATAAAAAGCGGAATGAAACACTTTTTAGTTTGTGGATGCTGAGAATGAGTCAAAAATGTTACTTATTTCACACTCTATAATTCAAGAAAAACGTACCCAAAGTGCATACGAAAGGTACACACGATAAATATTGAGCACCGAGAATATAGTTATTTCTGTCATACATTAAACGATAAGTCGATATAGTAATTATTGTGACAGGCCTTGTATCGGCCAAACGACAAAGCATAATAGCATTTTTCTGAACATTCTAGAGTTAGTTTGGATAGCAGCAGGATCTTTGGCCTTTCCCGCGCGGGGGGGAGGGGTGGGCAGCGTACCAAGTGTGCCTGGTTTAATCTGAGTGAGAAGGAGACTCGGGCCGGCTCCCTCCAGCTCCAGGAGCCCTCGGGATGTCCCACGGAGGGATAAGCCCCGGCCGACATGGAGCGGAGCCAGCAGCAGCTCACTCCAGGCCCACAGCCCTTCTACAGCGCTCGATTAGCATTAGCACAAAGGCGAGGAGGGAGGGCTGCACGGGGAGATTGTAACGGTAATCGCAATCCAAGCAAAATCTGAATTTCAATGGTTGACATCACCAAAAACTACAGCTAAATATCCTTATCTGCTTGAGGTCTTATTATGTAAACTTGCTAACCCTGGAATTAAAGGTGCTGTACCGGATTTTTACTGTTGTGAAACGGGAAAAACAGAACTAGTCCATGTTCTCGATGTTTTTTTGCATGTGATAAAGTCAAATCTGTGTTGGCTCAGCACAGATATATTGTAAAAGCATCTATTCAAGTGAAAATGACACCACACTGTTACTCTGAATCTATTTTTAGAGCGTTTTTATCCCACGAGAGAAGCAGGAAGTGCGTCGTTAGCGTGCTAAAGTTTGTTAGCGTTATCTGGGATGACAAAACCCGCTCTGGACTCAAAGACTGGTGAAAAGTGCTTATAATCTCTAAGGCTGTAATCTTTTAGTCATTTAGTCGATTAATCGGTCCAAGATTTTTATTAGTCGACTAATTATTTTATTTGCTTTCAACAAATTTATGTAGCAAAAACGAGAATATTTGGAGTGAGTTAGCTTTAGATTCTGGAGTAAATCTCTATCTCTAATATATAAATACACTGTTTACTAGTACTTTTCTATATAAATTGTTATTTTTGCATGAACTGTTGAGCAGTTTCGGTCTTCTGAGTGGAGTTTGGGTCAGATACACAGAGATACTTCATAGTTTTGATGTATTTTTACAACACCCCCTTTTTGTCGACTAATCGGTCCATGGAGCAGGTCTTTCGTCGATCAAGAATTTTTTTAGTCGACTACAGCCCTAATAATTTCACGGCAGTGAATATTTAGGAACGTGAGCAGTACGTGTGACTGATGTAAAGACTTTACAGTGACCTTTAACCCTGTTCTAAGAATGTTCCGTCATCAAAAACATACCTGGAGATGCATTCAGCTGCATTCACACTGTTTTGAGGAATGTTAATTAGAAAACCCTCTCACTCAGATTTTGTACGTCACTTCTCAGATTTTACACGTCATTTATCCGTGAATGTTCCGCTGTTTCAAGTCCTTAAATCATCGCTAGACTTGTTCTGAGCATTTCTGCCTCTAAACACGACAACTGCTACTTGGCTAGTGCTATTTATGTCTTAAAATGAGTGCATCCATCTACTGGCTGGATCCACTCATTGCAGACATCAGACAAATCCTTTCATTAAGGCCATAATAAACTTTTTTTTGTTTCAAAACATGATATGGCAAATTAAAGGTACTCAAGAGCATGTTTAGAGGATAATAACAATATGAAAAATGCATAATATTTTGCCTTTAACATGAACTTCTTTTTTTCACATTTCAGAATTGTAAAAATCAGGTACAGTGACTTTAAAACATCTACCAACATCTTCTGAAATGAATTTGGTAATACATACTGTATTTGTAGTGGTGCACTTATAAACATGGAACATTACACATCCATAGCTCAAGCAGGTGGTGGACTCAACACCTAGAAAGTTACATAATCCTAGACTTGAAGTAATTCTTTGATCAAAAACTAAATCTCTAATTTTTTTGCTCTGATGTGTGTTTATTTTTGTATAAAGCATATTTTAGTCGGCAAACTTTTTCCATTTATTGTAAGCTCATATTCTAAATTGTAAAGATTCATTCTCCTTCTCTATTGGCACTGATTAGGAATGATTTGCTTTTACTTTTCACATCTGTCACTCCATTAGTTTTGTATCAACAATTATCAAAAAACAAGTATAAAAAAAAAATACTATCAACTTTCACTTCAATGCAAATAACTCTCTGGAGTCTATGGGACATCTTATTTTGCAGTCTACAAATAACAGCAGACTTTAATTTAACTTTACAAAAGCTTTAACTTTACAAGAGAACAAGATCATTCAAAAACTGTTCAGGAGCGATCAAACTTTGTCTTTTAAATAGCATTTTTTCTTTTTTGTATCGATACTTGCTCAAGTGAGTATCTAGTTTCAATTATAGTTTTAGTATCAATAAGTATCTGATTTTCAATACTTTAATCAAATCTACTCTGAACGCATTATTTTGTCCAGAATGCTACGATCTTCACCAGTGACACCTTTTTTGATTGGATGAGCAGAGAAACCAACTTGAATCAAAGAGCTCCAACAGACCAGGGTTTTCTGTGAGAGTTAGTGTTTTAGTGGAAACAACACATCCTCGGAAATCCGGAGTCACTGGTTCAAGACCAGCCTCTGGCATTTCTATTCTTTCTTTACTAAGAACTCAGACCCTCTGGTTCGTAGTTTCTAAAACAAGAAAACATGGTAATAAAAGATAAAATATTAAAATACATCATACATTATTAGACACAAGATCGCTAATGTCTCCACGTGTTAGAGGTGAATCTGACAGATTTTCTCAGGACAAACTAGAGCTAGAATCATCTGGTTTGGCACAGACTCATGACTCTACAATAAATTAATAGATACTATATCTGATCACAGCAGCACAGGATCTCACACCACAGTTTACAAACATTTCACTGTCACTACAAAACCTCAAGACTTCATAGAGGTTATGCAGAGACGATCTTTTATTTGGAAAATACTCAACATTGAGATTGAGATGCAGAATTGTAGGCAGCACAACTAATAAAATGTGTTCCTTTACTTTTCTTTGGCCACATTTTTCTCTGTGGAGCTTTTGTTTCGCTAAAATCAACTTTATACGGTAATGTGAAAGTAGTTTTTCTGTGTAGAGCTTCGCTAGCTAATTGCTAATTGCCGCTGGAGATAAAGGACACTTCAACCGCAGTGCAACAATTAATTTCCTCAACACTTCAACAGATTACTTTTTTCATTTAAATAAGATATTTGAGTTCAACTGTTTTCTGGATTTTCTTTTGTTTAGATGTCAGGTACAAACCACATATTTAAAGTAGTAGACGTTTACATTTATTATTAGACTTTAGGTTTTTGCAATTTAGTTGTGTTTTGATCTTTTTGACGCATGAGAGTCCCCATTGACTCTCATGCGTTTTTGCCACTCAATGTAAAAAATATGAATGTTTTGATGTCGTCTGCATAACTTTTATATTAGGTCTGGGTGATATGGCAAAAAATTATTATCACAATCTTCTTGGGGCCACATCATGATTTTGATTTGATCACGATTTGTGTTCACGTTGTATTTCTCTATTCCCTTTAATAGAGCTGCACAATTTAGGAGAAAAATGTAATTGTGATTTTTCACACACAATTTTGTCGCTAGTAGTCGCGTTTTTGTCATGTTTTGTTGTGTTTGTCATATTTAAACGCGTCTTTGTTGTTTTTAGTCACGATTTTGTTGCTTCTGGTCATGTTTTTCTCACCTTTAGTCATGTTTTTGTCGCATTTGGTGCATTGTGTCGCGTTTTTGCCGCTTTTGAACACATTTTTGTCAGTTTATGCCACGTTTTTTTCATTTGTTTCAGAACATGTTTGTACAAATCCAAACTACAGTTTTTATTCAAATCGAAGCAAGACATTTTGTTGTTTGTGGAAGAAATCATTGCACTTGCAGCCTTTGCGATTTGCTTATTGCATCTATTAAAATTGCGTTTTTGTGTCGATTTGGTTGAACTGTTCAGCTCTGGTCTTTAAGAGGTAAATAAAGTAATCTGATCAGAGGCTTCAGAGGCTAAACAACAGGAGAAAAAGTGTGTTTCAACAGACAGCTGCGTTAAAGAGACAAACAGTTCAATCACGATACGACGATTTCACAAAAACAGCAGATTGTCACAGGGATGAGCTCACGATTCAATTATTATCACTGTGCCACCCAGTATTCTCAAAGAGTCATGCACTTTGAAATCCTCACTATTCGCAGTCATTCGCTTTGCACTTCTATTAATAATATTCCACCGTTTTCAGTTGTAAAAGTTACATCACTTCTCCTCCGTAGGTTCCATTACAGCAGCTGTGGCAACCTTTCAGTTTCAATATTGTGGATGGCGTTACCGGTATTTTCCCATCTCTGCTGCACTTGTAGGAGCTTCATCATTGCTCTGTGGGACCTCCCAAAAGCAGTGAACGAAATCAGCCTAAACGCTCTGAGTATCGCGTGGAGGAGGTCTGGGCCCGTCTCAGCTGTCGCACTGAGGCCAAGAGGAAATGTAATGTGTTTTCGGATCATTTTGGGAAACTGACTTATTATTTTTCCTCTCTTTTCTCTCCCTCCCGCTTTCTCCCCTCCTTTTTTGGTCTCTTTCTGTCTGCTCGCTCTCTCCTTCACAGATTATGTTTATTTTGAAAACTCGTCCAGTAACCCGCTGCTGATCAGGAGGATAGAGGAGCTCAACAAGGTGAGCACGCACTGCACACACCACCTGCTTCTTATATTTATCAAGGAAAAACGGTCCAAAATGCATAATTTTTCATTAGATTTTTTTTTAAACAAATTAATGTGGCTGTCATCTCATAAACAAGATATTAGTTTTACTCTTTGGTATGTCACCTTCTTGTCTTCATGGAGTTGTTATGCGTTTTCCTTGAATGTTCCACAGTATGGCATTAAACCCATACACACACATACAAAAAAAAAAAAAAAAAACATTGTAGTGAAATAAATTCTAGATGGATATGTTTATTGCCGTACTGTGGGACATTTGAGGTAAAGGGATGACATCTACATTTTAGACAAGTCTGTAAAAGTGGAAGGGGCTTTGCCAAAACTCAAAACATTGATAGATGGGGATCACAGCTTTGTGGTCGATCTTGCAAAAGCACTGAGTCAGTCTCTTTAGTCTCCTCATGTGTCGCTTCCCAAGTTTGTACTCAAATGTGTACAGTTTGACAGAGTCAGCCTCCTTCCCTGCTTCTCTTTTGCGCCCCTCTTTTGCGCCCCTCCTCCTCTTTGGTGCAGTTTAGATCCCGCTCTCGCACTGAAGCCTTGCTGATCGCTCCCGTCTGGTCTCGAGTGCCCCTCTGCGCCTGCCGTCCGAGAGATAATCGCATGTCAAGAGTTTTTTGCTTATTTTTTCAGTGTCCTTCACAACACTGTGCTGTGCGCCTGGCCCCGGGTAAAGTGTTGTCAGATGATAATACAAGAACCTGGTCAGAGCACACGTCCTCTGGCGCACAAACACACACGGCGCCGCTGTTCTGTGTCTCACCGCTGTTTCCTAGAGTCTTAAAGAGTCTCTCGTGCTCTGACTCCGTCTGACGGCTCTGCTCCGTCCGTGTGATGTCGGTCTGTCATGAGCGGGACTCAGAACCAAAGTGTTTCAATCCGAGTGGCGCTCGTGTTTCTGCAGATGGCAGAACGCATGCAAACTAATACTGTAGCCTACTTTAACAACTTTAAATCTGGATTATTGGTCCTCAAGACAAAACAAACACTGTTGATCCAGGAACTGTATTCTATAAACCTGAAGTATATGTTTTAAGATGGAAGAAAATCAATGTTTTTTCCAAATTGCTGAGCCCTAAAAGTGTGTCTTTAACAAAATATCAAACTGATTCCTCAAGTCTTAATTCTGCTCCAAATCACAAGTTTTTACTGACGGAGGAATAACTGTGGCCCTCTAACAATAACATTTTGTAACCATTATATTATGTAATTGTAACATTTATAGCTGGTTTTCTCTTATACTGTTGGGAAAGGCCATCCAAATATTTATTCCTGCACAGAAATTTACCTCAATTTGTGATCACTTGTATTGACTGAAGCAAATTCCTTTTTTCACTTACAATGGCAATAAACTTTTTCATGATTATTGTTTATGAATGCCGTTAACATAATTTCTGTCTGAAATACAACCCAAATATCCAAACCAGTCTAGTCTCTTTTGTTCCTGCTCCGACTCCATGATTTCGGGCCGTCTCTTTTTTTTTTTTTCTGTCTGGAGCAAAGTTAAACCTCGCCTCGTTCTCTTTGTATTCCCTCATTAATGTCTGCGCTAAACTTGTGTGTTTTGGTGCGTTTTGGAGCCCGGCGTGCGGCTCCCTGTTTCCGTGGTAACGCCGCTTGTCTCCCTCTTTTTTCATGCGTCTATTTTTTATTTATTTTCCCAGACGGCCAATGGAAACGTGGAGGCCAAAGTGGTGTGTTTTTATCGACGCAGGGACATCTCCAGCACGCTCATCGCTCTGGCGGACAAACATGCAAGTGAGTGACCTCGTTTAACCCCCACAAACACGTAACGAACCGGACGACGATGTGGTTTTATAAAATGTCTCGTTTGTAGATGAACAGTTTAATATATCTGTGCTAATATCGGCCTCAGTCTGATATCGAAATTTGTCTCTCTTATTTATTCATTCGACTGCAAAGAATAATCCGAACAATCAAGACTAGTCGACAATTAAAATGCCTCTTGACAGGTTGAACTACTCATTTAACTAAAATGTAGTTAAGGTAAATATATTGAAAATTCTTTACAAGTGTTTCCGCAGTTTAATTGTACTTCCTGGTTGTAAATGATGGCATCAAACTGGGAAATTAGAAACAAGAAACCATCCTGTACAGTGCACCAAAACTCATCTAATGTCACAGACTTTTTTATTTGACAAAGAAAAATACATCTGACACCAAAGGGTAGAAAAAAAAGAAGTTTTTGTTGTTTAAATTATGCATAGCCTTTGTCTCCCCAGTGTGATGTCATCGATTTTTCTACTTCCTGTAAATTTCAACAGCTTTTTTTCAACTTTTCTTCACAAATAGTGACCTGATTGTTGTAAAACTATCATTTAAATTTACAACAAGTCTTAATACACTGAATAAAGACAAAATTAGAAAATCGTAAAAACCTGTCATACACACTTTAAAATAATCAGTCGTATTCTGGTCATTTTTTATCGTGTTCTGGACAATAAACAAGCCATAACCAGTGGGCGGGGAACATTAGTGTGCCCTCTTTACCGAATAAGAAAGAAAAACTATCACTGTTGCCAGCTTTGAAGAACTAGATACTGGCACGGACAGTACGTGCCACATTATGTCACGTTTTTGTACTAAAAGGTCTGATTTGGTAATGTTTTATTAGGTAGTGTGGCGTGGTTTCTTTGTATAAAAAAGAAAAAGTGTGCCATGGCTGAAAAAGGTTGAAAAATACTGCCATAAGGCATTTTGTAACAGTGCAAGAGGTATAATTTAATCAAAATGTCTAAACAGTAGGGCTGGATACCTTTAGTCGTTTAGTTGATTAATCGGTCGATGGTGTCTTAGTCGACTAATTATTTTATTTACTTTATATGGCAAAAACAGCATAATGAATACATAACACAAAAATAAACACACAGTATTTATTTGTAAAAATAGTAGTTTTTACATTAATTCTTCTGCAATTGTGGTCTGTAGTTTGAAGTATTTCCATGTATCTGACCCATTGTTTTGATATATTTTTGCCACGTCCTCTTTTAGTTGATTAATCAGTCGATAGGGCAGGTCTTTAGTCGACCAAGAATTTCTGTAGTCAACTACAAACAAGATTAAACGATTTCAATTCTTTTTTTAACATGTTAACGCCTAGTTTGATGTCATGTTCCTAATAAATCTAATAAAGGTTTTTAAAGTTTTTTTTTAGGTTTTTTAAGCTACAGAGACATGCTATATATTGTTGGGAAGCCTGATTTTTCACAAAACGTTTATTGCATTCTTCTCATGCCACAGTGTAACCCAAAAGAGCAGCACAGGGCGATAAATTAAAAAATTAGCACACAAACATTAAAATGATACTTTTCTTGCCTTTATTCGGCCTGTGGGTTTTCAATCATGGTTGGTTGGTCTAGTTTAGTCCCCCCAAAAATCTAAATTTCAAGAATATGTACTTCCTGTTGAAATTTAAAATCAGTGGTATCTCTGTATTGTATTCTCTCAGTTTTTCTCTTCCAGTCTCATTCATTTCTGGCCTTGCTTTCTGAATAGGACCTAAAAAGCTAACTCTGAGGCTAACTTTTGCATTAGCTTTAGCACATTTAGCACTTTTTTCTGCTGAATAACATCTGAACAAATCATAACATCTGTTAAGATTTGGTATAAAACCACTCTAGAATCACATAGTGCTCCCTTAAAGCTTGAGGGAAGAAGATGTGTCACGCTCCGAGGTAAAGGCTCCAGCTTCAGAGACTTTTTCAATCAATTAATAACCTCAAGATCAGAGTCAAATGTAACTTTAAATCACTGCAATCACACAGTGTAAAGTGATGTCCAATGGGTTGCTTGTTTTTCTTCCCGCTCCAAAAAATGTAAAAGTAAAGTAAATCCAATCAGTCAATCAATAAATATTCTTTATCTAGAGCCCTTTACAAACTGGCATCTCCAGACTAGGGCTGCGACTGACGTTTATTTTGTGAATCGATTAGTACTGCGATTATTCTTTCAATTATTCAATTAGTTGTTTAGAAAGAAAGTCATGTGACGAAAATATTTGTTCTAAATATGACTCAGATGAAGCTGAAGTGAAGCTGTTTGACTTTTGATTTCTGTTTTCAGTTTTGTCATTTTAAAACACAGAGGAAAGAAACAAGACCAGAGAGAAAGACAAAACAAAATATGAAATAAAGCACAACATCCGACAAAACGAAGACTAAAATTAATCAAATACATTCAGTTTTCACATTTTCTGCATCATTTTCGTGCAACTGCAGCTCAATTTCAGTCATAAAACCTCTTCTCTGCAGCTCAGAGAGCTGCAGAGAAGAGGTTGTGGAGCTTGTTTTGGAGCTTATGTATGGACCAGGTGACGATTATTCGATTACTAAATGAGTTGACAGTGGTTTCAATAATCGTTTAGTTGCGATTAATGGATTAACTAGTTGCATCCCTACTCCAGACTTCTGCCGCCCTCAGATGCAGAGCGCCTGGTTGTTTATACAGATTTGCACACTCTTCCCTCCCGGTGCTGATACTTCCAGGGCCCTGGTGCAGAGTGCGGGGCGGCTGTTTGTAAAGGGCTTAGAAGCCTCCAGTCACGACATTATGAGGATTTTTTGGGTCACAGCAGAAAGTGGAAAGCTGAAGTCAGTTGCAAAGTACATTTTCTATATTTTTGCAAAAGTGAAACATTATTCTGTGAGATGAACTATCTGCAAATATCGTTGATTGTCTGGGAAAATAAAAGTGGCAAACGGTAAGAAATGATTTTGCATTTTTAACATTCACAGTTTAATTCTGGACTCATCTTTGTCTGGATTTCTTGTAGTCATGATTATAGTACTATCCTTTATTTGTCTTCTAAGTCAGCGGTTCCCAATGTTTTTTTTTCTGGAGTACCTCCTAAGCTTTGTCTCACACTTGGAGTATCCCTTAACTTGAGTTTCAGGCAACTAAATGTGTTTAATAGTCACATATTGTCAATTATTACTATAACATTTTTGTTTTAATTATATGTATGACCCAACATACTCCAAAAAGATACTAAATTTACAACTAATACCACTTTTTATTCAGAAAAAAGTACATTTCATCTTCTTTTAAAACCTGAAACCTTTCTAGCCACCCCCTGGTAACTGCTCACGTAGCCCTTGCGGCCCCTGTTCCCCTGGTTGGGAAACACTGTTCTAAGTGTTTCTTTATTAGTCCTGGCAGGGCTGGGTGGGCTTGGCAAAAAAAATATTATCACAATTTTCTTCTTTGTATTTTTCTAGTGTCTTTAATAGAGCTGCTGATTTGCAATTTATGTTTTAATAATAGGATTCTGTTCAGATTCACGTTTTAAACAAAATTTTGATGCTTTTAATCGTGGTTTTGTCACGTTCAGTTGTATTTGTCATATTTAAACGTGTCTATCACTTTTTGTCACTTTCGAACATACTTTTTATCGCTTTTGTCGCTTGATTCTGAACATGTTTGTACAAATCCAAACTACAGTGTTGACAATTTTTGTTCAAATCAAATCAAGACATTTTGTTGTTTGTGGAAGAAATTATTGCACTTCAAAAACTGCAGCCTTTGCGTTTTGCTAATTGCATCCATTAAAATTGCGATTTTGTGTGGATTTGGTTTAATTGTTCAGCCCTGGTCTTTAAGAGGTAAATAAAGTCATCTGCTCAGAGGCTTCAGAGGCTAAACAACAGGAGAAAAAGTGTGTTTGAACAGACAGCTGCATTAAAGAGATTTAACAAAAATAGCAGATTGTCACAGGGACCAGCTCAACATTCTATTTGTATCACCGTATCACTGAGCCCTTTGTCTTGATATAGTCCAGGTTTAGATCTAGATTACGATTACTGATTTACAAGTTTAGTTGACCTTTATTCCAACCTATCACTATATTCTTACAATGTATATCTGCAGTTTAGTTACAATTCTGTCCCCCTGTATGTAGTATCTTGCATATTTTAGCTTTAACCCAGCAGTGTTTCTGAAGCAGGCTGAATTATTGAGCGCAGTTCGTTGCAGAGAAGCAGAAGTCTAGACACGGCTCTCCTCTCAGGCCCAGAACAGACAGGCTTTCGATCCACTCTATCAATATGGCCGCCCTCCGTCTGTGGCTCCGGCTTATCTCTGCATCTGCGAGTCTGACTCTTACCTGAGCTCTGGGCTTGACTTTCAGAGAGGAGAGTTTGTTGTTTCTGTTAAATAATCGTAAGGATCGCAGGGTTGTGGTGGAAAAAAATCAGATAAACCTTTGAAATCAGGGCTGGGATCGATGTGGCAATGGACTCTTTAAAAGTTTGTGAACAAAAACATTCTTAAATTCCGGAATGGAGGCAAAAGTGAAGTGGAACATAATGTGATTTCACTGGAGAAACTGGGATTTAAACTCAGAATATCACAAAATATGAAAAATTAAGATGATTTTGTTAAAGTAAAAGCCTCAGACACATGTGAGTGACATCAGGGCTGCTTAAAAAGATTTATTATTGTATTTTACATGATGTTTTAGGAAATTATGATACACTTTTTGCATTTTTGACGAAGGAACAATCCAGATTTATGGGTTTTGCTGGAAAAATACACCATAAATTAGATTCTTCTAAAGCAAAAATACAATTTTAAGGCTAGAAAACTGTATTTTGTCCATCGTTTGTTGTAGAAAAGCAAACTAATTGACCTTTCTGCCCTTGGAATTCAATTGTGTTGCTTTTTTTTTCCAACACAAACACTTAAAACCAGTAGAATTTAGATCTAATGTGAGCAAATAATTTGAAAATTTACAGTCAACTTCATTTTGCCTCCAGTCGCCTCCACTACATATTTTTGATAACGTCACATTTTAAAGGGTCTATTGTTACTGATCCCAACTTTTTATAGAAATATATTTTTAAATGAATAATGTGGGTTCAAGTCCAGCCCTTGACTTTGCTGACTGTCTATGTCCCCTCTCTCTCCATTTTGCACTGCAGCTGCTAGAAAAATATCTTATTTTCAAAAACAAAACAAAAAATAATACAAATATGACTTAACCTGTCTGTAATAGTAATTTCCTGGGCATAATACAGACTAATTATTGCCCTAAAACTTAGAAAGAATAAAATTTCTTCCTCTAAAATCTGAACACAGCTCCAAATCACATTCACACATTTTATTATTTTGAAATATTATAATGAATGCAAAATTGCCTTCGGGAGCTTTTAACCACGTTCTACTGCTTTCCCCTCAGTGTTGGCTTACTCTGAGTTGTTTATTGATTGATATTTGCATGTTTTAGTGAAATTATTGTCCAGAATTGGAGAATTGTACTAGAAAATTGCAATCTCCACCTACCCCCTGTTTCCACCCACTGCTTTGTACTTACATGCAATATTATAAAAAAAAACAAAAAAAAAAAACATACATAAATCTTTAAAAAGCTTGCACAACCGTTTTTCAAACATTTAAAACCCCATAAATGAAAATATGCTGCCAACTACGATGAAATGCAACAACGTAGAGGAAGTCAGTCAATCAAATTGCGGTTTGAAATGGAAATAAATGTAAAATAATAAACTATGTAAGTAATGTTTAGTTCTAAATACGTGAAGTAAGTATAATATGTTAGAGCTGGGAGATATTTTTCTTCAAATTGGTCATTATTTTATTTTATACTATTAAAAACAAATAAAAACAGGTTTTCAAAATGGATTTCCAAAACAAACAATGCAGATTTACTCACTAATTATTACTATTTGAACTAAAAAGTCAAATTTCTTTCTCTTAAAGTCTCCACTCCGCTCCAAACCACATGCTTTCACTAACGATTTAAAAAGACCCAAGCTGATCACAGGCGATTAGAAACGCCTCAATCTGGACCTCATTTACATTTCGCTTGGTTTTGCGTCTTCTTCAAACCCAGCGCTCGGTGTTCAGTCGTCCTCGTGCGATCTGCGTGGAGAGGTTTAGTCGTCCTCCTCATCTTAATGCAGCAGCCCGAGGACAAACAGTTGGCGCTAATTCCCTCGTCGCGTCCATAAAACAACAGCAGCCGCGGGCGCAGGTGCAGAGGAACGCCATCTTCTCTGGGTTTGGAAATCTCATGCAAATAATCCAGACAACGGCAGCTTTTGAACATGTACCTGTGTCGTCCCGAGCCTTTGTGGGTTTTGCACGGGTTGCGAAATGGAGTCCAGATTTTGGGTGTGGCTTTTTTTTCCCTAAAGTGACGTTGTGTTTTAGAAATGCTCGTGTGCTGTACGGATCGTGTTGGTGAAACTAAGCTGTGTGTGGTTGTTTTTGTAGTTCAGGGCGGTGTTTTTCATTCTTTTTTGGAGTCATGGCACACATCAGGCCTGAACATGGTTAGTTTAATGTTATAGTTTTAAGTTTAAGGACTAAGAAATCTCTTATTCGGTTCCATTCACAATTCAGGACCTGCCACATTCACCACATTTCAACAACAATAAAACCTGCAAAATCATTAAATTATGCATTTTTCATATAGTAATTGGCTTTTAAACATGCTCTTGAGTACCTTAAATTTGCTGTCTCATGTTTTTAAGTCAATATTATCACTTTAAGAGATGCTACGATCAGGTTAGCCGTAGCAGTGATCGTGTTTAGACGCAGAAATGCTCAGAGCGAGTTTGGGGATGATTTAAGGATTTAAAACAGCAAAGGATTCTGTGATAAGGGACGGATGACATTTTTATATATATAGTTAGGGCTGCACAATACTGTATATTGAAAAAATATATTGTCTTGCAATCGATGGGTGGTCATTTCTAATGGTTAAATGCATTAATCTTGTGTTTCTTGTGCACCCGAGCTTGTTTGTACTTGTTTTTACTGCACTTTACTGTTTTACCAATCAGACTGAAATATTCACCTCCAAAAGCACCGTTTTGCTAAGTACAGAAGTGAATGTTTAAGTGTTTTTACAGTTATAGTTAAAGTTCTTACTTCAGAATCCTCATACCTTTTTCCACTATTTCATACAAACATAAATGAAGGTGAATAAAATGTCTGAAATGATTTAAATGCCTCAGTAATGGATTTTTACAAGTAATGGACAAAGCAACTCCAGGTTTTAACACTCTAAATGTCTCCAATGTGTGTTTCTTTGTACCTAAGATACTATATTTTAACGTAAGAGTTGAGTTATCCTTTATGCCTGGAAAAGAGAAGAAAAATATCGCAATAATATCGCAGCAGATGACACCCGTATTGCACTAATTTCCCATATCGTGCAGCCCTATATATTGCAATAAACCTATTCCGATTCCGATAAAACGGTGAATTGTAAATGGCAGTTGAAATCGTTTGTGTCCAGCTGTTGGATTTGTCTCACAGAAATGATGTCTCCATTTCCCAACCGGTAAACCTTTCGAATCTAACCACCAGATTTCACTGTTTGGTTCATTCCTTTTCTGGGTAATCTATTATTTCTTCACCTCGTGCTGTACTTTTCTGCAGGGCTTTCTCTCATTTGAACTCTGAAGTCTGAGCGAGCAGCAGCAGCGTGTGAGGCCCCTGGGTGTGGCCTGCATCCTGTCTGTCCCTTCTGGCTCCACGTTTTCCCTGCGCATAGTTTCATATTCACCCCCTCTCACACGTTTCACCAAGACTTTTTTTTTTTTCGCCACGGTCACAGAAACCGCTTTAGAGCTACTTCTCATTCACAACCATCGCTGGAGAAAATCCTGCGTCTACTCTGCTCCTCTGAGTCATTGATCAAATATTTTTTGCTTTTCCGGAGAATCAGGCGTAGTAGTTTACAAGATTACACTTTTGGGCCGCACAATTTAGAGAAAATATGGGTATTGATTTGCGATTTAGGTTTCAATAATGGGATTCTGTTCGAAGTTGACATTGTAAACACGTCCAGGAGAATTGAAAAGATTGAAACAGACCTTTAAACTGACAAACTAAGTAATAAAAACACACATTTATTTCAGAACACGTTTGTACAAATGTAAACTACAGAATTAGCCGTTTTTACACTGATCAAAATAGGTTATCCTGTTGTTTGTGGAGGAAATTATGGTTCTTTAAACATTGCAATCTTTGCGATTTGCTAATTGTGCCCATTAAAATTGCGATTAATCTTGCCGTCTTAACTAGGGCTGCGCAATATATCGAAAAAATATTGTTATCGCAATATGCATATCACAAAGATGGGTGATCATTTCTCATAGTTAAATGCATTAATCTTGCATTTCTTGTTCATCCAACCTTGTTTTTACTTTACTTTTTTACGGTACTTTACTGTTTTTACCAATCAGACTCAAATGTTAACCTCCAAAGTACAGAAGTGAATGTTTAAGTGTTTTTAGTTAAAGTTCTTTTTTTTTCAAAATCCTCATAACTTTTTCCACTATTTCATACAAACATAAATGAAGGTGAATAAAATGTCTGAAATGACTCAGTAATGGACAAAACACCTCCAGGTTTTAACGTTCCAAGGGTCTCCAATGTGTGGTTATCTGTACCTAAGGTACTATATTTTAAAGTAAGAGTTGAGTTGGGTGCACGGTGGCAGAGCGGTTAGAGCTTCTGCCTCTCAATAAGGAGATCGTGGGTTCGAATCCCGCACCACCCCAACATCGTGGTTTCGAATTCTGAACCACGATCTCTCTGGGTGGAGTTTGCATGTCCTCCCCGTGTTACCGTGGGTTCTCTCCGGGTTCTCCGGCTTCCTCCCACCATCCAAAGACATGACTGTGTAGGTTAATTGACAACTCTAAATTGCCCCTAGTGAATGAATGTGAGAATGAATGGTTGTCTGTCCTTGTCTCTGTCTCTGTGTCAGCCCTGCGACGAGTTGGCCACTGTCCAGGGTGTACCCCGCCTAAGGCCCAAAGTCACTGGGATAGGCTCCAGTCACCCGCGACCCCTAACGGGAATAAGCGGTAGAAAATGAATGAGTTGAGTTATCCTTTATACCTGGAAAAGAAAAGAAAAAAATATGCAAAAGAGGAAAAAAAATCACAATATCATTATCGCAGCACATGACACCTGTATCGCACTAATTTCCTGTATTGTGCAGCCTATTCTTAACATATTTGCACATCAAATACAGTTAATGAGCCTTGTTGTTATTCAGTTGGTCAATAAATGTAATATTGCAGTGATAGAAAATTAGACCACGTCAGAAATTACTAAATGTCTATTTAATTTAATATCCTACTCTCCTTTAATGGGTTTTGTTGTGTCTAAGTGTTTAAAGTCTATAGGTTAGACTACACATTTCACTAAAACGCAGTGAACGTGATTATATTTAAGTTTTTACTAAACGTTTCGCTCCTTTTGTCTCCCATTTGACTGTATTTGTAGTTTATAATGTTACTTCCTGGTTACTAAATTGTTACCTAGCAACCATACTGTAAATAATGGCCAAATTCCATATAAATTACACAATAGTTAATGAATAATACCTGATAACACCTTTGTTTTGTTTAATGACTGTTCAAACTGTCAGAAAAATGTGTCTTTTTCAATGGCACGTCGCCCATTGATGACATTACAGAGGGGGATTCTGTTTTAGAACTCTGCTCTACTTCCTGTCATTTTACATTTTTATTGCTTCACGAACTGCAACTTCACTGACATGAAACTAGAACAAATATTTACCACAAATTTTATCCCATTAAACTACAAAATAATTAGAAAACGTGTCATACGCCCTTTAAAAGTAGCGCTACTATCGGGTTCATCTTTCCTGTGTTTGTCACATAGACATAAAAATAGTGGACAGACTGTCGTCACTCCGCCCCATTTATGATAATGCGGCTCAGTCATGTAGAATTCAAAATGGCCGTGGGTTAGCCCCCACCACTCCCCCCTCGGTGGGGATGCGGGGGGAGGGCGACTTTGGGGCGGCCTTTTGCTGACGTACTGCCGTCGTTGCCTCTATAGTTACCGCCCACTCGTAGGTGTTTGGCTGCGCCGTGACATTTCCGGCGCGTAAAGCCCGCCTTCCTCATTAGATATGCACCAACTTTAAAAAATCACAGCGGCTAAACCAGCCTGGTTCAAAAAAATTCACCCCCCTCAGTGTTGTCACAGAGCCGTAAGCTAACGTTTGAGACCAAAGCCGTATTTTGAGCCAGGCTCTAAAGTAGGTTTTGAAACGTCTAACTCCCCATTGACTTGCATTGAAAAATTCTACTTCCGCCGCAGCCCCTAGTGGTCAGCAGCAGATTGCAAACATGGCAGCTTACAGTCGGCAGCTCAATTTGAGCGCGGTAGCCTCGCCCACTGGTTTGTCCGTGCGGAGGAGAGTTAAAATCAACTACAACAACAGTTTTAATGAAGTTGTGGCATAACATGTGACTTTAATACTACACACAAACCACTTCCCAGTTTACTGACGCATGTTCTCCTCGTGTCTTTTTGGGTTCTTTTGCGTGTGATTGTTTTCCTATCTTTAAAAAACATCATTACAGCATATATAATTAGGTTCTCTTTGTCCAGGGCTCCCACGGGAAATAGATTCTGAATTTTAGTCGATGTCTTCTCTACGATTGCAACAATTAATCGACTAATCATGACTTGTCCATTATAAGAAATAATCGACTATAATAATTGAAAATCGTAATCGTTAAGTGGACTATACAGACTCTAAAAACACGTTAAAAGACTATAACAAAGACAGTGACATTATTACATCCAAATGTCAAAAAACAAATAGATTATTGCTCATTTTCATCAATAATACACTTTATTCATAAATATGATCGATCTGGAAGCCTTCAGTCGCCATATTTCAACCTTTATTTGGCTGATAATGTATTTTAAAAGTCTAACTATACAATAGAAATAATCGTTTGACTAGTCAACTAAAATAATCATTTGTTTTCTCATTTGAAATCTTTCTAAAATCACAGGCACAATAGGGTTAGAGTTGATAAGGCTTATGGAAACTGAATTGCAGAATTTCAGATACAATTGCACTTTTATGCCTTTTTGTTGTTCAACTTTTCCTTTGTTCATTTTTAAACTAATCCCCGCCCATTCTGACTGAAGCTGCTCTGTGATTGGCCAGTTCTGTTGGGCTCGACTTTGCCCCGCCCACTGCTGTTGTTCGAATTTACTGTGACCCAAAGCGGCTATTTTTAACATGTGGTTGTGAGCGGCTATAAACAATAGTGAAGCTTAATTGTAGCTTATTCAAACCAGAACTTTCAAAAATGTCTTCACTCTTGAGCCGTTTGTGTTCACATGTAGAGCTTTAGTATTTTAAACAGGTGTGGGAACATCTCTAGCTCACAATAACTATATATTTTGCATCAGAAACGTGTTAATTGTAATTGTCTAGGACTGTAATATAAAACCTAAAAGAGCATGAAACAATTTTTAGACCTCTAAAGACCGGATTAAATGACTAAAAGCGGTACGGCACTGGCAAAATCTCTCAAAATGGTTAGGATTGTGCGCAAAACAACTTTTTATGCAGAGAAATGCCATCTTCATAAGTGAAAGGGCAGATTTAACTGTCCTGAAACTCCAGCGAACTCACTCTTAGTCTTAGCCTGTTTGCTTTTGTGCAGGAAATTCAATCAAATCAAATCCACTTTATTTACAAAACACATTTTAAGAACATGACCGTTTATAGGGCTGCACAGATAACAATAGTAATACATAGAAACACTGACTTGTTTCTAAGAACAGGGAGCATTAGAAATCCCCACTAAACCTGTTTGATCATGTAAAATGACTTGAAACATGTGACACATTCAACATAAAATCTGGTCTCTAGACTTGATTTATTGCCAGTTGAACTTTAAAATAATTAATTAGATTTGTGAAATATTTAGCCTAAACCAGTGGTTCTCAAACATTTCACCCCAAATACCACCAAAGAAAATATTTGGCTTTGTGTGTACCACCAAATCTAAACTGGGTATAACAGGACCATTTCAGGTCAAATAAGGGAGAAAGGTGGAAGTTGGAATACACCATTGCCAATGCATTTTTAACTTGAAATTTACTAAAAGAAGCGCAAAAATGTGAATAAAATGAACTCTAAATGAAGTAAACGTTACAAGGTGTCCATGAACCACTAGAAGAAGTTTGCCTTTTTGATGAAAGCTCGTAGATTCTCGTGGTTTTTGGCACGAGAACACTCATCAAATGACATGAAAGCCACATCAGACCGCTGCCGCGTCCGGCAAAAATAGACTTCTTGTGAATTCTTCCCACAGACCCGCACGACTGTGGCCGCAGAGCTCCAAACATTGATTTGAAGCACTTTCTAAGACTTGCGGGTCCCGAGCCGGAGCTGGACCGGAGTCAGTGTACACCAGGGGTTACTCCACTGTGGGGCGCTGTTATGGATAAAAATTCATATAATCCCAGAAAAATAATTGGCCAACAAAGACGCTATTGACCAATTAAAAAAAGACTACAGTCCTAACATTGTTCAGTAACATACTTTAGACATTACATCACCCAGAACTCTTCTACTTTGGCAGTGCTCACTTTCTGAAGTGACAGCAGCTCTCGCTCACATACGCTGCATGTTTTGCAGCTATGGTGCATTCAGAGGATTCACAGAGATGGTAGTTTTTGTGGTGGGCTTATAAACAAACCTGTGGGTAGTGAGGTGCATTTCCTGTGAGATTAAAACCAGAAGTGAGTCTCAGTTTGAACACTAGGCGGGTTGTACGAGAGTCATTGTCAACATTTACATCAGACAAATGTGTTTAATGTTTATTTTGTTAAAGGTAAGTAAGTAAACTTTATTTGAATAGTACTTTTCTCAGACTGAGGTCTCAAAGTCCTTCACAGGCCACAGTAAAAACACAATAGGTACAAATAACATAAGATAGTTTACAATACAAATATTACACAAAGGGCTAGACAAGCTTGTTTGAAGAAGTGAGTCTTAAGTTGCTTTTTAAAATCATCCACTGAGCCCAAGGAGCACAGAGGGTGTAACTTTACTGGTGCCAATCCTTTGCTTGAAAAGAGTGTCATTAAACCTGGCAGACTAGGCAACCAGGCCAAGTTACAGGTCAGATCTGTGGAGAGGTGAGCCCAGTCACTGTAAGAAACAATATATATATATATATATATATATATATATATATATATATATATATATATATATATATATATATATATATATATATATATATATATATATATATATATATATATATATATATATATATATATATATATATATATATATATATATATATATATATATATATATATTTATTTTTTTAGTAATATAAACACCTTTTAATAGAATGTAGGGCTGCAACTAATTGAATATGTTGGTTAGTCTAGAGATTATTCCTGCGATTAATTGATTAGTTGTTTGGAGCGCGAAAGACCCTTGAATGTGAGAATTTTACCAAAATTCCAAATACCAAAAGGTGTTTGACGACGTCCTGGAGGAGAATATTTATAGATGAACAAAAACAAACATTTTACATGTTTCCTGTGTGTTTTTTGTGCCATTCCTGCTTTGTCTGGGTAATTAAACCTCTTTTTTCAGCACACAGAATGTTTTGGACTCTGTGTATAGATTAGTTAATTATTATTTGATTTATTTAATTAGTTGACAACCGTTTCTATAATCGATTAGTTGCGATTAATCGATTAACTTGCTGCAGCCCTAATAGATTGAATGCATCTAATGCCATAATGTTGAACATTTCAGGCATAGCAATATCATCACGGACCCTCGACTACAAAAGTTTCATTTAATGAATATATTGAAACTTTATTTACCGTTTAGATGTTTAGATGTGTTGTTTCATTACATATTTAATTTAATCTGAAATTATATCTGCAAAGTATATTTTAAAAGGCAATAACTGAATGACTAAATACATTGAATATTTTGATTGTTTCAGAAAGTTATTGTGATACATATAGAAGACATTTTTAAAAAAAGTTTAAAAGGAAGTACAGGAAGAAGTGTCTAGTTTTAAAATGGAATCCCTCTGTGTGTTTACATTACATTACCCAGAGCTACTAAGACGTCTTCTATGTAAATCATTTTCAGTCCAAAGGTTGAGTTGTGTCCTTTTAATCCACAGAGCAAAACATGCATTTAAATATTGACCTTATCACAAACACGCAAACTAGGGCTGTAGTCGACTAAAGGAATTCTTGGTCAAACAAAAATATTTCAAAAACTCTTAAGTATCTTCATGTGTCCGACCCAAACTGCACTCAAAATGCCACAACTGCACAAGAATTCATGCTAAAACAAATATTTATACAGTAAAGTACAAGGAAACCGAGTATTTATATGCTAGACGCCAAAATCTTCAGCTCACTCACTCCATATCTTCTTAATAAAATGATTAGTCGACTAATAAAAATCTTGGTCGACTAAGACACCAGCCACCGATTAATTGACTAAACAACTAAAGGATTACAGTTCTAACTTAAACACAATATATTGATTACAAACTATTGTTCTGATTATCATTTTGTTCATCTCTAAGTGAAAATATTGGATCTTGTTCTAGTCTTTTCCACTTTTCGTCTCACTGTTCGGGTTGAAAAGTGGCTCTTATGAAGTCCACAACAGCTCTTGGAGAGAAAATCACAAATATAGATTTTAGAAACTGTGCCATTTTAAAACCAGACAAACAAAACTCAATCTTATAATCCCAAAACAATGCATTTCTGTCTGAGGTCAACAAGCACCACACAGCAGCTATTCATTCTGTCCCTTAATGTAGGAATGTGAATGACAAACTGCATACCTAAAGATGGCATATTTACTTTACAGCTGCAACAGTTAAAGTAAAAATAGTATGTATGTATTCTTATTATCCTTTAAACGTGCTCTGGAGTTTACTTAAATTTGCCATCATGTTTAAAAAAGAGGAAAAAAAAGTTTATTGCGGAGTCAGCAGATGGCGCCTAACACTATACACAATTTAGTTATGTTATCACTTTAACAGGCTACGGTTAGCCAAACAGTAACAGTGATCGTGTTTAGAGGCAGAACAGCAGAAGATTCTCGGATAAGTGACGTATATGATCTGAAAAAATGTCACGGATCGAGGGAGTTCAGCAGTAAGTGTGTTTGACGCTCTGAGGGAGGAGGATTTTTCTAATAAACATTCCTCAAAACAGCGTGAATGCAACTGGATGCTACTCCAGCTGTGTTTTCGATGACAGAAAATTGTTAGAACATGGTTAAAAGCTCAAAAAAGTCACTGTGGCAGAATATGTGTCATTTTAATCAACTGATCATGACAAATCAACTAAAAAAATGATATAATAGATTAGGGCTACAGCAAGTTAAACAATTAATCGGAGACAATCAATTACATAAATAGTTGGCAAATATTTAGTTAATCAAATAATCGTTACCTGGTGCATACACAGACTCCAAAATATGCCACGAGCTGAGAGGTTTTATTACTCAGAGCTTGGCCTGTTGCGATAATTACTATATCATCTTATCGTTCAACATATGACAGCATTAACTATATTTTTGGGGCTCAGTATTTATTGTGTACCTTTGTATTCACTTTTGAGAACTTTTTCTTTGTTTTTGATTAGAACACACTTTCATCTGTAAATATTCTCCACCAGGACAAACTCAAATCGGCCTTTATTTTGTTGAACCCAATTTAAAGAGTAAAAAAAAAGTAGTTTATGCATAACCTTTGTCTTCCCAGTGTGATGTTATCGGTTTGTTTTCTTCCTTTAATTTTCAACATATTTTTCAACATTTCTCCACAAACGGCGATCTGAGTGTGTTGAGCTGTGTGCTGGACCAATCACAGCACAGCGTTGTGGTTTGGGCGGAAGTCAAATAGACGAACCTAAAACAAACAGACGGACGTACTTCTGCCTATTTCAACATATTTACGGACTATTTTGCTTCTGAAATCGTGCCATAGAAGTGCTTTATGCATTTGAGGATGTTTAAGAAGTTAGTGTTTTTCTCTCAACTGGATTTATTGATTTTTCGGCTTGTTCCACTTTTGCGACGCTGCGACCTTTAGTTCAAGTGTTCGCATTTTCCTGAACGACATCAACGGGGGCCTGTCCTGATTGATAATGTATAGAACTAATTCAGAGTGATACCCATATCAATCTGGTGTTAGCATGTTACGACCTGATTGTTGTATAGTATAAGTATAGTATAATTTATATATAATTTATATTTACAAGTCAAAGTTAAAGTCAAAATTGGAAAATCATAAAAACCTGCCATGCACACTTTAAAATGCGGTTTTAATGGTTTCACGTTATTATCAATCTGTGGCCCTCTGTTGTCTGTTTTTCAGTATGCAAGTTTACGAACCCTGCCCTGCCCTAAATACACTGTTTTGCAACTCTTTTTGTGATCTGACAATCCTAATTATTTGCTTTTGGGTTCTGCATTTCCCTTTCCTCCGTTGAGCACTAATAATATTTTGTTCTGTTCCCACCGCTGTCCTGTGTTCTCACTCCACTATAGTGTGAAAATAGATTTGAATAATTACAGTCTTTTATTGCCTGCTCATTTATCAAACCTGGGCCACAAATGCTGCGTTTAAGAGCATTAGGACAGCGCAGTATCGATGGGCGCTGTAGTAATAGCGCGTTAACAGTTTGAGAATAGCTATTGATCGGTTAATGCAGTAATCCGTAAAGTTGTGGTTCATTTGGGTCACTGAGAAGCCGCATTCCTTTCACTGAACAGATGACGATTCAGAAAGTAAAGAAATTATGCACAATATCCTGAGCAAAATAGTTGTAAAGGATTTCTGAACTTTAAATTGTGTTTATTTTCCCGTCTAATCATGAAACTGGACTGGAGAATAGTTTATATTGTACAGGTAAAGGTAAACATTAACTGAAATTTAATGGATAAAATGACGAGACACTACAGCCAAAACTAATTTTTTTCAATTTTTTGTTTCTGTTTTTGGTCAGTTTGCCATCGTCTAATCTGCTCTTAAAGATGTTTTATTATTTAATTTAATCCACTTCTTCCATAGATTTCTCTGGGACACTGTAGCTTCAAAGGCCGTTTTCTTAAAATGCATTTTTCGTCCACAAAGACATAAAGATCAGCCTTAAAGTAACTCCTACACACAACAAACTGTACAATCTGGAAGTCAAGTTTTTAACGAAACGTACAGAAGGATTTTTTGATACCTAATTCCATGCCTGATTTATTGAAGTTTTAATTTTTAGGACAATTTTGGGTAAAATTTTGTTGATGTTTCCTTTTCACCTGTAGTATCTCGCCTTAAAAAATACAGGTTGGCAGGCTTTTACGCCTGATGCACTCACAATATTTGTTAGAGCTTTTCTCTGGATTAAAAAAAATCCTCAGGTTCTGCTGTTGTGACGCTTTGATCAATGAGCGTAAAGTATTTTTTTCTTCAAATAACGTCCCGATCCCTTTCAGCGAGAGCCTTGAGAATGTGTAGAACTTAAGTCAGAGTGATATAGGCCTGCCACAATAATTACTATATTGACTTATTGTTCAATACACAGCACGGTAGCAATTCACAGCAAGAAGGCCCTGGTTTCATCTCCCAGGCAACCCAGGGCCTTTCTGTGTGGAGTTTGCATGTTCTCCCCGTGTCTGCGTGTCATCCTCCGGCTGCTCCAGTTTCCCCCACCACTAAAAGCATGTACGGTAGGTGTGAGAATGAGAGTTTGAGAGAAAGAAAACTAAGGAAAACTAGCCCATGGCACAATCTGTAGTTGCGTGTTCTGTCCTGACCAAATAAACCAAAAAATAAATGAAAGAAAGACACAATTTTTTCAGGTTCAAAGGTTATCTCATGTGCCTTTTATTTTAAGTAGTGGTGATTTTTTTTTTTTTTAGTATTTTCACTATATGGACTGCAGTTTGTTGAATAATTAACGTCTACGACAAATTAGAGAAACTAGAACATTTAATTGTAGCATTTAGGTATTCCTCCCACATTTTTCACAACACGGCTCACTTGGAAACAGGTTATTCTGCTTTGGATTTATTGCGTCAGTTGTATAAAGTAGTTTCAATATAATCGTTTATCGTAACATTTTTCTGTTCACTTTATTTATTCAGATACGCACTTCTGTTGTAAATGCACTTCTGTTTGACGAGAACTCTGTTAAAGCTAATGACGAACGAGGGAAAAGTCTCGCCGCTAAAATATTACATAAAGTAGATTGATTTGTGTAAAATGTTTAATGAACACGAGCAAAAACAAGTCAACAACACAACGATTTCCTGAACGGCCTGAAAACAGCTTTTTAGTCCATGTAGAACTTATTTTCTGTTGAGCTCGTCTGCTACGTGTAAACGAATACAACAGAAACAAGACGGCGACACCTTCCGGAATAAGGTGAATATCGTACTTCAAAACTTGTAATCGTGACAGGCCTAGAGTGATACACAACCTGTCATATTTGTGCTGTCGGGTTGAAATATCAGTGTTTCATTTCAGCATTTACTTTGTGAGCCTCACATTTAATCGACTGTGCCAGTGTTTTCAGTCTTTATAGTGGCACAAAGTGTACATCGGGATCCATCGGTATGATTTAATACTCATAATAAATAGAAATGTGTAATTTTAGAGCGTTAAAAGTTACAAGTTCATCCCCTGGCTCTCCATACCAGACTCCTCGCTCTGAGTGGAGTTTGTTAAGGTAATGACTTTGCGCTACTTCTCTGCCCTCGGGCCTCTCCCCCCTCCCCCCTTCCCGCTCTCCTGTGCCCCTCCCAGAGCTCCTCCGTAAGGCGACCCATTCATCAATAATTGATAATTGGCTGGGACAGGTGAGATGGAGAGGCAATTTGTGCAGAGTTCGGAGCGGAGCGCTGCCTCAGATTGGCTCAGAGCCGGAGTTAGACGCGACGGGAACAGAGAGCGCCTATAACTTCACTCCTCCGTCTTCATAAACGAGTGCTGGGTTTCACACGACGTCACACTGTTGCAGAACTCTAGTGTTTTCAAACGTATTATTTGTGTTCATCTGAAGATTTTTTTTCTTTGGGTAACTATAACGAGTGAATATGAAGCTAATAATTAAGGGTCAGGACAGTAGATTATAGCAGTGGTTCTCAAACTTTTCACATCAAGTACCACCTGAGAAAATATTTAGCCTTCTGTGTACCACCAGAGCTAAACCAGGTCTAAAACAGGACTATTCTTGGTTTAATAGTAGGAGTAAACTATTGCTTTATAGTTCTAAACCGGGATTAATGCAAAAAATGACAAAAATGTGGAACGAATTGACTCTAATTTCATCAAATAATTCAATTGATAAGGAATCTGCGTACCACCAGAGGGACAGTTACCACACTTTGAGAAACACTGGCCTGTTTTTGAAAGAAAAATACAAACTTATGATCCACAAATGGTTGAAAGGAAAAATATTGTGCATTTTTCATATTGTTGTTAGCCTTTAAACATGCTCTTGAGGGCCTTAAATTTGCCATCTCATGTTTAAAAAAAAAAGAGTCTTATTTTACCAAGTAAAGTAAAAAGGTGTACCTTGAAAAGGTGTTTGAAAAATGTTATTTTTGAAAAGGTGTTTGAACCCTGATTCTAGTGAAAACCAATCCATAATTGATAGAAATTAGGGCTACACGATTTTGGAAATTAGTGCGATGTGAGTGTCTTGCAATAATGATATTATCGCGATATTTTTCCCTCATGTGCTTATTTCTTTTCCAGGTATAAAGGATAACAATTAAGTACTCAATTCTTACTTTAAAATATTTAAAATATAGTAGCTTAAGTGCAAATATACACACACTGGAGATCTTTGGGGTGTTAAAACCTGGAGTTGCTTTATCTATTACTGTGCAAATACATTAGAGACATTTTATTCACCTTCATTTATGTTTGTGTGAAAAAATTGATGAGGAATTTGAAATAAGAGCTTTAACAATAAAACACTTAAACAATGACTTGCTTAATGATGAACATTTAAGGGTGTGTCTGATTGGTAAAAACAAGCTCTAGCACGCAAGAAACACTAGATTAATGCATTTAACCGTTTTAAATTATCGTTCATCTTTGCGACACATATTGCGATAAAAACAAGTGCGATAACGATACTTTTTCGATATATTGTGCAGCCCTAATAGAAATACTGGCTCTTGTTCCCGTCTTAGAGTGACATATTCTTCAACCAGGAAACAACTAGTATTCTACAATTTTAAATGAAACTAGTTCGATCAACATTTTCAATCCTGTCGAGAGCATGTTCGGACCATCTCCAGGTCTTTAGCTGGACTTGGGCAGGACCTTAACTGGAGGACTTGACCTGTTTTACTTGTTTTGGGTTGATGAGTTAACCGATACCAAGAGGAAACCCACACGAGACAGGAAGAACATGCAAACTTGGCACAGAAAGAACACAGGACGGTTAATGTTGAGGCAGTTGGGTATAATTTAAGTTTTGACCCTCAGTTGTTTAAGATTATGCAAATGAGTGAGAAAACGGTGAGAGTCTGCCTACTGCAGCACAATTGAGCTGTCAATTTAAAATAAGTGTCTTTAAAAAAACCTGAAACTTGTTCTTCAAAGCCACAGACTGGAGCCGTCACTCACAAAGGTTACTCATAATTGAGGCGTCTGCTCCGGTGTTTCTTGTGTAATGAGGCAAAATCTGTAGAAATCCAAGCTCAACTTCTGCACAGATGTTGCTGGAGAAGTTATTTTGTAATTTCTAGCTATTTTAAAATTTTGTTTTGAAGAAATTGTGAATCGTATTCTAGCATTCATCTGTATATGTTGCTTTTTACCAATGATTTAATGAATAATTTCCTTTCTTTTCTGATGCGCCATCATATTTGTGAAGGGAATTTGGTGTCGAACATAAATAAAACTGTGAAAAGTAAACACATATTGACCTTTCATTATTCTTAAATCCCTGTATTGAATTTTACATACTCATCCGATGCCTTTTTTTGGACTTTTTGAGTAAAAGTCCTGTTCTAGATTTGTATTACAGTGATCCCTCGTTTATCGCGGGAGTTGAGTTCCAAAAATAACACGCGAAAAGTGAAATCCGTGAAGTAGTCACAGCTTTATTTTTTATTATTTTACAATGCAATACTGAACTATGGAATGAAACCAAAAATCAAAACCTGTTTTAAAGCCCAAAATTTGTTTAAAACAAATTTTAATATAGTAATACCAGGTTGGAAACATTGTCACTCGCGTATTTCACAGTCCCAGTTCTCCCCGACTCCGCTCCGCTGTATCGTCTGTTTCTACTGAAGGCGCAGTCTCGGAGTCTTTCTCCGAGAGAAGAACATTGTTATGGGTAGTTGTTGGCGCTCCGATTTTTATAAACGGATATGCCACCTTCGATTATATTTGAGAACTGCAACGAACGACTCGTCAAAGGGTCCCGTTCTTGTGCCGTGCGCTGAAGTTCAGTGGATGCACTGTAAAAAAATCCGTGAAGCAGCGAAGCCGTGAAAGATGAAACGCGATATAGCGAGGGATCACTGTACTTCTAGTTTAGGTAAATGCTCTATTTGAGAAAAACATGACAGAAGCTTATAACCTATGCATTTGTTTGAGAACCATGTGGAAACAGTTGTCACTTCTGTTATAGTTCATAGTAGAGATGGGATTAAATTTATAGCAGATTTATAGTTCAGCCACGATTTGTGACAGATTTCCCCGTTTCTTTAATTTAGTGACTCGGATGTTTTACAGTTGTCGTGTGAAATAATCATTTTAAAGTCTAAATGACAGGTTCTCAAACTGTTCTAATTATGACTTCGTTTGGTGGGAGGGCACCTGTGGAAAGTATTTAGTCAATTAACCATGACTAAACGTTTAACCGAGTGAAGAGCTCCTGCCTGGTTAACTGGCTCGAGCATCTCATACGATTGTAACATCTGAGAGAAAACAATTGCACTGACAACTTCAAAATAGTGGATTTATCTCATAAAGACGGTGCAAACCTGAGACACTGCAGTATTTATGAACTGATATTAATATTGCATGGTTTATTTAACCTGGATTTCACGTTTGGGAAAAAAACGCAGCTTTTTGCCTCAGATGGAAACTATCGATCGACTTTTACCTGCACAAGCTAAAGGTAAGCGGCTAACGTTAGCGACTTTACGTGACTCTTAAAAAGAGTGCTCTCTTCATTATTACTACAGCAGTGCATCAAAACAGTGCAAACATTCAGTCTGTTGTGCTCTGTTGCTGTTGCTGCTCTGCGTTTGTTCTCGGGATGCACTGACGTCTTAAGTACCTTGTCCAGTAACAAAAAGTACAACAAAAAAGTGCTGTGTTAAGGCAACCGGTTAAACGATTATTGACCGCGATGGGCTCCAACGATCGGTTAAAGAAAAAATTGAAAACGTGCATCCCTAGTGAAATTACCTCAACCAAGAAATAACATTATAAACATTATACTGTCAAATTGGGTATAAATAGGCAAAATATTTAATAAAATCTTAAATATAATCTTGTTGACTACGTTTTAGTGAATAATGTCATCTAACGCCTTGATTTTCAACCAGTGTGCTGGGGAACTCTAGTGTGCCTTAAGGTATTGCCAAGTGTGCCATGAAAATATGTCCAATTTGAGTTAACTGTTTCACGCATGGATCTAACTGAATATTTACCATTTGTAGAGTCCTGTGCCAATTTATAATCCAAAAATAGAAACCAAAACAGTCACCGTTGCCAAATTTAGTGGCATGAACTATATCCACTGGGCATTTTTCCGCCTAAAAGGTGCGATTTTTTATTATTTTCAGTAGATTGTGTGCCGCAAAATCATTGAAACCAAAAAAAAAGTGTGCCTTGGCTCAAAAAAGGTTGAATAACACTGATCTGACCTGTCATTGTAGACTTCGAATTCACATCTTGTAGCGTGACATCCAAAAATCGTGCAGTGAACACCAGTCTAAAGTGGGCAAGGCCAACAGTTCAGACTAAAACATATTCTTCAGTCATGATTCAGAATCGTGTACAGGGCTTTTAAAGTGATCCCAGCGCTTTCAAACAGAAACTCAAGTCAATAAAGGAATATCGAATCCATAAAAGTTCAGAGGTGAATGTTTGACCAGCTGCACCCCTGAGCTGAACCCGTGAAGCTCATTGATTTTTGACACCCATCTCTACCTCCCTCCCTTTATTCCTCTCTCTCACGTCTGAAAACTCCTGACTAGAACTCGTTACCTGTCAGTTTATAATCTATCGTGCTGAATTCGCTGCACCGCCTCGACCCCAAACTGGAAAAAAAACACCTTAATCTCTCTCTAATCTGATCATTTTTCCAGATTCTCACCTCTTCCATGTCACTCGCTTCGCTCTCGTTCTTTCTCGTATTGATTCTAAACGCACGTCTCTCTCTCCTCCCTCCTGAAACCCTTCTGATTGCTTTTGTTCTGCTGCCGTCCGCCCGTTACTGTCTGTCTTCTTCTAATCAAAGTCCAAATGAATTGAAGCACGTCGCTCGTCTCTCCCCTCTCTCCCCCCAAATGATTTCTCTATTGTCGTGTCGTCTTCTCGTATCTGGAGCTGGAAAGACTGGGCCCTTAATCAGGTGTTGAAGGATGAGATCTTTAGGAGCCAGTGTTAATTTGTCCTCAGTGCAAATCCGATCAATCCAGAGACATTTGGAGGTGACACGCTCTGAAATCTAACGCCTTAATGCATTTATAAACGTACTACTGCTGCTACCGTTCCTACATCTACTTAAGGTGAGACGCTACAGGTGAATAGGAAAATATCTTAAATTTAAAGATATCAATTTGAAACTTCTCCTGTAGTTTACTCACATGAATGTACAAAAAAATATATATTACAAGTTTTTCATCATGTAATGTTTTTATATAGAAATTAGGCATTTAATGTGTAAAAAGGGCCAAAATTGCACATATTTGGGACATTTCAATCTGGAAAATGGACAAAACCATTCATTTTGTACACATTTTGTTTGTTTTCTTATTTAATTTTTGAGTAAACTAGATTTGACTGAAAACTGTCCTAAAAAGTCAAATTTCGCCAAATTTTCTCAAAACTTAAATCCTTAATAAATCCGTTTTGAAATTAGATATCTAAAACTAATTCTAAAACTGATTTACTGATTACCCAAGGACCTCTGAGTTTGTAAAAATTCCCCAAACTGTTACCTCCTGTATTTCTGCAGACATCTTTACTGACATGGACAATTCGCACACAACGAGAAAAATAGACAACGTTCGTAATTCGTAAGGTCCTGAGGTAAAACAAATCCCGTCGGAATAGAGCTAAATGGATTTTAAATACCTACTTCCTCCTTTAACAGTTTGAAAATCAAGTACTCGAGCTTCAAAGGACAACTATTATGCATTATTTGTAATTATTGGCCTTTAAATGTGCTCTTGAGTGTCTTTACTTTGACATCTCATGTTTTAGCTGTAAAAATGAAATATTTTTTACAAAGAACAATATAAATTTATCACTGCCTTGGGAGATGCCATATTAATTTACCTGTGGCTCCATCTACTGGTTGCAGATTATTTATACAATTGTTTGATATGCTGTTATTATGCTGAGCTATCAAGTGTAACAGTCATTGTGTTTAGAGGCAGAAATGCTCAGAGCGAGTCTGCAGAAGATTTAGGGACTTAAAACAGCAGAAGATTCTCAGATAAGTGATGTCTAATATCGGACAGAACCTTGTTAGAACATGGTTAAAGCTCAAAATCTCTATGGTAGAATGTGTCCTTTAACGTAGACTTGAACAGATTTGTGTTTTCCCCTTAAAGGACACATATTCTGCTACAGTGACTTTTTTTTTTAGCTTTTAACAATGTTCCGTCATCAAAAACGCACATTAAATAGCATTCAGTTGCATTCACACTGTTTTGAGAAATGTTTCTCAGAAAATCCTCTCCCTCTGAGCGTCAAACACACTTTCTGCTGAATTCCCTCTATCTGGGACATATTTTCGGATCACGTACATCACTGATCCGAGAATATTCTGCTATTTGCTGTGGCATTTCTTCTGTCTAAACATGATAACTGCTGCAGCAAATCCATCCGCACCATGACGTCTTTTAAGAGCTAACTTCACTAGATTGTATATTGGGCTTGTGCCATCTGCTGGCTATAAAAAAAAAAGAAAGGCATCAGATAAATAATAAACTTTTTTTGTTTTAAAACATGAGATGGAAAATTTAAGGCACTCAAGAGCATGTTTAAAGGATAACAGCAATATGAAAATGCTGAATATTTTTCCTTTAAACTGAACCAAAATCCTCCAGAATCACCAGTATTTCTCTGTCATCGCTGGATCCCCCTGAAACACAATCCTCTTCTGTGTCCACAACCCTCCACCTCTGCCTCACCTCTCACCTCATCCCTCGCTGTACATTTTAACTCTATTCTTGCCTCTGAGCGATTTACCGAGACGTTTTATTTCTTGAGCGAATTCTCCACACCGCTGCCTCCCGCTGAGTCGCCCGCTGTGAGGAGAAAATGACTCTGACAATAGGAGCGCGGCGTTGTAATACTCTGCCTTTGGGAACTATATCTAAGGTCCACAGCGCTAAAACTCCCAATTCAAGATGCTTTTAGCCGGCATTGTTTGTCCGAATTTTACCTTGACCTTAACTTAAATAACCTGAGTGCATGGATACAGTAAGAGTAGATAAAGAGGTGGGCAATGTGTGGAAATTTAGATGATATTGTGAATGTTGTTTTGAAGATATGCACATTTTGAATATCAACTTTATCATTTCTAATTTAAAAAAGAATTTTACAAAAGGAGCTGATTGAAAAATAATTGAGAAAAGTTAAGCTGTAAACTGTAAAATGTGGGGTATAAGGTGATATTTCTGCACTTTTGTGATTAATTTTACAGACATTTAACATTCGTCTGATAATTAAACCTCAACATACCATTTAAAAACACTTTTTTAAACACATTTCTGTTGAACTGACATAATATTGTCTGCCAGGACATATTTTTTTTTTTTTTTTTTTTACAAAGGTGTGAAATATAAATGGTTCGACAAGAGGATCAAAATTGTTGCTTTGAATTAGGGCTGCTCGATTATGGCAAAGATTATTATCACAATTCATTGAAATTTTCTATATTGTAAATTATTTTATAGAGAATGTATATACTAGGGCTGTGATATGTAAGATCTATGATATCGATATTGGTGCGATATTTAAATACACTTTTTGACTGAAACAAATGATTATTTTAGTGGTCGACTTGTCAGCGATTATTTCTATTGTAGATTGCGACTTATAATAAACTAACATTTTTAACCAAAGAAATGTTGAAATATTGGGAATGAAGCTTCTAGAGAGAGAATATTTATGAATAAAGTGTATAATTGAGGAAAATCAGAAATGGCCTATACTTTTTTGCCATTTTTCTTTCATATTGTCACTGTCTTTGTTATAAAAGTCCTTAAATTTGTGTTTTAGAGTCTGTATAGTCTGTATATATCAAAATACGACTGCAGTTATTGTTTATAGTCGACTTCACGATTATTCTACTAATTGTTGCAGCACTATTTTTGATGCAATAATGTCTGTTATATTAAAAATAAAAACCAACAAATACAAAACTGAGGCTAATTTAGTTTGAAAAAGCTGGATTTTTATTCATGATTTTCCCTTTTCAATGTTTTCATTTGTTTGTTGCAATATCGTTATTGCGATATAGATATATATATATATATATAATTTTGCAATATATTGTGCAGCCCTAGAATAGACCGAATATATTATTTTAGACTACTTTGAATGTAAGCAGTATTGCATAGTATATTGTTTAATCAAGAAACCTGTGAAAGAGTTTATATGAAGCAAAACCACAAAATTGCAGCGTAGTCTTTCAAACAACGGTATTACGTAATATTGCTGCACTTCTGTTGTTCATTTTAGAGTTAATTCACTTCTTAAACCCTAACAACGACATTTACAGCATGTTTTTTGCAAATTTATTCTGGATTACAAAAGGGACTGGTGATAAAAATCAAATTGTCATATTTTCCCTGTGACTTTACGCTTTTTTGGTGAAGTGGTCACACCATTCCATGTCCCCAGAGCTAGTTTCTGTGTCCGGAGATCCTCACCCTATCTCTAAGGGAGCGCCCAGCCACCCGGCGGAGGAAGCTCATTTCGACCGCTTGTATCCGCGATCTCGTCCTTTCGGTCATTACCCAGAGCTCATGACCATAGGTGAGGGTAGGAGCGTAGATTGACCGGTAAATCGAGAGCTTCGTCTTTCGACTCAGCTCTCTCTTCACCACAACGGTCCGATACAGCGCCCGCATCACTGCAGACGCTGCACCGAGCCGCTGCTCCTCCACGTCGAGAGGAGCCAGCTGAGGTGGCTCGGGCATCTGTTCCGGATGCCTCCTGGACGCCTCCCTCGGGAGGTGTTCTGGGCATGTCCCACCGGGAGGCGGCCCCGGGGTAGACCCAGGACACGCTGGAGGGACTATGTCTCTCGGCTGGCCTGGGAACGCCTCGGGATCCCCCCGGAGGAGCTGGAGGAAGTGTCTGGGGTGAAGGAAGTCTGGGAGTCCCTGCTCAGGCTGCTGCCCCCGCGACCCGGCCCCGGATAAGCGGAAGAAGATGGATGGATGGATGGATGGATGGATGTATGGTCACACCATGATTCAGTGCTTTTCTGTTTGTTTCAGCTCCATCCTCCTCAAACACAGACACTTTTCGACCGCTCATTCTTCCTTTTGTCTTGCCGCCGTCATGCCAATTAATTTCCTCTTAATGGCGTTCAAACTGCGCACAAAGATTCTCCAACTTTTCGAGGAATATTAGCTTCACTGTGAGGCAAGAGCGTTAGCCAAATATCTCAAAAAAATGCTGAAATAGCGACTTACAACACAGTTTCAAATGTATTTTTCTTGTCTTCTTTAAATTTATATGAACTGCAGAGGTAGCCAGGTCCCTCAAATGGTAAAACAAGCGGATGTATTGTGTGTAAGGGGATATTTGATGAACTGCAACATCGAAGTCTGGAGGGAGATGGGACTGAAGCGTGAATGTATTCGTTATAGAGAAACAGTCGTGCTCGGTAGGTTTGCATTATTCAGTACAGCTCCCTAAAGCAGAGAGTATGGGAGTCTGGGGTCATAAACATGGACCTATTTGAATGTGCAGCTGAAGCGAAGGCCAAAATGTGCAGCTTGCAGCAAGAAAATAGCACTCAAGACACACGCAAGCCTATATGTATTGGTTTGTTTAGTTAAAAAGTTGACTAAATGCAACTTTTACCAAAATCGGACAGTCATTTTTAAGCATATTAAAGATTTATACTGGATTATCCTGGTAACAATACGGAATTAAATGTGTTTATTTTTGTCCTGCAACAAGTTAATTGATTAATCACAACTAATCGATTACAGAATTACACATTTCAGAGTTGTCAATTCATTAAATAATCAAATAATCTAGGGCTACAACAAGTGAATTGATTAATCGCTAACTAATTGATTATAGAAATGGTTGTCAACTATTTTTAAAATTGAGTAATCGTTAACTGGTCTATACACAGACTTGTATGTGCTGAAAGAAGAGGTTTTTTTTTTACTCAGACGGAGGAGGAATGACACAAAAACACACAGGAAACATGAAAATTGTGTGTTTTTGATTAAAATCCTTCATCTATAAATATTCTCCACCAGGATGTCGTCAAACGCCTTCACTTCAGCTTTACCTGGGAAAAATAGAGGAAAATTCTCATATCCAAGTTCTAAACAACTAATTGATTAATCGAAGGAATAATCGCTAGACTAATCGATTACCAAAATAATCGTTAGTTGCAGCCCTAGAATAGTCATTAACTTTGTCCATACACAGACTCTAAAACAGTGGTTCTTAACCTGGGTTCGGTGGAGCCTCCGCCACAGAGGTCAAGATACATATGACTCATGTCAATTCGTGATGCCCCGTGAGTTCATGCACTGTGTTGGTTTTGTTATTTGAACAAGGTGATGTTAATGCACGGTTCATTTTGTGCACCAGTAAAAAAAATAATATTTTATTTTTTACTAAAGAAGGGTTCGGTGAATGAGCATATGAAACTGGTGGGGTTCGATACCTCCAACAAGGTTAAGAACCACTGCTCTAAAACATTCTAAGTGCTGAAAGAAGAGGTTTTATAATTCAGAATAGAGATGGGATGGAATCAATCAAAAATGACACAGGAAACGTTAAAATTGTGTGTTTTTAATAAGAGTACATGTTCATCTATTAATATTCTCTACCAGGATGTCGTCAAAAGGTTTTTCTTAAGCTTTATCTGAGTAAAATTTAGTAAAAATCTGTCTTTTGTATTCTAAACAGCTAATCGACTAATGGAAAGAATAATCGTGAGACTAATTGATTACCAAAATAATTGTTAGTTGCAGCCCTAACCTTTTTGTAAGTAGGGGTGCGAGATATGCTAAAAAATAGCGCCTGGAGGTGACGACACAACAATGCATGCAGTTAGTATCTTTATATACCATCAGTGCTCGAGTTTTCCCTTAAAGTGCGTATGACAGGTTTTTATGATTTTCTAATTTTGACTTTATTCGCTGTATTAATACCTCTTGTAAATATAAATTATACTTTTACACCAATGAGGTCGCTGTTTGTGGAGAAAAATATTGAAAACAAATTGATGACATCACACTGGGGAGACAAAGGTTAGGCATAATTTACACAAAATAAACTACTTTTTGACCCTTTAAACATTGATTCAACAAAATAAAAGGTGTTCACGTGTATTTTTCTTTGTCAAATAAAAAAATCTGTGACACTAAAAGTGTACAGGATGGTTTCTTGGTAATTTCCCAGTGTGCTGTGTGATTTACAACCAGGAAGTAAAATTAAAAACCTAAAAAAAAAAGATAAACTGGATTAAATTCGAAATATATTTATCTTTACTGCATTTTAGTTATGATTAGTCAAACCTGTCAGAGGCACTTTAATCCTTCTTCTAAACTTGAAACCTATGATATGATTTGTCAGGTTTGGGAGTAACGCTCTACAAAAATAACAAATGACAGTAATACAGTCATTCAAACCCTCCTCCGCTCCTCACAGCGCCCTTTACGACATGCTCCCACACCCCGACAAGCCTCTTTCTTTCTTTCTTTCTTCCTTCCTTCCTTCCTTCCTTCCTTCCTTCCTTCCTTCCTTCCTTCCTTCCTTCCTTCCTTCCTTCCTTCCTTCCTTCCTTCCTTCCTTCCTTCCTTCCTTCCTTCCTTCCTTCCTTCCTTCCTTCCTTCCTTCCTTCCTTCCTTCCTTCCTTCCTTCCTTCCTTCCTTCCTTCCTTCCTTCCTTCCTTCCTTCCTTCCTTCCTTCCTTCCTCCCTCCCTCCCTTCCTCCCTCCCTCCCTCCCTCCCTCCCTCCCTCAGTTTAAACGGCCATTCAACAAATTAAAGTTGTTATCAGGTATCATTATTTGTCAGATCATAACTATTGTGTAAGTCTAATGTATTTTCCCAATAGCTGTTAGCATTAGCCCGCAAAAAAACAAATTATGAATAATCCACAACCCATCGACTACATTTAGGTGAAGTCAGAGCCTCGTTAAAAATCATTTTTGAGTGTTTTAATTTAGATGATAATTAGCGCATAAACCTCTGAGGGCTGACTAGCTTTAAATTGAGATTTCTGAACTGATGCGCTTCTGATAAGAATACACATTAATAATGACACAAAGCATCCCCTTTTACATGTTACAGCTGGAGACCAAATCAATGACATAAATATCATGAAAGAAACATTTAATATGGGGAGTTTGCCTCACCGTTCGTAAGTGTTCAACATAACTCTGGACAGCATCGGCAAGCCATAAGTCTCGGACAGAGATAGAGATGCCTCTATGAATGTCTGGATCTATGAAGGTTTTCAGCTAAAACACAATAATCTACAGCTGACACATCACAGAGTATCAGTGATGTGTTGATGGTTATGATTAATGACATGATTCAATACAAACAGGCTCCAAATGCAGAAAGTTTAACATAATATCTAACTATTATTTATCTAAAAATGCAAAACTTGGCCCTTTTTGCTCACAATTATGCAGGGATTGCTTATTAAAGTGCATTTTATCCATAAAATTGCAAAATTCGCCACTATGTTCAATTGATTTCCGTCATCACATTCACCGGACAAACATGGTGGCGCTATCTGTATCGTAGCGACTGTAGAGAGCCAACAATTTCATGTCTACGAACGTCTATGGGCCTGACCTACTGTGCAACTCCAGGTTTATGAATGTTTTGAAAGAGCACTTTGTAACCTTGGTCTGTGAAAAGCTCTATACAAATAAAGTTTACTTAATAATACGGAAACAGAATATACTATGTTAATTGTTTTAAATTAGAAATGTCTTGTTTGCCGCAGGGGAGATGGAGGAGGAGATGGAGAACACAGAGATGTCCGAGCTCCCAGAGAAACAGAAGCATCAGCTCCGGCACAGAGAGCTGTTCCTGTCCAGACAACTCGAATCTCTGCCCGCAACGCACATCAGGTACCACAGACTATATAAACCCACCACACACATCAGGTACCACACACATCAGGTACCACAGACTCTATAAACCACCATGCACAACAGGTACCACAGACTCTATAAACCACCGCGCACATCAGGTACCACAGACTCTATAAACCACCACGCACATCAGGTACCACAGACTCTATAAACCACCACGCACATCAGGTACCACAGACTCTATAAACCACCACGCACATCAGGTACCACAGACTCTATAAACCACCACACACATCAGGTACCACACACATCAGGTACCACAGACTCTATAAACCACCATGCACAACAGGTACCACAGACTCTATAAACCACCGCGCACATCAGGTACCACAGACTCTATAAACCACCACGCACATCAGGTACCACAGACTCTATAAACCACCACGCACATCAGGTACCACAGACTCTATAAACCACCGCGCACATCAGGTACCACAGACTCTATAAACCACCGCGCACATCAGGTACTGCAGACTCTATAAACCCACCACACACATCAGGTACCACAGACTCTATAAACCACCACACACATCAGGTACTGCAGTTGGGCTGCAACGATTAATCGACTTTGTTAAAAATGTATCATTGTAATCGTGAACTCGAGTCTAAAACATGTCACATCATGATAAAAAAAATAATAGATTATTGCGATTTTAATCAATAATAGACATTTTCTATCTAGAAATCTTCAGTCACCATATTTCAACATTTATTTAGCTGATAATGTATTTTAAAAGTCTAAATATACAATAGAACTAATTGAAAAAATAATCACTGACTAGTCGATTACTAAATCATTAGTGACAGCCCTATTCTGAAGTGTCTTACTGCAGACTCTTACAAACTGAGCACACACAGCAGCTTGCCTCCGGAAAGTAGCTTTCCTGAAACTACTTTCAAGAAGGCAAAGCTGAACATTTCATAGTGTTCTTTTATTATGGCCATCCTAAGGCACACCTGTACAACCATTCATGCTCTCTAATCGGCATCTTGATATATCACAGCTGTGGGCTGGATTTTCTCGACGAAGGGGAAAGTGCCCACTAATACAGATATAGACAGATTTGTGAACAATATATTGGAGAAATGGCTCTTTTGTGTTTATAGATAAAGTTGCTCCTGAAAAATGGGTTGAAAAAAGTGTTTATTTTTGTTCAGCGTATCTTGCATTTATTCAATTCGATACAGGCTTTTTTGTTTGTTGTTTTGTTTAAAACTACTTGTACTCTCTCAGGCAAGATACAAACCAAAAAAGGCATATGGTACGTGTTTATTTGACATTGTGTTAATGATCTCTCAAGCACTTGTATTAGGTAACAAGTTACAGTTAAAAATAATCTTTTTCCACTCTTTTTGAGCTGTAAATGTCAACAGAGCTCTGCCTCCACTTATCCTTTTTTTCCATCAGAACTGCACCTGTGAACAAACTAATCATTACCACATTATTACTGACATTTCAAAAGCAGCCAATGACATCCGCTGATTTAAAAATACACCTAAATCAGTTGTTAGTGTCGAAAGAGGTCGGGGCTAATTGAGATTTAAGCTGTGCACCCGAAGGTCACGCGGGTTGTCAGTGTTTATCAAGCTCGTTATTAGCGCCCGTGGCCTGAAAGGAGGGTCTAATTAACTCATAAATAATTATAAATGGGAATAAATAAAGGTGACGAATGCAGCCAGACGAGATCGAGTGGTCAATGTTATTTAGGAACAGAAAAGGACATCATTGAAAGGTTAAAGTTAGTGATGAGTTGAGCTGAGGATCTGAAGGACAAAAGCGTTTTTGGATTATTAATGTCTCAATATAATAGTAAGAATTAAAAAAAAAAATTGTTATTATCGAGGCTAAATTAATTAATTTGAGTTCAATATATAATCCATAAAAAAGGAAATCTACATGCAAAGTTCTTTATAGCTTGATGATGTCAAATTAGCTTTACTTTGTCATTGAGAAAGTTTTATTTCTTTACGCGTTACAAGTTTTAATTGATAAGACTATGTGAATGAAAGAAAATACATGATTTCATAGGTTTAACGTTTCTCCCCTCCTTATTATTGAAATCTACTTAAAGTCTAACATTAGATATTGTGTCAAGATTTTTGACAAAGCCTAGTTAAAGTGCATGTGACACGTTAAACAGCACATTTCACTAAAATGTAGTGAACATGATTATATTTAAGATTTTACTAAACATTTTGCCTTTTTGCCCCCAGTTTGACAGTTTTTGTGAAGTTTATAATGTCACTTCCTGGTTGGACATGACATTTACAAGCAGTAAATATGACATAATTAGAGGTAATTCCACAACTGTTACCTAGCAACCAGACCGTAAGCAAAGGCCAAAATCCATTTAAATAACAGAATAATTAGGAATTGACAATAAATAATACCTGATAATACCTTTATTTTACTGAATGTTTGTTTAATTTGTCTGAAAAATGTGTCAGTTGCTATAAATTGTCCCTGTATTTCAATAGTACGTCGCCTATTGATGACATCACAAAGGATTTTAGAACTCGTTTATTTTCTCAATTGTCTCTAAAAACTGCAACTTTACAGATCTAAAACTATGATAATTATTTGAGAAGCTATAGACTTTAAATTAGCTTTTCCCCCTCTATTTAATAAGATAAAAAACTTTATTGCCCCCGCACAGATATTATATAAAAGCAGCTGTTTGGGTAAAAATTAGACCACTGTGTGTTGTCAGCATAGATTATACAACATATTAAAGTCTATATGACAGGTTAGACTCCATATTTCACAAAAAAAACGTAGTGAACATGATTATATTGAAGATTTTACAAAGTATTAAGTATTTTTCTCATTTGTCCCCAGTTTGACAGTTTGTGTAAAATTAAAATGTCACTTCCTGATTGAACATGAGCAGCAAAGTTAGAGGTAATTTGACAGCTGTTACCTAGCAACCACACTGTAAACAAGGGCTAAAATCCATATAAATTACACCATTGTTTGAATTGCCAATAAATAATATCTGATGAGACATTACTTTTGTTAAACCATCATTTAAACTGTCAGAAAAATGTGTCAGTTACGTTTAAATTGTCCCTGTATTTTTTATGGCTCGTCGCTTTTTGATGACATCACAGAGGGATTCAGTTTTAGAACTCAGCACTACTTCCTGTCATTTTAAACTTTTATTTTCCCTAAATTAAATTCCTTCACAAACTACATCTTGACTGACGTAAAGCTATGATAAATATTTACCACAGGTGCTCTCCCATTAAACTAAGTCATAACGAAGTGCACTTTTGATATGCTAGTTGTTGTTAACTTTATTGTGATGGATTACAAATGTGTTAAGAATGTTTGGATCACATCTGGCCCGCTGTAAAGAGTTTAAAACAAACTAGTTCTGTTTTTCACGTTTTTATAACAGTAAAAATCAGGTACAGCACCTTTTTTTTTAATCACTTCTTTGTTTTACAGAAAAAATATAGATTATTAGTTGCTAGGAGACTGATCTTGTCTCTGTAATTGATGTTGCATAATCCTCCATACTCTTCTCATTTTTGAACAGGCTGTTGCTAAATGTTTTGTCTTGTTTTGCAGAGGGAAGTGCTGTGTAACCCTCCTCAATGAAACAGAAGCCTTGAAGTCATATTTGGAAAGAGAGGTGAGTGTGTCAGACTCCACTGGACTCGAAAGTCTTCAGAGAGATTGAAATAAACTAAAATAGCGGCGATAACTGACCTCCTACGCTGGAAGACATATTAGAACTGTAGGTCCAACTTAAGCGCACATGGAGATAAACGAATAAACTGCTACAATATTGATTTATGGCTTTTATTCTGAAAAAATAGGACATTTTAAAAGACTGTTAAAATATTTGGAAACAAAAGTTGAAAAAAAAACTATTGCTTTTGCTCAAATAAATAGTACTTTTTGGAGTTTTCAAACATTTAGTCCAGATAGTAATTACGATTATTAATACATGACTACAATTGTTTTTTCTAGTTGATAAATCGTTGCAGCATTACATGGAAAAACACAGTTGCATGTCTTAATTTATGGCTTTAATTCTTTGAAAGTGTAATGTTTTAGTTGATTGAATGCCTTTAAAAAGAAGGATTTGGGGGAAAAAAACATAAAATAACTACAGGTACTGAAAAAAATGACAAAAATGTATATGAATTTATACATTCTATATTCTCTGCTGTTGAAAATGAATCTAAGCAGAAAAAAACAGCTTTTGATGATATATGGTTTTTTTGGGGGTGGGGGGGTGGGTTTAAACTAAGAAAAAGCAGCAGAGTTACCATTAACTATCAAAATTTTAAGTTACGAGGGCTGCAACTAATAATTATTTTAGTAGTCTATTTAATAGTCTATTATTTCTATTGGATATTGAGACTTTAAATAAATTGAAAACCAAATTAAGTAATTAGAAATCATTGTATTGCTGAGGAAACTGAGAAAATCTTTATTCTGTTTTGCCATTTTCATAAATAATGGGACTGTCTTTGTTATAAAAGGTCTTTGTGGTTTTGTCTGTATAGTCCAGATAATAATTACGATTATCAATATATGACTACAGTTATTTTAATCAAAAAATTGCATATTCTGTGCTGTAGAAAATGTATATATATGTATATATATATATATATATATATATATATATATATATATATATATATATATATATATATATATATATATATATATATATACATATATAAAACTATATATATATATATATATATATATATATATATATATATATATATATATATATATATAGCTTCTGATGATATAATTTGTCTTTTTGGAATTTTCAAACATTTTTCTTCTGTTTGACGAGGATAGATAAAGATTAAAGCAGCAATAGTTACCATTAACCAACACAAAAGTGAAGATACCAGCCCTCGTTTTACCAGAACTACTTTATTCTGTCTCAAGATGGCCGCTGCAGTAACCACGGCTTTGCATCGTCTACAAAGTCCACTCTCTGCTCTCTGATTGGCTGACTTTAACTCAAATAATCTTTAAATCTTTACTCTTTAAATAATCTGAGTCTGTGAAAGTTTTCGGTTTTGAGATTTCAGTTTCTAGATGAATAATTGAGGATGTTGACCTAGAATTTTGCGTGCAGTAATGAGGAGGCAAGAGACTAACTTCACTCCCTTTGCCTTCTCCTGCTCATGTTTTTATTGCAGTGGATTTTAGATTTTGGAATAAATCAGGGTTAAAGATGAACGAGACTAAACCAGGACTGAACAAGGACAGCATCATTTAAAACCTGGGCTGGAGCTAGTGTTTTAAACCACATTATAACAATGAAATGAAATTAACACGGTAGAACTGTTATTTCTGTTATTTATCTAAGAATAAATTAGCTCAAGGTATAAGAATCAAGGTATGAACCAATTTACACCAGGACCGGGGGCCAAATCAGGCCCTCCAAGGGACATGATCCGGCCCTCAACACATCTTCAAAAAGATAGAAAATATTCTATCTCTTGTTATTGGTTTAGTCCTGGTTTAGACCTGATTTAATCCTGAATTAGTCCTTGTTTAGTCCTAGTTTAGTCCTGGTTTACACCTGGTTCAGTCCTGGTTCAGTCCTGGTTTAGTCCTGGTTTATACTTGGTTTACACCTGGTTTAGTCCTGTTTACACTTTGTTCAGACCTGGTTTAGTCCTGGTTTACACCTGGTTTACACACCGGTTTAGTCCTGTTTACACTTGGTTCAGACCTGGTTCAGACCTGGTTCAGTCCTGGTTTAGTCCTGGTTTATACTTGGTTTACACCTGGTTTAGTCCTGTTTACACTTTGTTCAGACCTAGTTCAGACCTGGTTTAGTCCTGTTTACACTTTGTTCAGACCTAGTTCAGACCTGGTTTAGTCCTGTTTACACTTTGTTCAGACCTGGTTTAGTCCTGGTTTACACCTGGTTTACACACCGGTTTAGTCCTGTTTACACTTGGTTCAGACCTGGTTCAGACCTGGTTCAGTCCTGGTTTAGTCCTGGTTTTATACTTGGTTTACACCTGGTTTAGTCCTGTTTACACTTTGTTCAGACCTGGTTTAGTCCTGGTTTACACCTGGTTTACACACCGGTTTAGTCCTGTTTACACTTGGTTCAGACCTGGTTCAGACCTGGTTCAGACCTGGTTCAGACCTGGTTCAGTCCTGGTTTAGTCCTGGTTTACACCTGGTTTACACCTGGTTTAGTCCTGTTTACACTTTGTTCAGACCTAGTTCAGACCTGATTTAGTCCTGGTTTACACAATGGTTTAGTCCTGGTTTAGACCTGGGTTAGACCTGGTTTAGTCCTGTTTACACTTGGTTCAGACCTGGTTCAGACCTGATTTAGACCTGATTTAGCCCTGGTTTATACTTGGTTTACACCTGGTTTAGTCCTGTTTACACTTTGTTCAGACCTAGTTCAGACCTGGTTTAGTCCTGGTTTACACAATGGTTTAGTCCTGGTTCAGACCTGGTTTAGTCCTGGTTTAGTCCTGTTTACACTTGGTTCAGACCTGGTTCAGTCCTAGTTTAGTCATTTAAGTTCTACTTCTCTACTGTGTGTATTTTCCACAGGACGCCTTCTTCTACTCGCTGGTGTACGACCCGCAGCAGAAGACGCTGTTGGCCGATAAGGGGGAGATCCGAGTGGGAAACAAGTACCAGGCCGACGTCACGGACATGCTCCAAGAGGGTACGGCGAACAAACACGCACGCACACGGAGAAACTCAAATCTGCAGCGGTTACTTTGGAGACAGAACAGTTGTCCCTTCAGGCCCTGTTTTAATCCACTGCGTTACTCTCTCTGCCGGCTTTTATAAGAGTTTTGTGGTGAAGTCTGTAAACTATTCACCTTTATGTGGAAACTTTTGGCCTTTTATAAACTTCAACACAAGCAGCATGTGACGATTTGGAGTGGTATCATCTATTGCTGTCGGCTTTTTGTCGTTTAGTCAATTAATGATGTATTAGTCGCCTAATTGTGTTTTTTGTTGTTTTTTTTATGAATATTTATCGACAAAAACAGAAAAGCGAAAACATGTAGTTAGTTATAGTTAGATTTGGGAGTGAATTGTGGGTTTAATCTGCCTTTTTGCTCACTGTTTTCTACATAAAGGTTTGTAACTGCATGATGTCCTGTAATCTGACACTGTTGTCGGTAGAGCTGGGTATTACCCAGTACTTCACAATACAATAACTTGATACTTGGAACTTGATGTGTGTCTTGATACACTGAGATCCTTTAAAACTAGGGTTGAACGTTGACTAAATTAATATTTTCATAACGCAGAATAAAAAAATGCTTTGGGATTGTATGTTCACATTGTCCTTAATATCATAATACCAATGTCCTATGAATAATTCACTTTTTCAGCTGCAGATTCAGCTGCAGCAGCCACAGGTTCATAATTGATTGATAACAGTTTTATCATGAGTATATGGTGTTCACATATCTGTATCACGTATTGCCAAGAAGTCCGTCACGATATTTCTTGGTATCAATATTGTGAGCACAATCCGAGGTGGCTATGCGCTTTGTCACACTGTCACATTGTAGACATGCTTGATGGATTTGAGAGCTTTTGCCAGAGCCACGCCCTGTTTGGTCGACTGATGCACAGAGCATGTCTTAAATGACACAAATTCTGCTATAGTGACTTTTTTGAGCTTTAAAACATGTTCGAACAATGTTCCTTCACCAAAAACTTACCTGAAGTTACATTCACGCTGTTTTGAGGAATGTTTATTGAAAATCCGTCCCCCTCCGAGCGTCAAACACATGTCCTGCTGATCTTCCGTGATTTTCAGATGTATTTTCGGATCATCTACGTCAGTGGTTCCCAACCCCCGGGCCGGTCCGTGGATCAATTGGAACCGGGCCGCACAACAAATAATTAATTTATTATCAGAGTCTGAGCGATCTTTTATTTTGAAAAATGACCGGATTCTCTAGGATACATAAGAGCTTAGATTCTTGGCCCGAATCTGGGTTCGGGTCCACATTTTCCGCTCTGCTGTCGGGCTGAGTCGGGCGGCCCCAGGGGGCAGGGGCGCGCACGTGTGTAACATGTGCTCCACGGCGAAAGAGTGCGGTGTGCAGCCAGTGCTGTGTTGTTTTCCTCCTCATCCTCGAATAAAGTGGTCAAAATATGTGACGTGAGAAAAGACACTTTAATGAAAGCGTGCGGCTGCTACACGAAGTGAGGAGAGAGAAAGAGAGAGCACAAAGGAGGAAAAAGAGCAGGAGGAGAGAGAGAGATGCCACGGATGCCTTCCCAAAAATCTGAAGAAAGGAGCGAGGGAGAGGGATCATGTGGGCCAGCGCCAGCGAAGGAACAGGCACGTCTGGTATAGGAGACGTCCCGTTGGACAGGTAGAACACTGAACACTTGAAGCCCTGTCAGGTACACTTATTCTGCCAATAAAACTGCACAGAACTCAATTTAAGTAACTCCGGTTCTACACATGCGCGGGCCCGGTTCGGGTCGAATCTTGTAGCAAATGACTCGGGCTCGGGTCGGGTTCGGACAGTACGCGCGCAGGCTCGGCCAGGTCGGGCTTGAATTTTTGGGCCCGATCGAAACTCTAGGTTACATCTCGGTCAGTTGAGTGCTAAAATTTAACCCACAAGCTAATAAAATGAGTAAGAAACAGAAAGTTTCTTTGCGAAGGGGAAAAGGCCCAGAAGAGACAGAACAAGAGCCTCCGCCTTCCAAGAAAAAGAAAGCTTTTAACAGACAATACCAGAAATCCTATGTGAAATATGGACCTATCACGACAGGTGATTCCCACACACCGAGCTCTGCAGAATATGGACTGGCTCTAATGAGGCAATGAGGCCTTCAGAGCTGCTTCGACACTTAGAGACCAAGCACCCTGGATTAAAAGACAAGCCCCTGGACTATTTTGAAAGAAAAAAAAAAACAGGTACACAGTGGATTCACGTTTATTATGATAAACGCCCCCTCCCCTTCCAGGCCGCAGTAAAATTGTCAAGCGTTGAACAGTCCGCGGTGATAAAAAGGTTGGGGACCACTGATCTACGTCACTTATCTGAGGATGTTCCACAGTTTTAAGTCCTTAAATCATGGCTAAACTCGTTCTGAGCATTTCTGTCTCTAAACAACAAATCCGCACACTGACCTCTTTTCAGTGCTAACTTCACTAGATTGTATATTGCACTGGCGCCATCTGCTGGATGGATGCTCTCAGTAAATGTAATTTCATAGAATGAATAAACTTTTTGTCTACATGAGATGGTTGAGATGGTCTACATGATATTTCAGGCACTCAAGAGCATGTTTAAAGTCTAATAATAATATGAAAAATGCAGAATATTTTTCCTTTAACACGACCAAGAATTTCTCTATTCAACTACAGCCCTACGTATCGTCCATAAAATGTTGTAAATTGATTAATTGCTGGCTTTATAAAAAATGATAGATTAACTGTTGACCACCCCATGTTTTTTGTTACATTTTATATAAAACAAGCTTAAAAAGTATCATAAAAAGTAGCTCTCACTTAAGACAAAACGTTCATAGATTTATAAACTTTAATAAATTCTTGCTTTGTTAATATGTATGTGGCTTTTGTTTGGTAGATGTTCAGATGGGACTAGATTCATGGGTTTCATAATTATGAAAAATGCGGACTGTTGCCATGGCAATTAACAATTTAAAACAAAATACTTCTTAGTTTGAAAGGGAAAACATCCTCAAAACGACCTATAACTGGAAGCTGAAACCCATAAATAAATGTTTAATGTTAAAGGCACTGTACCTGATTTTTACTGCCTCAAAAACATGAACCACAGAACTAGTTAATTTTAAATTGTTATTCCTCACTTAACGCATTCCTAGCATCTTAATTATTCACCGTGATGAGTTTATAAGCGCTTTTCACAGCTTTCATCGCCATTGCTAACAATAAATAGCATGCTAACAGCGCCCTTCCTGGTTCTCATATGATTAAATGCTACATCAGGTACAGCCACTTTAAGTTCCCAATTAATCAATATTAAAGTGGCTGTGCCTAATTTCTTGCATGTAATAAGGTAAAATATGTGTTGCTCCTGTGTAGATGTATTGTAAAAGCATCTATTCGAGTAAAAATGAGACAGACGTGTGCTGTTTGCATCTAAGCATACAGTGTTTTGTTCTACGTAAACCAGAAAGTGAACTGTTAACATGCTGGTTGTTAGTTTGACTGCGATGACAAAACTCGCTCTGGCCTCTGAAAGTCGTGAAAAGCACTATAAACTCATCGCTGTGAATAATTAAGATGCCACAAATGCGTTGGGTAAGTGAGTGATACAACCCCTGAAAAGCTGCTGGATCAGACAGTGTATCCCCGCCACCCTGAGACACTGTGCGGATGAGCTGACTCCTGTCTTCACGGACATTTTTAACTCCTCCCTGGAGTCATGCCATGTCCCAGCCTGCTTCAAGTCATCCATCATCGTCCCTGTCCCCAAGAAGCCCCGGATCACTGGACTTAATGACAAGCTCTCTCAGCTCGACGTGCCTGACTCCATCTGCAGGTGGATCACTGACTTCCTGACGGACTGGAGGCAGTGCGTGTGACTCGGGAAGAATGTCTCGGACACTCCACAGGGCTGTGTACTTTCTCCCCTGCTCTTCTCCCTGTGACACCAACTGCTGCACCTCCAGCCACGAATCTGTAAAACTGATCAAGTTTGAAGACGACACCACCCTCATCGGACTCATCTCGGACGGCGATGAGTCTGTCTACAGGAGGGAGGTGGACCGGCTGGTGTCCTGGTGCAGCACCAACAACCTGGAGCTCAACGCCCAGAAGACAGTGGAGATGATCGTGGACTTCAGGAAAGTCTCAGCCCCCTGCCCCCCCTTGCCCTGACAGACTCTCCCATCGCCACCGTGGACTCTTTCCACTTCCTCGGCACCACCATCACTCAGGACCTCAAGTGGAGCCGACCATCAGCTCCATCAGTCAGGCCCAGCAGAGGATGTACTTCCTGAGTACAGCCAAGCTGCCGGCGCAGATGATGGTGCAGTTCTACACGGCCATCATCGAGTCCATCCTCCCCTCCCCCATCACTGTGTGGTCCATCCTCCCCTCCCCCATCACTGTGTGGTCCATCCTCACCTCCTCCATCACCGTGTGGTACAGGAGCTACAGCCAGGGACAAACAGAGACTACAGCGCATTGTGCCTCTGCTGAGAAGGTGATCGGCTGCAGCCTTCCATCTGTCCAGGACCTTTTCGTCTCCAGGACTCGGGGACGAGCAGGTTGGATCACAGCTGACCCTTCTCACCTGGACACGGACTATTTGAGCCACTCCCCTCGGGCAGGAGGCTACAGTCCATCCGGACCAGAACCTCCCGCCACAAGAACAGTTTCTTTCCCTCTGCCGTTGGACTCATGAACACTCTGTAACACCTGCCACTTTAACAATATATTATATAAGAACTATCTATTTGTACTGCCACATTTGCACTACATTTGCACTACTATCTGGCCAACTGTACATTTTCTGTATATAGTCCAAGTCTATTTTATTTTATTCTTAATTTTATACATGCCTTCTTTTATATATTTTGCTACTGTTTTATTCATTGTTATATGTTGCACCTTACACCAAAACAAGTTCCTAGTTTGTGAATTTTGTTGTGAACTGGCTCAGTTTTTCACGAAAGACGAATCAGGTGCAGTGCCTTTAACTTCTGTTGCAATTAAAAATGTAATTGAAAAGTCATGGTTGGTTGCTTTTTGTTGATGATCATTTGAGGGATTGCAGAGTCAACAGATGTGTCACAAACAGCATTAGTTTGAACAAGATGGAAAACAGGCATAATATAAGTTTAAGTCTTGTCTGTTACCTTTGAACTCATGAGTCGGTCACATTGCTGTCAAGGCCTTTTTATATAACGTTCTTCATTCTTCCACTGACTGTATCATGTAGAGTTTCTAGGCAACTGTGGATCTTTTCTTACATTATGCAAACAAAAAACAATAGTGTCTGCACAGATGTTACAGACGATATGTAAATGTGGATCTCACGCTGAAGAAGAAGAATTTTTTGAAAAGGACTCCTGCTTTAGACTTTCGACTGTGTTTAACAGTTTTAGTGCTGTTTTCAGGAGGTTGACGAGGATATTTAGACCATTTTTTAATGACTAATTGAACTCCAGTTTAGTTACAGACACGTTATTTTTTTCTGCCGTTCTGCCAAGACTCTGCTATCTTACCTGCCCCAAAGCTCTAAACTTAACCAAATTATCTGTAACCTAACCTAACACTAATCATAACCCTAATCTTACCCTAATTTTGAAACAGATATTCTAAAAAATAAACTTTTGCAACCATAACCACCAATGCAAAGTAATGGTCTGTGGCAATAGTGGGTTGAGGAAAAAATGTGTTCTGGACTATTCTAAGTTTAGATTTGGTTTAGCTCTTTCCTCTCCTGGTCCATTATTGGTTAACATTAGTTCTGCCATGGATTAGCCCTGGTTTAGCCTTGGTTTATCCCTTGTTTATCTTAAGATCTGGCAATAAGGCCAAAACTTTTTCTGACATCTGCAACTTGCTTTGCTTGACTTTTTAGTGCATCTCCTGAAGTTACACCTGAAAAACAATTTTCATTGTGTTAGATCTGGTTTAGACCTGCTTCAGTCCCAGGTAATTCCTTGCCTACATTTGATTTAGTCCAATACTAAATCAAATGTAAGACAATTTATAATTTATCCATAGAATTGTTTTGCAATCCTAGTTTAGACCTGGTTTTGTCTTGAGTCTTGGTCTAGTCCTGTTTAAGTCCAAGTTTACACCTGGTTTGAACCTGTATTAGATCTTGTTTAGACCTGGTTTCGTCATGGTCTAGTCCTGGTTTAGTCCTGGTTCACACCTAGATTTGTAGATGTTCCATTTGAGCCTTGGAATAATCCCTGTTTATTCCTGCTTTAGTCCTTGTTAAATCTTGTCATTATTTAGTCCTAGTTTACACCTGGTTCAGTTGAAGTTCACACCTTGGTTTAATCCTGGTTTAGTCCTGGTTTAGAGCTTGTTTGGACCTTATTGGATTGTGCTCTAGTCTTGATTTAGTACTAGTTCTTACCTGCTTTAGTAGAAGTTCACGTCTTGGTTTAATCTTGGTTCAGTCCTACTTTAGTCCTGTTTTAGGCCTGCTTCAGTCGCTTTAGTTCTTGTTAAATCTTGGCATACCATAGACATTATTTAGTCCTAGTTTAGTAAAAGTTCTGACCTTGGTTTAATCCTGGTTTAGAGCTCATTTGGACCTCATTGGGTTGTGATCTAGTCCTGGTTTAGTCCTAGTTCACACCAGGATTTGTTGATGTTCTGGCTGAGCCTTGGTTTAATCCTGGTTTAGTCCTAGTTTAGTCCTGCATTACAGCTGCTTTAGTTGCTTTAGTCCTTGTTAAGTCTTTAGACGTAGTTTCCACCTGGTTTTGTAAAAGTTCACACCTTGATTTAATGGTAGTTTAGTCCTTTTCAAGTCCTAAAACCTGGCCTAGTTCAGTATTATCCTCCGACTTGCAGGTTTTCCCAATTATTTCTCCCAGTTTTAACAAATTTCCAAATGCCAAATTTAGGCGCGCACATGTTCTGCCAAAATCTTTATTCTTAGCAGGTGGGATAATCCGTGAAACTGCAATCAGGGCTCCGCGGGACACTGAGCTTTCTAATTAAAGCCATGTTAATGACATTCTGGTACATGTGTCAGCGCGAGAGAGGGGAGGAAGAGCGGGGGAGAGAGGGGAGGCGACAGGGATGAGCGAGAGAAAGTACAGAAGAGGGAAGGCTAGTTTGACGGAAATGGAGAGGATTGGAAAATGGCAGCAGAGGAAAGGAGAGAAGAGCTTAATGGAGGGAAAGAGAGAAGCGCGAGGAGATCAGGGAGGTGAGGGAACGAGAGGAGGTATTGGCAGCGTGACTGAGCCCTGATCAGCTCTGGGACTTATTAAGGATTTACACAAACACTCCATGTTTGTAAACACGAGTTCAGCTCCATTTTGCGACGCTGGAAACCGGGCAATAACCGGTTATTGTTTGTAGGTGTGTTTTTGTTGCTTTTGAACGAATTTTTGTAACTTTTGGTCGCGCTTTTGTTGCTTATTTCAGAACATGTTTGTACAAATTTTATTGTGCAGCTCTGGTCTATAAAAGGTAAATAAAGTTATCTGCTCAGAGGCTTCAGAGGCTAAACAACAGGAGAAAAAGTGTGTTTGAACAGACAGCTGCATTAAAGAGACAAACAGTGAATCATGATACGACGATTTCACAAAAATAGCAGATTGTCACAGAGACCAGCTCATGATTCGATTGTTATCACCGTATCACTGAGCCCTAGGGTTGAGCATTTTAAGACGTGTGTCCTGGTGTAAAAACTACAAACTGAAGTCACATTTTGAACACGTTGTTGTTTCCTGCAGAGGAAGAAGACGGCAGGGATCTTTCCAAAATGGAGGAGAAGATCTGGGACCCCAACAGTTCACTCACAGAGAAACAGATCGACCAGTTTTTAGTCGTGGCTCGGTAAGTTACCATCGAGATAAAACGCTATGTTCACTTAACTTGAAAACTGCCCTTCTGCTGGTGATGAGGCCGAAATACTGGTGCATTTAGAAATCGAACAATATCAGACAGACTTTCTCATTATCGAAAAGGGGGAAGATATATGGTTAGGCAAAAAATTAGATCAAGGAATTTATCTTGCGTTTGTTAAATTACTCCTGGTTTATCGTCAGATTTAGTTGCCTTTGTTTCACTTCCTGCGTCTCTTTATGCATGTGTAGTGTTGGGTTTGGCTGATGTTAGATGTATTATGCAGTGGAGATATTATAATTTCAATCTTCTTAATAATTCAATCCTTCAATAAAAAGGAAACTGCACATGCGCTTTGTTTTGCAAACCATGTCGGCTCAACATACAAGTTACATTCACAGGTTTATTACGAGAGCAGGTCAGCGTTTGGTGAGAAATTATTATTTTCTGTTTATGTATTCACTGAAACTTTAGTGCAAAAATATCCACAGACCTCAAATTATACAAAATAGAGCTGCTCATACCATGTTGAGATGCCACTGCTTTACAAGGATTACAGAAACGCATTAACTTTTAGGTTGGTTGTTAATTAAAGACAAGTTAATTATTCAACAGCTGTGTTTATTAGAAATGTAATTCATACAAAATGACCTAATGTCCTATTTCACACAGTGCCCTTTAGCCGAAGCTTGACGTGTCTTAAAGGTGGATGTACACTGCCAAGAGCCAGAACATACATGCAAAAAAGAACTTTGTATTAAGCCATGCAACTCTGGAATTCTTTGCGTAGAGATGTTATTAAAATAGAAAATAAAGTATTTTTAAAAGGGTATTAAAAAAACACTGCATAGTAAATTTGATGTAGACGACATTAATGATACTTCTCTTTTTGACTGCTCTTTAAGATGTTACATTTGTAGCTTTGTGGATCCAAAAAATAAGTATTGTTTTTACGTTCTTCCTCACTGAATCATGGCGTGTAGCTCCTCCTCAGCTCAATCTGAGGTCGTGTGCTGCTTCAGATCCTCAGACGGCCCGGTACGGTCCACTGAAGATGGAGCAAACGTTTCCAGACTGGCCCGATCTGCTCCGTGGCAAACTCATGGAAATGCGCCTGTAGTGCAGCTTTAGATTTGACATTTTTGCACTCTTAAAGCCGCATCACTAGTTTTTCAAATGTGAAAGGAGTTAGTTAGTTCCCAGGTCTCACAAGCCCTTCAGTACGTCGCTGTTATTCTCTGGCCAGAACTGCTTTTTTCAGACCGCAAACTGAAGCAGAGCCAACACTTGGTCAATCCTTGCCTTGTTTAGGACCCTTTCTTTTGGGTTTGCAACGGATAAAACACTTTATAGATGCAGACAGTGCGCAGCGGTCTGAGTTTGTGATGCTTTTACTATGTACTCTAAATGTTCTCTGTTTACCCGGGTTTACAATCCTCTTTATTTCTCCTCAGGTCTGTGGGAACGTTTGCTCGAGCTCTGGACTGCAGCAGCTCAGTCCGACAGCCCAGTCTGCACATGAGCGCCGCCGCAGCCTCCAGAGACATCACCCTGGTAAGAGAAACACGCCACGTTTGTGAGCGTTTGATCAGTGGCCACTCCACAGAACAGCAGCTCCGACCGTAAGAGAACAGAGCCACTGGAGTGTTCACAAAGGTCACATTCTGTAGGGGTTATTCATCATTTTCACTAGGGCTGGGTGATATGGCAAAAAAAAAACAATCTATTGCCTTTAATAGAGCTGCATAATTTAGGAAAAATATCTAATTGTGATTTTTCTGACCAGTGCGATTGTGATTAGGTTTGCAATTTATGTTTTAATAGTAAGATTCTGTTCAAATTCACGTTAAACACAATTTTGTCGCTTTTAGTCACGTTTTTGTCACGTTCAGTTGTGTTTGTCATGTTTAAACACGTCATTGTCACTTTTAGTTACGTCTTTGTCGCTTCTGAATGCATTTTTGTTGCGCTTTTGTCGCTTGTTTCCGTTTGTACAAATCCAAACTACAGTGTTTGCAGTTTTCATTCAAATTAAAGCAAGACATTTTGTTGTTTGTGGAAGAAATGATTGCACTTTAGAAATTATAGCCTTTGCAATTTTCTAATTGTTTTCATAAAAATTACGATTTTGTGTCGATTTGGTTTAACTGTGCAGCCCTGGCCTTTAAGAGGTAAACAAAGTCATCTGCTCAGAGGCTTCAGAGGCTAAACAACAGGAGAAAAAGTGTGTTTGAACAGACAGCTGCATTAAAGAGACAAACAGGCAATCGCGATACCACGATTTCACAAAAATTGTCAAAGATTGTCACAGGGACGAGCTCATCATTCCATTTTGATCACCGTGTCACCCAGCACTCATTTTCACCGCTTAAATTGGGCATTAATTGAGTTCCAGCGTCGTCTTCCACGCTTGTGTTGTCTGTCTGCCTTTGTGGCGCAGACGTGTTAAGCCCCCTGGTTGTTCGCGGCTCGTCTTTATCGTGATCTGGGCTCGGTCACATCCGCTCAGCCCCAGATCTGCTCCTCATTTATAAAACATGGCGGAGGCCCCCGAGCTCCTCCCACCGCGGCGTCTGAAGCACAGCCTGGAGCCGCGCGCTGAAATCTGACTGCAGCGAGAGAAGAGAAGAAGAGGATCAGAGCGGCAGAACACAGTGTAGAAAACAGAGAGCGGTGAAAACGAGGCTTGTACTGTGTAGAGAAACTGTAATGGCATTGCAGTGTTAGGGATTAAGGATGGGACACTACAGTTTTGTTTTTGTTCGGTTCTTGTCTCGATACATGTGTTCAAATTCTGAAATACTTTAGATTTCGTTGGGCCTCAGAAGAGCAACTTTTTTCTGTTTATTTGCATTATAAAACAGCAGTTTTTGTGTTAAAGGCCCTGTGCCTAATTTTTATTGTTTTGAAACATGAAAAACAGAACTAGTCCATGTTAAAGTCACACGTATCACTCACTTTTATAATGCAGTCCCAGCCAGGGCTGCACAATATCGGAAATTAGTGCGATACGGGTGTCATTTGCTGCGATAACGATATTATCGTGATATTATTTCCTCATTTGCATATATTTTTCTTTTATTTTCCAGGTATAAAGGATAACTCACCTCTTACTTTAAAATATAGTCACTTAGGTACAAATATAGGCACATTAGAGACCTTTAGCCCCTCCTTGAACCGCCACCTTAACGTGGTGGAGGGGTTTGAGTACCCGAATGATCCTGGGAGCTATGTTGTCGGGGGCTTCATGCCCCTGGTAGGGTCACCCATGGCAAACAGGTCCTGGGTGACGGGTCAGACTAAGAGCGGTTCCAAAGCCCCTTATGAATTGTTTAATAACAAGGCCAGTTACGTCGCCCGGATCGGCGTCACCAGGGCCCCACCCTGGAGCCAGGCCTGGGGTGGGTGCACGACGGCGAGCGCCTGGTGGCCGGGCCTTTCCCCATGGGGCCCGGCCGGGCCCAGCCCGAAGGAGCGACGTGGGGCCGTCCCCCCGTGGACCCACCACCTGCGGGAGGATCCGTAAGGGGCCGGTGCAAAAGTGATCCGGGCAGTAGTCGAAGGCGGGGGCCTCGACGACCGGATCCCAGGACACAGAAACTGGCTCTAGGGACATGGAACGTCACCTCGCTGGGGGGGAAGGAGCCTGAGCTCGTGCGGGAGGTCGAGCGCTACCGACTAGATATAGTTGGCCTCACCTCCACGCACAGCCTGGGCTCTGGAACCCGTCTCCTCGAGAGGGGCTGGGCGCTCCATTTCTCTGGCGTTGCCCGCGGGGAGAGGCGGCGAGCTGGTGTGGGCTTACTCATAGCCCCTCAGCTCAGCCGTCACGTGTTGGAGTTTACCCCGGTGAACGAGAGGGTCGCGTCCCTTCGCCTTCGGGTGGGGGACAGGTCTCTCACCGTTGTGTCGGCCTACGGGCCGAACAGCGGTGTAGAGTACCAGGCCTTCTTGGAGTCCCTGGGATGGGTACTGGACGGTGCACCGCCTGGGGTCGTTCTACTGGGGGACTTCAACGCCCACGTGGGCAACGACAGTGACACCTGGAGAGGGCTAATCGGGAGGAACGCCCCCCCTGATCTGAACCCGAGTGGTGTTCAGTTATTGGACTTCTGTGCTAGTCGTGGTTTGTCTATAACGAACACCATGTTCAAGCACAAGGGTGTCCATCAGTGCACGTGGCACCTAGGACACCCTAGGCCGGAGGTCGATGATCGACTTTGTTGTCGTGTCATCTGACCTTCGGCCGCGTGTCTTGGACACTCGGGTGAAGATCCGCTGGCGGGGGAGGAAGCCGGACAGACTTGGCAGGCCCAAGCGTATTGTGAGGGTCTGCTGGGAACGTCTGGCAGAGCCCTCTGTCAGCAGGGTCTTCAACTCACACCTCCGGGAGAACTTCTCCCAGATCCCGGGGGAGGCTGGGGACATGGAGTCTGAGTGGACCATGTTCTCCACCTCCATTGTCGATGCGGCGGCTCGTAGCTGTGGTTGCAAGGTCTCTGGTGCCTGTCGCGGCGGTAATCCGCGAACCCGGTGGTGGACACCGGAAGTAAGGGATGCCGTCAGGCTGAAGAAGGAGTTCTATCAGGCCTTGTTGGCTTGTGGGACTCCTGAAGCAGCCGACAGGTACCGGCAGGCTGCGCACGCGTTGCGGCGGTCGCAGAGGCAAAAACTCGGGATTGGGAGGAGTTCGGGGAGGCCATGGAGGAGGACTATCGGTTGGCCTCAAAGAAATTCTGGCAAACGGTCCGTCGCCTCAGGAGGGGGAAGCAGTGCTTCACCAACATCGTTTACGGTGCGGGTGGAGAGCTGCTGACCTCGACTGGGGATGTTGTCGGACGGTGGAAGGAATACTTTGAGGACCTCCTCAATCCCACTGTCACGTCTTCCGAGGAGGAAGCAGAGACTGAGACCTTGGAGGTGGACTCGTCCATCACCCTGGCTGAAGTCACTGAGGTGGTTGGCAAGCTCCTTGGTGGCAAGGCTCCGGGGGTGGATGAGATCCGTCCTGAGTATCTTAAGTCTCTGGATGTTGTGGGACTGTCTTGGCTAACACGTCTCTGCAACATCGCGTGGCGGTCTGGGACGGTACCTCTGGACTGGCAGACCGGGGTGGTGGTCCCTCTGTATAAGAAGGGGGACCGGAGGGTGTGTTCCAATTATAGGGGAATCACACTCCTCAGCCTCCCCGGTAAGGTCTATTCCAGGGTACTGGAGAGGAGAATCCGACCGATAGTCGAACCTTGGATTCAGGAGGAACAGTGTGGTTTTCGTCCCGGTCGTGGAACACTGGACCAGCTCTATACTCTCCATCGGGTGCTCGAGGGTTCATGGGAGTTTGCCCAACCAGTCCACATGTGCTTTGTGGATCTGGAGAAGGCATTCGACCGTGTGCCCCGGGGCGCCTTGTGGGGAGTGCTCCGGGAGTATGGGGTCCGGGGCCCTTTGCTAAGGGCTGTCCGGTCCCTATATGACCGGAGCAGGAGCTGTGTTCGCATTGCCGGCAGTAAGTCAGACCTGTTCCCGGTGCATGTTGGACTCCGCCAGGGCTGCCCTTTGTCACCGGTTCTGTTCATAATTTTTATGGACAGAATTTCTAGGCGCAGTCAGGGCGTGGAGGGTGTCCAGTTTGGGAACCACAGGATCTCATCTCTGCTGTTTGCAGATGATGTCGTCCTGATGGCTTCCTCAAACCAGGACCTGCAGCATGCACTGGGACGGTTTGCAGCCGAGTGTGAAGCGGCTGGGATGAAGATCAGCTCCTCCAAATCTGAGGCCATGGTTCTCAACTGGAAAAAGGTGGCTTGCCCTCTCCGGGTGGGTGGAGAGTCCTTGCCTCAAGTGGAGGAGTTCAAGTATCTCGGGGTCTTGTTCACGAGTGAGGGAAGGATGGAGCGTGAGATTGACAGGCGGATCGGTGCAGCGTTTGCAGTGATGCGGGCGCTGTATCGGACTGTTGTGGTAAAGAAAGAGCTGAGTCGAAAGACAAAGCTCTCGATTTACCGGTCAATCTACGTTCCGACCCTCACCTATGGTCATGAGCTTTGGGTAATGACCGAAAGGACGAGATCGCGGATACAAGCGGTCGAAATGAGCTTTCTCCGCCGGGTGGCTGGGCGCTCCCTTAGAGATAGGGTGAGGAGCTCAGTCACACGGGAGGCGCTCAGAGTAGAGCCGCTGCTCCTCCACGTCGAGAGGAGCCAGCTGAGGTGGCTCGGGCATCTGTTCCGGATGCCTCCTGGACGCCTCCCTTGGGAGGTGTTCTGGGCATGTCCCACCGGGAGGCGGCCCCGGGGTAGACCCAGGAGCTGGAGGAAGTGTCTGGGGTGAAGGAAGTCTGGGAGTCCCTGCTTAGACTGCTGCCCCCGCGACCCGGCCCCGGATAAGCGGAAGAAGATGGATGGATGGATGGATGGATAGAGACCTTTAGAGTGTTAAAACCTGGAGTTGCTTTATTACTCTGCAAACTATAAAAATACATTACTGGGGCATTTTAAAACATTTCAGACATTTCATTCACCTTCATTTATGTGTGTGTGTGTGTGTGTGTGAAATAGTCGAAAAAGTTATGAGGATTTTGAAGCAAAAGGTTAAACAAAAAACACTGAAACATTCACTTCTGTACTTAACAAAACAGCGCTTTTGGATTCTTACTGGTAAAAACAGTAAAGTGCTATAAAAAAGTAAAGTAAAAACAAGCTCGGGCGCACAAGAAACGCAAGATGCATTTAACCATTAGAAACTATCGCCCATGTTTGCGATATGCATATATCAACAAGTGCGATAACCACTGTTCCCTCTAAGCTGCGCGCGTGTGCAATTGCGCACAGCTCCCAGGGGCATCGCGCAGAGAAAATCTGAGTTGCGCACGAGAGAAAGAGAGAGAGGAAAAGAGGTAGAGGCGCGAGCCACAAACAGTGACGTGCACCTGAACATAACTGATCATTAACAGCACAAAGCGCCAAATCAAAGGCTCCGGGGGAACTAAAGTTCTACATCCCATACGCTTTTAAGTAGACTTTCTTCTGGACCAACCCACCTCGTTTTCACGGAGAACAAACAGCTGACGAACTAATGCGTCTAGAATAGCGCAAATGACCGCGAAGACTCGCGCTCCCCATCAGGGGTGAAGGCATTACGGCCCATTACTGCGGACCCCTAAAATATTTGCTGGTAGTACGCTGTACCAGCAGGCACGCAGACGACGAGCTCCTCCACCTGACGCACGGAAAAGTAGTCCCACTAAAATCATTGCCTCTGGAGTCAAACCATCACATTAGACACAAACTTAATCCAGGGTCAGACTGTGCACTTTTTGAGATTTAATCAACCCAACCCCGAAGTCTCAGAAGTCACGATGACAAACTTGATTTGAGTTCATTCATTTTGGATCTGACTTGTCTCCGCGCGTCTTTACGCGGCGACAGTGTGAGGGCCGTGAGCAGCGCGGCACAGACACAGACTTCTCAGACTCCTCTGTCTTCAGCACCAGTGAAAAATCATGAACCAATCAGAGCAAACGCCACAGCGGATCTACAAAGTTTAGCGCTTCGCACAGTTTTCGCGTGGATTAATATGTAAATTAGCCGCGTGCGTAACGAGGCGTTAAGTGCTCTATGCGCAAAGAATAATAATAATAATAATAATAAGTGAAAATTGGAATGAAAATGAATGGCCACTGACTTATTTTGGCTATTGAAGACTGTCTTGTTGTATCAGAGCTACAGTAAAGTCTAATCAATGACATCCTTAGTCATAAATTAACTGTAAATTATCATTAGGCCTATTTGAAACATTAGGATCTAAACATGACACACAGGTTACTTTGTCCAGAGGCTTCCAGAGGAAATGTAAGCAGGTTACTGAAAATTGCACAGAAGTGTTGCTGGATGTGAGTTAGTCTTCATGTTAAAATGCATCAAAAATGTGAAAGCTTTGGAGGGGAAAACACCATGACCCTGATTTGATGATATCCATTTTTTAATTATTATTAATTCTACCTAAACCAAATTATAGCTGAGGGACTATGATCAGAGAGAGGAGCAGAGGACGGTGCAGCTCACAGACAGGGGGCGCTGTAGTCCAGGAGCTGTGATCAGAGAGAGAAGGACAGAGCAGCTCACAGACAGGGGGCACTGAGGAGCAGAGGACAGTGCAGCTCACAGAGAAACACTGATAAGATTTAGACACAAGTGATCAGCAGCATGTGGACTACACAGGTTAGCACAACTGTGCCACAGGTTTTCTTATGATAAACAAAGCCTCCATTTGAATCTTGAGCAGAAGTAGCCTGCAATCATTATGTGTGATTAAAGGTGCACTATGGAACTTTTGTGTGGAGGGCCTGCCATCAGCCTATTGCATGACCATAAAATGTATCACTGTAGCATTTGAATTTGTTGATCTAAAAAACACTCAGACACATGAAAAATTAGAGGGAACATTGGCGATAACGACATTTTTTCTATATATTGTGCAGCTCTAGTCCCAGCATCCTAAATATTCCACCTCCATGAGTTTTAAGGCACATTTCACCAGTTTCTGAGCCTAGAGCGTCACGGACTGTCCAGGTAACGCTAACAAACATTAGCATGCTAACGGCTTCTCTCTTAGGATGAAACGCTCTATAAATAGATGCAGAGTAAACACTGTGGTCTCATTTTCACCCAAATAGATACTTTTACAAAATATATCTGGTGTGACAAAACTAAATTTACTTTAAAACATGCAAAATATCGGAAACATGGACTAGTTCAGTTTTTCCCGTTTTCACAATTGTAAAAATCAGGTACAGCCCCTTTAAAGGACGCAGATTCTGCTATAGGGACTTTTTTGAGCTTTTAACCCTGTTCTAACGATGTTTATTCATCAAAAACTTACCTGGAGTTGCATTTAGCTTCGTTCACGCTGGTTTGATGAATCCTGGTTACCTCCGATGATCAAAAACACTCCCTTTAGAATTCCCTCGATGTGTAACGTTTTTTCTATGTGTGCCGCGGCTCAGAGAATCTTCAGGTTTGTTTTTAAGTCCATAAATCATCGGCAGACTCATTAGTTTATAGACCATGTCATTGTTCAGTTACTCTGAAGCTCCATGTTTGCTTTGAAACGGGCAGGTCATACGTCAGTGGTTCCCAAACTTTTTTAGTCATTTGAATTTCCAGGATAGAAAGGTCAGTTAGTTTGCTTTTCTATAACAAACGATGGACAAACTATGATTTTCTCGCCTTAAAATTGTATTTTAGCTTCAAAAGAATCTAATTTATGGAATAGTATCTGATATATCTTGATAAAATGAAAAATTATTGTGGGCTCAACATTTCTGTGAGTATTTCTCAAGTAAAACCCATAAATCTGGAATGTACCTTCATCAAAAATGCAAAGAGTTTACCATAATTTCCTAAAACATAGGCAAGGCAAGGCAAGGCAAGTTTATTTGTAGAGCACAATTCGTACACAGGGCAATTCAAAGTGCTTTACATAAACAGGAAAAGTTGCATTAAAATCACAAAACACAAAAAGACACACAGAATCATTTAAAAATAATTTAAAAATAAAGTGCTTTAAAAGAGAAGAGTGCAGATAGATCTTTCAGTCGTATGCACGTCTAAAGAGAACTGTTTTTAGCCTGGATTTAAACATTGTCAGAGTGGAGGCCTGTCTCACATCTTCAGGGAGACTGTTCCAGATTTTAGCTGCAAAAAACTGAAATGCTGATTCCCCATGTTTAGTCCTGACCTAGGCACCTGCAGGAGGCCGGTCCCTGAGGTCCTCAGAGTACGAGATGGTTCATATGGCTCTAACATGTCAGAGATGTACTTTGGTGCTTGGCCGTGGAGAGACTTGAACACAAGCAAAGCTGCTTTAAAGTCAATTCTCTGAGCCACAGGAAGCCAGTGCAGAGACCTGAGCACAGGGCTAATGTGATCGTACTTCCTGGTTCTTGTCAGGACCCGAGCAGCAGCGTTTCTGATGTACTGCAGCTGTTTTACAGCTCGCTTGGAGAGGCCAGTGAACAGGCTTGCAGTAGTCTAACCTACTGGAGACAAATGCATGGATAAGTCTCTCCAAGTCTGGTTTAGACACTATACCTTTAATTTTGGCAATGTTTTTTAGGTGGTAAAAGGCTGTTGATGTTATTGATTTGATGTGGCTGTTAAAGTTCAGGTCTGAGTCCATTATTACCCCCAGATTTCTAACTTGATTTGTCGAGAGACTGGAGGTGACTGCTGACACTTTCTCTCTGTTTCTGCGGCCCAAAGACGATGATTTCAGTCTTGTCTGAGTTTAGCTGAAGAAAATTGTTTTGCATCCACAAGCTGATCTGTTGGATGCAGTGACAGAGTGAATCCACTGGTCCATATTCACCTGCCGTCAGTGAGACATAGATCTGAGTGTCATCTGCGAAGTTGTGATAAGACACATTTGTGCTGAGTATTAACTGACCTAAGGGCAGCATATAGAGGTTGAACAGAAGGGGTCCCAGGATTGACCCTTGGGGCACCCCACAGGTCAAGCTCACGTGGTCTGAGACACAGTTACCAATCTCAACAAAGTACTCTCTGTCCTCAAGGTAAGACTTCAACCAATTTAGGCAGTGCCAGTGATGCCCACCCAGTCCTCTAGTCTCTGTAGGAGGATCCTATGATCGACAGTGTCAAAAGCAGCGCCAGATCTAACAGAATTAAGACTGAGGCTTTGCCCACGCCAGTGTTCAGGCGATGTCATTTGTCACCTTGATAAGAGCAGTCTCAGTGCTGTGATGAGCTCTAAAACCTGACTGAAAAACGCCAAATGAGTTGTTTATTAAGAGGAAGTCAGTGAGCTGTTGGTAAAAAACCTTTTCGAGGACTTTGCCTAAAAATGGCAGATTTGAGATGGGCCGATAATTTTTCAGTACTGAGGCATCAAGACTGCTCTTCTTTAGAGAGGCTTAATGACCGCAGTTTTCAAGGCCCTTGGGAATGTTCCAGATTGAAGCGACATGTTAACTATGTGAGTGAGTGGTGTTAACAAAGTGCTCAGAACAGACTTTAGAAATCTGGTGGGTAACACATCGAGGCAGCATGTAGAAGAACTCAGACTGGTGATGATCTCTTGGACAGTTTTGTCAGTTACAGGTGCAAACTGAGTCAGCTCTAAATGTGTAGGTGGTTTTAAAGTTATTATTTGCACTGTGGAATTTATGGCATTTTTAATGCCCTGAACCTTGTCATTAAAGAATACTGCAAACTCATTGCACTTTAGCTGTGGAAATTAGTTCTAATGGCAGCAGAATTGAGGGTTTGTTAGTCTGTTTACTGTTGCAAACAGAGCACGCGAGTTATTACTGCAATTTCCAATTATTTCAGAAAAATCCTTCCCTTGTTTTACATAAAATGAGGTTGTACATATACAACTTTTCTCTATAAATCTCTTTATGAATCTGGAGCTTTGACTTGCGCCATTTTCGCCAGCCCCGCTGGCACTCCCTTTTTGTGCCCTGACTGTCTCATTATTCTCCATGGCGCCTTTCTGCTTATTTTTAACCATTTTAACCTTCATAGGAGCAATGGTGTCCAGAACATTCAAGATATTAGATGTAACAGAATTTAAAAAGTCACAACCTTTGAACATGAAGGATTTTCAAGTTTATCATTTCCATGAAGAGCGCACTTGTGCTGTCATTTATGTGTCTCTCCGAACAACTGCAGGACCAGTCGGGTGATTTGGGAAAACAGACAGGTCAAAGAAAACACAGAAATGATCAGACAGTGCCACATCGACCACACTGACGCTTTGAAATATTAACCCTTTAGTAATTAGCAGGTCCAGAGTGTGTCCTCTGCTGTGGGTGGGGCCACTACATGCTGAGTAAGACCAAAGGTTTCAAGGACAGCATCAAGCTCTTTAGCGCTTTCTGTCGCAAACATTATCCACGTGAACATTGAAATCACCTGTAATGACCAAACGCCAAAGTCTGTGCATACAACTGAAAGCATCTCAGTAAAATCATCAATAAAACCTTTGGCAGTGCTGGGGAGGCCTTGTACAGGACAATGTAGAGTATGGAGGAGACTGTTTTAGCTCCAATTTAAAATATAAATACTCAAATGATGAAAACACCCCAAAAGACAACCTATGGGTAACTATTTTATCTCTAAAAACTGCACAGACACCTCCACCCTTCTTGTTGTCGCTGTTTCAGATTCAAACTTGAAGCTCGGTGGAGTCGCTTCTATTAGAACTACATTCCCGCAGTTTTTGTCAAGCCATGTTTCAGTTAAAAACATAAAATCAAGATTATAAGAAGATATAAAATCATTAATTAAAAGTGATTTGTTACATAATGATCTGACATTAAGCACAGCAAGTTTCAGATTGGTTTCAATGTGACTGGACGTTATCTTTTCAGAGGGAATATGAATTAAATTTCTAAGATTGGACAGTCTAACTGTCCTTCTGTTCTCCAGTCTGTGTGACGTGACTACAGATATAACACAGTGCCACCGTTTTGTTTGACCATTTTCATGACCATAAGTCCCGGCAACGCTGTGACCCACTACTTCCTAGCTATGGGAGATAACAGTTCTGGGGGAGGTGGGGAGGGCGGCAAAGGGGGAGACCTGGAGGAGGTTTGGGCGTAAGGCTGAGTGGGGAGAGCTGGGAGGGCTTTGGGTGATGGACCAGGTGAAAGGCGAGGGGTGGAGGTGCAGGTCGTTTTGGTGAAGCAGGAGAGTTGAAGCTCCTGGGTGGTATGGGGGCACAGATTTGTATGGGGAAGAGTTCATCATTGCTGACATCAGAACTCTTGATCTTGCTAAATTAGGTGAGTGGAACCATCTTTACTCCTGATTTGATCAGACTTTCAAGATGGTTGGGAAGGTCCCTGGGTGAAGGTGGAGATGAAAAGGAGAGTGATGATTGAGTGGGAGTAGATGTTGCAGGGGGGACCCAGGACTGGTCTGAGGGTAGGGGTGGTGACCGGGCAGCTGCTGGGCCTGTCACTGACCGGTCCATGACTCCAGATGAGGACCCCAAGGGAGGGGGGACGGATGTTGAGCTTGAACCCTTCACTGGGGGCGGTGGAGATCTTTGTGGTGCTGCAGCTGATGAGCTCTTTACTGGAGGCAGTGGAGGTGATTTTGGAGCAGCTGGAGCTGAATCCTTTGCTGGGCCTGGTGGAGCTGCTGTTGATAAATCCTTTTGTGGAGTCGGCTGTTTTGTTACTGCTGATGTTGAAGCATTGACTTGGTCTCTGGCTGATTGATCCGGAGTTCTTCTCTCATTCCTCTCTTCTCGAACTATCTGTTCACGACCCTGTCCACAGCCATTCTGTATGCTGCCCTTATTAATGTAAAATACAATAATAAATGTGTTTAAAGCAGCTCTGATGTCACTCACATGTGTCTGAGGCTTTTCCTTTGACACAATCCTCTAACTTGTTCATATTTTATGTATATATTATATATTCTGAGGTTAAATTCCAGTTTCTCCAGTGAAATCTCATTATGTTGCACTTCACTTTTGCCTCCACTCTGAATTTAGAATGTTTTTGTTTACAAACTTTTAAAGGGTCAAATACTTGTTTCAGCCCTAGAATACGCCCTTCAGTGTTTTCCACGTTAACGACTCGGCGCCCATGGATCCTCAGCTTGTCTGTTTCCTCCCCTCAGTTCCACGCTATGGACAGCCTCCACGCGGCGGGTTACGACATGACCCGGGCCATCGCCTCGCTGGTGCCTCAGGGCGGCCCGGTGCTGTGTCGGGACGAGATGGAGGAGTGGAGCGCGTCTGAGGCCAATCTGTTCGAGGAGGCGCTGGAGAAGTACGGCAAGGACTTCACCGATATTCAGCAGGACTTTGTGAGTCACACGATTACAAAAACGTCTGAGTCATGGTTTGGGTTAGAATTAAAATGGGGGATGTGGAAATTTTAGGCCGAAAACCGAGCAAAGGGTCCAGTCAAATAATGGCTGAAAAAGTAAGTTGTAGTTGCGCGTCTATTTAGTGTTGGTTATTGTCTAAAACAGTTGTCATTTCTAGGGTTTTTGACTGGATAAAAGTTAATTACATGAATAACAACTGATACACTGCAGCGAAATATTGTTCAATCCCTAATAAAAATCATGATCATTTTACAGACACAACTTAAGAAGGAAGACTAGACTTTTTAACAGGTTTTTACAATTATTATTAGTGACGTGACTTGTATTTTAAAAGTCATTGTGGATCAGAACAGTGGGTTTGCTCCAGTTGGAGAGTACATTTCGCTTTTTTTATTCCTACATTTTGTTTGGGAGCACAGCATTTTGTTGTAATTCATTTGGACAATAATTTTAATCGCAATTAAAAATTTAACAAAAAGCAGAGCTCCACACTTGAGTTCACAACCAGAAATCAGAAACCAGAAATCAGATTCAGAAAGGTTTTTATTTCCATGGTCAGTGAAGAAAAGTCACAAACTATAACGTAAGGAGCAACAGACAATGTATAATAATAACAGTAAAAAGTATAGACTAGGCTAAAATAAGATCAAAAGAAGCAAATGCAAAATAAATCGCATAGAATGAAAGTTTAAGTACAAGTTACATCCTGCATAGAATAGTTTTGTTGTTAAAACTTTCTTTCTGTGAATTAACGTATGCCCTTAGATCAGGCCTGTTCGACTTAAGGCCCACTTTCTGATCTGGCCCTTAACCCGAGGCAGGGCAGGTTTATTTGTGGAGCACAATTCATGCACAAGGCAATTCAGAGTGCTTTACACAACAGGAAAAATAGCATTAAAATCAGAAAAAAATCTGAATCCTTTTAAAAATTACTTTAAAAGAGAGGAGTCCAGATAAAATCTTTCAGTCGCATGCACAGAAACAGAACTGTTTTAGCCTGGATTTGAACATCCAGAGCAGAGGCCTGTCTCATCTTCAGGAAGACTGTTCAGTTTTTATCTGCATAAAACTGAAATGCTGATTCCCCATGTTTAGTCCTGACTCTGGCACCAGCAGGAGGCCGGTCCGCGTTTAGACCTGACTCTGGCACCAGCAGGAGGCCGGTCCGCGTTTAGACCTGACTCTGGACACCAGCAGGAGGCCGGTCCATGTTTAGTGACATGACTGACCTGACTTTGGACCAGATATTTAAAAAAGTATTTTCTCTTGTTTACTGGTTATTTTCTGGGGTAGGATTACGTTTTACAAGGTTTGATCCTGGTTTAGTCCTTGTTTAATTCCACTTTAGACCTGGTTTGCTCATGGTTTAGACCTGATTTGGTTCTGGATTGGTCCTGGATCAGACCTGGTTGATATCTAGTCCTGGTTCGATCCTGATCCAGTATACAAGTGTGAATTTTGCAGAATAATGTTTGTAAAGCATTTTTCATTGTTTTCTTTGCCAAGTCTAATCTAGCAGTTGTTACTTCATCATTATTGAGAACAAATTGTGGACATTTTGCGTGACCCTCGACCCTCTGAAAAACCTGTCCCTCGGTGAAATAAAGTTGAATATTCTTGGCTCAGATCCTGTTCTTGAAGCAGTGCTTAGAGCTAAACGTTCAGGCAGTGATTCATCGCAGCGTCACGTAATGAATGGCACTGGTTTAAAATAGAAACTTTCCAGGTACAAGGTCTTCAACTCACAACAGGAATATAATCAGAAAATATAGATTTCTACACGCTGTGCCTCACAACAGCAAGATACTAACGCACCGAATATTTTCAGTCAGTTATTTTAATCGCTTGTACCTTTAGCTGATGTTTTTAGTTAAAACAATTGATTAATCGCAACTATCATTATTTAAATAATCATCAACCAATTTGATGAGTAAATAATGTTTTTTGAACTAGACACAACCTCCAAAAGCTGAGGGAGAATGTTTTATGAGTCAGACGAAGCAGAAATTCCTGTTAAATGACACAAGAAACAAGGAAAGTTAAGAGTTTTTATCAAAAAACCTGTTTCGTTATAAGAACACTGTGAAGATGAAGTATTTCTTTAGCTTCCTTGCAGTAAAATATTGTAAAAATCTCACATTCAGTGGCTTTTTGCAGTCCTAACAACAAATCGATTAGTCGACGGAGTAATCGACAGACTATTCAATTGCCAACGTTAACCGTTTGTTGCAGCCCTAGGTGTTTTCTTTCAAAATAATTCATAATCAATCAGAAAAAAGATGTGGCTGTTTGCTCAAGTTGTTCCAGTTAGTAAAAGTGGAAGCAGGTTCTCATGGGAAACACGGAAAACCTTGTCATTCCAGAAAAATATGAGCTGCACAATGAAGTAGAATTAAAATGCCTTTAATATCAGTTCATATTGTCGAGATATTCATGTGTTTCAGCGTCTTGTTTGTAGGTGTTAGAGCTGCATAATTTGGGATAAAACATCTAATTGCGATGTTTCTGACCAGTATCCTGCGACTGAAGATAGAATTGTGATTTATGTTTTTAATAGTAGGATTCTGTGCAAAGTTCACTTTTTAAACGTGTCAAAGAGAATAGACAAAAAGACTGAAATTTGAACTGACAAACTGATAAAAGAATCACGTGTTTCAGAATGTTTTTTGTCACATTTTTTGACAGTCACATGTTTGTTGCTTTCAGTCATGTGTTTGTCGCTTTTAGTTGTGTTTTTGGTGCTTTCAGTCGTGTTTTTGGCGCTTTCAGTCATGTTTTCATCATTTTTAGTATGTGTTTATAGCATCTAAACTACAGGGTTAGCAATTTTTATGCAGAGTAAAATGGGATCGTTGTTGTTTGGAGGAAAATGTTGCACTTTTTTTTTTGATGCCTTAAGAGGCTAATTGCGTCCATTCAAATTGCAATTTCAATCATTTGTGCGGCCCTCAAAAACTGAGGGTTTTTGACAATTTATATAATATGTATAATATATATATAATATCTAGTTTTGAATCATGCATTTTTAGTACTGTACTTAAAATATTTAGGCATCTGTTCTTTCCTTTAGTAACTCGTATAGTGCATACTTTCTACTTTTACTTTGATTACATCTGAACTCCATTACATTTTCGAACTGGACTGAAAAGTAAAAGTACTTTTCAGGCTTCTCATAGTTTGAGTTAACATCCCAACTTTGAGCAAACCAAAATATACAAATGAAAACACAATACTACTTCTGCAAAAAAAAGACACACATCACAACAAAACACAACATCTGCACATTTTAAAAAATCCCTTCTTTTTACACTTAAACAATTCTCAAAATCTGCTTTTTTCTACTTTTTTTACATTTTTTTTTTACACTTTTACATTACTCTAAAACTACATTTTTAAACAGGCAAATCAAAACTTTACTTCAGTAGGATTGTCATGTAATACTTTCTTTAATTTCTTTACAAATTTCAGATGTTATTAACCCAATTCTAATACCCGCTGCTTATTCTAATACATAATTGATTTCTATAAACCTCAAGGCTCACCATTCAAGACTTGAAGATTTTTTTTTTCTCTCTTCATGGATTCGTGTGTTGTAAAAATCGAATGTTCAATTTAATAAAGTTCATTTTTAGATACAAATGTTAAATAAAAGGTTGCAGACACTTCCAGATCATCCAAACTAAAATAACGCCTAAAATGAAACTGTAAAATTCATTTGTAATCCTCTGAGTAGATGTTTTTCAGCGGTTCCTTTGTGCCGTGCCCCCACACTGAGCGCCACTCTGCCCCCTGGTGGACGGACGCTGTCAGTGCAGCTCGCTCACGTTTCCACAAACAAGAACTCCGCTCCATTTTGGGTGGAGTTAGAGGCTCGTTTTTCCTTTAAAACTTTTAGTACAGCACCAGTGTCTGCGATCAGGCGCCAAGTGGATGTTTTTAAGCAGAACTAAGAAGAACAAAGTGGAAATAAAGTGTTGTTAAAAGCCTAATTGATTCTGTTAAGTCTAAAGTGTTTACTTCCTTTTTTCTCAGCTCCCGTGGAAGTCTCTCACCAGTATTATTGAGTATTATTACATGTGGAAGACGACAGACAGATATGTACAACAGGTAAAAAACATCTCTTATTGGATATAATATCAAAAGTGCACTGACAAGTAAAGTGAGTTGCATATTTGTGTTTTAAAAGGCACAATAAATTCACATTTCAAATCTATTGCGCACTTTATCCATGCATTCTCATTTCTGCTGTGAATTTATAATGCCCTAAAAAATGATAATTCGACTAATAAATGTTTTTTTTTTCCCCCGACTGAAACGTTATTGACAGATTCAAGGTTCTGGAATTACATTTCACATTCTTTTCCCCTCATAGACATTTAAAAATTGTAATAATAAAAGTTTGAAAGCTCGTTGTGGAGTAATCAACAAGATCTGTTACTGGAACTTTATAAACCGCAACATTTTCACACATTTAAACTGACTTTTTTGTTTTAAATGTGTTTTTTTTTAGACTGAAAACAACAGGTATTTGTTTGTTACCATGTCAAAACTTTTAATATTTGAATTTTTGTAAATGTCTATGGGGAAATTGAATGAGAAATTTACTTACTTTACTGTTGAGTTTCATTGAAAAGGGTTGAATTTTTGTCATGAAATATTGGAAATTGTAGCGTTTTTATTAACATGCGCACGAAAGGCTTTTATTATTTTCTAACTTTATTCAGTGTGTTATTGTTTGTGGAGAAAAGTTGAAAAATGTGTTGAAAATTACAGGAAGTAAACAAATTGACATCACACTGCTGAGACAAAGGTTATGCACAGTTTACACACATGAAAAAATACTTTTTTCTTTTTTTTTACCCTTTAAACATTTATTCAACAAAATAAAGGTGTTCATGGGTATTTTTATTTGTAAAAAATAAAAAAATCTCTGACATTAGATGAGTTTTGGCTCAGTGTACAGGATGGTTTCTTGGTAATTTCCCAGTGTGATGTCATTATTTACAACCAGGAAGTAAAATTAAAAACCTAAAAAAAAAAAAAAAAAAGATAAACTGGGGTAAAATTTGTAAAGATTTTAGCAGAATTTGAAATTTTTAATCGCATTTTAGTTAAATGAGTGGTCAAACCTGTAATAGGCACTTTAAAGCCTATATGACAAAATAGACGACATATTTTTTCACTCAAATGTAGTAAACGTGATTATATTTAAGATTTAACTGAACATTTTGCCCATTTGCCCCCAGTTTGACAGTTTTCATAATGTTTATAATGTTATTTCTTGGTGTAACATGAGCAGCAGATGTGACATAGCTCCATAGCTGTTACCTAGCAACCATTTTGAAAACAAGGGCTGAAATCCATATAAATGACACAATAGTTATGATTTGACAAATAATAATACCCAATAACACCTTTATTTTGTTGAATGACTGTTTAAACTGTCAAAAAATTCTGTCAGTTGTCTGTAATTTTTTGTGTTTGTGTTTTCAACGGCACGTCCCTTTTTGATGACATCACAGAGGGATTCCGTTTTAGAACTCAGCTCTACTTCCTGTTATTTTAAACTTTTATTTTACAAAACGTCCTCACAAACTGCAACTTCACAAATGTAAAACTATGTAAGATATTTACCACAGATGCCCTCCCACCAAACTAAGTCATAATCAAAATATCACGAAAACCGTCATTTAGACTTTACACAGGGCTATTAATCCTGTTTACGAGCTCCCCTTCTCTGATCCTCACAAAATTCAAATTTCTGAGCTTTATCACTTCAAAATATACAAATAATGCACAATAGTTGTCCTTTAACATGCTTGTGATGTAATGTTTTAATCCTCTTTCTGTGTGTTTCAGAAACGGTTAAAAGCAGCAGAAGCCGAGAGCAAGTTGAAGCAGGTCTACATCCCAAACTAGTGAGTGTCTCTGCTACAAATCCAGCTCTTCTGTAAAAAATTATTCATAAATGCAGGCTTCGTACAGGGGTTTGAAATCTTTGAAAATGCTTGAATTTTACAGTTGTTTTCAAGGGTGGGAAAGTGCTTGAATTTTGTAAATGCTTGAAAACGCTTGAAAATGCTGACAAGGTTCGTACAGGTCCTTGAAGATGTTTCGATTTTAGTATTTCAAGGTTGGGAAGTGCTTAAATTTTGGAAAATGTGCTTGAAAATGCTTGGATTTTAAACTTGCCAATCTGTCTCCTACTCATTTTGACAGTAAAGGGCAATAATTGTCTTCAGTTTGTTGTTTTTAAGTATTCCAAAATTATGTAAAACAACTATCCAGATCATTGAGTTGCGTGCTAGTTTGTCCCACTTTCTAAAATTATAGGAAATTACTTCTGATTTGCCCAGTATTTCCAACAAAGCACACTTCACCGAGCCTTGAAATACTTTTGATTACATTTTCAAAGTTCATTTTGGGATAGAAACGTATGACAGTATTTTGTTGGTTAAAAAGCAGAAAATACGGTTGTATAAAGGTACTGGAAAAACATACACGTCTACCTTGAAAGTGCTTGAATTTTATCTTTGAAAACGCATTTTGACAGTAAATAGCGCTAATAATCTTCAATTTTGTTGAAGATCGAGTGAAATTCTAAAACTGCAAATTGGGTAAGAAACATTATTTTGGTAATTTCAGAATCTACAGTTGAAACAGTTGAGTTTGTTGCTGTCGTGAATGCAAAAAAACAGTGCTGTGTTGGGTCTAAAGTACAAAGGTGCTGGAATTAACCCATGAGTCTGCCTTGAAGGTGCTTGAAAAGTGTTTGAAATATATCTGGAAAGGTGAAAAATTGTGCAAATCCTGTAAATGAGCGCTCAGTATCATTCATATTTCTTCTGTTATTCTATCCTTCTATTATTTCTCACGTTTTTAGTAACAAGCCGAACCCAAACCAGCTGAGTAACAGTGTGAAGCCCCTGGTGAACGGAGCCGGGGCCACAGCGCCTCAGACTCCGGTACTGGGCCGGGCCTGTGAGAGCTGCTACAGTAAGTGCCATTTGTTCACGCCCCGCCCACTTTTGCCTCTTTTTATGTCCATGATCCGCACTCTTAGTCATTAAGTAGTTATTAAGTCACGATTAGTTGATTTAATCGTTGCTGCCCTACTGTTCAGGACCAAATCTTCATAAATTTCTACTTTTTTTTTTTTTGAAGAGGAAACCCAAATAATCCAAATAATAAATATTTGTCCATGTATTTAATTTGTGAATGTGCAGCACACTTTGTTTAAATTTAGCCAACCTTTTATAATAATTATTTATTGCGATGCCTGATTGTTTGCGACTCTGAACCAAAGACAAATGTAGACTACTGCGATGGACGATAAAGTTAAAGTTATGAGGAAACAGTGGACATTTTACAGTTTTTACTCTGGAGTTAACTTCTTTCTTGTTGAAATCTAACTAAAATAAGCCTCAGTGTTTCTAGACCTTATGTGTAAGACAGAAAAAGTGTATTATTTATGAAATTCAGACATTATTTATTATATTTTGTCATTTTTCATTTAATAACTGTCATTGATATAAGAAGCTATTTTTGTTTGTTTTTTAGAGTTTAGAGATATCGATTAAGATGATCAAATTACAACCACGATTATTTTTTATGTCGACTAGTCATGATAATCGATAATTGGAATTAATCAGGGCACAGTATTTAATCAAAAGAACCAGAAAATAATAATCGTGACAATTTTAGATGCAAAATTAAGTATTTTCTATTAAATTTATGAATCTATAAATGTTTGAATCTGTCTGTTTTTGTCCCTTTAACTTTATTTTGTCATTTAAAAAGTTTGATTTCATAAAGCAGGTCACAAAATTGAGGAAAAGTAATGTGTTCGGCAATTGGAAGAAAGAAAATTAAAGTTTTTACTCTGTTTCGGTGTCAATAATCGTGAATAATTGTTAAATCGTGGTGGGTTTTTTCCCAATTTTCCCTCTAACTGGATAAAATAATCTAAAATCTTATATTGTGTCATACTTTGTCACAATTTTGCATCAATTGTTGCAGCTCTAATCTTGTTTTCTTGTTATAAAGCATCTTAGAGCGTCCAAAAAAGCGATCTTTTAAGTTTGATGTTTTATTATTCCTGTCTAAACAATCACCTTTAGCTGAGAACATCTTGAGACTTTCCTCCGGTCTTATCCGAGCGTGTCGTTCGCAGCCAGCAGTTCGTTCCAGTGGTACTCGTGGGGCCCGCCGAACATGCAGTGTCGTCTGTGCGCCTCCTGCTGGACGTACTGGAAAAAGTATGGCGGCCTGAAGATGCCCACGAGGCTCGACGGAGAGAGGCCCGGGCCCAACCGCTCCAGCACGGTACAAACGGCTCATGAAGGGCGGAAACCATGCAGAAAGTGACACAAACATGCACAAAAGAGCTGTAGTCGACTAAAGACATACAAACGTGCCCAGTGTAGTCATCATTAGACTGAAAGTAGAGCAAGGCACTGGTAAAATCTGTCAAAATGATTACAATATTGTGCAAAAACATCAATATATAGAGAAACGACTAGTTAAGTGTATCTTTATTAGTGAAAAGGCAGATTAGACTCTCAAAACTCCAGTTTATTGGGCTATTGGCGACTAAAGATCGGCCCTATCGACGATTAGTCGACTAAAAGTGGTAAAAATATATCAAAACTATACTATACTCCATGTATTTGTCCCAGGCTACATTCAAAAGATCATAACTGGAGAGGAATTCATGCTAAAACTAATATTTATACAGAAAAGTACTAGGAAACAGTATTTATATGTTCGACTCCAACATTTTCAGCTCACTCACTTTACATCTCCTCGTTTTTGCTACATATATAATTTGAATCTCAATCAAATGATTAGTCGACTAATAAAAATCTTGGTTGATTAAAACTCCATCAACCGATTAATCGACTAAACGACTTCAGCCCCACCAGCGAACAGTCTCCGTGTATTCTTCTTTCCTCTGTTGTGTTCATAAATCCTTTTAATCTCAGTGAAATGTATGATAGATTAATAAAAATCCTGGTCGACTTAGACTTCATCGACTGATTAATCAACTTAACAACGAAAGGACAACAGCTCTAATGCGCATATATAATTCTTAACATGTTTTTTTGTAGTTTTACACTGATCAGACTTGAACTGAGGTTAACATTTATTAAGTGGAATTATCTCTTTTGTTTTCAGAATAATCCTCATTAAGTCGTTCTATAACGCTGTCATTTAAAATGTTCAAATGTCTAACCAACATCAGAACAAAATGATTTAAGGTTTTAAAACAAAAAATAAGTTGTGATTGTGAATTTCTAGGAAAGTAATGTCAGTCAGTTTGCTTTCTTTTGCAAAAAAAAATATTTTTCTCGTAGAACTGATCGATTTTGTCAAAATATAAACATTTTAATTTAAACATGTCCAGGAGCAGTAACTAATACAAGCGTCACACGTGTTTCAAACCTGTTGAAGTCTAAAGTACGAGGTTAGCTGGTTTCACACACTAATACAGGATATTTTACAAGAACAAAACAATTGTTAGTTAATTAATTGCAGTCCTTGTGATTTGTCAATTTTCTAACCTCAAAATTGTATTTGGGATTCACAAAAAGCTTAATTTGTGGTAAAGTATCTAATATATCTATAGATAAAATGAAAAACTATTGCGTGGTCAACTATCCTGTGATTATTTGTCCAGTAAAACCTGAAATTCAGGATTTGTGTCTCTCATAATCTCCAAAAACAAAACACACTAGTAAATGTGTTTAAACCAGGCTTTGATGTCACTATTTCTGTCCAAATGGTTTTACTGTGAGAAGATCATCGCAGTTTTTCATGTTTTGTGATATTCATTCATTCATTCATTCATTCATTTTCTACCGCTTATTCCCGTTAGGGGTCGCGGGTGACTGGAGCCTATCCCAGTGACTTTGGGCCTTAGGCGGGGTACACCCTGGACAGTGGCCAACTCGTCGCAGGGCTGACACAGAGAGACAGACAAGGACAGACAACCATTCACTCTTACATTCATACACTAGGGGCAATTTTAGAGTTCTCAATTAACCTGTACAGTCATGTCTTTGGACGGTGGGAGGAAGCCGGAGAACCCGGAGAGAACCCACGGTAACACGGGGAGGACATGCAGACTCCACCCAGAGAGATCGTGTGATGTTGGGGTGGTTCAGAATTCGAAACCACGATGTTGGGGTGGTGCGGGATTCGAACCCACGATCTCCTTATTGAGAGGCAGAAGCTCTAGCCGCTCTGCCACCGTGCACATGTTTTGTGATATTCTAAGCCTAATCCCAGTTTCCCTTTTAAAAGCTCTCATCTTTATCCTCTTTTTGGAATATTAAATGTTTTTGTTTACAAACGTTACAAGGTTCTATATATAGGTCTGTCACGATAATTACTAATTCGACTTTTCGTTAAATAAATGAAAACCGAAACAATATTTTTAGGGCTCAGTATTTATCGTGTCTAACTTTTCCTTGGACTGATAGGAACAATTGTATCATTTTTTGTTCAAATTTCAGCTGTAGAGGGTTAAATAATTGATAAATTTGGCTTATAAATGATAAATTAAGAGTTTCATTCTACTCTTTATCTGTTACAACTTTTTTTTTTTGTTTTTGTTTTTTTAAAGATATGATTAATTTGGAATAGTTTACTGGGATTTTCTTTCTTTAAACTTATTGTGTCAGTGGTAGATTCAGTATTATCGTTTATCGTGATATTGCACTTTAAAATGTGTTATTGTGACAGGCCTATCTATATATAATGAACAATACTCCCTGTTCTAATTGTCTCTAAATAAACAAACGGCAACGCTTTAGATTAAGGTTCCTTAGTAAACTATTTATAATGCATTAATAAGCACTTGTTATGTGTTTATAAGCACTTACAAGCATTTATTAGCGTGATCATTGAAAATAATGTAATATGCAGCTCATTGATGCTGTGTACATGTGGTTTATTCACTCAAACATGTTTTGGTTAATGGATTATAAACATGTATAAGGCGTTATAAGTGCATAAACAAACTATTAGTGCTTATTAACATCTCATAAATAGTTAAGTAAGGAACCTTAATCTAAAACGTTACCTTTTCTTCCCCTCAGAGCCCTCACGGCCTCCCGCCCCGACACAGTGGCAGCCCCAAGTTCGCGGTGAAAACCCGGCAGGCGTTTTACCTCCAGACCACGAGCGTGACCCGCGTGGCCCGCAGACTGTGCCAGGACCTCATCAGACCGCGCCTCCTCGCACGCCACCCGTACTTCCCTGTCAACTCAGCCGCCATCAAGGCCGAATGTGAGCCGGAGAGAGACGCTCCGCCGACGCCCGAGCTTGGTGTCGCGTTTCCCTCTCGTGATTTCACTGCGCTGTCTGTTCTCTTCTCAGGTGCGCTACGGCTGCCAGAAAAGCTAAAAAAGCCATCGTTGAAACCTGTGGAGCGCAAACCACTAGAGTCGGTGGTCCGGTATTTAGGTACGAGACTTCTGACGGTTTATTTAAAGGTTTTGACGACAGTGCTTTGTAATTAGGGCTGCAACTGACGATTATTTTGGTGATTGATTAGTCTAGAGATTATTCCTTCGATTAATAGATGTTTAGAGCATGAAAGACTCTTGAATATGAGAATTTTACTCAGTTTGATCCAGACAAAGCTGATGTGAAAGCGTTTTATGACATCCTGGTGGAAAATATTTATAGATGAACAAGGATTTTAATCAAAAACACACAATTTCACACAAAAGTTCCCTGTGTGTTTTTTGTGTCATTCCTGCTCTGTCTGAGTCATAAAACCTCTTCAGCTCACAGAATGTTTTGGAGTCTTATTTGATTATTTAATTAGTTGACAACCATTTCGATAATTGATAGTTGCGATTAATCAATTCACTTGTTGCAGCCCTAATTGCAATCAAACCACGATCACACTTTGAGTCACTGCAATTATTGAGGTAATAGAATATCCTCTGTAAACGAATATCTTGTCTTTTTATTGAAAAAAACGTAATTAAAGATTCTGCTAATAGGGTTGTTCAATACACTAGCAATAATGCAATATTGGAAAGTGCAATTATCGATATCATCAAACTAAACACTGTGAATGTCAAGAATAGTTAAGGTCCTCCATCTGGCAGAAATGTTGTTTTTCAAGAAAAATGTTGAAAAGGACTGATTTTATTCATAATGTTCCTTATTAAGTCATCATTAGCCTCATTTTGACATAGTTTGACTAATATATTGAGACATGACCATATTTGTTTTAATATAACTGAAACGATTGTGTCAAAAAGTTCAAATATCGCAAAAATATTGACGTTGCAGCTTTTATCTTAGAATCTTCGGCTGTTTTAAGTCCTTAAATCATCAGCAGACTCGTTCTGAGCATTTCTGTCTCTAAACACGATCACAACTGCTCGGCTACATTAGCATTTCACACACTCCCTTGAGTATTTGTATAACTAAATCGTGTAAGCGTTTGGTGCCATCTACTGGCTGCATAAACTCAGTGCAAGGGCAACTGCAGAGACACAAATATTCATTTAGTTCATAATACATTTCTTTTTCTTTTGGTTTGAGTTACACAGATTTAAAAAACTTCCAGGTTTGCAGCGTGAAAATCAGGTACAGCTTTAACCCTTAAGCTCAGTGCTGGAAAGTAATAAAGTACAAAAGTAAAAGTACTGTACTGAAGATACTTTTTATTTTAACTTCACTACATTTCAGAGCGTGTACTTTCTACTCCACACATTTTTGAACTGGACTGAAAAGTAAAAGTATATTTTCTAAAAGTTTTAGACCTGCTGAAAAGGCTGAGAAGTTTATTTTTTACACATTTACAGTGACATCTCGCTGTTTTTTTCCCCCAAGTTCTGTCAGAGCAAACAAAAAGCCTCAAAGGGAAAAATAACCTGGAAAGTTGCCTTTAACGACCAAAAGTCAACATAATAAATCAATCAAGATTACAATTTGATGACTTAATAGTTTTCCAAACCAAACAGAATTACTGAGTAGTTTGAGTACTTCACTGCTGCTTAAGCGTAGGGCCTCTGTTTCCTAACACGCCTGAGCAAAAACCGAAGCTGCGTTTGAACCGTTTGCAGCAAAAACAAATGTCTGGACTCTGTGTGAAGCTGAGACTCTGATTTTAAAGACGTGTTTCGACCCATTTCAGTTGGATTGACACAACGTCGTCTGAATATCGAGTATCGAGAAACCTAAGTGTATCGAGAAACTACTGAGATATTAATTTGTGTGGATGGATCTCCCAGCAGCAGCAGCAGTACTCACACTCCCTGTTCTCTGGTGTCTGCAGAAGCACACCCTCGTCCGGTCCGAGAGCTGCCGCGCTCGGCCTGCATCTCCACCGGGAGCCTCACCCCCATCAAGGCCCCGCCCATCCTGAACCACGGCTCACCCACGATCCTCGGCAAGCGCTCCTACGAACAGCACAACGGGCTCGACGGTGAGAACAGACACCAGATCACGCATGGTTAATGCTGTTGGGATGCTAACGTTTCAAGATTAATTTCAGATTCAGAGGAAAAGCAACATTTTAGATTAGACAATGTTTAATACAAAATTAAAGTGATTTCTTTATTATTACCATGTGATTCTGATAAAAATCAAGCCAGGCCATTCAAAAACGAAGCAGGAATGGTTAAATTTTGCACTTTTGTGATTAATTTTACAGACATTTCGCATTTGTCAGATAATTAAACCTCAACTGATTCGTTTAAAGACATGTTTTAACACATTTCAGTTGGATTTACGTGATATCATCTGAATATTGTTATTGGGATACTTGAAATAAATAAGGAGGTATTAATTTTTGTCGAAATCACCACTACATAATTGTATTTCAATATCTGGGCTAAACAGACTCTAAAACACATGGAAAAAGACATTTTTATAACAAAGGAAGTGGCATTACTACATCAAAAATTTTAAAAATGAATAATTTCTGATCAATAATACAGTTAAATTGTAAATGTTCTCTAATGCCTTCAGTCGCTATATTTCAACATTTATTTTGTTGACACTGTATTTAAAAAATCTCAGTATGTAATATAGTACATAAAGTGACAAAAATACTACTTAAGTGACTAAAATACCATGTAAAAGGGACAAAATAGTTTGACTTGTCGAGTAATAAAATAATCGTCAGTTGCAGCTCTAATCTGCTGAGACAAGCAAGTGACATCCACCAGGAAAGTTACACAGTTCCAACTTCGAAACTTAAAAAATTGCAGTCTTTGCAATTTGCTAATTGCATTCGTTCAAATTACGATTTTGAAGTGCAATAATTGCCTCCACAAACAACAAAATATCCTGTTTTCTTCTGAATAAAAATGTCTAACCTTATAATTTAAATTTATTAGAACATGTTCTGAAACAAGCAACAAAAACGTGACTATCAACGTTTACTAGCAACAAAAACTGAACAAAAAGGAGTCTAAAAGTGTCAAAAACGTGACTTAAAGCGACATAAATGTGGCTAAGTGACAAAAAAGCTATTGTAAGGTAGAAAAAACAGATAAGTTACAAACACTACTCTGAAAGTGACAAAAACGCTCGTAAAAGTGACAAAAACGCTATTGTAAGGTAGAAAAAACAGATACACAGAAACAGAAACAGTACTCTGAAAGTGACAAAAACGCTACGTAAAGAGACAAAAATACTACTTAAAGGGACTAAAACGCTAGTAAAAATGACAAAAACACTAGTAAAAATGACAAAAATGCTATGTAAAAGGGACAAAAACGCGGCATTAAAGTGACTAAAACGTTATGTAAAGTGACTAAAACGCTACATAAAGTGACAAAAATACTTCTTAAAGTAACAAAAACGCTAGCAAACATGACAAAAATGCTATGTATAAGTGACAAAAACGCTAGTAAAAATGACAAAAATGCTCTGTATAAGTGACAAAAACGCTTGTAAAAGGGACAAAAACACCAGTAAGGGGGACAAAAACATTCCAAAACATGTTGATTTTTTTTGTAAGTTTGTCAGTTCATATTTCAGTCTTTTTGTCACTTCTCCTGATTGCGTTTAAAATGTGAACTTCAAACAGAATCCCATTATTAAAACAAATCCACTCGCAATCTCAGTACGCTGGTCAGAAAAATTGCTATTAGATTTTTTTTTTTTTTTGGTCTTCACTTGCTCACGTTGACAGTTTAAAGTAGGACAGTAAACCCAACATCCAGTGCCACGTTTTATCCGTGCTGGAGTCTGGAGCGGCTCTGAGTTTTGGGTTACGCCCCAGTTCGATCGTCCCCGGCGACTGTGGAGCCGTGAAGAGGCAGACACACACGACAGAGAGGATTATGGGTAAAAGGGGGAGACGAGCCGGGAGCGGAGAGGAGCGCGGGGCCGTGATTGGACCCGGCGTCGTCATGGTAACATCGACCAGGAAGTGAGGGAGGGGTCGTATGAGGCTAAACCTCTGAATTGAACTCATGATTTTAGGCTTTGATTTAATTTAAAACGGACAGTTGAAGGACACGTATCACGCATAATTTACTTATTTGAGGTTTTATGTTGCTCATCAAAAACATTTATCTTAATTCATTAATCTTTGTTATGAGGTTGTCTTCTCTGAGCCTCACAATTCACTCAGTTTGAATTTTCTCTGGATTGTTGCGTCGCAAGTAACAATTTCCTGACGTTTTTAAAGTGCGTATGGCAGGTTTTACAATTTTCTAATTTTGACTTTATTTGGTGTATTAATACCTGACGCTAATATAAATTATACAGTTATGCACCAATCAAGTAACTGTTTGTGGGGAAATGTTTAAAAACAGTTGTTCAAAAAACGGTGTTCATATATATATATTTTTTTTATCAAATTAAACAAATCTGACATTGGATGAATTTTGGCCCAGTGTAGGGTTGCTATGGTAATTTCCTAGTGTGATGTCGTAATTTACAACCAGGAAGTAAATTACAAACCTAAAAATATTGCTAAACCTCAATTAAAATGTGTAAAAAATAAAGAAATGATTTTATATGTATGTCTCTTATCTGCATTTTGTTACATGAGAATTCCAACCTGTCATAAGCACTTTAAGTCCTTAAGCCTTCACCGGACTCGTTCTGTGGTCAAAATATGTTCACAACAAACACATGGCCCGATTAGCGCAGCAGTCACGTTACCTAAATGCTTAATTTATGTATTTGTTCGTTTAAATACCTTGTTTGAAACCAAATGCAGTTTTAAAAGTGCGTTTTCCAAATGTAGAAGAGTAAGAAAACATGAAATGTTATTCCAAAGGTGACCAAAAGCATGTTTTAAAGTCAATTAAACCCACAAGAACGCACAATCAAATCAATTTTTATTTTATTTTAGTTATTTATACAGTACAGTTCATACAAAAGGCAATTCAAAGTGCCTTAAAACCATAAAATACATTAAAATCACTATACAATATAAAATCGCTGTACAAACTTTATTTAAACAGACAAACTTTATTCCAGTGAAATTGTAGTTTGTATTTTTTGTCTTACTGTTAGTGCTGTCACGATACTTAAATTTCAAACTCTATTCGTTACAAAGAAATAAACTCGATACCACGAAATAAACTCGATACCACGAAATAAACTCGATACCACGAAATAAACTCAATACCACAAGGATAATGACAATGACTACTTTTTTAGAAAGACATTTTCTAAAAAAAGTAATCGTACTTTCTTTAGTAAACTTTGTCTTGTTTTAGTTCTAAAGCTGAAGATCGTTCTAAAACTGTTCATGAAAGGTCAAATTTAGGCTTTTTTTGTTCTATTTTTTGTTTCGATACTTGCTCAAATCATTAACTAGTTTAAATGCTAGTTTTTGTATCGATTAGTATCTGATTTTCGATACTTTTCACATTTCTTTTTTACAGTCCAGTTTTGTAATGTACTGTTTTTTGGTTGTACTTTCAGTTGGTAAATTAAATAAAGTTAACTTTTGTTTGTATATCACTTCTATTAAAACCACATTTAACTCAAATTACTCAAGATACTTTTTTTTTTTTTAAATAGTGGCCGACCTGAGTGTTTTACCAAAAGTACAAATTATGCACAAACAAAAACAATAAAAGCTATAAAATACAAAAAAAGAAGTGTTGTATATAACAGTTCTACTAACCGTTTTCCACAACAGTAAATATAATAATACCAATAAAAATCACAATAAAAATAAAAACCTTTGTTATGTTTTCTACAATTTTCTACAAATCAACAATAAAAATAACAATAACACGAATAAATTAATAACAACAATAAATAAGAATCTTTGAAACATTCAACAGTAAAAAAAAAAAAAAATCAACAGTAAAAATAAAAATCTTTGAAACGTTGTCTACAAATATCAACAGTAAAAATACAAACAATAAAAATAACAACAATTAAAAAAAATATTGTAAATTGTGTTCAGATGATTTGAGTTTCTTTCCTGTTGTGTTTCCTGTGGCCACTAGAGGGCAGGCGTTGTACTGCCTCTTCACACCTGCAGGTTCAGCCTTTTTCAGACTCGTTTATGTTTGTTTGTGTTGTTTTTGTTCAGGCAAATCCAAAGTTTTGACTCCTCAGTGGGACATCGTGGCCAAACGCTCGATTCAGGACGAGGTTCATGAACTGGACTGAACGAGGACGCAAACTCTGCACTGCAAATGGTACAGAACTCACCTCCTCGGACACTTTCACGCTCTCTCTGGTGCCATTTCTGTTCCTTTTCATCGAGGATATGCCTCTATATCACGGTGGTTTACATTTCATTGGCCAATTATATTCAACACAGATGGAGGGAAGCTAAAATATTGTGGAAAATGCAGATTTTTGCTGAAATAAAGTAGGTTAAAAAGTGTTGTTAGTAATAGAAATGATCAAGCTCAACATTTGTGAACTTACCTTTTGGATGTTTCTTTTCTAAAAACATAATAATAATAAATACTGACCTCTAGCTCAACTTCGTAGGGCTGTGAAAATAAATTTAATTTCTAATCGTCATTGATCTACTTACTGTTATACTTGGTTTTGTTTTTTATTTTTTTATCTAGAGCTCCTCATCCAAAAACATCAGTCTGCTTAGTTCTGGTTGCCTCAAAATTTCTGAAAAATTAGAGTCTTGTTAAAATAAATCAACATTTAAAGATCGCACTGTAGACAGATGAATAATCACTGACAGGATTTTACAAACTTAATGTATGATTTAACGACTTCACTCGTGAAAAAATGAAAGTGTTTCTGTCTCTAAAGATTATTTTGATCAATTCATCTGTTGATTATTCCTTTCTATTAATCGATTCGTTGTTTAGATTGTGAAAGATCGCCCGTGAACATGAGATTTTTACCACATTTGACGAAGACAAAGATGCTGTTTGAGAACGCGTGTATTTACAAATTTTTTTAAACATTTTTTTTTCATTAATAACACAAATTATTCACGTTTCTTGTGTCATTTTGGGTCAGTTCCTGCTTCGTCTCAGTCACTAACGTCTCCTCTCATCACATGCATGCTTTGGAGTCTTTATTTATTACAGAAAACTCTTATTCAATTATTTAAATGATAATCATCTAATAGGATAATGGATTAGTTGCGATTCATTGATTAACTTGTGTCAGCCTCAAATGTAAATGTAATTGAATTAATAAAGACATAACACACTGTCAACTGAACAAAACAATTGACTTGGCGTTAAATGAACCGTTATCAATTCATTTATAAGTCGCTGTCCACTGAGTGATCTTTAAATGTTGATTTATTTTAGACGAGACTCTTATTTCTCCAAACAAACAAATGGAACTGGTGAAAAGAGTCAGTGCTCTGTCAGTAAAAGTGTGAGGTTTGGAGCAGAGTTCAGACTTTGGAGGAAGAAATGTATAAATATGTTTTTTAATTAAAAGTCAGTATTGTTTATGTTGTTGTTCTTGATTTTAAAAAAGCAATATATTACGTTTTTATAATAATAATTAAAAAAACACATTGAAAAGTTTGAGCAAAATGTAGGCCCGTTCTTATTATTATTAATTTTATTTTCAGTTAATTTATTTTCAATATTGCCTTGCCCTAAAACTACGTCTAAACTCACCAGAAGAAGCTCATTTATCACATTTTAAGAACTACACACTTCATTCAGTAGAGTCACGATTGATGAGGCCAGAATCATGTAACTCTGCAGCGGAATAGGAAAGAAGCTTAAATTTAATTAAATTTAAATATATCAATTTGAAACTTTCCAGTAGTTTAGTAGTAAAATGGCCAAAATTGCATATAGTTGGGACACATCTGAAAAATGGACAGAAACTGGTTTAATTTTCGTGGTTCATTTTGTAACAGTTTTGTAATTAGTTACAAAAAAACATTTACAGAGGATTTTAGATTTCTTTTTAGTTTGTGAGTAAACTAAATCCTACTGAAAAATTGCCTAAAGTTCTAATTTTTCCAAATTTTTTAGACTTAAAACTTTGATAAATCAGGCTTAGAATTTATCAAAAAATCTCTGTGTACATTTTGTCAAAATCCAGATTGTCCAGAGTCCAGATTGTACAGTTTGGTGTAGGATCTACTTTAAGGCTGATCTTTATGTCTCGAAGGAGAAAAATGCATTTTAAGAAAATGTCCCAGAGAAATCTATGGATGAAGTGGATTCAATGGAAAAATAAAACATCTTTAGGAGCAGATTGGACAAGTTTGTTGTTTCCCCATGAAAGCCGATATGTGAGAGCAAACTGACAAAAAACTGGGAAAAAATTGGGGGGAAAATAGTTTTGCATGTAGTGTCTCGCCTTAACCCTTTGACCGCCTTTAACCTTCAAATCACCAGACGCCCCTAGAACGCCAGAGCTTTTGCTAAATTCCAGCACTATTCATGGCCTTGTTGAAAACTCAGTGAGCAGCAGCTTTAACCACATGTTGTACACCAAAAGAAACGCCCACTTTCATTGAGAGAAATAACAGTTTCTGCACATGGATCCGCTCCTTCTTTACAGCCATTTGAAAACCAGTAGTTTTCATCAGAGATAAACACACTTTAGTAAATCAAACTTTTGTTCAGTTTTGTTTTGCAGCTGCGGTGAAATATATATGATTATAATACGAGAGCTACAGGTTAAAAAGAGCAGAGAAAAGATAACGATCGCCTTTTTTACGTCTTCAACAAAAGTGTCATTACAAACGCAGCGTGAATTGTCTCTTTTACGACGCACTAGTTTGTTGCTTAAAAATGTATTTCTATTATTATTTTGTCGTGTTCTCTGCACTGAAATGCAGTAAACCAAACCATGAAATCTGTTTTGTATATTTTCTGTTTTGGTTTTGGTTTTTTGCTGTAGCTGCAACAAAACATCACATTTAAAGAATATGGTATCATGACATTTCGGTTATTGTTTAAAAAAAAAGTGGATTTGTTTCTATTTTACATGTTTTTCTTTGGTCTTTTTGCAGAAATGGGAGCCGTGCGACGACCACAGCTGAGGACAGGTGCTGATCACAGTCAAAAACATCCTCTGGTCCTCGTTTCTGTCGGAGAGTCCCGCGCTCTTCTGTAAACCTGTGGTCCCAACAGCGCCCCCTGTGTACAGGACTAATCTTACCATTATTACCGTCTCTGTAATTAATGTTATTATAATTTTCTACTATAACTTTGCGTATTGTCGAACGATGGAACTGCAGAAGTTTCATGAAATGCTTGCTTAAAGAAGACCCATTTGGGACGGGAAGGACTGTAAAAAGCAAAAAAAAAAAAAAAGAGAAAAAAAGCCACTCGCATCTAATTCTGTGTTTTATTATCGTTTATTTTAACTTTAAAAAACAGGAGAAGACAAGTTTATTTCTGACATGAGTTAAGTCCTCCGTTTTGGTTTGATTGATTTGAGGAAAAAAAAAAAAAAAAAAAAAGACGATTGCGTTGGACGGTTCAGTTGGAGTCGATCTTTGGCCCGAACGGTTTAACTTATTCAAGAAAGAATTGCTGTTTTTCTACCTTTTTCACAAGTAATGCATCTATGCTTCAATAATGCAATTAAAAAAAGAGGATTGGTTTTCCACGCGTCTTTTTTACGTTTTCTGTGTTCGGAGTCGACGCGTTGGAGGAGACGGTTGTTCGGACGGAAAGTTAACACCGAAAGATTGCGTAAAATTTTTAAATAAAGCTGAAGACAAGTCAAATTGCAGATGTTTTGACCTGGTTTATAGTCAATATTTCTGTAATTACTATGAAAATGATACAAAAACTGGCACAAAGTTCGACGTATTCTGCCATTTGGGGCCGCAGCTAACGTTTATTGCAAAAAGCCCAAAAATGTAAGATTTTTTACCAAATTTTACCCAGTCAAAGCAAAAGTAACGCAGCTTGAGGACATTTTGATCAAGTTAATTGCAAACAAAGCAGGTTTTCATTAGGGCTGCAACGATTAATCGACTGATCGTGACTAAAACTAATTGACTATAATAATTAATAATGGACTAATTGTTAAATGGACTATAAAACGCATGTCAAAAGACCTTTTATAAAGAAGACCGGGGCATTTTATGGATCAAAATGTCAAAAGAGAATAGATTATTGCCAATTTTAATCAATAATACACTATTCATAAAAATTCTCTATCTACCTGTTTATTTAAACTTTTTAAATAATAATAATAATCATTAGACTTGTCGTCTAATTGAAAAAAAGAATCGCCGACTAGTCGACCACTAAATCGTTAATGACCGCTCCATTTTCCATCAAAAACACAACATTTTGGTGTAATTTCGGTAGCGCTCCAACTAATGATTATTTTGGTAATCGATTAGTGAATGATCGTTCTTTAGATTAAGCGATTAGTTGTTTAGAACGTGAAGTCCATTAAATATGAGATTTTTACTAAATTTGACCCAGATGAACCTGAAGTGAAGCTGTTTGAGTTTGTCCTGGTGGAGAATATTTACAGACGAAAGCACAAAAACACAAAATACATACATTTACACATTTCATTTTTGTGCGATTCCTGCTCTGAGTCATAAAACCTCTTCTTTTGGCTCATGGCATGTTTTAGAATCTGTGTTTAGTTAACGTTGACAGTTATTTCTATATTTAATTAGTTGGATTAATCACAAAATTAGTTGCGATTAATCACAAAAGCTTCAGAAATTGGTGCCATTTTTCAATTCCAAACATGATTATTCTCAGTTGAAAGGACTTAAAGCCGTGAGATTAATATGACAAGTTTGTGAAACCAACCCTTTAACAAATAATGATGAAGTTCAACCTTTTTGGATCATAAGTTTGGATATTTCTTTCAAAAACAGTAAATCTTCCATAGAGTTATCGTAATCAAAGTAAAGCTATTTGGAAGGAAAGTATCACGATGCTTGATTTTAATTCAACATAAAGTTAAAGTGCTTTATTTATTTATTCATTAAACGCACAAGTTGACAACTTGACAAGAGTCGCAGCGTTAATTGGGACAAAAAAGTATTTAAATTTAGTTTTAGTCTTAGTTTTTTGACTGAAACTATTTTAGATTTAGTCTAGATTTAGTCTAGATTTAGTCAACAAAAATGTCATGTAATTGAGTCGACTAAATCCAAAATACGTTTAGTCAACCAGAAGAAGTGTTTCTGATAAACTGATAAGCAGTCTGAGGAACGTGCTCAGACGTGTTTCGTGGACGTTGAGTTTGTTTGTGCTTTTGTTTGAGGCTCTGGGACTGAAAAGTGGGACTTGGACCAGGTCTGCGCTTGGCTCTTTTATTTATTTATGTTCCGTTTTTATTATTATTACTTTACTTTTGTTGTTAAAATATCTGCTTTTAATCAGAGCTTTAATCGGCAAATGCGTGTAATTTTAGTCATAATTTTAGTCTTTATGATTTTTCATTTAGTTTAAGTCAACAAAAGTACGATGTTGACGAAAACTATGACGAAAATACTAGTCGCCGGAATTAAAGCAGAACTAGGTAACTTCAGCGACAGAGCGCCCCCTGCAGATCTCAGGTGAAGCCTCTTTTTTTTCCCCTCTTTCTTTTCATTAAAGGTCCCATATTCTGCTATTTTGCCCTTTACACAGTCTATTCTAAGGGCTTTGTTGATAAATTTTTGCGTTGTGCAATATCCATAACATAACAGTTTCCAAAAAACACCCATTTCTTGTTCTGGCCCCCCTCCTTGCAAAAGCAAACGGCTCACTCTGAGATCTGACCCCCCCGAACAGAGAGCAGGCTGCCTCCCCCGCCCTACTCGCGCGTCTCCCACGCCCTACTCGTGCCGAAGCCTAGAGCGGAGATAGTGCGCATGCGCCGTGTGCTCCGGTAAACAGCGATACACAAACACGGGAATAAACCTTTTATCCTCCTGACGGTGCGTCGTGCTGAGTCCTACGTCCTGGATCTGACCTGGAGTTTGACGATCATGCAGAACGGACGTTGCCGTTTGGTAAATAACAAGCTAACTCTTCGATCTGTTGTATCCATCGTGTAATTACTGTGTAGCATTAGCATTAGCTGTTTTTATTCTGCGGCTGCGCGCTTCCCGGAGGCGTGGCTTAAACACCGCGTCATCCTTGTGAAGCCGTGGTCATCCTTAGAGGAGCCCCGTCTGCCTGCTTAGCCGAGGGACGGAAAAGACAGTTCTCTAGCGAAAACATGCGGGAATCAATCAAAAAACCACTTTGGGCACACATACGAGGCCCAAATAGCACTGTAGGAAGGTTAAAACCTCTGAAAAGTCGATTTTGCATGTTATGGGACCTTTAAAATAAGGAAGTACAATCACATATAAAAACATTTCATGTCGCCAAATATAAAAAAGAGAGCCAGGATTTCTCAGGAGAGTTGTTTTTGCTCCGCTCAGAGACAGCAGGGGGCGACGATGGGGGCTTCAAACGCCCCGAAAATACATTTACAACCACCACACGGACTCACAAAGACGATTAATAAGTGAAAAAAATTTTACTTCTCTTCTACTTCTACTTTATCACTAAGGTATCAATACTGCAAATAATAGGACAAAACATAAAGAAAGTGCTGTTATTGTTGAAAAGTGTCTATTTTCTATTGTCTGTTTTGGAAAAGTCAAGGAGAACATGCAAACAGAAATCCTTGGACTGGTCTCGGGTAAAGATTATTCTGTTAATGTTTAATGAAAATAATAATCATGACAAGCAGACATAGTTAGTCATTTCAGTCCATCTATACTCCAAAAAAGAAAATAGAAACATAAAGTACTGTTTTATCCGGCTATTCATGTTATTTTATTAGTTTATTTATAATTGTATAAATTTTACTTTTTCATTCAGAAAGTTAGATTTCATAAGTTATATTAAAGGATTTGTTTATGATGTTAATAATGGGCTCGGTGCATAACCTGGCTAATCGAGTGTCAGTGTTAGCGTCTGTACTTCCTGTTTAGTTCTATCTCTTAAGGGTTCATGCTAAGTCAGTCTAAAATAAATAAATATGTTAAGATCAGACGAACTAATCAGGTGAACAGTGAGTTCTGGTGGACGTCTCTGAAACGTTAAAAAACTTTTCAAAACAGATGAATACAAATGTGGGACGGGTTTGTGTCTCAATGCTAACGTTAATTCTACTGTTGAGGAAAATTATTGAATTAAAATTACAAACTGAAATATTCCTTACATAAAAATAATCCGATAGTCTTTACTTAAAAATGTAATTGGTTTGTTTTAAATTTTACATTTTACTGACCGTAAGCGTTTGTTGTGAGAAACTGTTAGCTACGGTTAGCTTAGCCAACTGCTGCTGTTCAGAGCCCATTGTAAATTATCCTTAAATTGCAATATTTCTCTCAATTTCTTCTCGAATAATAATTTGAACACTAAACTGTCTATTGTGACATCACCAGCCTGGTCAGCGGCTCAATCTTTCTATATAAATGTTATTTTATTGTATGTCCATATTTTGTTGTTTTGCTATTTTTATCAGAATCAGAATCAGAAAACCGTTTATTGCCATTGTCAGTGAAATTCACAAACGTAGGAACTTGCTTCAGCGTAGGTGCAACATAAAGCAATGAATACAATATAAAAAATATATAAAAGGCATGCATAAAATTAAGAATAAAATAGACTGAGACTATATACAGAATGTACAAGATTATTTGCATAATCTTGAACGTTGAGGTTTGCACTTCATCTCGGTCAATGTTTTTCCTGTTTGTCCCGGTTTAGACATTTCCAGGTCGACCTTGCACCAGATTTTGGTCTAGTTAAAGTTTATTTACGCTCAAAAATGCAGCGCTGCGACTTGTGGTTTTGACTTTCTGGACAAAACACATTTACAAATTAATCATCACCTTTTTACAACCTCAAGAACGCTTCAATCCGCTGAACAAGATTTCTACTGCAATTACACAGAGCCGAGGTGAGTAATGATTTACAATTATTAACTAGAGTATTGTGAAAGAAATTAACTTAACAATAAAAGGAAGAAAGGTAACGTTATAGCCGAACGAATGGAGAGATTATTTGAGTATTTTACATTTCAAAGACAAATAAATCTCAACATCTCAAAAATCCATCATAATATTTTGTCAGTAGTATTTTCACAATAACTACAATAAAAATTGGGTAATTATGAATACGAGTTGCGTCCCAAATATTGACTCTGATATGTATATTTCACTTTTTAAAATTAAATATTGTAAGAAAATGCTGGATAATTCGCCCTCAGTCAAAGGTAGGCTATTATTCTTCATTATTTGTCTTTTTTGTGAGTTTTTAAAATGGAAAAAGGTGAACAAATGTGTATCTAAATTATCTTTCTGTCAAATGAAAGTATGCGGTTTAAATGCATCAGTTTAAATCCTAATTGATTTGCTTTAGACCAGCAGTCACATGTAAAAAGGTGACATGTTTACATTCAAAGTGCAGTTAGATGACACATTTCACTAAAACGTAGTGAACATGATTGTATTCAAGGTTTTACTAAATGTTTCGTATGTTTGACACTTTTTGTACAGTTTATAATGTCACTTCCTGGTTGGACATGAGCAGCAGATGTGACACAGTTGGAGGTAATTCCACAACGGTTACCTAGCAACCATTTTGAAAACAAAGGCTGAAGTCCATATAAATTACACAATAGTCATGATTTTACAAATGGTACCTGTGAAGAGGGTTTTTTTTGTTAAATGAATGTTTAAACCGTCAGAAAATCGTGTCAGTTGCGTTAAACTGTCTCTGTATTTTCAATGGTTCGTTGCATATTGATGACATCACAGAGGGATTTTGTTCTAGAACTCAGCTCTACTTTTACCTACCTTTAATTTTAAATTTTTATTTTTCAAAATTTCTTCACAAACTTCAAACATATTTAAAACTGCTATAAATATTTAAATGGATGGTAAGTAAACTGATAAATGCATCAGCTTAAAAAAACCCAAAAACGAAATTATTGGCTTTGGATCAACATAAAAAAGATGAAACGCATCATCTTAAAAAAGCTAAATTATTTGCTTTGGATCAACATAAAATAAGTAAGTGAATAAAACAGACCTTAAAAAAAAAAAAAAAAAAAAATTATTAGCTTTGGCTAAACACATCAACGAAAAATAAGTAAATGGATAAAACGCATCATCTTAAAAAAAAAAAAAAAAAGAAATTTGCTTTTGATCGACATAAAATAAGTAAATACAACTCTTCTTAATAAAACTAAATTATTTGCTTTGTATTAACATAGAATAAGTAAACAAATAAAACGCATCGTCTTAAAAAAAAAAAAAAAAGCTAAACTAACTTATTTGCTTCAACATAAAATGAGTAAATGTATAAAGATGACTTATTGTGTTTGAGTGCTGTTTATTTCTCGGAGTTTAGGACCCGGTCTCGCGCCGTCCCGGCTCACAAACGGTTAAACCTCTGCTCTGTTCCGCGCGCTCTGAGCATGTGCCGGGTTTGGCCGCTGTTCGCCTCCACCGCCGCCGCTCGGTCTGTGGCTCCACTGCGGACAATCACCTCCTCCGCCGACGGGACGACCCTCCGCTGCTCCTCTGCCCGCGAGCCGCCCCGGACACGCACCGAGACGAGCCGCGGAGTCACGGGGATGCTCCTGAAGCCCGGCCGCGCTGCTGACAGGACACCGCTGGAAACGTGCGACGCTTCTGGAGGTAAAACGCACGACAACGTACAAATGTCAACAGGAAAAGATTTATGGGTATTGCTCGAACGCGGGATGAGACTGTGCAGGTCCAGGCTCGGTTTGTGCCTCGTTTAGTCCTGGTTTTAGTTCTGCTTTGGTCCTGAATCCTTGACCGCGTTGCGAGCCCGGTTTGAACTCGGTTTTGGCTCGGGTTTGTCCTGGTTTTGGATGCGTTTACATTTGCACATTGACCTCTTCAGAATTGGGACTGAATTCGAAAGAAATCCTGGACTCGGACAGGTTTAAACCAAGTCTAGAACAGAACCGAACCAAGTCTACATCTGGACTAAACTGGGCTCAAACCAGAACCGAACAAGGACAAGTGTGAACGCAGGCTCAGTCCTTGTTTAGACCTGATTTTATTCCAATTTTGTCTTGTTTTATTGGTCGAACTGCCTTTTTGGACAAGTTGGCAACACGTTGGCTTTTAACTTTACCAATTTCGCCGCAAAAAACATCGCCTTGTGCAGAAGTTTAGTCGTTTCTTGTGACGTTTTTACGCGCAATGTCGCTTTTACGCATTCGGAGCGCGTCTCGAACCCCATCGCTGTTTCGATTTGCGCTTTTTTCCCTTTAATTTTTGTCATAATACGCCGCCTTTTCACCCGCTCCATGGATGGACTACAGTCGGGATGCTACACCTGTTAAAAAATGCATAACCAACCATCTCATTTTGGAAACGGGACACTTTGGCGCGTGTCTGGTCGCCGTGGCTCCGTGGCGTCGCTTTAAACCGTAATTTCGCTAATATTTGTCGCGTTCCGTCGGATTTATTGTAGTTTTTTTTTGCGCAGATTCGGTCCCGCTGCAGTGCATTGAAAAAGGCTGCGCGATGCTGCAGACTGTGAGCATGCGCAGTAGAGTCTCTTTGGTGAATAACATGACTTTGGCTCAGTAATTATAGCCGCCTGTGCTTCGTTCTCTGCCAATATTGCAGGCTTTACTTTCAGACTGTCCCCGGTCTGCTGTGCCTTTTATTACAAAAATTTAAATGCTATAATGTTTTATGTTATTTGAGGCACTTCTTTTACTCAGCGCACCGGCCAATGTGTTGCTGTACCTTGACTTTGCAGATCTGGTGCAGTCAGGGACGAGGACATGCTGTTTGTGTTTCACATTTTGCACAATAAAATAAAGAAAGGTCAAGATTATTAGGTGATTTGATAATTGTCAGAGTTTAATCGTAACTAAAAACAAATTGTTGTACAAGTCATTTTAATTAAAACAAAAAAAAGTACCTAAATGTAAAGTAGTGTTTTTATCTGGTTGTTTAACTTTACTTTATTGTTCAGAAAGTTTAATTTCATAAAGCTTTTCATAAACTTGAGGAATAGTGATGTGTTAGACAATGAAATTGATTTTACTGTTAATTATTGTGAATAACTGTTAAATTGTCTTGTTTCTTCTCACAGTAATCAACACTTAAATCTGATATTGTGACACTCCAATTTCTTACCACAAATAATGTTTTTATAGCTATTATTGTTATTAGAGTCAACTCCATTAGTCTAATATCTTGATATTTTTTTATATACAATTTATATTATACATTGAGTATATTGATCCTCTACAAAAGCACTGTATAAGACCAATGCACTGGTGTTAATACTGACAAGAACATTTAATTTAATTTTAGTCTCTTGTGTCTTTTGACTAAAATTATTTTTTGTTTTAGTTAAGATTAAAGTTGTAACAAGTTCATTTATTAATCCTAACTAATCTAGAATTAAAATAATTGTCTATTAATTTAGTAATTGAATAATAATTAACCGTTCTGTACTGAGGATGAGATGATTCAGGTCACATTGTAATCGTAGGAACCAAAAATAAATAATCGCGACAATTTTAGAAGCATAATTTTGTCTTTTTTGATTCAGTTGTAGTGTCCAAAAATATAAAGAACAGTTTTATCTGGCTGTTTTTGTCACATTCACTTTATTTTGTCATTCAGAAAGTTCAATTTCATGAAGCTGGGCACAAAATTGATGAATAATAACATTATAGACAACGAGACAATGGAAAAGAAAAGTAAGCATTTCACTAAAGCTGCAACTACCGATTATTTTGGTAGTCGATTAGTCTTGTGATTATTCTTTCAATTAATCGATTAGTTGTTTAGAACGCAAAAGGCTTGTAAATATGAGATCTTTACTCAATTAAAGCTGAAAGGAAGCTGTTTGACGTTCTGGTGGAGAAAGAACAAGTATTTTAATCAAAAACACACAACACACATGTTTCCTCTGTCCTTTTGCATGATTCCTGTTCTGTCTCAGTAACAAAACCAATACTTTCAGCACAGACAATGTTTTGGAGTCTGTGTATAGACAATTATTTGATTATTTAATTAGTTGACAACCATTTCTATAGTCGATTAGTTGTGATAAATCGATTCACTTGTTGCAGTCCTGCATTTCACTATTGTTTGCTCATGACCTCAGTAAATCTGAATAAATGTTAAATCATAATTTTTTCTCGCAATAGTTGTAGCAGTAAAATATGATATCGTGCCATCTCTAGTCTAAACATACAAACATGAGAAAATAAGTTTTATGACTCGAATTAAGCCTCAATTACAGAAAAATGACACTGGAAATGTGTAAATGTAGTGTATTTGATGAAAACACTCCATAGTCCATTAAAGTCCTCCACCAGGTCGTCAAACGGCTTCATCAGGGTCAGATTTAGCAAAAATGTTACACTAATCGATTAATTAAAAGCATAATCGCTGGACTAGATTAGCAAAAAGACTATTTGTTGCAAAGTTCAGTCAAATAATCAGGCTATTTTTAGTTTAAATCTAGTTGAGAGTCGATGAAAATGTCATAATTTAATCAACTTAATCCATGATAGTTAAAGTCGACCACCTTGTTTACATATTTTTCAATAAGATGATGATACTGTATGTCATTCTTCTTTGGACTTGTGCAGACGTGTTTCTTGGACTTTGACTTTGTTTATGCTCTGGTTTTGAGCTCTTGAACTTGGATCTGTTCTCCACCTTTTCTTTCATTCATTTACATTTCATTGTTATTATTTAACAAACACATCAGTGCTTTTGGTCGACGGAAATGTACGTAATTTTAGTCGTTATGATTACTTTGTGCTCTGTTTTAGTCAGTGAAAATATGACATTGGCAAACTATGACGAAATATTCAAGTCGACTAAATAAACCCTGATGCAATATTATTATTTATGTCGCTAGTAAACAATACAATACAATTCAAGTCAGTTAGATAGAATTTTTTTTTAAATGCTTGAAATTATCTCAAGAAAAACAAGAACACGCTCTCAATGAACACACTTTTTATGACGATTTTCGACTGTAATTCATCAAATGCCACAAGAAAACATATTTAACAGTGACGGCGAACACCTGCAGACCACTTTTGAAGACTTTTTAATTCCGTGTTTGTTATATTTGCGCCCGATGTCCCTCTTTGACAGCAGACAAACACGGCGCAGGTGCAGGCTGTGTAAAGTCGACAGCTCCATTGTTGTTTTTGTGTCCTGTTCATTTCAAACCTGTTCATCTGCTCCACCCTTTTAACCACACAGATGATATAAGTCACTGCCGCGGCGGTCACGGCCAGATTTAAAGAGCCACGAGCGACGGAAGCTCTGAAAATAAACAAGTTAAACAAATCAACGAGAAATATTGTGCGTCTCAGCTGAACGAGTCCTAATGAAATGTGTTTTAATGGCGCATATTTAACTACAGCAAAGACTTAATTAATGTTAACAGCCAGTATTTCAGTCATTTCTCTGTCTATTATTGTGAAACAGAGCTGAAAAGGCCAAAATCTTCAACTTTTATGATATAAAAATGGAAAAAGCACTACTAATTAACTTATAACCACCGCAGATATTTCTTAAAGTGCGCATGAAAGGTTTTTACAGTTTTCTCATTTTGACTTTATTCAGTGTGTCAATGCCTCTTGTAAATATAATTTATAGTTTTACACCAATCAAGTCGCTGTTTGTGGAGAAAAGTGTAAAAATCTGTTGACAATTACAGGAAGTAAACAAACTGATGACATCACACTGGGGAGACAAAGATTAGGCATAATTTACACAAAAGAAACAACTTTTTTGACCCTTTAAACATGGATTCAACAAGGTGTATTTTTTTTTTGTCAAATAAAAAAATTCTGTGACATTAGATGAGTTTTGGCTCACTGAACAGGATAAAAACCTGAAAAATATATATAGCTAAACTGGGTTAAAATTTGTAAAGTATTTTAGCAGAATTTGAAAAAGAAAGAAAGAAAAAAACTAACAATTTCATTAGGGCTCACTCTTTTTCAACACGTTAAAGAATGGATGAATATTTATTTTAGTAAGTTCATGTAGAAAAAATGATAGAGCCCCCCCCCAAAAAAATTCCTTCTTTTATGATTAAAAGGTTCCACTCATGAATCTCATGTGGAGCTTTATTTACATTTTAAATTTCAGTTTTGATCTATAACTCACCAAGGTTAAGACCAAATAAAAGATGAAATGATGAAGACAATGCGTTGAAAAGCAAAAATCAGAAGACACAGGACCTCGGACCTTCTTTTCTTGTCTTCAGGTACATTTTTAACGGCGATGAGCACTGGTTCCTCCTCAGATACTAACTCTTACCTTACATCCGGGTGAGCACTTCGTTCTCAAAAGAAAAAAGACTGACTTCTGACGTCGCTTTAATGCAGCTGTCTGTTCAAACACACTTTTTCTCCTGTTGTTTAGCCTCTGAAGCCTCTGAGCAGATGACTTTATTTACCTCTTAAAGGCCAGAGCTGCACAATTAAACCAAATCCACACAAAATAACAATTTTAATGGATGCAATTAGCAAATCACAAAGGCTTTAATATTTGAAGTGCAATTATTTCTTCCACAAAGAAAAAAATGTCTTGCTTTGATTTGAATAAAAACTGCTAACACTGTAGTTTGGATTTTAGTACAACCATGTTCTGAAACAAGCAACAAAAGCGCAACCAAAAGCGATAACAACGCATTCAAAAGCAACAAAAACGTGCCAACAAAGGTGTCTAAATGCAACAAAACGTGATAATAACACAACTAAAAACAAAAAAGACACGTTTAAATATGACAAACACAACTGAACGTGACAAAAACGCAACTCAAAGTGACAAAATTGTGTTTAGAATATTAATTTGAACGCAATCCTATTATTAGAACAAATCTAATCACAATCGCACTGGTCAGAACAATTACAATCAGATATTTTTCCTAAATCGTGCAGCTCTATTAAAGGCAATAGACACACAGCACTGGTTCCTCCTCAGATTCTCTCCTGTGATCCGGGTGAGCACTTCGTTCTCAAAAGAAAAAAGTCTGACTTCCTGGAGAAAACGGTGACGCTGGTTTCCGTCTGCTCCTGAGGGAAATGATGAAAATGTGTTTTTATAACAAAGACATGGGTATTAATAAATCAAAAGGACAATTAAGTATAAACAAGTTGAAATTTTTATCAAGTCAGTGTTTCCTGTTAATAGAGGAGACTACGGTGGCCCGCCATAGTCAAAAAGCAAGCTAAACACCATTCAACTACAATACACCCTTCAAAAAGGAACTAGAGATTAGGTCTGGGTGATACGGGGATAAAAATCAAATTGTGAGCTGGTCCCTGTGACAATCTGCTGAAATCGTTCTATCGTGATTCACTGTTTGTCTCTTTAAAGGTCCCATATTCTGCTATTTTCCCCTTTACACAGTCTATTCTAAGGGCTTTGTTGATCAAATTTTGCGTTGTGCAATATCCATAACATAACAGTTTCCAAAAAACACCCATTTCTTGGACTGGCCCCCCTCCTTGCAAAAGCAAACGGCTCACTCTGAGATCTGACCCCCCCGAACAGAGAGCAGGCTGCTCCCCCGCCCAACTCGCGCGCCTCCCCCCGCCCAACCCGTGCCGAAGCCTAGAGCGGAGATAGTGCGCATGCGCCGTGTGCTCCGGGAAACAGCGATACACAAACACGGGAATAAACCTTTTTATCCGTCCCTGACGGTAAAGGCCGTGGCTGAGTCCTACGTCCTGGATCTGACCTGGAGTTTGACGATCATGCAGTACCTCGACGACGGACGTTGCCGTTTGGTAAATAACAAGCTAACTCTTCTATCTCTCGTATCCATCGTGTAATTACTGTGTAGCATTAGCATTAGCTGTTTTTATTCTGCGGCTGCGCGCTTCCCGGAGGCATGGCTTAAACACCGCGTCATCCATGGGAAGCCGCGTCATCCATGGGATGAGCCCCCGTCTGCCTGCTCAGCCGAGGGGGACGGAAAAGACAGTTCTCTAGCGAAAGCATGCGGGAATCAATCAAAAAACCACTTTGGGCACACATACGAGGCCCAAATAGCACTGTAGGAAGGTTAAAACCTCTGAAAAGTCGATTTTGCATGTTATGGGACCTTTAATGCAGCTGTCTGTTCAAACACACTTTTTCTCCTGTTGTTTAGCCTCTGAAGCCTCTGAGCAGATGACTTTATTTACCTCTTATAGACCAGAGCTGCACAATTAAACCAAATCCACACAAAATCGCAATTTTAATGGATGCAATTAGCAAAATGCAAAGGCTGCAATTTTTGAAGTGCAATAATTTCTTCCACAAACAACAAAATGTCTTGCTTTGATTTGGATAAAAACTGCTAACACTGTAGTTTGTGTTCTGAAACAAGCTACAAAAGCGCGACCAAAAGCGATAACAACGCATTCATAAACTACAAAAACGTGCCTACAAACGTGACTAAAAGCAACAAAACTGAAAATGACAAAAACGTGACTCAAAGTGACAAAATTGTCTTTAAAATGTGAATTTCAACTGAATCCTTTTAGTAAAACATAAATCACAATCACACCTAAATCGTGCAGCTCTATTAAAGGCAATAGAAAAATACAAAGTGAGCATGAATCGTGGGCATCGAAATCATGATCTGGCCCCAAGAAAATGTTGATAATAATTTTTTGCTTTAGCTCTTCTAGAGAGGCAATAAGTGACATTTATACTCCAACATTTGTACAAAATAGATCTATCAGAATCTATGGGAAACACTTTATTCATGAATACTCTATCTGACAGCTTTAAAGTCGACATATTTCAACCTTTATTTGATTAGTAATGTATTTAAAAAGCCTCAATAATCGTTTGACAAGTTGATTACTAAAATAATCTTTAGTAGCAGCCTTAAAAACTACTATACACAGAATTTCCCTAACCTTAAGTCTAGCAAAATTCCGTTACATGAATAATTTTTCTGAAATATGAACACATGACTCGTGTTTGGAGCCTCTCAGTCTTGTTCCCATCGACGGCGGAGTCCAAAGGTCGTGGCTTCAGTGTCACATTAATTATACATGTGAACGATTGGTGCAGCTCGGATCAGGATTACACCGAGCATTGATCCTCCATTAAAGAGCGGCCGTAAATCTGCCAGCCAAGATCTCTCTGTAATCCCAACCAGGACCCATGACTTAACCCGGACTCAGCCAGGTCTCAGGGTCAGCAATCAACCCACTGAATCAGGAGACGGAAAACGACGATTTAACGCGTTGTTACATGAATGAACTGTCTTTTGTTTTTGTTTTTGTTTTGTTTTTTTGAGGAAAAATTAATATCTCTGTATTATTTTGGAGTTTATTGATAACGACAGTCAGACAATATTATGTAAATTCAGAAATGTGTTAAAACGTGTCTTTAAACTTTTTAGTTGAGGTTAACGGGTTTCCTGCGCAACACCACCCGGCTAGCTCAGTTAGCTCATTGTTAGCTCAGTGTTAGCTCAGCGTTGCCTCTGCGTTAGTTCATTGATTGTTCAGTGTTAGCTCAGCATTAGAACATAAATGTGACAACCTAAATTTAAGATCATCATTAAGTAGTGAATGTTTTCCACTTTCTGTTAAAAGGAAAGTGGTTTGTCCAACTCTATCAAAGAATTTGAACGCAATAATTAGATCTAGATATTTATCATACCCCCTACTACCAAAAATGAAAGAAGTTCAACAATTAATGATATATACCCATGTAAAGATTTTTTTAAAAAGAAGATACAATTTTGAAGATGATATTTGCAAATTCTGCCAAATTGAAACTCAAGAACATTTATTCTTTGATTGTATTTCTGTAAAACTGGAATAATTTATATCGGTAGATTATAGAACATAATAACATACCGGCTCTAAATTATGAAAGTATTAAAGTTGGAATATTTTTTGAAGATAAAAAAAGTTGAATACATGTGTAATAATTTGATTATATTTAGCAAATTTGACATACACAAATATAGATTCTTAAAGGTAATGCCAAACTTTATTGCTTTTAGAAATGAATTTATGTCCCTATACAAGTCTTTAAAATTATTAAAATGTAATGGTGCTTTAAAACTGGCCATGTATCTAAATGAATGTCCTCTTGTATGAAAATGTATATTAATTTTATTTGTATTGTTTTATGGTGCTGCTTAGTTGTTGTTTTTTTTTTTTGCACTTGTCATTTTACATCAAATGTTGTACTGCCAATTTTGATTATTGAAAGAAATAATAATAATAATTTAAAAAAAAGCTCAGCATTAGAACAGTGTTAGCCCAGCATTAGAACAGCGTCAGCTCATTGCTAGCTCATTGTTAGTTCATTGTTAGCACAGGGTTGGCTCTATGTTTGCTTAGTGTTGGTGCATTTTCAGTCCAGTGTTAGCCCAGCATTTGCTCAGTGTTAGCGCAGCATTTGCTCAGTGTTGGCCCAGTGTTGGCTCAGCATTGACTCATTATTAGCTCAATGTTAGCTCATTGTTAGCTTAGTGTCAGCTCAGTGTTAGCCCAGCGTTAGCCCAGTGTTAGCCCAGTGTTGGCTCAGTGTTGGCTCATTGTTGGCCCAGCTTTGGCCCAGTGTTAGCTCATTGTTGGCCCAGCTTTGGCCCAGTGCTAGCTCATTGGTAGCTCAGTATTATGCTAGTGTTAGCTCATTGTTAGCACATTGTTAAATTAGTGTCAGCCCAGCGTTTGCTCAATTTTGGCCCAGCGTTTGCTCAATGTTAGCACGGCGTTAGCGCCATAGACAATCATAGATGCGAAATTCTCTCTGGCTGCCTCTACAGAGAGCACTAAAAAGTGGTCATGCCATTTTAGTGCAGTTCTAATGTCCAGCAGGTGAAAAAGTAGTGCAATCAAAATTTCCCACAATGCACCTTGAAAAGCAGTGTCCAGCTAGCACCCTTTTTTTTCCAACCTGGTTCTGCCGAGACCATAGAACTATAATTAAACCTGGAAGATGAATCCAAAATGGCGCCCTCTTTATCCCTGTGGCGTGTGCTCATTGGCGCATGACCCCAAAAAATTTTCTTACTTCCGCATTTACTTCCTGATACTGACAGGCTGACATCTTTGCTTTAGGGCGCCATGTGACTGAAATCCCCCATGATGCTTTGAGCGACGTGAACGATCACGCAGCTTGCAAGTTTTTGTGTTAACGTTAGCTTGTGTGATTGTAATTGTATTCTTCATATTAGACACACGTGAAAGCGTCTGAAATGAAATAAAATACAACTTACAGGTGTCTCTAGTCGAGCCTTTTCCACGAGCTTCTGTTTGTATCGTCCGACGTGCTTGTTCACGTGACTCGCACATGTTTCCGGTGACGTCACTCAAACGGTAGAAAAGAACATTTCCTTCTGTTTTATTTAAATACCGATAATAATTCAGTACTGTCTGCAATTATAATGTGCAATTTTAGAAAAAGGCTGGTTCCAAGAGGCTGCAGTACCTCGCACGACCACTAATCAATCTGGGACCACAGACAGAGGGGGCGTACCTTATCCAGTTTATTTAATACATCCATGGCCGAGACCCGGTTAGCTAACCTGCCCTAAACTTAACCAAAAGATCAGTTCGTAAACCTAACCCTAATCTTAATTGTGAAAAAATATGTTTTAAAAACTTTTGCTCACATAGCCACCAATGCAAAGTGACTGTCTGTGGGTTGGGAAAAAAAGTGAAGCGTCCAGTGGATCCAGTGACGCATCCAGTGAATATGGACCACAATGCATTGCGTGAGTCTGAAAAACAACAAACAGCAACAGATCTTTAACTGGAACAACAGACTGAATGATGCAGATAGAGCTGTTTAAACACATTGTTGACCCGAGATCTTGAACAAAACACTTTTAACAGTTAGCAGGAGAGTTGCTAGCATTAGCCACTGAGCTTGAGCTGTGAATAGATCTCCATCTCAGGCAAAAAGTTCAATTATCCAGTCCATTTGATGTTTCACGTGGAATCCATGATGAATAAAACTTGTATGATGATTATTAGTCCATAAATATGACAACCCAGACGCCAGAGTCACATGACCAGCGGCGAGGAGGAAGTAGTGTGCGGAGTGTCTGAATCGCTCCCGTCTTAAGTGCACTATAAGTCTGATAAAGAGTGCAGGACAGTGTAGTGAATGAGGGATTGGGAACTGCGGAGGACACTTGGATGTTTCCTGGATTTGCATCAAAACAAACGCCACTTCTTCACAAACAAATGAAGCCAATCCCCATATTAAAGTGTATAAAACTTGTATTTCTTGATATTTATGTAATTTATCTGGTCTTCTCACCAGTGACGTGTAAAAGAGGTGGTCACTAGATTCTTACAAGAAGCGCACAAGTTCAGAAATCTCAGTTTAAAGTCAGTTAGCCTTAGCTCAGATGACCGTTGTTAATTATTACCTTAAATAAAATACCAAAAGGTTTACACAGTCAACAAGGATGTTTAACGAGGCTTTGACTTCATCTAAATGTGCTCGATCGGTACCAGCTAACACTCTGGATTATTCAGAATATGCGTGTTTTGCGAGCTAATGCTAACGGCTACAGGGAATGAGTCTGAGTGTTTGATGAGCGTCGAACACCGTGTACTTATTTATGTCTGGACCTGAAGTTGAGTAACATCACTTTTCAGTTCCATTGAAGGGCAGTAAATACATTTGGGGATAAAACAAAAGGCACCTGTGTCAAAGTATTCTGACCGTGCACTTTGTTCCAATAATTATTAGAGAAGGGCATGTTCTCCAACAATTATTAATCAGAGTTAAACCAAGGCCAAATCAGAACAAAACCAAGACTTAAACTTAGACCTTCTTATGTAAGAGTTGAGGAAACTATCTCATTGAAAGCTGCCATAAAAATTCAAATTTTGACAATTTTACATGTTAAAACTTGGAATAAAAGAGGTGTCGAATGATATATTAACAAATTCTTCAGTACGAACCGTGAAAATCTTTTGGAAAAACAGCTTTTTGAATTTACAATTTTCCATCTATCAGTGCAAGTTGCTTACATAAAAGACTAAAAAAATATTTAGGCAAAGATTGTACAATTTAGTTGTTTCCAGATGACAGATTTTATGTTGAGAGCAAACTGAATCCAAAAATAAAAAACATTATAAAACAATGAGGCAAGGCAAGTTTATTTGTAGAACAATTCGTACACAAGGCTTTACAGAACAGAATAAAATTGCATTTAAATCACAGATAGACATAGAAAATCATTATAAAAATTACTTATAGTGTAATTTTTGTGGCCACTAGCATTTTTGTCACTTTTAGTCACATTTGTGTCTCTTTTAGTCACTTAGTCACCTTTTGTCTCTCTCAGTTGCGTTTTTGTAGCTCTTAGTCACGTTTTAATTACTTGTAGTCACAATTTTGTAGCTTTCAGTCACCTTTTTGTCACTTTTAGTCACCTTTTTGTTATTTGCAGTCACATTTATGTAGCTTTTAGGGACATTTTTGTCACTTTTTCGTTTTGGTCACTTCAAGTCACGTTCTTGTCACTTGTTTCAGCACACGTCTAATAAATCTAAACTACAGGGTTAGAAGTTTTTATGCAGAATAAAACAGTATATTTTGCTGTTTGGAGGAAGTTATTGCACTTAAAAAATTGCAGCCTTTGTGATTTGCTATTTGTGTTCATAAAATTGCAATTTCAATTAAATTTCGATTAATTGTGCTGCCCTGGTATCTTGCTTTAACATTACATAAATTATAAATGGAAAGAAAAAAAAACTTTGAGGTCCTACCACTAGTCTTTGTAATATGATAATTATGCACAGGATTGTTCTCTTTTTTTTCTCTGCCCTAAATGCTCAGTGAAGGCGGTTAATCTGACATTTTAAACTCGTATCCCACGGTAACAACAGGAGAAGAATCCCAAACTCTTTTTTTCTCTTTTTTTTTCTAAAGGTCGTAGCGCTGGAGGTAATTGTGACGAGTTTATTGGCGATTTACCGACGAGGCAGATGGAGCAGAGGCTTACAACAAATACAGTACAGAAGATTAGAGACAGAGGGGATTATGGGAAATATTCTTCATTTACTCTGCACTGCCGGCGCATGTTTCAATCTAAAGACAGATGTGATAATACGACTGATGGTGCTAATGGACATAGTTCTATCTAGAATGTAAACTAAACAAGGGCAAAATCAAGGACTAAACCTATGACTAAACTAGAACACCCTAATCTATGACTAAACAAGCACTAAATGTGATATTTGCTAATCTAAACTTAACCAGGTCTTAACGAGGACTATCGCTATTCATTACTAAACTTTCATCCACTAAACTACATCCAGTAATGAGTCTACTCTGGGACTAAACCAGGGCTAATTGAGGTTAAAGTGGGGACTAAACCAGGGACTAAACCAAGACCAAAACCAGGACAAATCACATGTTCTGAAACAAGTGATAAAAATGTGTCAAATAGTGACACAAATGCGTATAAAAGTGAGAAAACGATGTGGCAAAAACGACACTAAAAGCGGCAAAAACGTGACTTAAAGCAGCAAAATAGCGACAAAAACACATCTGAACGTGACTAAAATGTGACCAAGTGACTAAAATGTGACTAAAAGCAACATAAACGTATATTAAAGTGATAAAAACGTAACTAAATGTGGCAAAAACAACACTAAAAGTGGCAAAAACGTGACTTAAAGCAGCAAAATAGCGACAAAACGCATCTGAACGTGACTAAAATGTGACCAAGTGACTAAAATGTGACTAAAAGCAACACAAACATATATTAAAGTGACAAAAACATAACTAAATGTTGCAACAATTACACTAAAAGCTGCAGAAATGTGACTGAAAGCGACAAAAATGCATCCAATAGTGACAAAAACATGACTGAAAGTGACTCTTTTATTAGTTTGTCAGCTCATATTGCAGTCTTTTTGTCAATTCTCCTGGACAGTTTGAAAATGTGAGCTTTGAACAGAATTCTATTACTAATACATAAATCACAAATCCAATCACAATAGTAAAAAAAAACACATTAGATCTTTTTCCCGGATCGTGCAGCTCTTAAAAGCCACACATTTCCACGGCTAATCCCAGTCCATTCATTTTAATCTCCTCATTGCCACTGAACCTGTTTAATTCTGTTTATTGCGGCGGGCTTCACAAACTACATCACCCATAATTCTTTGCGTGCTGACCGCAAATAGCTTTTATCATTATCTCAGTTCAGCGTGTGCTCTCCGAATAACAATCGGTCCTCGTTTACTCCGCACAGTTCAGCGGCGGGGCGCACGTGGCCTTACATAACCCGGGTTTACGCTCCGATCGATGCAGCGTTTTGGATCGTGTTTATCTGCATCAACAACAAACCACTGCAGGAAATATTGAGATTTTCAAAGCGGAAGTACGGCTATTAAATGTTTAAACTAAAGGGTAAATAAATTAAGACTGAAGTTGGAGCTAAACCAGGTCTAAGTAATAGAATAAACCTGGATTAAACCAAGACTGGGTTGCTTGAGATTACTCAATCATCTAGATCATCATAGATTTCCTTGTTTTTGAACGTGTTTAAAGTGTGTACCATTGAGTTATAATAAAGACTAGAGAGAGCGTCACCATGGTAACCTATTATAATAGGTTGTGTTGGCAAATTCTACCAAAAACTCACACAAACTAAAAGGGATCTGAAGATTTTCGTCATAATTTTGTGATAATTGGACTTTTTTGTGTCAGTCTATCCCCAAAGTCCACCATGACTGCATATTAATCAAACATCGAATAGAGAAGAGCAATGTCTTGACATTTAGATGATGTTTAGAAAGTTGTATTAGTATATTTATTGTGAAAAAGAAAAATAAAGCTGCAAAAAATGAAAAACGTTATGTTGTAAACTTTCAAATAAGTGTACAAGGTGATATTTCTGTACTTTTTCTGCTCTGATTTTGATGTTTTAACACACTCCTGGATTGACAAAATATCATCTGAATATCATTATCATATTATAAAATACTGTAAAGAAAAAAAAAGAGATTTATTGTTTCATTATCGTCCTCCCCAACACCAAAGTAAACACTAATCATATTAAATCAAACTCAATCATGTTTGGACCAAGACCTGCTTTCTCTTTGAATTGTGGTATTATTGTGTAGGATATTGTATTTTGAATTTAAAAAATCTTTCTTGTATTAATTAGAACCAGAAATTTGATTTAGTGTTTTTTTTCTTTTGAATGTTTTTTCCGTCAAACTATTTGTTCTAATTGTTGTTTTTTACTTTTTTCATTTTCCACTTTTAAAGGATTAAACATGGATTTATTGATGACTAAACCAAGAGTAAACCAGGACTAAACAGGACTAAACATGGACTACATCATTAAACCAGGACTAAACCAGGTCTAAACCAGGACTAAACCAGGTCTAAACCAGGACTAAACCAGGTCTAAACATGGACTACACCATTAAACCAGCTCTAAACCAGATCTAATCCAGGACAAACCAGCTCTAAATCAGCTCTAAACCACCTCTAATACAGATCTAAACCAGCTCTAAACCAGCTCTAAACCAGGACTAAACCAGCTCTAATCCAGATCTAAATCAGATCTAATCCAGATCTAAACCAGGACTAAACCAGCTCTAAACCAGGATTAAACCAGGACTAAACCAGGACTAAACCAGCTCTAAACCAGCTCTAAACCAGCTCTAATCCAGCTCTAAACCAGCTCTAATCCAGATCTAAACCAGCTCTAAACCAGCTCTAATCCAGATCTAAACCAGCTCTAATCCAGCTCTAAACCAGGACTAAACCAGCTCTAATCCAGATCTAAATCAGATCTAAACCAGCTCTAATCTAGATCTAAACCAGGACTAAACCAGCTCTAATCCAGTTCTAAACCAGCTCTAATCCAGTTCTAAACCAGCTCCAAACCAGCCCTAATCCAGATCTAATCCAGCTCTAAACCAGCTCTAATCCAGCTCTACACCAGGTCTGCTGTTCTATAAACTCCACACAGTCCAATGCCTCTCGCTGCTGAAGGACGTTGCTCTCAGTCCGTTGTGTTTCTGCCTCAGGACTTTGGGACAGAGAGTTTTTTTTTTCTGCTGCGATGCTTAAAGTGCGTCAGACGGGGCTCAGTTTTATGGAGCTGTTCAAAGCGCTGCCAGAGGACACACCAGCTTCATTCAGCTTTCAATGCAGCGCGTAATAAAACGTTAATGTACACGACCCACGGCTCAAAGACTAATCGAAATCTGGACGACGGTAATTAGCAAAGCGCAAAGACTGCAGTTATTTAAGTCATTCCATGTCCTCAGAACTAAACGTCCCCTTGTCTCCTTTATTCTGCGTCAAAGCTGATAACTCTTTGACAAAACTGTTCGGAAATTCCTTTGAATCTTGTATTAGTTCAGCAGATTATTTATTTTTTCATCAATAGTACACTTTATTTATATATTTTCTGTCATATTTCATCCTTCATTTGCTTGATAATGTGTTTAAAATGTCTCAAAATTCAACAGAAGTCACTATATTTCAGAGAATCTTTTAACAAACAAATTTAAACTGTAATAAGTATGTTTTATTCATATTTCGGTAAATTACAATTACCACAAAATATGTCCCAAACTCAAATTATATAAAGACAAAGACACGGCAACGAGGATTTCCAGGCAAAAACAGTTTGAATTCTCTGATACATATTGATGAGTTTACGTTACGTTTGATAAAGATGAGTTTACGTTTTAGATTTTTGTTTTACGGATGAAAAATGTCACAAGTAAAATAATAACATTTAGTAAAAGTTCCTTATTCTTGTCTTGAGGTGAGGTGTTTTTGAACGTGTTTAAAGTGTGTACCATTGAGTTATAATAAAGACTAGAGAGAGCGTTACCATGGTAACCTATTATAATCAATGTCCAGCTCCAGTGCCATGTTGTGTTGGCAAATTCTACCAAAAACTCACACAAACTAAAAGGGATCTGGACATTTTGGTCATATTTTTGTGATAATTGGACTTTTTTGTGTTACTACTTTATCTATTTAATAATAAGGATTTGTGTTTGTGTCTTTTTTGTTGTTTTACTTATTTTAGTTAGATTTAAATGAAACAACAAAAAAGAAGATAAGGAAAGGGTTAACTGAAGTTTATGGAGTGAATCTTGAGTTTAATCTAACTTATAAACATATAAATAAAATGTTTACTAATACCTTTATTTAGAAATAGTTGTTTTTGCATGAATCCCTGTGCAGTTGTGGTCTTTTGGGTCCAGTTTGGGTCAAATATATGGAGATACTTCATAGGTTTTATAGTTTTTTCCACACAAACCTTTAGTCGACTAATCGGCTTATGTCTTTAGTCGACTACAGCCCTAATTATATGTTAATTTAAACACTTTTTTGCCCTGTTCTTACATTATTTTCCGTTAGACTTTTGCGCTTTCTCCACTCGCAAGATGGCCGCCGCAGTTGTCACGGCAACAGAATCCCCTATTATAACTATCAATCTGTTAACTGAATCAAATTAAAACTCAGTCAAAACGCAATTAGATATTTTTTCCAAACTCGTTCAGCCCAAATATGGCGTTTCATGTTGTGTCTTGGACTTTGATTCCAAGAATGAATCAACTGTTCCAATTCTACAGACGTTTGTTGGATGAAAAGTAGCAATTACTAAAGCCATAAACCAGGGCAAATATAAACAAAGAAGAAACATGTAAACATTTAAATTAAAATGCAATCTAATTTCAAAAACTGCGGCCATTAATAGAAGACGTCACTGTTTTCCCTTGTTTGTCTTTGTAACTTAGTTTGTTATATTGCGCTCGCGTGTTCGTTGCTTTTAGTCGCATTTTTGTCATTTTATGTTGTTTTTGTTTTTATTTGGTTTTTTGTTGCTTTTCGTCACGTTTTTGTTATATATAGTCACATGTTTGGTGTGTATTTGTCACTTTTGGTCATGTTTTTGTAGCTTTTGGTCGCATTTTTGTTGCTTTTATTCACGATTTTGTTGTGTTTTAAGCATTTTTGTCACTTTTAGATGAGTTTTTGTCGCTTTTAGTCGTGTTCTGTCGCATTTAGTCACGGTTTTGTCTCATCATTCCATGTTTTTTAGGATTATACAGTTTTTTAGGATTATGCAGCACACACTGGCACTGAGATAAACACTTTGTAAAAGATTAAAACATTGTAAAAGCACAGGCAATGTTCTTAGGATTCTCACTCTTTGTTTTGTTTTTATAGAGTGAAAACCCCTTCATAAAGAAACCAAAAAAAGCCTTATATTCAAGCATTTTATAGTACCAAACACTTGTAGTAGGTTGAAGTTTATTTATTTATTTGATTGAGATAAATCCAACAAAAGCAGATGACGGTGCAGTGTTTATTCTCTTGTTGTTGTAAAAGTGAAAGTTAAAGTGCAGCTGCAGGATGTTGTTGCTCCTGAGCAGGTTTTTCCTTTCGAGCCACAGCAGCTCTTCTCTAATGGACCTGTCTGTTCACTTTGTGCTGTCCTCACCCTCTCTCCCCTTTTCCTCCCCTCTCCCATCCTCTTAGATCTTCATCCTTCCCTCCCGCTCTCCCTTTCTCTTCACTTTTCCCTCGTTTTCTTTCTCTTTTTATTCTCTTTTCTCACCCTTAATTCTCTGTACTTCTCTCTTGATCAGCCCCTTCTCTCTCTGTCTTCTCTTTCTCACCTCTCTCTCTTCTTTTCTCTTTCCCTCCCTTTCTTGTCTCCTTTCACCCTTCCCTTTCTTGCTTCCTTCATCCCCTCTCTCCCTCTTCCTCTTTCCCTGCCTCTCTTTTTCTCTTCTTTCTCTGTCTCCACTTTCTTTTTCGCTCCTTTTTTCCACTTCCTGTCTCCTCTTTCCCTCTCTCCTTTCACCCCCCTTTCTCTTTTTCCTCTCCTCTCTCTTCATTCTCTAAATCTTCCTCCCTCCCTCCCTTGTCGCTCTCTCTCCCTCTCCCTTCTTTCTTACTCTCTACCTTTCTCACCTCCTCTCTTTATCTCTCACCTCTTATGTCCCTCCTTTCTCTTCCTCTATCCCTCCATTTCTTCTCTCTCTCTCTTTGTAGTGTAGTCTCTCTTTCTCTCTCTCCTTTTACCCCTCTCTGTCTCTCCCTTCTCCTCTCTCTCTCTCTTTCTCTCTCATTATTTTCCTCTTTCTCCTTCCTTTTACCTTCCTCTTCTCCCTCTCTTTATTTCCTCCCTTTCCCCTCTCTCTCTCTCTCTCTCTCTCTCTCTCTCTCTCTCTCTCTCTCTCTCTCCTTATTTTCCTCTTTCTCGTTCCTTTTACCCCTCTCTGTCTCTCCCTCTTCTCCCTCTCCTAATTTCCTCCCTTTCCTCTCTGTCTCTCTCTCTCTCTCTCTCTCTCTCTTTCTCCATATTTACCTCTTTTCTGTTTCTTTCTCTCCTCTCCTTCTCTCCCTCTCATTTATTTTCCCCTGTCCCTCCCTTTACATTCCCTTTTCTCTCTCTTCTTTTACCCCTCTCCTTCTCTCTCTTCTCCCTCTCCTTATTTTCCTCTTTCCCTCCCTTTCCTTTTTCTTTTTCTCTCTCTACTTTCACTCCTCTTGTTCCCTTCATTTTTTTCTCTCACCACTCCCTTTTTCATTCTTTCTCTATGTATTCCTCCTTCCCTACCTTTCTCCCTTTCTTCTCTCTCTCTTTCTTTCTTTCTCCTACCTTTTCCATATCTTCCTCCCCCTTCTCTTCTTACCTCCCCCTCTCTGTTTTAAATGTCTCGTGGTGTCATCAGCAGCCGCTCAGACTCTGGGGTGTAATCGATAAAGCAGCAGAGTCATTATCGCTCTTAAACTCGTCCCGTCAGCTCCCTCTGATCTGTGTCACTGTGTGGACGTTACTGCTGCCTCGGCTTTTTGTCAAATCTAACACATTCTTTACGATGTTCTCCATTTACGCCATTATCCAGAGCAAAGAGAAACAAAGAAGAAACATGTAAACACTTCAATTAAAATGCAATCTAATTTTCACAAAAACTGCCAGCATTCTGTCCTTATTTACTTATTTATTTATTTACACATTTCAAAACATTTTGTCCCTTTTATTAGCATTTTTGTCATGTTTTTGAGTCTTTTAATGGCGTTTTTGTGGCTTTTTGTCCAGTTTATGTTGCACAAGTTTTTGTCGCTTTTAGCAGAGTTTTTATCGATTTTAGTCAGGTTTTTGCTTTTAGATGAGGTTTTGATGCTTTTAGACAAGGTTTTTCACACTTTTAGCTCTCATTTTTGTCTCCTTGAATCATGTTTATGTTGCATGTAGTCGAGTTTTTGCCATTTTTAGTCGACTTTTTGGAGCTTTTATTTGCGTTTTTGTCACTTTTAGTGATATGTTTCTCACTTTTAGTTCTCTTGTTGCTTTTAGCCATGTTTTTGTTGCTTTGTTAACGTTTTTGATGCTTTAATGTGTGTTCTTGTAGCTTTTAGTCCAGCTTTTGACACTTTTAGTCCAGCTTTTGACACTTTTAGTCCAGCTTTTGACATTTTTAGTCCAGCTTTTGACACTTTTAGTCCAGCTTTTGACATTTTTAGTCCAGCTTTTGACTCTTTTAGTCCAGCTTTTGACTCTTTTAGTCCAGCTTTTGACACTTTTAGTCCAGCTTTTGACATTTTTAGTCCAGCTTTTGACTCTTTTAGTCCAGCTTTTGACTCTTTTAGTCCAGCTTTTGACATTTTTAGTCCAGCTTTTGACATTTTTAGTCCAGCTTTTGACTCTTTAAGTCCAGCTTTTGACTCTTTTAGTCCAGCTTTTGACTCTTTTAGTCCAGCTTTTGACACTTTTAGTCCAGCTTTTGACATTTTTAGTCCAGCTTTTGACATTTTTAGTCCAGCTTTTGACATTTTTAGTCCAGCTTTTGACTCTTTTAGTCCAGGTTTTGACATTTTTAGTCCAGCTTTTGACACTTTTAGTCCAGCTTTTGACATTTTTAGTCCAGCTTTTGACATTTTTAGTCCAGCTTTTGACACTTTTAGTCCAGCTTTTGATACTTTTAGTCCAGCTTTTGACTCTTTGTCAATGTCAATTGCATATTTGTTGCTTTTTTATGATTTTCAAGCTTTTAGTTGCGTTTTTGTCACTTTCATTCGCGTTTGTCGCGTGTAGTTACATTTTTGAATCTTTCAGACACTGTTTGTCACTTTAAATCATGTTTTGGTTGCTTTTAGTTGTGTGTGTGATGCTTGTTGTCTGTTGTCTGTTGTTGTTTAATTGTTGTCTCGTCGCTTTTAGTGTTTGACACATTTACTCGAGTTTTTGGCACTTGTTTCAGAACATGTTTTTTTAACACATCCGCACAGGGATTATTATTCAGAATAAAACAGGACATCTTGTAGTTTTTGGAGGAAATTATTGCACTTCAGAAATGGCAGCTTTTACGATTTGCCGATTGCGTCCATTAAAACTGCGATGTGGATTAGGTTTGGTTTATTGTGCAGCCCTACAGTGTGTGAGGTGTGACTTGGTGGCGTCACGTGCTGGTCTCTGGATGTGTTTAAAGCCTCCAGGTCTCCGCTCTGCTCTGGGCTCTTCAGGCCTGACTCGGCTGTGGTCAATGAGCCTCAGAGAAGCACAGAACCAGCCCATGTGTGAAGAAGAGTCACGAGTTCTGCCTTTTGGACACTATACAGTCCGTTATGTACTTTTAATTAAGCGTGACTCCTGAATACACAAGGGTACTGTCCTGAATGTGTAGTTTGAGCACATTTATGTCTGACCTAAGGATAAACTAAGGATCTGGGGTTTTAACCAGGTCTACAGTCGGTCGGGTCATCATATTCTTTAGCCACTTTGTTTGGTTTTTAGTTAAAGCTTTCTGTTTTACTTAAGTGTTGATTTGAGTCCTAGTTTAGAGCAAGTTCATGTTTATACAAAAGGATTAGAATCCACCTCGTCAGGATCTCTAACAGAGACCTAAACCAGGACTTAAACCAGGACTTAAACCAGGACTTAAACCTGGACTTAAACCTGGACCTAAACCAGGACCTAAACCAGGACTTAAACCAGGACTTAAACCTGGACTTAAACCTGGACTTAAACCAGGACCTAAACCAAGACCTAAACCAGGAACTAAACCAGGAACTAAACCAGGACCTAAACCAGGACTTAAACCTGGACTTTAAACCAGGACATAAACCAGGACCTAAACCAAGACCTAAACCAGGACTTAAACCAGGACCTAAACCAGGAACTAAACCAGGACTTAAACCAAGACCTAAACCAGGACTTAAACCAGGACCTAAACCAGGAGCTAAACCAAGACCTAAACCAGGAGCTAAACCAGGACTTAGATCAAGACCTAAACCAGGACTTAAACCAAGATCTAAAACCTACACTACGACCTAAACCAAGACTTAAACCAGGACTTAAACTAGAACTTGCACCAAGACTTAAAGTAGGACTTTAACCAGGAGTTCCAGGACTTAAACCAGAACTTAAATCTAAACTTATATCCAGGCTTAAACCAAGACTTAAACAAGAACTTGAACCAGGACATACACCGGGACTAAAATCTACAACTGGGTGTAATATTTAATAATAATAACAACCAGTCATTGTCGTTCCAAAGTTGGAGGTCAAACAGGTTCAGAATGGCAGAGCATATTTTCATTTCACAATCGCTTGGCTCAGCTGCATGAGTGACTTGGCGTTGATTTATTTCACTTCCTTTGAGACGTGTCAGAAAGCTCTCGTCTAAATTACTGCAGAGGAGCTGAATAATGCATTTGCACATACGGAAATTAAACTCATATTCTCTATTAGCAATTAGCAAAGAGCTTTTAGCGCTTAACAAGACACAGGGAGAACATGCAAACTCCAGGCGAGAGTTTGAACTGCACAGTGTGTCGTGAAAATATCAATATCGCAGTGATTTAATAAGAAATTACATCTAGATCAATGGCATCCATCTGAGGGAAATTTTCCGTTTTGTTTTTAATTAAGACGAGACACTGCAAGCAAAACGTTTTTATTGTTTGTTTTTTGGTCAGTTTGCTCTCTCATCTTATCGGCTTTCATGTGAAACAACAAACTCATCCAAACTGATCTTAAAAATGTTTTATTCTTACATTTAATCCACTTCATCCATAGATTTCCAACAAGATTTTGACGAAACGTACTTGTATTCGTTGATGTCTAATTCCAAGCCTAATTTATTCAAGTTTTAAGTTTAAAAAATGTGACACAATTTTAATTTTTAGGCCAATTTTCAGTCAGATTTAATTTATTCAAAAGCAAAATCATAAATCTAAAATCCCCCCTGTACATTATTTTTGTAACTATCAAATGTATAAAAGGAACCAAGAAATTTAAACCTGGTTTTGTCCATTTTTCAGATTGAAATGTCCCAAATATGTGCAAGTTTGGCCATTTTTACACATACAATTCCTTTTTTCTATCTAAAAACATTAAAAATTGATGAAAAAGTTGTAATACATTTTATTTCTTACATTTATGTGAGTAAACTACAGGAGAAGTTTCAAATTAATATCTTTAAATTTAAGATTTTTTCCCTATTCACCTTCAGCGTCTCACCTTAAAATATAAAAAAGTAAATTTTTGGTCATGTTTTTTTCTCTTATTTTATCTTTATTTTTAGGTCTTAGTTTTGCTTTTTCTTTAAATGTTGTTAGTTTATTTACTTGCGTTGGATTCAAGGGGCTCAAAGAAGACATGTACATTTTTGCTTTTATTCGGTTGAACTTATTGTGTTAAAATCCCTCTATAATATTGTTAATCATAAATATAAACGCGGTTATAGAATATTGCAGTTTTCGAAGCCTGGTTGGTGTCGGAGCAGAAAGTTAACCACTCTGTCTCTTCTTCTGTCCATTTTGCGTATAATTCTTTGCCTCCCTCAACAATCTCATCATTTAATTACCTCGTGGCTGGAGGGGATTCAAAACCTAATTAACTTTGATCCATATAATTTCATCATACATTAGGCACCGCACTAAATATTTCAGATAGCGTCCTCTTTCATGATTATTAGAGATTTATGATTAGGCCACGGTGCAATGTTCTTGGACTTTCACGAGGCACTAATAATAACACTTCTAAATTAATTTCATTTTTACACTTTTTTTGTGCACTTTTCACCAGCAGGGGGCACTGTTCTCATTTCCTCTGAAAGGTGTCCAGGCCCCGCCCCCGCTGTAGAATGAGGAGCTTGTGCTGCCTGATGCAGAGGTATAGGGTCTGCCCCTAGATCAGAGGGTCACAGGTTCAAAGCCCAGAGCAGACGCTTGAATCACTGGGGCTGTGTCTGAATGTCCACACTGTTCCCTCTAGAGGGCACTATACAGTGGTCACGCCATTTTTAGTGGTGTCCGAATGTCCAGCAGGTGAAAAAGTAGTGCACTCAAAATTTCCCACAATGCATCTTGAAAAGTAGTGTCCAGGGAAGGTCACTAGAGGTCAATACAGACCACAATGCATTGTGAGAGACGTAAAAACTACAGCGGACAGTGACAGGTCACAACAGGCCGTTGGCAGTTGAGTTGCTAGCGTTAGCCGCTTACCTTAGCTTGAGCTGTGAATAGATCGTAAATCTCCGTCAAAAAGTTGAATAATCCAGTCTGTTTGATGTTTAATGTGCGATCCATGATGAATAAAACTTGTTTGATGATTAGTCCATAAATATGTGCGTGTCACGAGGATTTGATCCATATTCATTACAGAAATCATTTTTTATCTGAGTTTTGACAACTTTTTTTTCTCCCACATTCACGTGACCCGTGGTGAGGAGAAAGCAGTGAGCTATGTGTCTGAATCGCTCTGTGACTAAGTCACTATTTAGTCTGTTCACGAGTGCAGGACAGTGGAGTGACGAAGGGCGAGGGACATTCAGACACAGCCTGGTGTCTCAGAGCTAGTTGTACAACTAGTGGAAAAGAGTTTGAAAAATGCTTTAGTTACTGTTTTCAGATTAAATGATAACTTTGCCAGAAAGATGAATTATCTCGATTTTTGTGACTTCACAAACGGCTCCCCCTGGTCAGGCCCCGCCTTAGTGTTCAGCTGTGATTGAGCCTGAACCACCGGCGCTGCAGAGACTGGACCAATCACAGCGCAGCGTTGTGGTTTTGACTAACCTGGCCCTGCTTTATGTATTCTCGCAATATTTGTGAGTTCAAAAACTTTTGAGAATCCATCTGGATGCCCTCCCGCTGTTGGGTTTGAGCCGCTGTGTGTTGGACCAATCACAGCGCTGCTTGTGGTTTGGGCGGAAGTCAAAAGGACAAACCTAAACAAACATGGCGGCGCCGACAGACATACTTCTGCCTGTTTCAACACACTTATGGACTGTTTTGCATTTGAAACCACATAGAAGTACTTTGTGCATTTGAGGACGAGGAAGCAGTCTGTGCTTTTCTCTCAACTGGATTTAACAGTTTTGAGTTTTCTGCTTCCATCGCTGTAGTGACGCTTGCACCAATCAGCGTTATGTTTATGTCTCAAACGCTTTCAGTCAGAGCCCCTCCAGAATTATTTATGTGTAGAACTCAATTCAGAGCGCCACACTAATCAATCTGCCGTGAGCTCGTTTGGTTCAATGTGTCACGCGTCAGGTGCAGCGGTTGGGGGAGGGGTCAGTGTGACTGCAGTGGTCCTGTCACCTGGAGACACTATTTAAGAGAAAACCCTTACTTTGCACATTTTTATCATCAATCAAGCTGTCTCTCAGTAAATCAATAATAGTGAATTACAGGGGAGATTACAGGGGAGTAGACGGGGGAGACAAATGTCAACGTGTCAATGTCAACTTTATTTCTATTCACCTTATTCCGGAGGTTGCCGTACGCGCCGCCGTCTTGTTTCCGTTGTATTAGTTTACATGGAGCAGACGAGCTCAACAGAAAATAAGTTCTACATGGACTAAAAAAACGTTTTTAGGCCTCAGGAAATCGTTGCGTTGTTGACTTGTTGTTGCTCGTGTTCATTAAACATTTTACACAAATCAATCTACTTTATGTAACATTTTAGCGGCGAGACTTTTCCCTCGTTCATCATTAGCTTTAACGGAGTTCTCGTCAAACGGAAGTGTGTTTACAACAAAAGTGCGTATCTGAAGGAAAAAAGAGGCAAAAGTGAGCGGGGCAGAATAAGGTGAATAGCGCACAGCTGCCCAAAGTGCTTCACCTGCACATCATGTTAAAACACACGGGGAAGTTCAACATTATTACAAACACAACAGGTAACAATTAACTTGTGCTGAAAGCTAAAGTGAAGAAATGTGTCTTAAGAGAAGTTTTAAAAGGCTCTGGTGATGGAGCAGCTGTGATCTGCAGAGACTGTTCCACAAGTTTGGGGCGGCCACAGCAAAGGTCACAATAAACAATAATATCATTTATCGTGATAAAAAGAGAAGACAATAATCGTTTGTGCTACATTTTGTTTAATCGTGATAATCGCCAACAAAGATAATCGCCATTTTGTCTCCAGATTGTGCTGAAAAAAAGCAACTTATCCTTTATGTTCTCTTCTAGATCGTTTTTGTTTTCACTTATAATAAAGTACAAATATGTCAGAAGTTATTTATAATGAGAAAGAAATGCCTTTATATGTCACATTTTCAAACTGTCAGCTATTTTAATAACTGTCGTGATATTATCGTTAATCGCAATTATTTTGGCCGTGATAATCGTGACATAAAATTTCAATATCATCCCAGGCCTAATAACAGGTCTATTTCAGGTCTAAATTAAGAATAAACCAGGTCTTAAGAAGGAATACACCACTGCTACAGTAGTTTTAACTGGAAATGTAGTAAAAGAAGAGCAAGAAATGCGAATAAAATTGACTCTAAATTAAGAAAACATTGATTGAAACACTGATTTATTGAGAAAGAGCTTCCTGTTCAGTTTACAGTAAGTTTCACAAATGGATCGTTGGAAAGGCCAAAGGGAATCAGGAAACTCTATCTGATAACGGATCCGAACATATCTAATCTCTGTTACAATAATCGCAGCAGATCGATGATTCTGATTCCTCTCTTCACATCATTGACGACACATGGTCTATTTTGGTGTCACTAATTGCCTCCTCAGTGTCGTCCTCATAAATAGAGGCTTATGAGCTTGTATGTGTGGGTTGAACAAAGAGCGTCTATCCAGGATTTAACATTATGAAACGGGAAATAGATGGCGATTTGATGATTCAGTGTGTAAACAGCTTATTCATCAGTTCATTTTGTGTGTGTGTGTGTGTGTGTGTGTGTGTGTGTGTGTGTGTGTGTGTGGTTTTCAAGCTCTCAACGGGTCATTTCTGGGGACGGAAGAGAAATCCTGTTGTTTAGCCTCTGACGCCTCTGAGCAGATGACTTTATTTACCTCTAGCACAATGAAACGTAATCGAAAACCCAAAGCAAAGGCTGCAATCTTTCACAAACAACAAAATGTCTTGATTTGATTTGAATAAAAACTGCTAACACTGTAGTTTGGATTTGTACAACAAGCGACAAAAGTGCGACCAAAAGCGACAAAAATGTGTTCAAAAACGCACCTACAAACACCAAATGCAACTCAATGCACCAAAAAGTGACAAAAAAAGACAAAAACGCAACTAAAAAGGACAAAGATGCGACTAAAAGTGACAAAGATGTGTTTAAATATGCCATACACAACTGAACGTGACAAAAACATGACTAAAAGCGACAAAATGTGAAGTTGAACAGAATCCTATTATTAAAACATAAATCGCAAACCTAATCACAGTCGCTCTGGTCAGAAAAACCACAATTAGACATTTTTCCTAAATCGTGCAGCTCTATTAAAGGCAATAGAAAATAAATCATAATCATGATCTTGCCCCAAGAAAATCGTGATAATTTTTTGCCATCTCACCCAGCCCTAATCTCCATGGAGACAAGCAGGTGACCGACCCTCCACCTAATGATGGCACAATATGGATTATTTATTTCTTTGAGTCGATATGCGATATTTGTCTTGCATTTGTGGCTGATAATATTTGCTGATACCAATATTACAATTTTAAATTCCTTAGGTCTGCTAAATTATTTATATTTTAAGCACAACTAATGCAAGCCTAATGCTTAGTCTTAATGGAGGTCACCCACATGTTGTTTCTTCAGAAAAGTAAACTGATTGTTCTGTAGACGTGAAAACACAGCAGACAGTCGCAACGTTGGATTATTTTATTCTAGTCCATGTCTTTCTGTCTCTGTTTTGTACAATTCAATTATTTCCTCTAAAACAACACAATATTCTATTTTATTCTGCATTCTGTAGTTTAGATTTGTTTAAACATGTTCTGAAACAACTGACAAAAACATGTTTAAAAGTGACAAAAAAATGCTACAAAAAACGCAACAGAAATTGACTAAAAACATGACTAAAAGTGGCCAATTGTGACTAAAAGTGACACACGGATGGATTGCAATGCACCTTAAAATGAAAATGGACAATTACAAAAAAAATACTTTAATATTCAGAATACGCAGCAAAACCTTAAGTAACCTTAATAAGTATTATGCATTGTTTGTGTTGTCTTTGCTTTGACTTCTCATGTTTTAGCACTAAAAATAAAATGTTTTTATAAAGAACAACATAACTTTATCACTTCCTTGGGAGATGCCATATTAACTTTGATGTGGCTCCATCTACTGGCTGCAGCGGCAATTACACAAATGTTTACGTACACAGTGCTGTGTTATGGGAGCAGAGCTGAGCTGCTACACGTGTACAATTATGATCGTAATTAGATGGCAGAAATGCGAGCGAGACTGGCGATGATTTCTGGACTTAAAGTGCCCATGACAGGTTGGGCTACTCATTTAACCAAAATGTAGTTCAGATAAACATATTTCAAAATTAGCTAAAATTCTTTGCAAATTTTACACCGTTTTCACAATTTTTAGCTTTTTAATTTTACTTCCTGGTTGTAAATGATGACATCACGCTAGGAAATTACCGCAGCAACAACACTGTAAACTGGGCCAAAACTCATCTAATGTCACATTACATTTGATATGACAAATAAAAATAAATGTGAACACCTTTATTTTGTTGAACTAATGTTTAAATGGTCAAAAAAGTGGTTTATTTTGTGTAAATTATGCATAACCTTTGTCTCCCTAGTGTGATGTCATCAGTTTGTTTACTTCCTGTATTTTTAAACTTGTTTATCATCTTTTCTCCACAAACAGCGACCTGATTGGTGTAAAACTATCATTTCTATTTACAACAGATATTAATACACTAAATAAAGTCAAAATTAGAAAATCATAGAAACCTGTCACACGCACTTTAATCGTCTTTGTAAGTCCATGTGGTGGTTGTAAATGTATTTTTGGGGCGTTTGAATCCCCCGTCGTCGCCCCCTGCTGTCTCTGAGCAGAAAACAAGGTGCAACTTTCCTGACCTGAAGACAACTCTCCTGAGAAACTATGTCTTTCTTTTTTATATTTGGCTAAATTATTTCAATAAAAAGGAAGGGGGAATAAAATGAAAAAAAAAGCTTTTGCCGTCTTTTTGGGAGCGTACGTTCACAAGAGCCCTGCAGGGGGAGCTCTGTCGCTGAAGTTACTGAGTTCTGCTTTAAAACAGAAAAGAAGATTCTCAGCGCCACGTCACACATCGAGAAAATGTCACACATCAGGGAAATCAGGGAAGTGGTTTTGACGGTCGAAGGGAGAGGACTTTAAGGCTGTGTACCTTTAGTCGATTAATCCGTCGATGGTGTCTTAGTCGACCAACATTTTAATTATTTTATTTAGATTTAAAGGATTTATATGGCAAAAACAAGAAGCTATGGAGTGAGTTAAACATATAAATACAGTTTCCTTGCTCTTATCTGTAAAAATTGTTGTTTTTAGCGTGAATTCCTCCGCAGTAGTGGTCTTTTGCAGTTTGGGTCAGATACATGGAAATACTTCATAGTTTTGATATATTTTTGCCACACCCCCTTTAGTCGATTAATCGGTCGATGGGGCAGGTCTTTAGTCGACCAAGAATTTCTACTTTAGTACTTTCTAACCAGAATTCATCAAACTAGAATGAATGCAACTAAATACAATTCCAGGTGTGTTTTTGACGACGGAACATGGTTAAGAGCTCAAAAAAGTCAATTTTGCATAATATTTGTCCTTTAAATACATTCAACTAACTAACTCACTGTTCATCCAATGTAAAATAATCCTCTGAATCTGAACTGGAGTCGTTTTATCCCCTGTAGTTACCCAGTTGTCCAGTGCAGGACAGTGAGCGGTCTCTGCAGTGCTCGGTTGGTCCCGGGCGGTGGGGGGTTGCTCGTGGTTGGTCGGGGGCAGTGGGGTGGTCCTCTCGTGCGGTGCTCGGAGCTCCTTGTGTGGAAGAATGTGCTAATCCTCTGAGGCTCTGGATCTGGGCCAGGACTCCGGGGAAAACCAGGTCAGATCTTTGTTCAGACTGGCTTTTGTCCCGGTCAAGTCTGAATCAAAGAGCCATTATGAGGCAGCGGAGGTGGCACTGGGACCGGGCAAGAGTTCTCTTTCAAATAAAAACGCCTGACGTACAGTAGGTCTCAAAGTACGTAGATTTAATCCAAGGCAGCACAATTAATCGAAATCGCAATCTGAATGGGCAATTAGCAAACCGCAAAGTCTGCAATTTTTGAAGTGCCATAATTTCCTTCACAAACAAAAAAATATCATGTTTTATTCTGTGAAAAAACTTGTAGCTAAGATTTGTTAAAACATGATCTGAAACAAGTGACAAAAAGACAACTAAAGGAGACAAAAATGTGGGAAAAAAGTGACTAAAAGTGACAAACACGTGACTAAAGCAATAAATATGATACTAAGTGAGAAAAATGCAACTAAAATGGACAAAAACGCAACTGAAAGTAACAAACGCGTGACTAAAAGTAACTAACTAGTATACTAAAAGTGACCAAAACACAACTAAAATTGACAAAACGTATACTTAAAGTGACCAAAATGTAACAAAGTGACAAAAAACATGATTAAAGCAACTAAATTATATTAAAAGTGACAAAAACATGACTCAAAATGACAAAAGCACCAGCTGTAGTGACTAAAATGTCACAAAAAACTACAAATGTTCTGAAACACATGATTCTTTTATTAGTTTGTCATATTTCAGTCTTTTTGTCCATTCTCCTGGTTGTGTTAAAGTATAATATGAACTTTGAGCTGAATTCCATAATTAAAACATTCTCATCACAATCACAATACTTATCTGAAAAATCACAATTAGATATTTTTCTGAAATCGTGCAGCTCTAATTTAATCATCAAAATATGTAATTAAGATATATATTTTTTTATATATTCTTGCTGCATGGTGTTTATAGATTGGAATAACTTTATTATCATATAAAGATAACTCTAGTAGTTTGTGGTTAAACTTAAACAATCAGAAAAATCTTTGAAGTCAGAAAAAATGTGCTTCTGGCCAATCATAATCTTTTGTTCATTTTGTCTTTAATTTATTCAAAATGTGACTTATGTAAATGCGACTAGAACCAACCCACTCGTAAATATCACGGCTGATTCCTCCGGAGGCGTCTTAAACTCAAGATAAAAATAGTGTCTTCAAAATCCTCCTCCATTCCTCTCCATAAGATTCTCTTTTGGACCCAAATCTGGACTGAAATTGAATGTTCTTTTGGACCTAAAGCTGGACTAAACCTGAATTAAACTGATCTAAAACTAGTCTTAACCTGGACCTAAATTGGGCTGGTCTGTTTGCTGCTCTGTGGGAGTAAACTTGGACTAAACTTGGTCTAAATCTGGGCTGAATTTGATTTTTGCACGACTAAACCTGAACTAACCTGGACTAAACCTTAAACCTGGTCTAAACCTGGAATAATCCTGGACTAAACTTGGTCCAAATCTGGGCTAAATTTGATTTTTGCACGATTAAACCTGAACTAACCCGGACTAAACCTTAAACCTGGTCTAAAACTGGACTAAACTTGGTCTATTTGCTGTATGGACCTCTTTGAAACTAAATCTAGATGTTTGGCTGTAAATCTGGACTAAACCTGGACTGAAATGGGACTAAACCTTAAAGTTGGGACCTGGACACACCCAGGCTAAAATGACGCTGAACTTGACTAACCCTGACTTGAACCTTATTAAAACCTGATCTAATTTAGACAAAACCTGGATGAAACCTGGACTCAATCTGGACTAACTGTTGTCTAAATCTTAAACCTTTTTTAAACCTAGCCAAAACAAGGCTAAACTGCACTAAACTTGGTTTAAACAATGTTCTAATCCAGAGTTAACCTTTAAACCTGGATTAAACCTGCATTTAAACTGGACTAAACTTGATCCAAACCTGGCCAAAACAACAATTAAACCTGAACTAAACTAGGTCCAAACCTGGACTAAACCTTAGGCCTGGATTAAACCTGCACTAAACTGAGACTAAACTGAACTAAACCTGATAAATACCTGGACTAAACCTGCACTAAATCTGCATTAAACCTGGACCAAACCTTGGACCAAACCTTAACTAACTTGCACTAAACCAAAACTATTCTGGACTAAACCTGGGCTAAACCTTAAACCTGGATTAAACCGAAACTAAACCAAAACTAAGCAAGACTAAACCTTGACTAAACCTGGACTGAACCTGGACCAAACCTTAAACCTGCATTAAACGTGGTCTAAGCCTGGACTAAACCTGGACCAGACCTAAACTATCCTGGACTAAACCTTAAACCTGCACTAAACCCGGTCTAAAGCGGGTCTATCTGCTGTGTGGGCCTCTTGTGAACCTGATCCAAGTCCTAATATTGGAGAGCTTCACGTTACATAAGAATCACACTGAAATAGTATCTGTGGGAAGGACAGTATGTGTGAAGAATGGTCAGAGGCGGATAGTATCAGCCGGAAGAACGGGGCAAAAACCGAACCTTCAAATGAAACAAAAAACAAAATCAATGGAAAAATCTTGTTTAAAGAAAGAAACGACATTCGGGTTCAAACTTTGCAGTGTTTTTGAGGATTACCGTATCAGCAGGAAGGACGGAGTGTGAAGGTCTGTCGCGTTTTCCCATCGTGTTTATGGAGGCTTTGATTTCTCTGTCCTGGACTCAACTCTGGAGTCTGAAATACACTCTGTAGCTGTGTCCTTGAGCAAGACACCTCACCTAGATTAACGCTCCAAGTGAAACTGTATTAGTGTTAACTCCTGGAATGGTACCGGGCTAATGGACCGCGGCTTTTTGCTCACAAACGCTGGGAGGGCCCATTGTTGACGTCACATGTTTCTTGTGTTTGCAGAAGTCTGAGCATCCAAGCTGTTGTTGGCATTACTGTGTCGACAACTCTCTCTGGCCTCTGAAAGTTGTGAAAAGCGCTTAAAACTGTAAAATAGTTTGATGCTTCGAATACGTTCAGGAAGTGAGGAATAGAGTTTATGCAAATGACGTCACATTTTCTCCTGTAAAAGCTCAAAACACAACTAAAACGTGAGAAACCTGCTACAATCTAACAACAAATATTAAGTCTACAACTCTGCTAAATATTTAGTTTGTATCTGACGTCTAAAAAAGGAAAATCAAGCAAACCACTGTAGAAAAGCTTCTGAAGTTATGCTCACATTTATCACTGATACAGACTTTGGATCACACACAGTTGAACTCATTATCTTGTCCTTAAATAACAAGTTTCTGAGTCCAAGTGTTGAGGAAATGAATTGCTGTGTGACAGTTGAAGTGTCCTAAATCTCCAAGCTGTTAGCAAACAAGCTAGCTAAACTCTGCACAGCTGGAGCGACAACAGAGACACTACTAAAACAACAAAAATTAGGCCAAAGAAAAGCAAAGACACGCATGCGTCAATCAGAAGAGCATTTTTTGAATAAAATAACATCTGTGCATAAACTCTTTTGGACTGATGCATTAAAAAACACATCGTTATTCCTACTAGGGCTGGTCGATATGGTAAAAAATTACTATCACGATGTTCTTGGGGCCAGATCATGATTTCGATTTTATCACGATTCATGTTCACTTTGTATTTTTCTGTTGTCTTTAATAGAGCCGCACGATGTAGGAAAAATATCTAATTGTAATTTTTCTGATCAATGCGATTGTAATTAGATTTGTGATTTATGTTTTAATAATAGGATTCTGTTCAAATTCACGTTTTAAACACAATTTTGTCTCTTTTGGTTGCGTTTTTGTCACGTTCAGTTGTGTTTGTCATATTTGAACATTTGTTGTTTTTAGTCACATTTTTGTCACTTTTAGTCACGTTCTGGTTCGTTGAGTTTGTTGTTCGTAGGTGCATTTTTGTCTCTTTTGAACGCATTTTTGTTGCTTTTGTCGCTTGTTTTAGAACATGTTTGTACAAATCCAAACTACAGTGTTCACAGTTTTTAAATCAAATCAAAATCAAATTATTAAATCAAATCAAGACATTTTGTTGTTTGTGGAAGAAATTTTTACGCTTCAAAAATTGCAGCCTTTGCAATTTGCTAACTGCATCCATTAAAATTGCGATTTTGTGTCGATGTCTTTTAGTTGTGCAGCTTTGGTCTTTAAAGTCTATTTGCAGGTTCTCAAAATGTTTTAATTATAACTCAGTTTGGTGGGAGGGCACCTGTGGCAATTATTTATTATAGTTTTGTATCTGTGAAGTTGCTGTTTGTGAAGAAATTTAGAAAAATAAATGTTTAAAATTACAGGAAGGGATTGAGTTCTAAAACGGAATCCCTCCACCTGTGATGTCATCAAAAAGCGACGTGCCATGAAAAATACAAATACAATTAACAGACAACTGACACAACTTTTTGGTACTTTAAAATGTCATTTAACAAAATGAAGGTGTTATATGGTATTATTATTTGTAAATCATCACTATTGTGTCATTTATGTGGGTTTTGGCCCTTATTTTGAAATTTGTTGCTAGGTAACAGTTGTGGAATTACCTCTGTCGTATTTACTGCTCATGTTCAACCAGGAAGTAACAGTATAAACATTACGAAAATTGTCAAACCGGGGATAAATGGGCAAAATGTTTAGTAAAATCTTAAATATAATCATGTTCACTAGTGAAATGTGTCGTCTAATCTGTCATATGGAGGTAAATAACCGGAGAAAAAGTGTTTGAAGACAGCTGCACTGAAGAGAAAAACAGTGAATCACGATACGGCGATTTCACAAAAATGGCAGATTGTCACATGGAGCTCACCATTTGATTTTTATCCTACACTTTCTCTCACAAACCCCTCTCTTCTCTCCTCCTCAGACCTCCATCTTGCCCCCGCGCTCTGACTCTTCGACCCCGCGATGGTTTCCCTGGACTCCTCGTCGGCGCCGGTGCCCCTCACGGCCCTGTCCCGCTGGTACCTCTACGCCATCCACGGCTACTTCTGCGAGGTCATGTTCACCGCCGCCTGGGAGTTCGTGGTCAACTGCAACTGGAAGTTCCCGGGCGTCACCAGCGTCTGGGCCCTGTTCATCTACGGGACGTGCATTCTAATCGTGGAGCGGATGTACATCAAACTGCGCGGCCGCTGTCCCATTTTGCTGCGCTGCGTGATCTACACCCTCTGGACGTACCTCTGGGAGTTCGGGACGGGGTTTCTGTTGCGGCAGTTCAACGCCTGCCCGTGGGATTATTCCGAGTTCAAGTACAACTTCAAGGGGCTCATCACGCTCGAGTACGCCGTCCCGTGGTTCTGCGCCTCGTTCATCGTGGAGAGATTTGTAATTCGCAAAACGCTACGGCTGCGATTTCACGAAGGAGTTGAAGACGGCTGGTCCGTGCGGAGGCGGCAAGAAAGCGCCAATGGATATCTAAAAGAAGACTAAATTTATCGACTTTAAAGGGGCGCAGATTGACGTTTGCAAACCTGTTTAATAATAAAAATTCACTGACAGACGAGGGTTGAATTCCCTGATATAAATGACTGCGCCGTACGTAAAAACAACTGCATCTCGACACGTTAGATTTGTTTTGTACGGCTAACAATGTAAGCTAAACGACGTACTACTGACAGACTGGGGGTTCAATTCCCAATTTATGCGTGCCCGAAAGCAAAGTGGCACAAACAAACTGCTGCATCATCGAACATACACATATATTTTGTATGGCTTATAGTGTAACCTGTATTATTGTTAAGGAGAAAAAAAGAGGCTATGTTTGTCGTCTTAACATTCAAACGAAGGTATTAAAGGACAAATATTATGAATTATTTGTTTTGTTACAATTTAAAGTGCTTATGACAGGTTGGACTACTCATGTAACTTAAATATGGGTAAGAGAAATATATTTAAAGTTTGGCTTAACAGAAAATTATATATTTTATCCCGATTTAGCAATTTTTTATTTTTGTAATATCACTTCCTGGTTGAAAATGATGACATCACACAAGGAAATTAGTCTGTACACTGGGATAAAACTCAGCTAATGTCGCAGATTTTTTTTTTATTTGACAAATCAAAATATATGTGAACGCCTTTATTTTGTTGAATTCATATTTTAAGGGTAAAAGAAGTTGTTTATTTTGGGTAAATTATGCAAAACCTTTGGGTGGAAAGAGTCTGACTTTGCCCAGTGTGACGTCATCGATTTGTTTTTACTTCCTGTAATTGTCAACAGATTTTTCAACTTTTCTCCACAAACTACAACTTGATTGGTGTAAAATGAAAATTATTATGTACAATGGATAACACACCAAAAACACCAAAATTGCTGGAGCCTGTCATACGCACTTTAAACATGCTCTTGAGTACCTTTTGTTTGGCTTCTCTCAAAAAAACAAAACCCCAAATTAATATCTGTATCTCTGCTATTTCTCACGGCACTAACTGAGATTTGGCACCACCTACTGGCTATTTTGGGAATTACAGAACTAAGAACAAAGCAGAACTAAGTCAATTCAGTGACCCCTTTACCCTTTTTTCCTTCTTTTTAATTGGAAAAAGGACGTACAATCACATAAAAAAACATTTCTTGTCGCCAAATATAAGAAAGAGAGCCAGTTTTCCACCCAAAGACAGCAGGGGGCGACGACAGGAGCTTCAAATGCCCCAAAAATACATATACAACCACCACACGGACTCACAAAGACGATTAATAAGGTCTGAATGTTACTTAGTTCTGCTTTAAAAACCGCACAGAAGATTCTCAGAGCCACGTCACACATAATTTACAATGGATGTTTTTGACAGTTGAAGGGAAGATTTTCTAACCAGGATTCATCAAAAATGGCATAAATGAAGCTAAATTCAACTCTAGGTATTTTTTTGATGATGGAACAATGTTAGAACATGGTTAAAAAAAAAAAAAAAAAAAAAAAATTCAATTTAGCATCATATGTTTTCTTTAAAAGACACATATTATGCAAAATCGACATTTTATAACATTGTTCCCACATCACAAACATACCTGGAGTTGAAACGCAAACATTTCCCACATTTGTGACGTCTGATTAGGTGTTTTTTTCAGTCCATTAATCATTGCCAGACTCATTTCTGACTCGAATCACGTTCATTACAACTGCGTGCGTGTATTATGTCAGATAATTCCCTCAGCTGCCAGTAGGTGGAGCACTAACACAAATTTTACCAGTCAAGAAAGCTTGACTGGTAAAAGTGCTATTCATTTTATACATTATTTTAAATTTAGACGCAAAAATAAAAGTACTCAAGAGCATGTTTAAAGGACATTAACAGTACAAATAATGTGTAATATTTGTCCTTTAAATAAGAAGCAAAAAGATTCAAGGGAAAGTATTTAAAGCTGTGGTAAGATGCCACCTAGAGGTTGTTTGAAGAGCTACAACAAATATCTCTTACAATCAATGCACAGATCAGTCATGATTTTACAACCGTTTGTCTTTTGTCCATGAGAGCTGCAGGAAACCAGGACTAAACCAGGTCTAAACCAGGACTAAACCTGGTCTAAACCAGGTCTAACTGAGGACAAAAGCACCTCTGATAGATACCAAGTGCTGCAGAGCGGGATCACACCACAAGAGCTGAACTAAACCAGGTCTAACCAAGACTAACCAGGTCGACATCTGGTCTAACTGAGGACTAAAACCCGGTCTCACCCAGGACTAAACAAGGTCTAACCCAGGACTAAACCAGGATCATACCAGGTCTAAACAAGGACTAACCAAGGACTGAACCAAGTCTAACCAAGGACTAAACCAGGTCTAACCTAGGACTAAAACCAGGACCATACCAGTTCTAACCAAGGACTGAACCAAGTCTAACCCAGGACTAAACCAGGTCTAACCCAGGACTAAACCAGGTCTAACCAAGGACTAAACCAGGTCTAACCAAGGACTAAACCAGGTCTAACCAAGGACTAAACCAGGTCTAACCCAGGACTAAACCAAGACTAACCCAGGACTAAAACCAGGTCTAACCCAGGACTAAACCAGGACCATACCAGGTCTAACCAAGGACTGAACCAGGTCTAACCAAGGACTAAATTTGTCCACCCCAAGACAAACCCAGGACTAAACCAGGTCTAACCCAAGATTAAACTATAGGTCTAACCCCAAACTAAAACCGGTCTAACCCCGGACTAAACAAGGTCTAACCCAAGACTAACCCAGGACTATGCCAGGTCTAACCCAGGACTATTCCAGGTCTAACCCAGGACCAGGCCTAATCAAAGACTAAACCAGGAGTAAATTATGTCCAACTCAAGACTAACTCGGGACTAAACTCGGACTAAACCAAGTCTAGCCTAGGACTAAAGCAGGTTTAACCCAAGAATAAACCTGGTATAACTCAGAACTAAACCAGGACTAACCCAGGACTTAAAAACCTTTGATAAATGCTGACAGAAAACACTTAAAGTCCGGACTAAACAAGAACTAAACTAGATCTAAACCAGGTTTAACTCGGGACAGCCAGTGCAGCTAAACCATGCTTTTATAAAACCTATAAACATCGCATTGATGAATAAAATATTGTAAAAAAAACAAACAAAAAAAACATTAAATGACAAAAGAGAATCTACATTTATTCTTAGAGAAAACTACAAACATGGCTGACACTTGTAGTTTCAAATACTTTAAATAAATCCCATCAAAATGCAAAACCTTTAAGAGGAAAAAGTAAAAAGACTGAAAATAAATCGAAGAAAACAATCTTTTGAGACAGAAAGCTGTGTAGAAATAGCAATGATTAATATAATTTAGTTTTTACCTGTACATAATGTCTTTTAGTATTATTTAATTCAAGGTATTAACTAAACCAGTGTCCATTATGTGTTATGAAAGTGCATGAAACATCAGATTGTCTTCCGGAGTCTCAACGTTTTCTTTTAATTTATTCAAGATGACGCCTCCTGCTGGTACAAAAATGAATTGTTCCACGTTTTAGTTTTAATGCCTAGGATTGCGTGTGTGAAAATTGCATGTTGAAATGTCACTTATAGAAGAATAACTAAACCGACCTCGACAAATATCCCAAAATGCCTTGCTAAGTTGCACCCGACTGGAAACATAACTGCCCCATAACTTGCCCCATGGCTTCTAAAAATTGTTGAATAAGTTGCGTTCATGATTACGATTTGCTGATTGAAAATACAGACGGTTGAGTGATGACATTTTCTTCTGTAAAATCTCAAAACATGACTAAAATGTGACAAATCTTGTAGAGTCTGATAACAAATATAAACATCTACAACTCTGCTCTAAATATTTAGTTTGTATCCGACATCTACATGAAGAAAATCAAGAAAAGAGTTGTAGAAAACCAGATAAACAACAGGAACACTGCAGCTAAACTCACATTTACCGCTGACACAGACTTTGGGATCAGACACAGTTGAACTCATGACCTTTCTCTCCTTAAAGGGGCTGTACTGTAGATGATTTTTAGTGTTTCGAAACGTGAAAAACAGAACTAGTTCAGAGTTTTTGGGATGTAATAAAGTGAAATCTGTGTTGCTCGAGCACAAATATAATGTAAAAGCATCTATTCAGGTGAAAATGAGACCAAAACGCTTTCTTTGCATCTGTTTGTTAAACGTTTTATTCTACGAGAAGCAGGAAGTGTGTCGTTAGCATGCTAATTTTCTGTTAGCTTTGGGCTCAGATACTCAGTGAAAAAGCTTATAAATCGCTGTGAATATTCAGGATGCTGGGACTGCATTAGGAAAGTGAGCGATACATGTGACTGATTTAAAGACTTTAACATGAATTAGTTTCTGTTTTTCACTATTAAAAAATCTGGTACAGCCCCTTTAAATAACATGTTTCTTAGTCCAACTGTTGAAGAAATTACTTGTTGTGCTGCCGTTGAAGTGTCCTAAATCTCCAACTGCAGTTAGCAAACAAGCTAGCTAAGCGCTGCACAATCAGAGCAACAATGAGAAACTACTTTGAGTTTACATTTCACTGTATGAAGTTAATTTGAGTGAAACAAAAGCTCCACGGACATAAATCCACAGACATAAATTAGGCAAACAGAAAACAGAAAATAAACACATTTTATCAGTTTGTGCTGCCCATAATTCACTGCTGCACAAAACCTGACGACGCGGCTCTATTCTCCAGTTTGTCGTCAAATTAAAATGCAGAAATGGCCCAAAAATGTCGTAAAAGTTGATTTCAGTGGTTGAAAGTACAAAAGTAAAAGTGCTGTACTTAAGTCAACTTTTTAGGTATCTGTACTTTACTTAAGTCATTTTTACTGTAGATACTTTTTACTTCATTACATTTGAGACCAAATATCTGTACTTTTTACTCCACTGCATTTTTTTAACTGGACTGAAATGTAGAAAGTACTTTTCCTTTTGTTTTTAACACGTTGATGATGACATTCTGCCTGAAAGTTTTGAGTTCAAGTTCAAAAAAACAAAAAAAAATTCACATAAAATTATCTAGAAAAATTAAGAAATTGCTTTAAAAAGACCTTTGTTGACCAAAATTAAGCACAAATCTTTACCAAAATTACGACATTTAATACGTAAAACTGGTCTTTGAAATACTTTTTACTGTTGAAGTACATTTTCAAACAGGTTCTTCAACACGTTTACTTAAGTAGATTTTTAACGTGATACTTTTCATTCAGCAACAGTTTTGTCCATAACTGGGCCATTCCACATGAAACTTAAATGAACAAAAATTAAGAATAAATCACGAATAAACAGAACAAATGATCTGGTTCAACATTTGAGGATTTTTTGTTTGGAGATTTATTTAAACAGTTGTGGCTCCATCGGACATTTCCACATCATCCAAATCTAAATTGGGAACGCAACTTATTCTCAATGTTCAAGTCGCTTCACCACAATTAAAAAATAAATAGAATTAAAGTAAAGTTGGTGTTCCAGTTTGTAGATTAAGGCTCAGGCAAAACGCATGCATTTGTCTCTCGTCCCGTTTGTCTTGCATTAATTGTCGAACGTCAAATCAAGTCTTCCATAACTTCAATTCTTTTGTATTATTTATGAATCATTATTATTATTATTATTAGTTGGTTATTTCTGTTATTATATAAGATATTCAGAACCGCTGGAGAATATTTAAACAGTGCTGTGTTTTGTTATTGAGATAAAGTTTATATATAATTTAAAAGAAACATATGTTATTTTAATTTATGGAACATGTTTTGTCATTTGTTAATTATTTGTAATTTTATTAAATCTTTATTAACCCACGTGTGACATTTTGACTGAACTTAACAGTGTGTATTTAAGGGTACAGTATGGAGCTTTTCTGGAGGACGGTGACCTGCCTGTTGCTTTGCCCAGAATGTTCCACAGTATGGCATTAAAGATGGATGTACTTGAATACATATTTTACAGCACTGAAGGTAAGACACTACAGGCAAAACTTTTTTTTTTGTTTTTTGGTCAGTTTGCTCTCACATACCAACTTTCATGTGGAAACAACAAACGTGTCCGATCTGCTCCTAAAGATGTTTTATTCTTCCATTGAATCCACTTCATCCATAGATTTCTCTGGGACATTGTAACTTCAAAGGCCGTTTTCTTAAAATGCATTTTTCTCCCTCAAGACATAAAGATCAGCCTTAAAGTGCGTATGACAGGTTTTTATGTTTTTCTAATTTTTACTTTATTCACTGTATTAATACCTCTTGTAAATATAAATTATAGTTTTGCACCAATCAGGTCGCTGTTTGTGGAGAAAACTTGAAAAATCTGTTGGAAATTACAGGACGTAAACAAATTGATGACATCACACTGGGGAGACAAAGGTTATGCAAAATTGACACAAAAAAAACTACTTTTTTGACGCTTTAAACATTAATCTGACAAAATAAAGGTGTTCAGTTGTATTTTTCTTTGTCAAATGAACAAATCTGTGACATTAGATGTCGCTGCACTGTACAGGATGGTTTCTTGGTCATTTCCCAGTGTGATGTCATCATTTACAACCAGGAAGTAAAATTAAAAACCTAAAAAAAAAGCTAAACTGGGGTAAATTCTCCTAAGATTTTAGTAGAATTTGAAATATATTTATCTTAACTTTTAGTTAACATTTTAGTTCAATGAGTGGTCCAACCGTCAGAGGCACTTTAAAGTACCTCCTACACCAGACTGTACAATCTTGGACTCAACAAGATTTTGGCAGAGTTTTCCTGCGCCCAAGTGCCCACGCTGACACAACGTAAACTCCCGATAAGCTGTGTATTGATACTCCCAGTTATCGACTCCAGGTTCATGACTGTCACCGAGAGCAAGAATATTGTTCCAAGTCTGTCGTGCAAAAGACAGGAAGGGCACAGCGGCTCAGAGTCAGCTGGAACCCGTCTACAGCATTTATTTTCATTGTCCGCGGGCATCAGTTTGCAGTTGAGGCAGGTGCACCAGACGGAGCAGCTCTATGGAGGTCCAGGTGGAGCTGTGGCTTCTCTGCTGCATCATGTCCAGAAAGACACCTGCACAAGTGACCACCGTCTGAAGAACGTCCTCTTGCTCGTGTCCACAGATTCACAGCTGGAGTCCTAAAGAAAATCAAAGGTTTTATGAGGTTTACAAAGTGGCATTGAGTGCAGTGATCGCTGCAAGATTTTCAGGAGCACATGTCACCACAAGGTTATCTGAGTGCACCGAATAGGCCAAAAGCAAAGTACAGCCTATGTACTGTAAAGTGCAAAAAATAAACCAATTGTTTTACTAATAGTAGGCTGTAGACTAAGAGGACAGACACAGCGACTGGTTTTGTTTTATAAAATGTATTTGCAGGTTCTAAGCAGTGTATTGGGCCCATGAATGAAACCATTGACTTTATGGGGCAAATAGGAAATGAAACACTAAGTACATAGCAACTGTAGCAGCTGAGCAGTGAGCAAACAAACACGATAAAACACCAGCGCCTGAGAGATAATGTGCTTTTATTCGTGGCACTTAGTATAAATATTACCATAAAATATTTCAGTAATATAAACATTTTCACCTACAAAAAAAATCAGGGTAAGTTTCCCCTCTGTTCCACTTAACGCCAGAGGTGGCAAACAAGTTTAAAAATTCTGCAACTTGCTCAATGCTCCTTTAAGTTGGAAAAACGTATAGGCTTGACATAACACATTTTTAACATATTGTGAGAGAAAAATATCACGATAAACAGCCATACTGACACTAATTGATGCCACTGACAGTTGGATAATCCCACACAAAGTCAATCTAAATGTGGAGTATTGTTCAAAACATGAGCGACAATAAACAAATAATAAATAGCAATAAACAAATAGCAAAAAAAGAACATCACAAAATATTAAGACTATTATTAAGATATTTTTTCCATATTTTGTAATCGATAAACAAACTAACTGACATTTACTTCCTGGAAAGACTCAAAAACCATTTATTTTCTGCTTAATCACTGAAAATATGTTGGGGTACATCTCATTTTAACTCCATTCTGTAATTTTGGACATTTTAAAGAGTCTAAAAAAAACATTGTTAATTGAATACATGCAAGAAAGAACAGTGTAATGCCCTCATATTTGCAGAACATTTTAATTACCATAATTTAGGCCATGAAGTCATATTAAAGCTCCCAGTTAAATGTATAAAATAATCAATCTGCCTCCATATGATCTAAACAACAAACATTGCATTTATTAATTAATTATGAGCTAAATGAAACACTATCTCTGTTTATATGTGACTGCAGAGATCCAGCAAACTATTGCAGTACACTGAGCAACCACAAGATGGCACTGTCTGATCATAAACTGGGCTTTATGCTACTTTCTACTGTAATAAGTTCTGTGTATTTAAAGGATTTTACTTCATTGTAATTTGTCCAATGTTTCTTAACGATGCTCTAACGTAAAGTAAAGTGGTGACAGGAACTAAACCAGGTCTAAACCCAGATTTAACCCGGTCTAAAGAGGAATTACTCCACATTTTGAGCGAGGATAAATAGAAGTCAGAAAGAATGACTAAACCAGGACTAAACCAGGACTATACAATCAAGGAAAAAGGGACTAAACCAGAACTATACAATCAAGACCAAGGCAGATCTAAACCAGGACTAAACCATGTCTAAACAAAGTCCAAATGTGGGCTACAACCTGAGCTAAACTAGGACTAAACAGGTCTAATATATACAAAATCAGACCTGAATTAGACCTAACTCAAAAGTGCAAACACTAACATTTTAAAGCTGTGTTACAAACGTTTTTGGTGCCGTTGTTGCTTTGCCTGGAATGTTCCACAGTGTGGCGTTAAACTGACACGTTACTTTTAATTTATGAAACAGATTTTGCCATTTCTTAGTGCGCTGTCTCATAGAACTATTGTGAGACGCTGCCCTCTAGTGGGCGCGTTCTTTACTGCATTTTATTTTGTAAAGGAAGTGAGGCGGCCGCCATGTTTGTTCTGTGTGCTAATATGAGCAGAAGTTGGAGCTCGTGTTTTAAATGTCTAAAATGTCTTCTACAGAGCTTAAGGGAGCATATGCCTGTAAGTTGGTGTTGTTCTACCTTAATGTTTGTCAAATTTGAAGTTGTTCACATGCTAATTAGATCGCGTTTGCATTCTTTCATATGCTAATTCATGCTAACTATGCTAGCAGACATTTTTCATGTTTGCCACTTGTGCTAGCCATTAGTTATTAGTTTGTATGTGACTTACTGTCTATAGTTTGTACATGCACTACGGAGACTGATTGTTTTCTCTATCTTTTTATTTCAGTTTTACAAAATAAGAAAACTAAACACAGTGGAGCAATTAAAAACCCAAAGACGTCATCCAGCATTGTCTTCATTGTAAATCTGTTAGCTATCTGCCAAACTATGCAGACGTTTAGTGAGGGCAGAATACTTAGTTATTTGTGATTGTATTTAATCTTTATTTATCAACCTACATGTCTAACTACCACCTGGTCTAAACTAGGACTAAACAGGTCTAAAATATACAAAATACAGCCTAAAAGTGCACTATAATCGTTCTCGAGAGCAGTGTGAAATGTAACAAAGTTTAAGTACAATTTGTAAGTAAATGTGACAGTGGATAGGTTTTTATTTATTTTTTAACTTTTACTGCACTACATTTGAGAGCAGGAATTTGTACTTTGTCCTAATTTTTTAAGTACGACACATTTTATTATATTTTAACACTTTCATGATGACGTCTTGCCAAAAGGTTTTGAGTTCAAGTCCCGGCTTAGTAAACAAAACAAAAAAAATTGAGAAATTCTTCATTAAAATTGCTAGATATAAAAACCTGCTTGAAATACTCAATACTTTAAAGTCTATATGACAGGCTCTACCCTTTTTCTAATTAGAACTTTGTTTGGCGGGATATCACCTGTGGTCAATATTTGTCATAATTTTACATTCATTTAGTTGCAGTTGGGAAATTTAGAAAAATAAAAGTTTAAAATGACAGGAAGTAGTGCTGAGTCCTTAAGCAGAATCCCTCTGTGATGTCATCAACACGCGACGTGCCATTGAAAGCACAGAGACAAATTCAATGTAACCGACACATTTTTCTGAACAGTCATTTAACAAAACAAATGTTTTATCAGGTATTATTTAGTGTCAAATCATAACTATTGTAATTTATGCGGATTTTGGCCTTGTTTACAGTATGGTTGCTATGGTAACAGTTGCGGAATTACCTCTGCTACTGATGTCCAACCAGGAAGTAACATTGTAAACGTTACAAAAAAGTAAACGTGTGGACAAATGGGCAAAATGTTTAGTAAAATCTTAAATGTAACCACGTACACAGTGTTTTTGTGACATGTGTCGTCGAACCTGTCATTTGCACCTTTAAGTGTTCAGTGCAGAGTCCTGAGGAGGAAACGCGGCGCTGACAGATGTAGCTTGGGTTTAACGCTTTGCCCGGAGCGCTGCCTGATCTGCACCTGAACACGCCCCTGAAATGTGCCCCAAATGTGCTCCACTGAACCTGCGATTATCCTCGTCCCCTCAGGGCCAAAGAACACGACACTAAAACACACACAAGTTAAAGTGCGTCTGACGACACTAAACACACACTAGTCTGACAGGTCGGACTGCACATTTGACTAAAACGGACTGAACATGATTATATTTAAGATTTCTCTAAAGATTTAGCTAATTTGTCCCCAGTTTGACAGTTTTTGTAAAGTTTATATTGTCGCTTCCTGGTTGGACAAATGGATAGCGGTATTTCCACAACTGTTACCTAGCAACCACACTGTAAACAAAGACCAACATCCACATAAATTACACAATAGTTATGATTTTACAATAAATAATACCAGATAACGCCTTTATTCTATCATATGATGGTTTAAAATCTGTCAGTTGCTGTTGTTGAGTCATTTGCCGAATTTGAGTGAGTCATGCTAGCCGTGTTAGCTTGACTGTATTTTCATTATTTAAAGAGCCAGAGACGGTTAAAAAAGTTCTCGTTCAGTTGTAGTTTTAGTTCACCAGTCATTTAAGTTAAATGGAGTTTGTTAAGAAAGTTTCATATTGTTTATTTTTGATAAAGATCAGTTAAATCCTGAACAATTAGCATTGAAAATTACACTAAAATCAGTTGACCTCAATGTTTCTCTGTTCGGGTTTAATAGTTGTTAAATGTTGTGTTTTCATGATTTTTGAGCTCATGTTTAACTTAAAGATAAAAGTAATGTATATATCATTTTAGATTAGGATGACCAGACGTCCTTATTTACCCGGAACAGTCCCAGTTTGGAGCCCTGTGTCCCATGTCCCAAAGGATGTGTCCAAAACCATTTATTTGTCCCAGTATTTTTAACGGCACGTCGCTTTTTGATGACATCACAGAGAGATGACATCAGTTTTAGATCTCAACATCATTTTAATTTTTCAAATGTTTGTCACAGACTGTAACTTCACGGATGTAAACTAAACTATGATACAAATTGGCTCTCAGTTTGGTAATTTGGTAAGTTTATTTTAATTTTACTTCCTCGTTGTAAATTATGACATCACACCAGGGCATTTCGAAGCTGTTACTTAGCAACCACGTAGGCACACTGGGCCTTAAATCTCACGGAAATTATTATATGACACATAAAAACACATGAAAACAACTTTATTTTGTTGAATTAATGTCTAAAGGGTCAGAAAAACATGTTTCTTGTTCTACTTCCTGTAATTTTCAACATATTTTTCAACTTTTCCTCACAAACTGCTACTTGTTTGGTGTAAAACTTGAATATGGAACATGCTTATTTGGTTTTGAGTAGTTTACTTGGTTTAATGAAGCACTTTCACATTTAATTATTGCTCAATTATGACTACCTTTACTTCAATATAAATAGTATTACTCAAATAGATGTCCAGAGAATAAGTTCAAGAAATAACTCTAGTAAAAGTAAAAAATATTTGTGGAAACTTTATAATTTGAAGGACAAAAAGAACAAAGAATGAATAAAATCTGACAAACTAAATCATATAGTTTCCTGTTAAATATACTTTTAGAAAATCCACAGCCGACGGTGAAGACAATAGTTCTGATATGTGCAGATAATTTGTTTACATAGTGAGTGTTTTTTCTCAGTCAAATGCATGCGTTATCAGATTTGTGCAGATGCAGGATGTGCTGTATTTGAATATGGAAAATAGTTCAGTTAACTGCTTTATTTTATCTGTTTTTAGCGATCTACGCAGAACATGAGACGACGGCGGTGTCATGTGTGGACTTTACATGTTCTCTTCGTGTCTGGGGGCGTTTGCTCTGAGCTCCGGTGTTTCTCATCAACAGGCCCGTCGACTGAAATTTGGGGGCCCGGGGCAAGAAGCCTCACATGGGCCCCCCTCCAATATAAATTCATAGGAAGAGGGTCGGATTCTGGGCCCTTAAGACCCTGAGGCCCAGGACAACAGAGCCCTTTGTCCCCCCCTGTCAACTTCTCTGCTCATCAACACAAAACATGCACAAATCCTCCAAGTCCTGACCCGGACTGGACCAGACCTGGACATGTTTCTGAGCACGAGACACATGCTCACCAAACAAGGTAAAAACAATGATAATTGTTCTGTCCTTACTAGACGTATCTGATATGCAGCTACACAGACAGTTAACAGACGATTTGTTTCCTTTTGATGACCTTTAATCACCATTTGTCAATGTTTTTGTAAAGCTGTAACAAGTTACACAAATTAATTGCCTGAATTAACATACTAAAACAACAAACATGCAAAAACAACAAATATAGCATCTCTGACATGTTAATTACATGTACACATACAACAAATAAATTAAAGTTCAGAATAACCAAAGTAGTTAGCATGTAAAAAGTCCGCTAGCTTAAATGTTATATGCTAACGCTTTTTCCACTTCAACTGCCCAGTGACCAAAACACATCAACAAAATGAACTAAACTTGCTTAGGCAAACGTTTTACATATTACACAAAAAATATCAACTAAAATTCCAATTTACAGCTTTATGTGAGCCAAACAACCAAGCAACATTGCACCTAGCCATGACATTGTGACTCAACACTCAAGCACTTCAATACTAACATTTGCCACAAGAGGGCGGTGTGAACATATTCAAAATAGAACTTTATTCAAACATTTAACACTGAATACCATGACAGTAATAATGTGTTGTACTTATACAGCGCACACACTGCTTTCTTTCTAGGCAATGTGGGTGAAGTCTCTTGCCTAAGGACACAACATTTCCTCCTCCAGCGGCCCCCTGTGGCACCTGGTGTTCAATCCAAGCACTGACCAGGCCCTGAGCTGCTGAGCGTCCAAGATCTGACAGGACTGAGCATCGGCGAGCAGGTATGGCCACACAAGCAACCTACTTTGTGTAGAAAACGAACAAAAGTGAACAAAAAGGAGACATGACTAATTTTCATGAATGGCACAGCGACAGAGGAAAAATGTCTCGAGGAAAATAAAGTGTATCTTAACCTGGAGTTGATCACACCATAGTCAACAACCGTTTGGCTTAAAAACACTTCTACTTCAGAATTTAAGAGATATTTTATGCCATACTGTGGAATATTAGGCTTTATCGCTCAGACAGCTCAAGAATTACATCAAAATGACAAAGAAACCTAATAATATGCTGTAAATATATAAATATACTCCATCAGGACGTCCTAAAGCGGCATCATCTCAGCTCCATCAGGGTCAAGTTTAGTAAAGTCCTTATATTCACTGGTCCTTCACATTCTAAACAACTAATCGATTAGCTGAAAGAATAATCTCTTGACTAATCCATTGCTAATGGATCAGCCCGATTAGTTGCAGTTATAATCTTAAAGTCCATATGATAGGTTCGACGACACGTTTCACCAAAACGTAGTGTACATGATTGTATTTAAGATTTTACTAAACATTTTGCTTATATGTCCCCAGTTTGACAGTTTTTATAACGTCTATAATGTTACTTCCTGGTTGAACAAGACTGTTACCTAGCAACCATTTTGAAAATAATGGCCAAAATCTATATAAATTACACAATAGTTATGATTTGACAAATAATAATACCTGATAACAACTTTATTTAGTTGAATTTAAACTGTCAGAAAGATGTGTTAGTTGTCTGTAAATGGTCTCTGTATTTACAAAGACATGTCACTTTTTGGTGACAGAACAGAACAGAACCTCGTATTAGGCTAGCCTGCACCCTCTTTGCGCTGGAGGTGACTCTGCGCTCAGCTTGGCGATAGTTTTGGCCAGGACAGTGAGACGCCACAAAAAAAAGAAAAGGGGGGGGGGCAGTTATGTTTTACATTTACACATGTATACTTTATCCATAATTACAAATATTCTATATAATAAATGATTACTTTAAAGGATGTAATTGCATATTTTTTTTATCGAATAGCACTTTGTTTCCATTCCTTCTCTTCATAATAATTTGGTTTCACATTATAAAACAGCCTGAACATTTTAATTATGTAACCCCCCCAGTTTTACAAATTTTTTTTGTGAGTGTGTTCCGTTTTTGTTTAACGGAGCGGTACTAGTTGTGCCCAGTAGAGGGTACTGTAGGTTTTGCTACGAATCTACCGCCATCTTGTGAAAAGCTTGGAAACCACATGAAAGGTAACTGGAGTAAAATGTGGTAAAATATGACTTAAATGTGTTAGTAACAACTTGCTTTTGGTTCTTAGAGCAAAATCTTATTGTAAGAGGTACTGGAGAAGAAGATTTGTCCAGTTTTTTGTTTGTTCTTGTTCTCCGGTGAGTGTTTGATGACATGATGTAATGCTAAGCTAATTTCAGCTAACTTACTTACATCGAGGTTGATTTCATGATACTGTTAGAATTTATTTGTTTGATTCGACATGATTTTGTGAAAATGTTATAAAAAACAATCAGAGAAAATTTGTGACTTTGAACCTATTTACAGAAACATGATTATTAAAGGGGTATTACACGACCATGTGCATTGATAATTTGGCTTGAAGAAAGAAGTAAAGTTTTGAAACATGTCAGAAACGGTTTGAAAGAAGTAAAAATAATCTAGTTCTATGAAATAAATAATCTTAACTAAAAGGTCAAAAGGTCTGAAATAAAGATTAATATCCTTAAATGAAGATATTTTGATTCATCTAGATATACATTTTTTGCTGTGTACATCAGTGAAGCTGCCGTTTGCAAAGAAAATTATAGAAAAATGATAGTTTAGGTTCTAAAACAGAATCCCAGAATGTGATGTCATCGATACACTAAAAACACAAGGACAATTTACAGCAACTGACACATTTTTCTGGCAGTTTAACCACCATTCAACAAAATAAAGGTGTTATCAGGTATTATTTATTGTAAATTCCTAACTATTGTGTAATTTATATGGATTTTGGCCCTTGTTTCCACTCTGGTTGCTAGGTAACAGTTTTGTGTCATATTTGCTGCTCATGCCCAACCAGGAAGTAACATTATGAACTTTACAAAAACTGTCAAACTGGGCACAAATGGAGAATTTTTTTGGTAAAATCTTAAATATAATCATGTTCTCTTCGTTTTAGTGCAATGTGTCTCCTATTCTAACACGTCAGATGCCTGTTTTCAATATATGTGCACTTTGAACTGACAGAGTGTAAAACATATAGACCCTTTAAAGTGTGATGTCATGAATGGAGGCGACTGGAGACAAAATGAAGTTGACTGTAAATGTTTCAATGATTCTCTCACATTAGATCTAAATTCTACTGGTTTTAAGTGTTTGTGTTGGGAAAAAAAGCAACACATTTGAATTTACAGGATAGAAAGATCAGTTAGTTTGCTTTTCTATAACAAACAATGGACAAAATAGCCTTAAAATTGTATTTTAGCTTCAAAAGAATGTAATTTATGGAATAGTATCTAATATAGCTCTAGATAAAATGAAAAAGTATTGTGGGTTCAACATTTCGGTGAGAGATGTTATCAAGAGTTTATCATAATTTCCTAAAACATAATGTAAAATACAATAATAAATGTGTTTAAAGCAGCTCTGATGTCACTCACATGTGTCTGAGGCTTTTATTTTGACAAAATCATCTACATTTTTAATATTTTGTGATATTCTGAGGTTAATACCAGTTTCTCCAGTGACATCACATTATGTTCCTCTTCACTTTTGCCTCCATTCTGAATCTAGAATGTTTTTGGTTACAGACTTTTAAAGGATCTATTCAAAATCTATTCTCACGTAATATTTGTCAGAAAAATTGCAATTAGCCACATACAGTAAATGTAAAGGGCGACTTGTCACCAGTGCTGTGCGTCTCATGCTCATCTTGTCACATTTCCCTGCAGCTTTTCTAAAAACAAACTCCTTTCTATCCGATATTTCCCGTCTTAAAATAAGTCGTCTCATTCGCTCAAACGTCATTCTTATCACAGTTTTGATCTGCAGCTGACGAAACAAACAAACCGTCTTTAGTTTAAATTTGACGTATGAAATCGACCGATGGATTGATTTTGCATAGCGTGCCATTTTGTCAGATGCAAGTATAAAAATATGAACTTCAAATAAGAGCAAAAGACATAAAATACAATACATCCAGTCTCTGAGCGAGTAGTTTTTGTAATATGGTAATTATATTGACATTTCCAAAGAACAAAATATAATTTTTGACACTTTTAGTTGCATTTTTGTCACTTTTAGTTGCAATTTTGATGCTTTTAGTCATGTTTTTGTCGCTAATAGACGCTTTCAATCACGATTTTTGCACTCTTTTTGATGCATTATTGTTGCTTCTTGTCACAATTCTTGGCACGATTTGGAAATAATAGTCATAAATGTGTTACTTTTAGTTGCTTTTTGTAGCTTTTATTCACGTTTTTCTCCCTTACAGTCTCTTTTAGTCGTAGATTTGTGCCTTATAGTCATTTTTAGTCACGATTTAAATGCGTTTTGTCGCTTTTAGTTACGGATTTGTTTCTTTTAGACACAATTGTGACGCTTTTAGTTGCGTTTTTGACTCTTTCAGTCGTGATTTTGACATTTTTTGTCATTTTGCAGCTCTTAGGCACATCTTTGTTGCTTTTAGTTGCGTTTCTGATGCTTTGAGATTTATTTTTGTCACTTTTAGTTACGTTTTTGTCGCATTTAGTTGCATATATTTCCCTTTAGACGCAATTGTGACGCTTTTAGTTGCGTTTATTGTCACTTTTATTTGCAATTTTGATGCGTTTAGTCATGTTTCTGTTGCTTATAGACGCTTTCAATCACGATTTAGACGCCTTTTGATGCATTATTGTTTCTTCTTGTCACATTTTTTTGTTCTTGTAGTCACTTTTAGTTGCGTTTTTTTAACCTTACGTTTAAAAACAATAGGTACAAAAAAGGTTATGCCGGTGACATCACAACCATCTGAATTTTAGCAGAGTGGCAAAAATTAGAGCCGCACAGTTTGGAAATAATAGTCATACATTTGTTTTTTTTAGCTTTTATTCATGTATTTCCCACTTCCCCACTTACAGTCTCTTTAGTTGCAATTGTGGTGCTTTTACTGGCATCTTTGTCCCTTATTCAGTCGTGATTTTGACATGTTTGGTAATTTTGCAGCTTTTAGACACATCTTTCTTGCTGTTACTCGTGTTTTTGATGCTTTTAGATACAGTTTTGTCACTTTTAGTCACGTTTTTGTTGCATTTAGTTGCGTGTGTTTCCCTTTAAACGCAAATGTGATGCTTTTGGTTGCGTTTGTCGTATTTTTGTCACTTATAGTTGCATTTTTGTCACTTTTAGTTGCAACTTTGATTAGTCATGTTTCTGTTGCTTATAGACACTTTCAATCACGATTTAGACGCTTTTTGATGCATTATTGTTGCTTCTTGTCACATTTTTTTGTTCTTGTAGTCGTTTTTAGTTGCGTTTTCTAACCTTACGTTTGAAAACAATAGCTACAAAAGAGGTTATGCAGGTGACATCACAACCATCTGAATGTTAGCAGTGAGTGGCAAAAATTAGAGCCGCACAGTTTGGAAATAATAGTCATAAATTTGTTACTTTCTGTTGCTTTTTTAGCTTTTATTCACGTTTTTCTCACTTACAGTCTCTTTTAGTCGCGTTTTTTGCCGCTTTTGGTCGTTGATTTGTCCCTTATAGTCATTTTTAGTCATGATTTAGATGCATTTTGTCACTTTTAGTTGTGGATTTGTCACATTTAGTTGCAATCGTGGTGAGTTTACTTTACATATTTTGTCATTTTACAGCTTTTAGGCACATCTTTGTTGCTTACAGTTGAGTTTTTGATGTTTTTAGACGCATTTTGGTCACTTTTAGTCACGTTATCGCATATGTGTGCCCTTAGACGCAATTGAGGTGCTTTTAGTTGCATTTTTGTCCCTTTTAGATGCTTTCAGTGGTGATTATGACGTTTTTTTTGTCATTTTGCAGCTTTTAGGCACATCTTTGTTGCTGGTACTCGTGTTTTTGACACATTTTTGTCACTTTTAATCTCGTTTTGTCTATCATATCATTTAGTCATGTGTGTTTCCCTTTACACGCAATTGTGATGCTTTTAGTTGCGTTTATTGTCGTATTTTTGTCACTTTTAGTTACAATTTTGATGCTTTTAGTCATGTTTTTGTCGCTTATAGACGTTTTCAATCTTGATATAGACACTTTTTGATGCATTATTGTTGCTTCTCTTCACTTTTTTGTTCCTTGTAGTCGCTTTTAGTCGCATTTTTTAACCTTATAGTCACATCTTTTTCCTATACTGCAGGGTTAGCAGTTTTTATGGAGAATAAAACAGGATGTTTTGTTGTTTTGTCGTAACACTTGGGCAAAGAGGCTGTACTTGTCCGCTGGAGGGGCATGTGACAGTCCATATATGGTGAACGCGTTTGAACCAACGACTGAGACTGTGGCATTTAAAAGGCCGTCAGGGCAGAAGATGTTTGCATCCAGGGCACATCCAGGCAAAGAAAGAAGCCAACGCTTTACAGGAGCAGACACTTGTTCTCCTACAACAAGTCAAAGAACGAGAGGGACTCAAATACGGGACAATAAAACAGCTCAGAAGCCCCACGATTTAAACATACACTGTTCAGCAGAATGCATCAGACCACGCCCTACGTTTGCTTCACTCCGCCTCAGATTTTGACCTCGCAGTTTGCACTGGGGCAAAATGTCATCTTTGACGCCAGCGCTGCGCTACCACCAGGGGCAAAATATGGACCATTATCCTTCTCTCCTTAAATAACAAGTTTCTGCGTCCAAGTGTTTAGGAAATTAATTGTTTTGCGGCAGTTAAAGTGTCCTTTATCTCAAACTACCAACAATAATGAGTCTCTATGTTGCTGTATAAAGTTCATTTGAGTGAAACAAAAGCTCCACAGACAAAAACACAGGCAAAAAAAATGCAAAACACATTTTATCAGATGTGCAGCCCATTATTCTGCAATAAAAGATTCTCTGTCTCTGCATAAGCTCCATAGGCCTTTATCGTCAGGATACAGGTTCCTCATTTTCTCTTCCCAGTTGCTCCTGGCTCGGTCTTGATCCTGGTCCTGTTCCTGGTCTCTGTTGTTGAGCGCATTGAAAGCCACATGTATTTATCACATAATAAAGTCCCTGCTGGTGTGAGGGAGGAAGTGGTTTCAGTCAAACATCTGCTTTCAACACTTTTAAAACACATCTGGATCCAGGGCTGAACTCCGTGGTTTATTGCAGGAGCTGGATGTAATAATGACAAACATGTTTTATAATAAAAACAAAATCACAACAACAAGAGTCAGCACAAGAAAATGGATGAAATCAAATATTTTAGTTTCAATACAAGACGTTAATTTTCTTTAATGACAAAATTATTACTATTAGAATGTAATGTTCAACATAAAACAATACTTCACTTTTAATATTCTGATTTAGATGATACTATGCAAGCCCATTTCCGCCAATAAATAAAAAATCTCTTTTGAGTTTAAAAATCATAATTTTTTGTTTTAATATCCTAATTAGGAAATTAAAAATAATTATTTTGAGTTTTAAAGTTATAGATATCGTTTGAAAAGTCAAAATGTTGGTTTAAAAGTCATAATTAAGAGTTTAAATATAATAATTTTTATTTTAAAAATCATAATTATGAGTTTAAAATTCAAAAAGATTTTGGTAAAAAGTTATAATTGAGTTGAACAGTCTAAATTTTTTAATTTAACAGTCCAAATTACAAGTTTAAAAGTCATAATTGTCAGTTTTAAAGTCATCTCCCATTTAAAAGTCATAAATATGAGTTTAAATGTCATAATTATTAAACTTTAACTTTTAAACTAACTTTCAAACTCAAAACCAGGACTCCTAAACTCACAATGATGACTTTCAAACTCAAAATTTTGACTTCCTGTGACACTTTAATTAATAATTTTTTTACTGGCAGGCAAAGGGTTCCATAAGACTAACAGGCAAATTCCACATCATGCGTCTCCGCTCCGCTGCGCCACGCACTGCGCAGAACTTACGCAGCCATCGAAATGAATGAAGCCCGTTCCACATCCCGCGTAAGCGCTGCGCAGGTCTGTGCCTCAGCTCCGCCACTCCGCCGCTCTCCGACAGAATTGCGGATGAAGTCTATTTTCTTCTGCGCCCGAGTCCGACCGGATCAAGCCACGCAGTTTAGATCGCACCAAACAGGAAAGAGAACACGAACTACATCTGGGTTTCCAAAACAAAAACTTTTAACTCAGACCTAATGACGTGCATTAAACTTTTTGTTACCCAGAAGGCAAATGTTTACAATCAATACCACCCGAAACATTTAAATGGTTGTAAATCTCTTAAGTACAGTTTTGGGCTGTCATTTTATTAATGCTCTATTCATGCGCCGTGTTGACACGGTGAAAAAAAGCGATTGCAGTTGCACTGACGACGAACTTTCAGTGAATCTGCATTTGTTATTATTCCGCCACATTTTGACCACTTTCTTATCGTGCGTTCTCGCGGATCCCGCGCATGCTCACTTCCAGCTTCTCGGGACTTCGCAGCCCTTCGCTGCGGAGACGAGCGGAGACAAATTGCGTCCAGTAGGCGAGGGTCTGCGCACAAAATCGGAGGCGGTCTGCGGCGCAGCGCAGCGGAGCGGAGTCGCATGATGTGGAATTTACGTGTAAGACCATTCAAAAAGTATTTAAAAAGAAAAATCCTTCGGGTCATTTTTTTGTGTTTAGCTACTGTTTTATTATCTCCCGGTGTCTGAGTATCGATGTGCATGATAGGACTTCCACTGAACCCCACCCACTGCACAAACTGTTCTCCACAGCTGGATTAATCCTTATGCAAAGCCCTGTTTACTCTGGTTATCTCTGCATGAACAAAGTCATTACGTTCAGTTGGGAAGTCCCGCCAAAAGCCCGTGTGTTTACTCTCCCTCCCACAGAAGCGGCGAGTGTCATTAAACGTCCTGTATTTAAACGTTCTTGTGTTTTGTCGCGATCTAACCGTCCTCTCACCTGCTCTGGGTAAATATTTCACAATCCAAACGACGATAAACAGCTAAGAGCGTTACTCACTGTCCGGGCAAAGCGGTTCTTATGTAACAGTCTGGGAACCGTGTGCTTTCTGACCACGCAGCGAAGATTTAATGGAAGAAGAAAGAATTGTTGAAGTGGTTTTATTTGGTTTCGGTAACTTTAAATTGTCTCCATCTTTAGAAAAATACTACTTTTTAAACAGCACTAACACTAGATTTGTGCCATGAACTTTACAGTTTGACACATTTTAAAGGCGTACACAGCAAAAAATGTAAATCTATCCAAGCTTAAAATGGCTTGAATTTATCATTTTTATTTGAGAAGTTTTGCCTCGATGAGATTTAATTGCTGATGTGATGCAGAATATTTCATGGTTTCAAGGTATTTCTGATGATTCTGCGATAATTTTGCTTAAAATAAGAAAACACATTTGTCAGTGGGGTAAGTAAAATGATCTGTGGATTGAAGTAAGAAATAATGTGTTGAAACAAGTCACAAACGGTTTGAAACAAGTAAAACAATCTAGTTCCATCAGATAAACAGTCTCCACTGATCTTAACGAGTCAAACGTCGGAAATTCAGATTAATATCCTGAAATCAAGACATTTTAACTCATCTAGAACTTCATTATTTGCAGTGTAATATTGAACAAGCATCTACACATCAAAACATTTATATCTAGATTTACTTGAAATTACTCAAATTTGTCATTTCTATCTAGATTTGAGTAGTTTTGACTATGAGATTTAATTTATCGTAAAATAAGAAAATAACTTTGCATATACGGTAAATAAAGTAAATAAATCTTACCCCACTGACAGATAATTTGGTCTGAAGTCAGAAATGGTTTGAAGTTACAGTAAATAATCTAGTTCTATTAAATAAATAATCTTAACTAATCTTAACTAGTCAAAACGTCAGACCTTTTAACTCATTTAGAAATGCATTTTTTGCGGTGTATAATGATTTGCGTCATGTATTTGGAATTTAGTGACTTTTAAATGGTGCTAAATGTAGACTTTAAGAAATCTTGTCTTTGAATTCTTGTGGAAAGTACAGCAGTAAACTCAAAACTCACAAAACTCAAACAAAACCAGTTCTAGACGAGGACTAAAGGAGGCGTCAAACTATTGACTAGATCTGACTAAACTGTGGCCTAAATTTAAATACGACGCTATATTTAATCTAGTTTTAAATTGTAAACTCTATATTTGTAACATGTTAAATGTTAAATAACAAAATCATGAATACTATGGGCTCTGTGCACAACAGCAGTTGGCTAAGCTAACCGTTTCTCACCGCTAATGCTAACTTAGCTACATAAGCTCATGTTTACATGTAGTGAGACAATTGTGACAAATAGACCCTCAGATTGATTTAGCTGGACTTCAGGTCGCTTGTTGAACTGGCCCAAATGATCTTAGGCAGTGCTTTTTTTACTTCAAATGTATATAATTCTACCAGAAATGAAGTTTAATGTTGGAATGTCCCTTGAAATGTGCCATCTCATTTTAAAGTTTGTCCAATTCACAATACACAGATAACAAAACATTATACATACAATACAATAAACAACATACAAAACACACAGTTCACACACAAGACACACAGACAAGACAAACTTGCTTGGCTGAGCTAATCGTTTCTCACAGCTAGGCTAAATTGTATTAAAACATAAACTATAAAGAAACAACACAGAACTAGTACAGACTGCCTTTTAGATTTTTTTTTTTTTAAATCTTTTATCATCATTATGCTTCAAATTAGCAATAGCGTTAGCATTGACCCTCCATGTATCGACACAGATGTGTCTCTGGTGAAGTGTCCTTCTCGTTTGTAAAGTCTTGAACATGTTGTCAGTGACATCCACCTGCAGCTCACTGTTCACTGATGTTTAATGATTTATTTATTTTAGTTTGACTCTAAAAACCTCACAGAGATAGAACTGGACAGGACGTACTCAGTCGTACAATGAGTTAATCATTAAAAAAACAAATAGCCAACTGAAATTATGCGCATGGATGTGGTCTATAGTAAAAAAAACTTCAGAAGTCGTCATCTTGACATAATTTTGGCCTAACGTTTTTACTTTTATTTTATTTCTTGTCATTGTAGTGCATTACATTTTCTGCAGAGATGTACTATAGGCCTAACTGGACAAAGTTAACTCTTTTTGGCCCCACGTTTGGAAAGTCTGTGGGAAAAAGGAATAGAAATGTTTGCCCAGTTTTAAACTTCATGTGCCAACGTCAATTTTGTGGAAAAAAAAAAGAAAAGAAAAATACAGTGTGTTGCTTTACCGAAAAAACGACATTGATGTCATTATTAATACAATCCTATGTGACTTCCACAGTCTTTGGTACCTGCTTGTTCAGCTGGTTTGAGTCTCTATTACTCATCGCCGTGGGGTACTTTTACATGCCCCACCGTTCTGCCCAAACATCGCAAAATCCGACCCATAAATGACCAAAGTTCTTGTTCCCGTCTTGTTTTCGCAGGTGCAGTGACGTCGGATTATGAAATATGTGGGACATTCACTGATTTTGTTGTTTTAACCGCTCGAAAAGACCTCCATTTGAGAAGAAAACCAAACATTGTGAAATCCGCGGGGGTCAATTTGGCGGTTTGCTCGTGTTTATTTTTAGAGCTGCGTTGATGCGTTCAGTGACAGACGATATTTCCAGCGCTCCGGCCGTATGAAGGGGCTTTCACCAAGGCGCGGGAGGCTCTGACGCTCAGAAAAACCATCCCAAGTGAAGTCATCGTCGACATGCAGTTGTTAATGTCCCGTGGAGTTATAAAAGTTGGCGAATGGTCTTTGCGCCAAACGAAACCAGGGCAAAGAGCAATCCCTGTTTGATTGACATTTAAAAGTGAAGAAATGTTTAGCAAATAATGAGAAAATCAATGCTACGGAAGTTCATGTTTACTTTTTAGTGAGACAATTATGACAAATACGAGAGTTTTCTTAAAATGTGTTTTTCTACCACAGAGACATCAGACATCAGATCAGCCTTAAAGTAGCTCCTACACACATCAAACTGTACAATCTTCGACTGAACAAGATTTTGACAGAACGAACTGAAGAATTTGTTGATATCTAATTCTAAGCCTGATTTATTTAAGTTTTAAGGGGAAAAAAAATTGGCAAAATTAGAATTTTTAGGGCAGTTTTCAGTCAGATCTAGTTTGCTCAAAAACTAAAGAGGAAATCCAAAATTAAAAGCTTTTTAATAGCTAATATGTCTTCAAAATTAACCTAAAAATTCAAACCTTTTTCAGATTTAAAATTCCCAAATATGTTAAATTCTGGCTGTTTTAACACATAAAATGCCTTATTTCTACATGAAAACATGACATGATGAAAAACTTGTGATACAAATTTACATTTATGTGAGTAGCCTTTGATTTGATTGTAAAGTATAGTTGTTGCTTTTTTCACTCCACAGTGTGTCAGTAGATGGAGTCCTCTGTTGGCATTTTAGTCGTTCAGTCGTAAAGGAGGTGACTTCAATGCTGCTATATTTATTCATTTGAAGAATACGTTACATCATTTCCTCTGCACACATCAAATATCTCGTCTGATTGTGCATGAAACCTGATAACCTTGTGGTATAAACATGTTCTGACATGCAGGCAATTCTTATTATATCAGGTCACATTTCAGTCCTTTTTTAAAAGAACAAATTGCAAATGCTTGTCAAAAATGAAAAAAATAAAACCGCTATTAGATATTTTCCAAAAGTGTTCAAAATTAGGTTGCCTTAAGCTTAAGTAACGCACAATGTAGAACTGTCATGTCTTAAAGTGTGTATGACAGGTTTTTATGATGTCCAAGTTTTGACTTTCTTTGTTGAGATAATACCTGTTGTAAATATAAATTATGAGTTTTTCACCAATCAAGTACTAGTTTGTGAAGAAAAGTTTAAAAATATGTTGATTACAGATTACAGGAAGTAGAACAGAGTTCCAACAACATGGTGACATCACATGGGGCGTTTTACACAACAAACGCATATTTCTGATCCTTTAAATCATTCAACATCTAAAGTAAAAAGAGCAAAAAATAATTTCTGTCAGATTAGAAGAGCTTTGGCTCAGTGTATGACACGGTTGCTAAGTAACAATGGCAGAATTTCCAAGTGTGATGTCATTTACAACCAGGAAGTAAACTTTTACATAGAAAACATTTTTTTTTTGGCCAAAATCTCTTACATGACTTTTAGAAAATGAGTAATTCAACCTGTCATAGGCCCTTTAACAGCAGCAGCACCATAGCCTTCTGAATTCTGCTCAGTTTGCTTAAAGTCTACATGACAAGTTCTCATGATATTCTATTTATAACTTAGTTTGGTGGGAGGGCACCTGTTGTAAATATTTAGCATAGGTTTACATTTATGAAGCTGCAGTTTGTGAAGAAAGTTTGAAGAATAAAAGTTTAAAATTACAGGAAGTAGTGCAGAGTTCTAAAACGTAATCCCTCATCAAAAAGCGAGGCGCCGTTCACAATAATGAGACAATTTACAGACAACTGACACATTTTTCTGACAATATAAATGGTCATTCAACAAAGTAAAGGTGTTGGCATGTATTATTATTTGTCAAATCATAACTGTTGTGTAATTTATATGGATTTTGTCCCTCGTTTTCAAAATGGTTGCTAGGTAGCAGTTGTGGAATTACCTCTTATCTGAGTCATATTTGCTCATGTTCAACCAGGAAGTAACATTATAAATATCAAAATAAACTGTCAAACTGGGGTCAAATAGGCAAAAGGTTAGTCAAGTCTTAAATATAATCATGTTCATAACGTTTTAGTTTAACATTTCATCTAACCTGTCACACAAACTTTAATTAAAACAAAATGTCATTATTAATATCCCATCAATCACGCTTGTCTTCAATAACCTTTAGGATCTTCTCAGACGTGATGCGGCCTGTCCTTAAATCTGTTTGTCTAAATCAAAGTTCTTAATAATCCTTAATCCTTATCCACCAGCTGGCCCCGCCCCCTCCTGTGATCCTGCACTGTGATTGGACGGGAGCCAGTGGCCAGAGTTCACCTGTCGATGATGTAAGCACGACCTGAGGGCTGATCTTTTGTCTGCGTTGAGTCATTTCAAGTGATTGATTGAGTCCGAGACGCGGAGACACGCCCCAAACGGCTTTCAAGACTTCTACACTGTTTGTTTTGGCTTTACCGAGCTGTCAGTCAAACTCAGACTCAAAACAAGGGAGAGAAATAGGTTAGTGGTTTTCAGGACCATCAGTGATACACAGGAATCACCGGTTTAAGTTTAGAGACAGTTACACGTGGTTTAGATATGGTTTAGTCCCGGTTTAGACCTGGTTTAGTCCTGGTGTGGTCTTGGACAGTCTGTAACTCACACTTCTGTTGAACATAAAACATTCAATACAAGTAATCAGAGTAGAAAAGTTATTTATTTTAGTTTTTTGTTTAGTCCTGGTCCAGTCCTTGTTTCAGCCTATTTTAGTTCCGGTTAGTCCTGGTTTTGTCCTAATTTCAGTTTAGTTATGGTTTGTCCTGGTTTAGTCTTAGTTTCAACCAAATTTGCCTCTGGTTAGTCATAGTTTAGTACTGGTTTAGTCCTAGTTTTAGCCTAGTTTACCTCTAGTTAGTCCTAGTTTAGTACTGTTTTAGTCCTAGTTTCAGTTTAGTTCTGATTAGTCCTAGTTTCATTCTAGTTTAGTCCTAGTTTACCTGTAGTTGTTCCTAGTTTAGTCCTAGTTTCAGTTTAGTTTTGGTTAGTTGAGTCCTGGTTAAGCTTTATTTTCAACTAAGTGTACCTCTAGTTAGCCCTAGTTTAGTACTGGTTTACCTCTAGTTAGTACTAGTCTAGTACTGGTTTAGTCCTAGTTAAGTCCTAGTTTTACCTCTGGTTAGTCCTAGTTTAGAGATGGTTTAGTCCTAGTTTCAGTTTAGTTCTGGTTAGTCCTGGTTTAGTTTTAGTTTCAACCTAGTTTTACCTCTGGTCAGTTCTAGTTTAATACTGGTTTAGTCCTAGTATGGTTGGGTATGGTCTTGCATTTTGTCCTGGTTAGGCCTAGTTTTGTCCTGGTTTAGGTCTAGTTTAGTCCTGGTTGGGCCTAGTTTTGTCCTGGTTTAGGTCTAGTTTAGTCCTGGTTAGGCCTAGTTTTGTCCTGGTTTAGGTCTAGTTTAGTCCTGGTTAGGCCTAGTTTTGTCCTGGTTTAGGTCTAGTTTCATCTTAGTTTAGTTCTGGTCAGTCCTAGTTCTGGTTTCAGCCTTGTTTAGTCCTGGTTTAATCCTCATTAGTTCCCGGTGCATGTTTTATTGATGGGAGGAAACATACTTGGTACAAAGATAACTCGCACTGACACAGGGAGAACATGCAAACACATACAAATGAAACAATGGATCTTCTTGACGTGAGCTAACCACTCTGATAAGCAGTATAGACTATTACAGCTGTGTATCGTCGGATCTCATTGACTCGGCCTGATTTGCGGCAGTCGTTATTACTTCCTGGTTGGGTCTTATCTTGTCTGTAACTGACTTTTCCATTTTTATCTTTAACTGTTTTGACATTTCGCATCTGCTCGCTCAAACTCCATAAACTTTATCAAGCAATGTCTGTGACACTGCGCCGGTCTGGATCAACAAAGAACCCGGACTTTGGACTATAAGGGAAGATCAGGAGAGAAAGAATGTAAGATAATCAAATGTTACCAAGAAACATTAACAATCAAAGACTTTAATGTGAGTCAGTGGTGTTTACGACGACTTAAATAAGTGCACAACACACAACCACTTTTGACACAATTTAGTTTTGCACAAAATATCCCCAACACTAGATCTGCCTCAACAATGATAATAAAACAGCTGCTTTAATCGACTTTGTAAAATAATAAAATAAGAGATACTAGACTAGTATCTAAAACAGGATTATCTCAGAATTAAACAAGTACTAAACCAGAACTGACGCAGAAATAAATCAGGTCTAAACCAGGACAAAACCAGGCCTGAAGTAAGTCAAGTTTATTTGTATAGCACCTTTTGCAAAACAAAGGAGTTAAAATACAGAAAAATAAAATAAAAAGTAGATTTAAACGAGGACCAAATGGCACTAAACCAGTAAACAAGAGATAATATATTTCATTTTGGGAGATGGGCCAAGAACCAGATCATATCGTTTGGACTTCTTGATCCAACCCGCGAGCCTAAGGCCTGGAAATATAATATTTTTGATGTTTATGTAAGTGCCGTGCATCATAATAAACAGAAAACAGCTGTTGAACGTGGGCTAACTTTGTTTTATGACGACTCAACATATAAGAAGCCATCGCTGGAAATAAGACTCAAGATCAAGTTAGAGTTTGCCTTGTATCCACACAGTATTTTAAATGGTAAAAAGTTAATCTGCATTTCATATTTTGGCAGAGGGACATGGTTTGAATCTCAAAGTTGTTGTAAACTAAAAACAAAAATAAACAACATCAAAAGCTTTTAAATACTTTGGCCAGAATGTATACGGGGAACACAATCCTCTGAGAATCTGTAAAACTATCCCTGAAGAATCTCACATTGATTCTGTTTGAAATTCTTCATGACATTTAAACTCTTAATTTTCCCTTTGACTGTCCCAGACGATCTGCTGGACCGTCCCAAGTCCAAGGGGGTCCAGAGGGGTCCAGATGGGCTGAGACCAGACCCCAACATTCTTCAGAAACCTCCAACCTGTCACTACATTTTCCACGTTTGGTCGTTCCACTGGAGAAGAACCAACTGTCTGCATCTCCCTCTAAGTGAACTTCAAAAAGAGGTACAGTCAGGTTTCTTTTCCTTTTACTTCACATTTTAGACCAAATTTACTCACTGTTTCAGTACAATTGTGGCCACAAATGGTACACAAACCGCGTAAACTTGATGATTTGACAGTGGAGTAAAAATAAATAATGACTGATGTAAGCGAAAAAAAAAAAGTCTTGGTTGAGTTTGCATGAATTAAAGGCACAGCATCTGATTTTCAAGGTCATAAAACCTTAAAAAACAGAAGTAGTTCTATTTCTTTTCTTTTTGCTTTTTAACCCTCTAAGCGCCACAGTTTTTTATTTCTACTTTAAGCCTCAATTGGGATTTAGTGGAAAAAAACAAACAAACCCCCCCTCAAAAAAGAAAGAAAGAAAGAAAGAAAGAGAAAGAAAAAAATAAAGAAAGAGAGAAAGAAAGAGAACGAAAGAAAGAGAGAAAGAGAGAGAAAGAGAGAGAAAGAAAGAAAGAAAGAAAGAAAGAAAGAAAGAAAAAAATAAAGAAAGAAAGAGTGCTGCTGGGGGTCTCTAACAAAGTCCCAATAGAGTACCATATCCAGAGTACCATATCCAGAGTACCATATGCCGCCCATCGACTTAGTCATTTTTCTGAGTTTGTGCAGACAAGGTTCAGCCCGGGAGTCCCGGGCTTAACGCTGCTCACGCGAAAATCCTTACGCTGCTCCCACGCGAACTTTGACATTTTGCGTTGTTCCAAGGGATAGTCGGGCAGTTTTGGGAAACGACGTTTTTTGCGATTGACATTTGCACAAATCCTGGTTCTATGCATGCCTGGCACTGAGCTCTGTCTGTGGGCATGAGAGATCCGTTTTCCTGGGACCCTGCTACTTTGCTCTTCTGGTGTCCAGAAGAGCAGAGTACCAGGGTCGCGGGGCCCTGATCGATATATTTCAAAGTGTGGAGCGGAGTACCAGGTGCCTTCTACTCCAGTCGGAGTAACAGGGTCGGACCAAGGGTGTGTAGCCCGGGGAGGGGTGCTTAAGGGTGGGAACCCGGGTTCAAGTGGTGCACCTGGTTCCAAGGGCCATGATGTATAGTGTGGGACCCGGGAGAAGTAAACCCGTCCTGGGCCAGTGTGAGTGGGGATTTTCACGGGGGCTGCTGGAGGTCCTGGGGGCCATTAGGTCAAGTGTGGGACCCGGGAGAAGTAAACCCGTCCTGGGCCAGTGTGAGTGGGGATTTTCACGGGGGCTGCTGGAGGTCCTGGGGGCCATTAGGTCAAGTGTGGGACCCGGGAGAAGTAAACCCGTCCTGGGCCAGTGTGAGTGGGGATTTTCACGGGGGCTGCTGGAGGTCCTGGGGGCCATTATCTCAAATATCACATATCTAAATGACACAGTTTATAGTTTTTGACAGTATGGTATCTCTCATTGCAGGGTACAGCACAAAGACCGACACCACACTGACGGCACCTGTACTTTGTCTGGCGCCTGCCTTTTACACGAGAACGGTCTGAGCAGACAACACAGTCTGGACGGCCCTCTGCTTCACAAAGCCAGTGACGTTCTGTGAGCCTTTGTGGTATTACACTCCCTGCTCTTGAAGGCCGGCCACCTTTGCTACCCACCTTTTTGGTGTAACCAGCCAGCAATGCATCAACAACGTCCTGGATGTAGGCCTTCAGGGCTTTGTGTGGGCCCGGGGTGCATTTAGTGTAAATAATGTGTGAGTTGACAACAGAAATACTGAGGATGGCGTTAAAGATGCGGTGATACCACTTCCTGGACCGGTGGGGAAACAGATAGGTTTTCATCCTCTGGTCTGATGTGTCTACACCCCCCATGTACATATTGTACTGGTTGACACACAGTGGTCTGTTTATTGGCGCCAAAGCCAGTTGCATTTGTCTTGGACCTGATTCTTTTCTGAACACATGCATTGCCATGCAGTGTAGAGAGCATAGTGACACGTTTAGTGTCTTGCCAAGCACAAGCCAGAAGTTTACCTTTCCGCATAAAAACAGGGTCATCTCCCTTTTTTAGATGCAAGATAGGTTTCCCCAGGCTTTTAGGCATGCCTTTCCTTGTACTTCTCACTGTACCACATAGTCCGGTTTCCAAATCAGCTAATTCATTTGCAATTGCTGGTGAGGTATAGTAACTGTCCATGTAAATTTCGTGGCCTTTTCCAGTGTAAGGATCGACAAGTTCACGAACAACAGCATGAGTTGCACTGATGTCGCTGGCATTATCTGTGTATTGCCCTGTGTGCAAGGACCAACGCAAAACATACCCTGAACTGCTCTCACTCAAAACATACACTCTATAGCCATATTTATCTGGTTTATTGGGACTGTAACATTTGAGTGTTGACCTCCCTTGAATGCTATTGTCATCTCATCTAAAGAAAGCTCCTTTAGTGGACTGTAGACTGCTGCAAATTTGGGAATAATCAACTGTATTATTGGACGGACTTTGAAAAGTTTATCATGCCCTGGTTCACCTTGTCTTACATAATTGTTATTGTTGACCAAATGAAAGCATGAAAGAATAATTTCGAATCTATTTCTAGACATTACACTCCCAAAACCAGGCGTCTGTGTGAGCCAAAATGTTGCCCAATAATCCTCTATTTCAGGTTTATCTACAAGGCCCATAGACAAATGCAATGCAATGAAAGCTTTCATTTCAGAAATGGATACATCATACCACTCTAAAAATCTGGAATGTGGCTTCATCTCCATTGCTGAAATGACCTGTGCTGCATATCTGTTTGTTTCATCAGCGATCAGTTTCCAAAACTCATCTGTCAGAAAGAGTGATAAGATATCTATTGGCCTGGCATCACTCAAATCTCTGTCTCCGGTGTAGCCAACAACCATATCAAATGGTTTGATCCACCCTTGAAAATCCGCAATTTCTCTCAGCTGCTCCCAGCCCTCATCCCCACTAGTGTCGTGGGGCTGTCCACCACCTCTGCCCCTGCCCCTGCCTCCGCCTCTGCCTCTACCACTCGGTGTGTCTTCTTCACTTGAGCAATCATTGTCAGTCTCAGGAAAATAATTTCCCTCAGAATCTGAGTCTGCTGTGTAGTGAACAAGAGAATCGTGTGTACTTCTTCCAGCCATGTTTGTTTGGGTTTTTTTTCTCTTTTTCCCCCCTGCCGGCCGTTATTTATAGGTTTTCAAAAGGATGTGACGTGTGTAACAAAACTATGAAAGCTTGTTATCAACGATTGGAATGTTTTGTGGTTTATTATTTATTCATAATTTTCCTTGCACTTGAAAAAAGTAAGTCGCATTACTGCGACGAGGGTGCTTAAAGGGTTAATATACAAAACAAAAACGAGAAACACAGAACATTGAACATGACACGCAGAGTAAGCAAATCAAACAAAAAGATAATAAACAAAAATAACCATTTAGCGTTCAGTTTAAAGTTTATTAAATTTGTCAGTTTTCAAGTCAAGTTTGTGTGTCATTTTTTCAATTTTTCAAAGTTCAATTATTATGTCCGTCCAGTCCTTCATTGTTGGTTCAGTTGGTGTCTTCCATTTTTGTGTGAAGGTATCCATTTGTTGTGTCCATGACTGGAGTTTTGAGGCCCAGATACATAGTGCTGAAATCTAGCTGGATGACAGTGCCAAAGATCGTTCAATGCACTCCTTTTGATCTTAGTCCAATATTTCTGGGCAGTAGGACCATCTCAAAACTGTCTCAAAAGTTCTCCAACAGTTAGCATTTCCCTGTGGTAGATTTTAAAGCACACATTATTCTGCTACTGTGACTTTTTTAAGCTGTTCTAACCATGTTCCATCATCAAAAACACACCTGGAGTTGCATTTAGCTTCATACGCTAGTCTGAGGAATGCTGGTAAGAAAATTCACTCCTCTTTTGTGCTGTTTTAAGTCCTTAAATCATCGCCAGACTCGTTCTGAGCATTTCTGCCTAAACATGATGACTGTAACTGCGTGATAGGTTAGTATACCAACAGCATATGAAATCATTGTGTATAAACACGTTATTCCTGGTTCTCTGACTTAAATTCAGTTTATAATTAGATGCAGACAGCACACAGTGGCTTAATTTTTGCCCCAAGAGCTGTTTTTACAAAGTGTCTGTACAATGACAAAACCAGAGCTCAACTGCACAGACACAACTCGAGAATAGCCCCTTTAAAGCTGGGGTACCAGACTTTCTTGGGTGTAAATTAGTGTTTTTCACCATAGGGTATTTTGTAAAAGCAGCACTTTGTGACAAAAATAAGACCTCTGTGTCCTGTCTGAGTTTAATAATAAAGTATTTTGTCTCAAAGTAGGAGCTAAAAGCAGCGCTCTGATTGGTTGCACTCGGGTGGTCCTCCTCAGTTTCACTTTGTCGTCTGAAAAAAGCTGTTTTAAAACTGTGCACTGGACCAAAAATGAAAGCATGTGAATTTTAACGATGAGCCAAAGGGTTTGTGAGAGCGAGGGACGAGTTAGAGATTTAAAAACCTACTTCTGGTTCCGCAGTGTGAAAATCAGGTACCCCATCCTCAGAAAAAGGATATTTAATCCATGAGATTATGTGTAAAACAGGCAAATATTCAAAATATAAGAAAAAAAGGAGATTTGTTTTTTATTCCTAGTAATTTCAGCTCATGTATACTGTAATATTAGATTACTTTACACTGGAGAAGATGCCAACTGTCCTCATTCCTCATTAAACGAACATCAAAGAGTGTCGTGGTAAAATGACCCGCCCTCGTCTGGGATCGTGGACCACCAAGACCCCCCTTAGACCCCCACAGGACCAACCCAAGACACCCCTTAGACCCCCACAGGACCAACCCAAGACCTCCCAAGACCAGATCCACATCGATTAGTGCCACAGAAGCAGCACAAAGCACATTCCGCAGGGCACATTCACACCAAAGTCAGGTCAAAGTCAGGAGGTCATGTGTTCAGTTTCAGTTCAATGTCAAATGTAAACCGTCGTTACTGTGAACTTTGACATTCACATTTGACTTTCATGTTTTTGACGGCGAGTGGCAACAATGCATGAAAGTCAATGGTGAGTCATGACAGTTTCTCCTGTAAAAGCTGAACAATATGAAAAAGATGTTAAAGTCTGGCAAATATTTTGTTTGTTCCTGACATCTAAAACAAGAAAATCAAGTAAACAGTTGTAGAAAACCAGATAAACAACAGGAACACAGCAGCTAAGCTCACATTTATCACTGACACAGACTTTGAGATCACACACAGAGAAAGTCATTATCTTTCTCTCTTTAAATAACATGTTTTCGAGTCCAAACGTTGAAGAAATTAATTGCTGTGTTGCAGTTAAAGTGTCCTAAATCTCCGACTGCAGTTAGTAAACAAGTTAGCTAAGCTCTGCACAATCACTACAACAACGAGAAACTACTTTCAGTTTACATTTTGCTTCATGAAGTTGATGTGAGAGAAACAGAAGCTCTACAGACAAAAATTAGAAACATATTTTATCAATTGTGCAGCCAATAATTTGGCCATATTTTTCCAATAAAAGAATGTCAGTGCATAACATCTATAGAATCTACTCATGGAATCCTTGGACTGAAGTGTTTAAGCTGCAAAACACTTTAAAAACAATAATTCATTCATATTTAGGTGAGTTATCATTGAGGACATTGCAAAATTTTCCATGAAATGTTGTATTCTTTCTGAAAATCTACAGTGGCCTCTGTTTGTCTGCTTGGAGATGTTATTGCTGTGTATCGCCATGGAGACAAGCAGGTGACACCATCAAGCACAGATACAGGTCAGATCTGTGGAGAGGGGAGCCATTCACATAAGAATGCATGTTTTTCAAGGTGTTTTTCAGTAATGCAGGTTAGTTTGATTTCATACTGTAGAACATTCTTCCAGCAATGACATCACCATGGAAACAAGTAGCTGGAAAAAGAAACGTTACAGATTGTACCTTTAATTACGCTTAAAATGGAAATTAAAACACAATTTAGATAATAAAATCTCAAAGGATTTACTCTTGTTTAGGGAAATTTTAAAATAAGCTCTGCAAACAACAAAGTATACTTTTTCCATGTGACTTTATTACATATAAAACATCTCAACAAACTTCTTGTATTAATTCAGCTGTTCATATTTGGACATGTTTAAAATGTGCACAGTAAACGATTAATTGACTAATTGTGATTATAAATCGGCTATAAAACATAACTCTAGTCAATTGTAATCTATATCTGAACTATACAGACTCTAAAACACATACAAAAAGACATTTTAATAACAAATGTAGTGGTTTTATTAAATCAAAATGTCAAAAAATTATAAAGACTTTCATCAATAATTCTCTTTATTTGTAAATAGTCTCTATCTTGAAGCCTCCAGTCATCATTTAATTTTTTTTTGGTTGAAAATGTATTAATTAAAGAGTCTCAATGTACAAAATAATAATCGCTATTCATTTCAAAATACAGTTTATATTGCAGATTTGATCACTATTGCTACATTAGTCAGAGATTTCGCAATTCTTTTTCAAAAACCCTACTTTCATTTTACAATCAAGGGACGTGTTTTTCAGTCTGTTATTCATAAACGTTTAGTCCCGGCTCTCGGGGGGACATTCCCGTTGCACAGTTTTGGTTTCGGTGGTCTAGACTTCACCTGTGAGTCCCGCTCGGTCCAGTCTCTGCAGGATCTCGATGAGCTCACGGCCTGAAACGTAACACAACAGGACAATGACACCGCGGCGATGTTCAGTCATGGTTCATTCACTGCCGCTCCCTTTAAAACCTGCCCAACCAGTCCTGGGTTCCCAAACTCGGGACTAAACCAGGTCTGCACCATGACTCACATTTGTGCAATTATCACATTAAAACTGTGACTAAACTGGGACTAAACCTGGACTGGATCAGAACTAAACTAAACGACAAGAGCAGGTTCAAACCAAATCTACAGAAGGATTCAAACTCGACCCAAATGAAGACAAGTCTGAACAAACGCACCCTAAAATATCGCTGAACATGTGAAACAAAACAGAAAAACACAGAACACTAAACAAGACACAGACAGCAAAATAAATATAATAACAACTAGAGCTGCAATATTGATCGCAATCAAATTGAAATTGCAATTTTAATGCAGTGTTTTTCAACCTTGTTCTAGTTGCGGCACACTTTTTGGGTTTAAAAGACACTACAGCACATGCGTGACCAAATCGGACCATTTAGTTAATAAAATATGGCATATAATGAGCCAAATCATGTTTGTGTTACTGTTTGGTCCTTTAAATTTGGCATTAGTGGTGGTTTTGCATTCTGTTTTGGTGCAGAAGTTGCTCAGGGCACTCCAAAAAGGTAAATTGGTTATTTGCATCTGCGTTTCTGAACCTGTTAAGTCAAATTTGAGATTTTTTGCAAGGCACACCTGGCAAAACTTAAAGGCGCACTAGTGTTCCTGGTGCACTGGTTGAAAATCAAGGTTTTAATGGACGCAATTAGCAAATCGCTAACGCTGCTATTATTTAAGTGACGTAATTTCTTGCGCAAACAACAAAATATCCTGTTTTATTCTGTCTGGAAGCTGCTGACTCTCTGCAAACATGTTCTGAAATGCATGCATTAGTTCATATTTCAGTCTTGTACGCTCCGGGATGTGTGTAAAATGTGAATGCTGAACAGAATTTTACAATGAAAACGTTAAAAACAAATTGAATCGCAATCGCAGTGCTGGTCCGAAATATTGCAAGTACAGTATTTTCCGCACTATAAGGCGCACCTAAAAGCTTTCAATTTTCTCAAAAAACTGACAGTGCGCCTTATAATCCGGTGCGCTTTATATATGGATCAATACTGAGCCGCAACTACGCAACCACAGCCACTACTGTAGCTTCTATTCTATGCGCCTTATAATGCGGTGCGCCTTATATATGAACAAAGTTTTCAAATAGGCCATTCATTGAAGGTGCGCTTTATAATCCGGTGCGCCTTATAGTGCGGAAAATACGGTAGATATTTTGTTCAGTTCTAACAACAATAGAACTGCAGAACTGATAAGCCCCGCCTCTTCACTGTGACATTTCAACGCCAAGGAATGGATTTTAATTCATATTGTTTAAAAATTTGACATTTTTGCACCCTATATGTATGATCTGGAGTAGGACATTTTAGAATAAGTACGCAGAGATGTGGGCGGGGATAGGGGGTAGGTGGAAATACAAATTTTCTGAGCATTCAAACCTCAGTCGCAGAACGAGACCTGCTTAACTCAAAACACACATAAATGAATTTAGATACAGCTTTGAGAAAATAATGATGAGGAAACAATATTGCACCAAGATTAAACGCTAATTAAAATCAGCTTTATGTGATATGTCCCCTTTAATATTCTGTTTAAAAAGGAAATTTGCGCAAATATTAGTTTCAAGACAACAAATAAACATCTTTTCATTCTTCTGCTGTGCAGTTTAAAAGCATATTTCATTTCAGAAAAGTCAAATGCGTTACTATTTACCAATACTTTTCGCATCAAATGGAGAAAAACACCAAATTAAAATTGTTACTCGTCAACAAAGTACAATTGCAAACAGTCTAGCCGCTCATGATATGATTAATTACTGTAATCTAAAACCTTTTACTGAAACTGCCCTGAGTCAGCCAGTCGCCAATTACCCACAATGCACCTGGCCTGGTTACTCACTGTTTGCCGTGCCACTTGACCCACTGCATTCTCACACGTTTAATCTTTGTAATCTCTGGCACAAACACGGTTGTATTTATAAAGCTGATTGAACAAGATGAAAACATTTTATGGCCGTCCTGCTGGGAACAGAATGACTCACCTTTTTTTTGGCACTACTTTTCTTGTTTAAAGTGTAACAACCAAAACAGGAAATATAAAACTGTTTGAACCTGGTAATTGTTTCTTCATAAACGTTTCATATTAATATTATACGTATTTACAGCTAGCAAGATTGAATAATAGAGCTGCAATGTTTCATAAACTAATTGTGATGAATCTATACTATCTTATTCATATTTGTATTTTTTTTATTTTTTATTATGTATGTATTTGGGTGATTTATCTACAGGTAATGTAAGGCTATACATTAAATTATGTACGTAGCCTGTTGATAATAATAGTAATAATAGCCTATAATAATACACTTTTTTTTCTTTTTCCCACTCTCTCTTCTACTTTGGATTTATTGATTTAGTATTTTTATTATGTTATTTGGTTTTATTTTATTTCATATAAGCCAGGCCTACTTATTGTATTATTATTTTTTTCTTTACTTGTTTGTTTATATTCAAATATTATGTTAAGTACACAAAAAAAGAAAAGAAGGTGAGCAATGTGTAAAATAAGAATGTTGCTAAATTAATTATGAAAACATTGCAATAAAGTAATAATCGTATTGGGATCTGGATCTACAGACTCTAAAACACACAAAAAGAGCTTTTAAACAAAGACAGTGGCATTGTCCATCCGTCCTCCTCTTATCCGGGGCCGGGTCGCGGTCGCACCCCAGACACTTCCTCCAGCTCCTCCGGGGGCTCCCAGGACACAGAGAGTCCCTCCAGTGTGTCCAGGGTCATGTTTTTTAGTTTGTTAGTTCAGATTTATTCTATTGTGACCTTAATAATCACAATTATAAATCTTGACCTCCTTCTTTGTAAATATTCTCTATCTAGAAGTTTTCAATCACTACGTTTCAACCTTTATTTGGTTAAAAATATATTTAAAAAGCCTCAATGTACAATGGAGATAATAGCAAATGATGAGTTGTGGTATAAATACTGTAGTTTCTTTGTTGACACAGAAGACGTTGAACTTTGCTCCAGGTTTTTGTTGCCGTTTCACCTCGACAAGCAGTAATTACGCAAATACAGAGAGAGCATAAACCAGGTCAAAACGTCTGACATCGAAAGGGAAATTTCAGCTGGTCACGTGAACGAAGCTCTTTAGGTTGTATTTTTGTTTGTATTAAATGTCACACAATACAACGGTAATAATAGGTTGACCTGAATTCAACAATGTCATCCGAGTCACGCCCAGGACAATCAAGATGACCGAACGGTGATCTTGTGATTGCTCTTTGCCTTTTTTTGTGCAAACGTGGTGTGTTTAAGCTGACGGCACAGATCGGCAGCCTCGTTCCGTCAGGGCAGCTGCGGCTAAAGAAGAAACCGTAAGAATAAAAAGGTCAAAAGTAGAAAGCTGAAATTAAACTCCACGGCCTTGAACGAAAGACACATGCGACCTAAAAGAATAAACGTTATATAGGCTTTACTTTATTACTTTTACTTTAATTTTTTTATTTCTATATTTTTACTTTTTAAATTAAGCAGCGGTACCCAACATTTTTTTCCGTTGCCATTCCAGAAAGTGTGTTATAAAAGGAGAACTGTGAAAAAATCAGACCTCTACACGCTGTATTCACCTAATTATTAAAGTGCGTATGACAGGTTTTTATGACTTTCTAATTTTGACTTTATTTAGTGTATTAATACCTGGTATAAACAATAATAAATTGGAGTTTTACACCAGTCAGGCAACTGTTTGTGGAGGAACATCTGTTGAAAATTACAGGAAGTAAACAAATTAATGACATCACACTGAGGAGCCAATGGTTATGCATAATTTACACAATTTATTTTGACCCTTTAAACATTGATTCAACAAAATGAAGGTGTTTACGTGTATTTTCTTTGTCAAATCAAAAATTAGATGAGTTTTGGCCCAGTATTCAGTGTGGTCGCTATGGTAATTTCCCTGTGTGATGTCATTATTTACAACCAGGAAGTAAAATTAAAAACCTAATAAAAGTAGCTAAACTGGGTTAAAATTTGTAAAGATTAAATATGTTTATCTTAACTGCATCTTAGTTAAACGAGTAGTCCAACCTGGTCAGAGATTTACACAATTTTAGCCAAAAGTAGACCTATTTTAACATATTTTAGAACATTTTTTCTGATACAAAGCCAAAATGACTTCCAAACTCACTGTCCCACGTTGCAGGAAGTTAAATCTGACGTTTTATTAATTTTTTTGGTCAGTTTGCTCTCTCAGCTCTTCATCCATAGATTTCTCTGGGACATTGGAACTTCAAAGGCCGTTTTCTTAAAATGAATTCTTCTCCCACAGAGACATAAAGATCAGCCTAAAAGTAGATCCTTCACCAAACTGTACAATCTGGACTCAATAAGATTTTTTACAGAACATATAGAAGGATTTTTTGAGGATTTTGTCTAATCTAAATCTGATTTATAAAAAGTCTAAAAAATGAGGTGAAATTTTAATTTTTAGACAGATCTAGTTTACTCAAAAACTACATAAGACCTAAATCCCCTCTGTAAGTGATTTAAATGAATCAAGAAATTAAACCTGTCGGATTTCTTAAATATTCTGCGGGGGTACGACCTCCAAACCCCTCTGTTTAAGGTTTTCCAATTGTTCAATTTCCATCTCAAACGTATGAATCTGTTGGGCCACCACACATTAAAAAAAAAAAAAAAAAACTTCCATTCAAGAACAATTCAAGAGAAACAACAGAGAAGTTAGAACTACTAAATAATTTTGCCTTGGGCCCCAAATTCCTAGGTCCGCCACTGCTCACCTTAACCCAAAATGTATCAAATTTTAGATAAAAGCAGAGCAATTTTAACATATTTCAGAACATTTTTTCCAGTGAACAAAGCCAAAATGACATCCAAACTCAATCGTGAAAACAGCCTCACGTCGCAGGAACCCAAACCTGACTGTTTTAAAAACCCGAAGGTGTTGCGGCCCTCGTGGTCTCATAAAGTCGTCACATTTCGCTCGCGTTGTCTGTCTGCGAAGGTGTGACTCGGCCTTGACTTTCTGAGCAGTATTTGTCCTCTCCGGGGTTTTTACGGCGGGTCCAGAGAACAGCTGCGAAGTGTTAGCATGTTACAGTTCTGGCTACAGTAAAAGCCGCATAAAGAGCCCATTGATTCGAACACAAACTTGGACCTGCCAGATCCGTGTCCAATGCTAAGTGTGCGTTATTGTACAGGGCTTTAAACCGCCGTTAAACCACACGAGGAAAGCTGTTTTTGCACCTTTAGCTTTTGGCTGGAAAAATAATGATCTGCCTCAAAATAAGGAAAGTGCCGGTCGATGGAAAATACGATTACGAGACTTTAAAACAACACGTCGTCCAAGTTTGTCGTGGATTCTGATGTGGTCAATGCACGTTTAGCATGAGGCAGACTTTACTGTAATTGTTTTTTTGGCCAAACCACGTGACAAATACGCCAACTGTTGCCATAAAGCTAGTTGCTAGTGCAAAAAAATGTAAAAACAACCTGCATAAACTGTTCAAATATCAGATAAATCCCAATCTTTACTGTCAGATGTGGTGCTGGTATTTATGCGACAACAAATTGCATCTTTTCTTTTGTTAAGTTCTTCCCCAAGAAAGTGTAGATTTCATTGGGGGAGAAGAGCAATGAGGACATTCAGCTAATTGTTATCTGACGTCTTTTTTATTAACCAGAAAATAACTGGAGTAAATAGTTTTCCTTGTAAGTCCATCGCTTCTCAGGTGTAAGAGAAGGACGTAGGATGATGACTCTATCCACCTTATTCTGCCCCGCCCACTTTTGCCGCTTTTTGCCGCAGATACACACTTTTGTTGTAAATGCACTTCCGTTTGACGAGAACTACAGCATGATTAAAGTGCATATGATGACTAACTTAATTATACATAAGAACTTAAAGTGCCCATGACAGGTTGGACGACTCGTTTGACTAAAATGCAGTTAAGATAAATATATTTCAAATTTTGTTAAAATACTTCACAAATGTTATACTGGTTTAACAGTTTTTTAGGTTTTTTGTTTTATTTCCTGGTTGTAAATGACGACATCACACTAGGAAATTACCATAGCAACCACACTTTACATGGAGCCACAACTCCTCTAATGTCACAGACTTTTTATTTTACAAAGACAAATACATGTCTTTAGTCTGTTGAATCAATGTTTGAAGGGTCAAAAAAAGTATTTTCTTTTGTGTAAATTGCGCATAATCTTTGTCTCCCCAGTGTGATGTCATCAGTCTGTTTACTTCCTGTAATTTTCGACAGATTTTTCAACTTTTCTCCACAAACGGCTGCTTGATTGGTGTAAAACTAAAATGCATATGTACAACTGGTATTAATACACCAGATAAAGTCAAAATTAGAATATGATGAAAACCTGTCATACGCACTGTTTTGTCTAGTTTGACTCTGTTGGTGAGGCCTATGATTTTTTCTTCTTGGTCGGACATGGGCTACAAATGTAATTTCATAATCACGGCATTATTTAACTTAACTGACTAACTAATGAATGCTATAAGAATGTGTTCCTTGTGCGTACATTTCCCGTTGACTTCCTTCTGTTCTGTTTGGATGTAAACACTATAATTATGTCATCAGTGTGTTTCAGAACTCTTATTGTATTTTTTTTCTTCACTAAATTCCACTTCACTGGTATACAATTAGGATAAATATTTACCACAAACACTATCCCAACAAACGTAATAATTCACAAAACTCAAATGCGCTTTAAACATTATTAAAAAAAGTTATTGCAAATTAATATCTCAACTCATTACTCTGTCAAACCCTGACCATTTGATTAATGTATTGTATTGTATTGTTAGACTAATTAAGATTTTAGATTCTAATTGAGCTGCCAAACTGTATTCTCATTGTAATTGTGGAGTGGAGAAATCTCAGAACTTCAAATTCTAATTACTGTTGTCAATCATAACAAAAGTTTGGAACGTGGTCAAGTCAGTGCTTCATTTCCTTCTTCGGCATCAGTGGAACTAAAGACAGACAACACCCATCGACTTTGTTTTGGTGTTCAAAACTACACCTGATCTAAACCAGGTCAAATCCAGGACTGAATCAAGACTAAATCAGGGCTAAACTAGGACTAAACTAAGCCTAAGAGCAAAACCGTGGCTGAACCAAGACTAAAGCAAGAGTAAGCCAGGACTAAACTAAGACTAAACCAAGACTAAATGAGGACTAAACTAAGACTAAACCGAGACTAAATCAGGACTAAAATAAGACTAAACCAAGACTAAAGCAGGACTAAACCAAGACTAAACTGCAACTAAATCAGGACTAAACTAAGACTAAACTGTGACTAAAGCAGGACTAAACCAAGACTAAACTGTAACTAAATCAGGACTAAACTAAGACTAAACTGTGACTAAATCAGGACTAAACCAAGATTAAACCGAGACTAAATCAGGACTAAACTGACATTAAACCAGGACTTAAAGCAGGACTTACACCAAGAGTGGAACCAGGACTAAACCAGGACTAAACCGAGACTAAACCGAGGACTTAAACCAGGACTTAAACCAGGACCAAACCAGGACCAAACCAATCTTAAACCAGGACTTAAACCAATCTAAATCAGTGCTAAACCAGGACTAAACCAAGAATAAATAACATCGAAACCAAGACTAAAGAGTGAATTGATTGGTATTAAATGAGGAATATGTTCTAATACTTCACATTTAACTCACCTTAAACCAGGTCAAAACAGAATAGACCAAACCAGGACCTAGAAATAAAAATAAATCCAGACTGAATTGTAACTAAACCAGGTGTTAACCAAGTGCAGTAATTTAAACCCAGATTAATCTTGCACTCTTTTATCACAGGATACAACCTAAAATATCACACACAGCCTCTCTACAACGATAAAAGTTATGACTGTCATAAGACCACAAACTAGTCTTAAAACAGAACTAACCTAGAACTAAACCAAGATTTATTTATACTCTCACCAAACAAAACCAGAAGTAAACCGAGACTAAACAGTAGACACTTCATTCACCAAATCGAAATTGGGACTAAACCAGGACTAAACCTGGACTTAAGATCATGAACTAAACTAGGACTAGATCAGGACCAAACCAAGTCCAACTCAGGACTAAAATGGGGTGAATTTAGTGTGAACGCAGCCGAAACCCAGATTTTAAAATAACTTTACGTCTAAATACACTCTTTATTGTCGCAGGTTCAGTTTGCGGTGCAGGGTGCGGTTTAGGGACAGATTGAGTGTCTCTGGCTCCGAGCCGGGTGTCGTTGTGAAATAATAAAATAATACAGACACATGAGGAAGACAGAGTAATATCGGGACTGAACCAGGACTAAACAAGGACTGAACAAGGACTAAACCAGGACTGAAACAGGACTAGACCAGGACTAAACCACGAAGACAAAAGCAGAGGACACATTTCTCTACGACAACAATAAAATCTACCTTAAACCTTTGACTAAACCAGGACTTAAGGATGATGGACCCGGGTCTAATCAAGGACCAAACCAGGTCTTAATCAGGACTAAACAGAGACCAAAATGACATGAGATCCTGGTTTAATACTCAAAGGCTATGTTCATACTTGTAGTTGTTCAGTCCTGGTTTGAGTCCAAGTTTGGTTCCAGTGTGGACTGGATTTGGTCCTGTTTTAGTCTTGATTTAGCCCTGACTTTGTTTCATGTTTAGTTCTGGGTTTAAATCTAGTTTAGCTGGTTTAGTCCTGGTTTTGGCATGCTTTATTTCTCATTTAGTACTTGTTTAGTCTTTGCTGTGTCCCACTTTATTTCTCATTTAGTCCTGGTTTAGTCCCAATTTGAATGTGATGTTTGTGGAAGTTTAGTCCAGGTTTTGACTCACTTTATTTGTCATTTAGTCCTTGTTTAGCCCTGGTTTTGTCTTACTTTATAACTTATTTAGTACTGGTTCAGCCCTGGTCTTGTCTATGTTTAGCTCTGGGTTTAGTTCTAGTTTAGTCCCAAGAGTGGACCTAGTTTAGTCCTGGTTTGTCTCATATTATTGCTCGTTTGGTCCTTGTTTAGTCCTCATTTAGCCCTGGTTTAGTCCTTGTTTAGTCCTCTGTTATTCCTCATTTAGCCCTGGTTTAGTCCTTGTTTAGTCCTCTGTTAGTCCTCGTTTAGTCCTCTTTTTTTAGTCCTTGTTTTGTCTTCTGTTAGTCCTCGTTTAGTCCTTGTTTATCCTTGGTTTAGTCCTTGTTTAGTCCTTGTTTAGTCCTCGTTTAGTCCTTGTTTATCCCTGGTTTAGTCCTTGTTTAGTCCTCATTTAGTCCTTGGTTAGTCCTTGGTTAGCCCTGGTTTAGTCCTTGTTTAGTCCTTGATTAGCCCTTGGTTAGCCCTGGCTTAGTCCTCTTTTTTTAGTCCTTGTTTAGTCCTCTGTTAGTCCTTGTTTAGTCCTTGTTTGTTTATCCCTGGTTTAGTCCTTGTTTAGTCCTTGGTTAGCCCTTGGTTAGTCCTTGTTTAGACCTAGTTAAGTCCTGTTTTTTCTCTTAGATTATTTGTCGTTTAGTCCTTGTTTAGTCCTTGTTTAATCCTTTTTTAGTCTTATCTTAGTTCAGCCGTGTTTCATGTTTACTTCATGGTTTATCCCTAGTTTTGTCCCAATTTAAATGTAGAGTTTGTGCAAGTATTATCGACCCTTAACTTCTCATAACACCTCTGTAATTCTCAAATTGAACCGCTGTCCCTTTGACCACCAGGGGGCAGTGGTCGTCTCCCTCTGAAGATGGGCTGCAGATGTGAGTGAGTAGGTTTTGCTTTGTCAATGAAGTTATTTTGGTTCCACACTCCCCGTGCTCAGATGTAGAGCGACTGTGGGCGCTGTGTGTTCGCCCACGTTTCAGAAATGTGACGGAACCAATGACTTACACGAGTTTAAACCCAGTGCAGAAGAAAAGAGTGGGAGAACGGGGTCACAGAGATGCACCAAATCTGAACTGTGTGGGCGAGTTACGTAACAGCTCACACAGACTCTGCTTTTTGATTCAGACCAAAATATTACAATAGAATTCATGCAGACATTATTTTAATAGAAAAATGCAGATTTACAGGTAGCACAACTGATAAAATTTGGTCTATTTTTTGTCTTTTGGGCTTTTGTTTTGCTCATATTTACTTTTTATTGCAAATTGTAAACTGAAAGTAGTTTCTCGTTGTTGCTCCGACCGTGCAGAGCTTTGCTAGCTTGTTTGCTAACGGCAGTTGGAGATTTAGGACACTTCAACTGCCGCACAACTGTTACTGTTACAATAATTACTATATCGACTTATTGTTCAATATATGATAGACAGAACAATATATTTGGGGCTCAGTATTTATCGTGTGAATTTTCTTTTCAGGAGAATAAAGATTACTCAAAACATGCATGAATCACTCTAAGTACATCTTCGAGTGGGTGTCAACGTTTACTTGTAAAGAATTTACAATTTGGAGCCACATAAAAGAATATCAATAAGAACATAAAAAGTTAGCTGCAGCTCATGTCAAATAAGTAAATAAGGGGGAGAAAACACTTGGTCAAAAGCTCTTAAAAGGTGCTGTACCTGATGATAAAAAAAACATAAAATATTCATTTTCATTGCAGCAGTCACGTGTATCGCTCATTTACCTAATGAATTCCTGCTTTTCACAACGTTCAGAGCCCAGAGTCACCATAAAGCTAACAACAACTAGCATGCTAACAGCGCACTTCCTGCTTCTCGTAGAATAAAACGCTCGATAATTAGATACAAAGAGCGCACAATGGACACATTATCACCCAGGTACATGCTTTTACAATATATCTGTACTGGGACAAAACTGATTTAACTTTATTGCATGAAAAAATAATTGAGTACAGCCCGATCATGCATATTTCTCCTTTAATGAATTAAAAGTGTTCTGTGTAACTTTAAACGCAGAGTCTGCTTCCTTCTTGTTTCTGAGGAGCTGTTATTGTTTACATACAGTGTCTCCAGGGAGACGAGCCCGCTCACTGTACAAATGCATGTTTACAAGGTATTCTTTAGGGCTGAAACAAGCTAATTGATTAATCACCACTAATCGATTATTTCACTAATTGTCAACCAATTTGATAATCGTGTAATTGTTTGTTGTTGTTGGTTTTTTTAATACGAAACATGTCTTGTGCCGAGAGAGAATGTTTTATCACTCGGATGAAGCAGGAATTTTCCTAAAATGACACATGACATATGCAAAGTTGAGTATTTTTGTCGATAAATCTATAGGTGTACTCCGTGAAGATGTTGTCAAGCTGCATTTTTTCTGCTGGCTCTCAGTTAAATATTGTGAAAAATTCATTGGCCGAAAGAATCATCACCAGACTAATTGATCACCAGAATAATTGTTTATCATTAATAAAAACAGATATTTATTGTCATAATTTGGAACTTTTAGACAAAACAATGTCTTCATGAGACAAGACTACAGTATATTATGGATTAGTTTGTTTTTTTGTAACACTTTTGATATTAGATTGACTAATAAACACCACTCTATACATTTTAATCGTTACAGTAGTGTTTGCTTTGGTGAACGACTCTTAAAACACAGTAACAACTGACCAGTGTTGGACTTGTTGGGCTTAAAACTGTTAAAAAACAATGATTAAAGGCTTATTTATGCTAAACCCCAATCTTGAACTTAAATTAAAACCAGTTAAAAGCATTACGTTCCTGGTTGTTGGACAGAGCAGCGCACATTCCTGACTCGATGCAGTTGGAGGAGGGTCTAAAGCAGTTCCACGACTATCAAGTTCTTGCGGCTTTGGCTCGACTTTGGGTTAAAACAGGAAAAGAACCAAATGTAGACGATTAACAGAGAAGCGGCCAAACCAGAGAAATCATGATTCACACTCCACTCTGAAGGTTTACAGATAAAACACTTTGCCAAAAACCATTAAAATCCAAACGGGGAGAAAATAGCACCTTACGAGGGCATTAAAAACAAACAGTGGTTTAATAAATGTGTCGGGACTGGGACTATTTCTGTTTTTGTTTATAGTTTGGAAAGAAGAGAGGTTTAATCGTGCGTTGTGTGTGGTTCTCCAAATTATATGCTGTAAAAGAAAGAAAGTTTTGATAGAAATGATCCACAAAACACAGGAAGAAGGTTTAACGTTAATGATTTGCAGTCAGTTATGTCAGCAAATAATCATATTGAAGATTTATAACTTGCTTACAAAATGTTTTACTCAATATGATATTATATTAGCAATTTATATATTTATATATATATATATATATATATTTTTTTTTTTTTTTTTTTTTTTTTGAGGAAGACAACACAGAACTGGTTATATTGCACAAAAACATGAACTTTTTTTTTCTCGAAATTAAGTTTCTACGGAAACTGAAAGTAGTTTCTCTGTTGCTGCTCAGAGTTTAGCTAGATTGTTTGCTAACGGAATGGGGAGATAAAGGATGCTTCAACTCAGTCCATACGGTTTTTCTGTGTGTGTAATCCCAAAGCAGGGCCGGCCCGTGGCATAAACAATTCAAGCAAGTTTAGGGCCACCACCAATAGGGGGCGACGTGCTCTGGTAAAAGGCAAACATAAACACAAGTTAAAATGTGTTGAGATCACAAAAATGCTCCACTCTAAAACTCCAGCTTATCTTTAAATACAGTGTGAATATATTAAAATCTTGTCTATTCATTTGGGTGATAAGATAAAATACATTATAACATCTAAAATGCACGACATGTGAGTTATTCAAATTTTCAGGAACCTAAAATCCCGCTTTACATTTGCCTGTTTCTAACTGTAACACTTGAGGTCCCGAATCACTTTTTCTCCCCAGTCCACTCTTGATTTCTTTTTTTAATTTTATATTTCATTGTTATGTCCAATTATTTAACCAGTGTGTGGTTTGTGGGCCACAAGTAAAGTCTTGTTTAGTATGTTCTGTTGTTTATCTGGTTTTCTCCAACCGTTTACTTGATTTTCTCTATTTAGATGTCAGGTACAAACTAGGTATTTAGCAGAGTTTTAGACTTCGTTATCAGACTTTCGCTGCTTTTTCACATTTTAGTTCAGGAGCTCAGGAGAAAATGTCATTACTCACCATTGACTCTCATGCGTTTTTGCCACTCATTGTTAAAATTCAGAATGTTGAGGAAATTAATTGCCACTCAGTTGGAAATTTAAGGAGCATAAATGAATGTAGACAGGTGCTCTTTGGAGAGGTTTTTTTTTTTTTTTTTGCAACTTGACGGAATTTTGAAAGTAGAAAATCAGACACCATAAAACCAATTCACTTTCTGTTTTAGAAAAGTTTAAAAGCCTAGTTTTTTGATGTCTTGTTGACTTTCTACGAGGTTTTACCCTGCAGACAACACTCTAATTTCGTCAACTCAACAATATTGTAGTTGTTTCCATTACAATAAATAGTTTTGTCAAGATAATCACTATGTCGACTTCGTAAATGCAGGAACAATACTTTTGGGCCTCAATATTTATTGTGCGTATCTTGTCTTAATAATTGACTAATTGATAACTTTTTGTTCTTTCTTTACTATATAAAAAATCAGCTGTAAAGAGTTCAACAATTGATACATTATAGAATCATAAATGATACTAACAAACTATTTAAGTGTTTAATGCATGTGTTGACGGCATTACGTAGTTTCAATATTATCATTTATTGCGATATTTTCTGTAAAAATATAACGTAGTTTAACCGTACATTTAAAGTGCCTCTGACAGGTTGGACTACTCATTGAACTAAAATGCAGTTAAGATAAATATATTTCTAATTCTGCTAAAATCTTTACAAATTTGACCCCAGTTTAGCTATTTTTTTAGATTTTTAATTTTACTTCCTGGTTGTAAATGATGACATCACGCTGGGAAATTACCATAGCAACCACACTGTACACTGGGCCAAAACTCACAGAATTTCAGAAAAAAACATGTGAACATCTTCATTTTGTTGAATCAGTGTTTAAAGGGTCAAAAAAGTAGTTTATTTTGTCTAAATTGTGCATAACCTTTGTCTCCCCAGTGTGATGTCATGGATTTGTTTACTTCCTGTAATTTTTTTCAGCATATTTTTCAACTTTTCTCCACAAACAGTGACCTGATTGGTGTGAAACTATAATTTATATTTACAACAGGTATTAACACACTGAATAAAGTCAAAATTAGAACATCGTAAAAACCTGTCACACACACTTTAACTAATTGTATTGTATGTTTATCGATCGCTTGCACCTAATCGACGATACATTTTGAACATGTCGCCCCTAACACTGAACACATTGATTTATTCGCCATGTGTCTGACGCCGCATAAACGCCCCTTGTTCTGTGGCTGGTTACATGCGTGGTGCCCGCTCTCCGCTGAAGGCCCGAACCCGCTCCGACTGCTAATGAACCTGGGTACGAGCGTGCCCCTTCAAAGGCCCCATTCTCCGGAGGAACCAGGGCTCTGCGAGGGGGACCGGCCGACCCACAGCCCAGCGATTATGTCACCGCGCACGCTCGAGAGAGAGAGGGCGGCATTCATCCAGGAGCCGCGCCAATCAAACGCTTCATTAAAAGGCGCTGCACTGGAGTCTATTCAAAGCCGAGCTGCAGCTGGCGAAGGAGAAACGGTCAAACATCACAGGCCTGCGATACAGACGTGTGTTCTCGGCTTGTTGTGGCGTGGACACGTGTGGAAATGCAGAGCGCGAACAGTTTAGTGTACAAACTGTTTATCTTTGTGTGTATACATGGATAAGAGCATTAAATGTTCAGTAGAGGTTATGCAGGTGACTTCACGACGTTCTGAATTTTAGCAGTGAGCGTTAGGGCAGGGTGAGGTGGCCAAACATTTTGATCATGATATAAAAGAGGCATAATTGACGTATAAATGACTCTAGATTAAATACTTTACAATGGCACCAATATTTGACTTGTTTGTGCTTCAGACATTTTTTTTTTCATGTAAGAAAGTCAAATCAGTTCTGCCTCAGCACAGATATGTTGTAAAAGCATCTATTCAGGTCAAAATGATATCGCTGTGTGCTGTCTGTGTGCAATTATAGAGTGTAGCACCTTTAAGGATATTTAATATGTGTTCAGTTGTTACAGATTTGCTTCCACTTGTCGCCTCAACATTGATTTTTAATTTGTCTCTTAACGTTAAGGTTCGCAATTCGCTGCAATATCAGATTAGCTTTGCAACTATCAGGAAAATCTGATGCAGTGAACGCGGAATTATCACGACGTTCCAGATTTCATATTGCCCCGAAAGTAAATTATACATCTTACGATAACGACAATATCTCGCTCAAAAACGCATCAGAGTCAATAGTGAGTTATCCTGTAGTTATCCTGTAGTTCTCCTGTAAAAGCTCAAAACACAACAAACATGTAAAAAAGCTGCTAAAGTCTGATGACAAATACAAACATCTACAACTCTGCTAAATATTTAGTTTGTACCTGACATCGAAAAAACAGGAAATCAAGTAAACAGTTGTAGAAAACCAGATAAACAACAACAACAAACTTCTACGCTCATGTTTATGACACAGACTTTGATCACACACAGTTGAACTCATTATGTTTCTCTCCTTAAATAACATGAGTACAACTGAGTACAAGTGTTGAGGAAATTAATTGTTGTGTTGAGTTGAAGTGTCCTAAATTCCCAACTGCTGTTAGCAAACAAGCTAGCTAAGCTCTGCACAGTTGGAGCAACAACGAGAAACTACTTTCTGTTTACATTTTGCCATCTAAAGTGAGAAAACCAAAAGCTCAATGGACAAAAATCACATATTGTCAGTTGTGCTGCTCATAATTCTCACTATAATAATAAAAATAAACAATAAAATAATACATAATTAAATAATTCCTCTGAATAATCTCTTTACAGAATTTGAATAAGGTTAAATATGAACTGATAAAGCAGTTGTGTGCAGATTCTGAATCCCTGTCAAATTCTCAGTAGACAGTATTTTATGCATTAGTTAGGATATTTTCATAAAAAGAAAATGGCATTTTTCTTGATCTGCACCGAAGTGAAAGCTGATTGGGCGAAACGCCACAGCAGCGAAGTGAGCAGTAATTGAAAACTGTATCAAAGCAGTTCTGACGGAAATAATGTCATCTGCACACTTCGTTTTTAAAGTAAATTCTATGATGATTGATATTATTGATTTGCTTGTATTGTGATTTTAATGCAACATGTATCACAAAAACAAACATATCTTCTTTCTGTCCTTTTATCATAATTAAATTGTCCTTATTTCTGTTAAAAAATTTATGAGGAAATGAGAAACAACCGCTCCTGGACGAATGAGAGATTATATCAGTTTGTATAATCATCGGTGTGTTGACAGTAGATTGATTGCTTCGTACATGTTTGAGTAATCCTGTATTTTCCGGCATTTGAGGCCTGAGTGCTTATGAAATGTATGTTTTCATCTACGCCCACTTTCCTTCTCACTTATGTATTATTAGGCCCGAGCGCCACAAGCTGGCGAGAGGCCTATTAGTTTCGCAGTGCCGTGCGAAGCACGGCTGCGAAAGTGCGCACGGCGCGACGAAATCAGCGCCAAGCGCCCACTTCCAAACACTCACTAACGCATTCCCCAACTCATGCACGTTCCGTGCATACCAATTAGTAGTGGGGAAATTGAACATTATCGTTATGTAAACGGGCGTTCTTTGGGCGCACGGCAGCAAGATTAACCAGCGCTTTACGTGGGGCTGATCGTCATCCCCATCGTAAAGCGCTTCAGTGTGCGCTGAGTCGCCCACTAATGCGTTCTCAACTCATGCACGCGTTCCGTATAACAATGTAATGTAAAAATTGAACATTACTATTGTAAATAGGGCAAATAACAAAAAGTGGGCGGAGCCCACTAAAAAATCTCGAAAGTGTCCGCCAGTGACCAGGGACCCATACCAAAACGTAGGTATGGGCGCGCGCTTTCCGAAAATGTATAGTTTGTCATATACAAAAAATGGGAAACATTGTTTTTGCATCGGAATATTATTCTTTCTTTCTTTCTTTCTTTCTTCTTCTTGTGACCAACCCCCCTATTTTTCACCCAGTGAACATTGATGAAAAGTCAGGAAAATTTGCACACCTCTAAAAATCGTGCCTCTCTACATTATGGCTATTTCCGATTTCCAAAATTAAAAAATATGGCGCGTCAGCGCCCCCAAGTGTACAAAAAATGCATTACGGGATAGGAAAGTGCCCAATTTTTTTTTTATCGTAGAATCGTAAAATTTGGCAGAGAGGTAGATAGTGACAAGAGAAGCAAAAAATATAATTACGGCAACGCCGTCCGCCCAACCAATTGTCGGCCATATTGGATCAAAATTCGCTAAACCTGATTCAGCGTTTTTTTTAAACTTCGTACTTTTACGAACTCCTCCTAGGGCGTTTGCCCGAACGAGCTGAAATTTGGTGAAAATGAAGGTGAGGAGTGTGGCATTAAAAGTTATCCAAATCAGGAACCTACGTCTTACGGTCTCCAGCTTGTGAAGCCGCAAAATTGGCCCAGAATTCCTCAAATTTTCAAATTTTTTATTTTTCTCCCATTTCCACATATAAAGTCCGAATTGCATCAAATATGAATCAGTTGTTAAACTCCCTGCCTGAAACCTACTAGAGGTGAAATAATTAAATTCCGCGTTTTAGCGCCCCCTACAGATTAAAGCAAACTTTTATATGGGGAGCAAAAAATTTACTTTTTTAGAATTTTTTGAAATTTTGCACAAAATTCCATTTTGGCCTACCGATCAAAAAAGCCAATGAGACCCATGTCATATTTTGTACGGCGAAGCCGTACCAATGACCAAAACACCCCATGTTATTCCTATGGGAAAATCGACAAATGTCTCAAATTTGCATATTTTTTTCCTATGCATTTTAACGAACTCCTCCTTGGGCGTAAGCCCGACTAACCTCAAATTTGGTGAACATCTTTCTGAGGAGTGGGGCACTAAAAGTTATCCAAATCGTTGGGATAAGTATTACGGTCTCTGTGCGGCGAAGCCGCTAATTTTGCCAATATTTTAGAAAAGACAGAAAAACCCCATGTTATTCCTATGGCAAAATCTCTAAATCTCTCAAATTAAACTTTGTACTTTAACGTACTCCTCCTCGGGCGTAAGCCCGATCAACCTGAAACTTGGTGATAATCATCCTGAGGAGTGGGACATCAAAAGTTATCCACATTTTTTGGATAGGTATTATGATCTCCGTGCGGCGAAGCCGCAAATATTGCCCAAACTTGTACAAATGACGGAAAAATCCCATGTTATTCCAATGGGGAAAATGCAAAATCACTCCAATGAAACTTTGTATTTTAACGAACTCCTCCTCGGGCGTGAGCCCGACCATCCTGAAATTTGGTGAAAATGATCTTGAGGAGTGGGCCATCTAATGTTATCCAGGATTTTAGCACAAGTATTACAGTCTTTGTGCGGCGCAGCCGCAAACTTTGACCAATTTTTACACATTTTCAGTGAAATATGAGAAGTAGGAGGCGCGGTAGCGCCACGGATTTGGCAGCAGGTATTTTATGAGGAGGGAAATTGGGGCGCGTAAGCGCCCCCCTCTGGCGTTGCGGGGCGGCGGCGTGGCGCGGGCGAGGGCCGATCATTGCCGCTTGCGGCTATATTTAGTATTTATTATTATTATTTTGTAATCCAACTCCAGGTCATAGATTCAGGGCTGGCAAGTGTTGCATAGCCATTTCTCAACAATATAAACAAGTTAATTATAAAATCTGCTGCTTGTCATGTTGAAATTTCACCGTTTTGAACATGATGTCAATGGACCAGTTCTATTATTAACCATTTTTACATAAATTTTGCGTTTTGCAATGAAAAAACATTGAAAAAAATCATCAACACACATAGTTGAATATAACTATAACTATATACTATAATGGAGGCAAAAATAAAGTGATTCACTGGAGAAACTGGGATTTAACCTCACAATATCACAAAATATGAAAAAATGTAGATTATTTTGGACAATGGAAAGCACTCAGACACATGTGAGTGACATCAGAGCTGCTTTAAACACATTTTTTATTGCATTTTACATTATGTTTTAGGAAATTATGAAAAACTCTTTGCATCTTTGAAGGGACAATCCAGATTTTTGGATTTTACTGGAAAAATACTCACAGAAATGTTGAGTCGACAATAATTTTTCATTTTATTTACAGATATATGCGATACGATACCATAAATTAGATTATTTTGAAGCTAAAATACAATTTTAAGGTTAGAAATGTGTATTTTGTCGATCGTTTGTTATAGAAAAGCAAACTAACTGACCTTACTACCCTGGAAATTCAAATTGTATTGCTTTTTTTCCAACACAAACACCAGTAGAAACCAGTAGAATTTAGATCAAATGCGAGATAATCATTGAAACATTTGCAGTCAGCTTCATTTTGCCTCCAGTCTCCAGTTTGATGTCTATTAAATACCCTCCAAAAAGCATGATATGTCTCCTTTAAGACCTGATATTTTGCCCTAATCTCAATGTAACCCTGTATGATTACGGTACATTATGTTACGATAATGTACTGAACTCCATCTTAAATCAAACTCACACTAAATCCTGAACCTTTGAACTGTCGATTAAACGTGCAAAAACCTGCAGAAATACAGGCCAAGTCATCCCCGACTCCCTCTGCTAACTCCATCGTCCCGGTTCATTTTGAAACCGGAGGAATCCATTGAGCCCTGTCGTCCGGGGCAACCACCCTCCTCCCCCGCTTTCATTACCCACAAGCCCCCTCTCTCCGCTCTGTCTTCTCTTTTGGCAGAACGCTCGGATTCTTTCACAGCCGCTGCCCGTTGCCAAGAGGCTGCAGCTCCAGTGAAAGCCAAAGTAAATGCATGTGGGTCAGCGCAGTCTCTCCCGTCACTTAAACCCTTTCTATCGCCGGGTTTTGTGCGGCTTTTGTCCGTTTTTCGCGCCGTCTTGCCTCTCGTGAGTGAAAAGGTGGCGTTGATTTGTGGCTTTGAGGTTTGTTATTAGAAAGGAGAGGTGCGTAAAAGGGCCAGCGAGAGGGAGGTAAAAGACAAGTCACTCCAAAAACTGAAAAAAAAGGAGCGTGACAAGGTTTAAAAATTAAGCCAGAATTGATTCAAACCAAACCCGCACACTTTGGACCCTAATTGAACTGTAATAGCCCGTGTGGGGGGCTTGAGCTGCTTATTAAAGCCGGTTTGAGCTCTGGTGCAAATTAGCATAACTTTAGCAACACAAAGATTTGAGACAGCTTTTTAAATGGGCTTATTTCAGAATCTGAACTTGAAAATTTAAACTCGGAGGCACGTGTTTTACTCTTTTAACTGTCGGCATCTGGACAGGTTTTTATCTCAAAGGGGAATAAACTAATAAATGGTACTACGCTTGATTTAGGCTTAGTAACAACTTAATTTTTAAAATGTTATAGGGTTTAGGGTATTGCTCAGTTTCATATGACATTCTTATAGACCATTTACAAGTTTGGTTAACAAAAACATTCTAGATTCAGAATGGAGGCAAAAGTGAAGCGCAACATAATGTGATTTCACTGGAGAAACTGGATTTAACCTCAGAATATCACAAAATATGAAAAATGGAGATGATTTTGTCAAAGTAAAAGCCTCAGACACATGTGAGTGACATCAGAGCTGCTTTAAACACATTTATTATTGTATTTTACATTATGTTTTAGGAAATTATGGTAAACTCTTTGCATTTTTAATGAAGAAACAATGCAGATTTATGGGTTTTACTGCAAAAATACTCACAGAAATGTTGAACCCACAATCATTTTTCATTTTATCTAGAGATATATTAGTTTCTGTACTATAAATTAGATTCTTTTGGAGCTAAAATACAATTTTAAGGCGAGAAAATTGTATTTTGTCCATTGTTTGTTATAGAAAAGCAAACTTACTTGAACTTTCTAACCCCGTGTTGCTTTTTTCCAACACAAACACGTAAAACAAGTAGAATTTATATATAATGTGATCTAATCATTGAAAAAGTTTGCTTCCATTGTGGAATTTTGATGACGTCACATTTAAAGGGTCTATAATTGTCAATACAAATAGGGTGCAGCTAAAATAAACATTGGTTTTTGTTGTAATGTAGTGAGTTCTCGGGCCCAGTCACTGATAGACATGATCAGGTCCATTTGTGAATTTATATTTTATGGCAAAGTACAATGTAATGAATAAGAAAATCTGGCTCTCGTCCCTATCTAACCCTATGACATCATCACATTCTGGAGAATCAGAAAACAACCAATTAATTAAGTAGTTACGAAGCCTGAATCCTTCTTAATAAGCTATCTGCGCACTCTGAATCAAGTCTTTGTTCATGTTTGTTGGAGAGCAAACAGACTTTAGTGTAGATAGTGTGCCAAATACAGAAGACTAAAATGGTCAAATGTTACATATTTGTTAAAATATACAAGAATGCTAACCATGACGCTAACGGTACTAGCGCCACCTGCTGTATTTGAACATCTACAGAACAATCCGCTTACTTTTCTCGAGTAATGCCATGTTATCAACGTCAGTCAAGACTCAATTGTGACTCAACTTGAATTAATTGTGCTTAAAATACGTATTATCTATAAATAAAACGGTGAAAAAGCTATTATTTTTATCCTTTTTCATTTTTTAGCTTAGTTTTTAAGAGTGTTTTAGTTTGTTTGTTGTCTCTTGTCTGCAAAATAAATTAAACTATCTATAAAATAATAAGTAAAATTATTTTCTAGGCAAGACCAGGCCCCCTATGTGTTGCTGTCTGTATCTACACTTTGATAAACATGTATTCTTACTGTGAGTGGGCTCGCATCTCCACAGATCTGACCTGTAACACCCGCTCCAGCAAACAGACACCAGAAAAGTCACACGATACACCTTTAAAAAGCTCAAACGAACCAATTCAACACATTCTGGTCAGTTTATGAACCTCGGCGTGTTTTTGTTTACGTTCCGCTGTCCTGACCTCGCGCACTCACAGCAGATGTCTCCATGGCGACACTCTCACTTCCTGTCGGCGCTCCACACTTCCTCTTTCGCTTCCTCTTTCCAAAATGTCCGGTAGAAAAGGTGTGCGCTGTTGATTTTGTTCAAGAGACAGAGCGCACGCAGCCTTTAAAACGCTTTTAATAGTTTAGATAGTGACTAATGCTCCAAATATTTATGCAAAGCACCACCGTTGGAGAAGTGCGTGTGTTTTTGTAACGCACGGACGCCTCTTTTCTCTGTTTGTGTGCGTTTCATGTGGAGCAGATGGCTGTTTGTCCAAGAGCCCATTTGTTTAGCTTCACAAACACAAGAGGAGCTCCAGAAGCTGACGTCAGGGGTCGAAATTGAAGATGTAAACGCTTCAGGAGTTTTAAAAGTGAATCTGAACATAAATCTATGAAAATATTCTTGCAACTTGTTTTGTTTTCTGTTGATGTTGAGTTGACGTCGCAAACCTGGGACAATTTGAACACTTTCAGCTTCAACTCAGTGAAAGTTTTCAGGCTTAGTTTATTTTACTAGATTTGTTTTTGCTCTTTACTAAATATTTTTATTTAAATATCTATTATTATGATTGTATTTATTTATTTACAAGATATTTTAACAGAACAAAACATAACAAGAATACCAAAACAGGAAATTTAACATCATAAAAGAAAGCATAAACGTAAAATCTTAAAAGTCGGAAGCAAAATCGGAGAGAAAAACAAAGGTAGTAAATGTATAATGCAGTTCTTTTCAACCCTGACCTTCAAAAAACAGAAAATTTGGGGAAGTGTTTTAATAACTTAACAGTCTATAAAGGTTCATGAACAGAATTTATATCAAATCATACGTTGCCATTAGAAACCAGCAAGCTTGCAATAATTTTTGGTTAAGATAATGAAAAAAATGAATGGGAATTTACCTCTGGAACTTCATGATGGATGGTTAAGTATTTAGCTCTGTTATCAACTAGTTTAAACCTTCCCCTGTTTGAATATGTTCAATTTGACTGTTTTGTTTTTTGTAGCGTCTTTGAGTGTCTTGAAATACACTTATTACACAACTGTACCTGTCCCCTGTACTGTCCGAGCCTAGTAAAGACCATCCTAAGAAATTAAATTTGCATGAATAACATTAATGAGTGGAAAGTGAAGGGATTTAATGGAAGGATGAGTGACATTAAGACACAGAATAAATGATGCTGAAAAAAGAATTCTGTCCAAAGAGACAGTGCGAACAAAACAAATGACTGAAATAAAAGGCATTTTGAATGTTTAGAAATGTGGGGAAAAGCAGCTTCAGAAAGGAAGGAAAAGGAACGTGAAAATAGAGAAAGAAATGTGAAAGTTTAAAGAACCATTTCAAGACACAAAACTTGATTTATCTGCACTCTTCTCTTTTAAAATATTTCAATAATGATTACATATACCTTAAATTGTTTTGTGATTTTTTCCTGTTGTGTAAAGCCCTTTGAACTGCCTTGTGTACGATCCGTGCTCTACAAACCTGCCTTGCCTGACCCGGCGATCCGCTCTCCAGGTACAGTTCCCTCCGTCCCCCGCCCCTCGCTCTCGTCCCGTCTCAGTTTCGCTCACACAAAGCTGGGTCTGTGCCTGCGACACAGTAAATGTCAGGGACTGTCTCTCTCCTCCCATTCAGCCCAAAGCTCCAGAGACCAGACTGACATCCATCTGACCGGAGCGTCAAATCTGCGATCGCACCGGGCTCTGATGGATCTCCGACGGTTCAAATGATTACAGTGTCCTTCTTTAAGTGCCCATGACAGGTTGGACTACTCATGTGGCTAAAAGGCAGTTAAGATAAATATATTTCAAAGTTTGTTAAAATACTTTCCTTATACTAAATACTTTATCCCAGTTTAGCTATTTTTTAGGTTTTTAATTTCACTTCCTGGTTGTAAATGATGACATCACACTACCATCCTGTACATTGGGCGAAAAAACTCATCTAATGTCAGATTTTTTTAATTTCACAGATAAAAATACATGTGAACACCTTTATTTTGTGGAAATAATGTTTAAATGATCAAAAAAGTGGTTTCTTTTGTGTAAATTATGCATAACCTTTGTCTACCTAGTGTGATGTCATCAATTTGTTTACTTTTTTTTTTTCCCCCTCCACAAACGGCTACTTGAGTCGTGTAAAACTGTAATTTATATTTACAACAGGTATTAATACACCAACTAAAGTCAAAATTAGAAAATTATCAAAACCTGTCATACGCACTTTAAGGCCTGTGCTGTTTAATAAAGGCTGGGACAGGTGAAATCACATTCGTAGACGTGAAAATGCTGGCTCTCTACAGTTGCGACGGGCCCTTTTCACAAACCCCACTGGTTCATTCCTCTGGCCGTGCACAGGCGGAGCTTCACCTCCTGCTCAGTTCGTTCCTTTTGGGGAATTAGCCGAGTCTCGCTAAAATAAATCAATAATCAGTGAAAACAAAGCGGAGTCTGAGAAACAGCAGATAATAAAGACCGGTATGTACGGTGGAAATACTTGACCTGTGTTTTATAAAATGTTGTCTTTTTGTCTTTAAGATAATGCTAACCTAATCTAATCTAATTTATAATGTAGGGCTGAAACAGGTTAATCGATTAATCGTAATTAATCGATTATTTCAGTAATCGTCAACTATTCACAACCTCCAAAACGTGTCGTGCTTAGTGTTTTATCTTTCAGATGACGTATCAAAATACGACTGACATTATTGTTTATACTGGACTTCAACATTATTCTACTAATTGCTACAGCCCTATTTTTGATGCAATAATGTCTGTTATATTAACATAAAAACCAACAAATACAAAATCGAAGGCAGATTTAGTTTGAAAAAGCTAGATTTATTAATGATTTCATTTTAAAAACAAAACATTTCTATTAGGTGAAGACTTTGTTGTTACTACGATATATTTTGTTTGTTGCGATATCGTTATTGCAACAGCCAATATTGCGATATCAACACTTTTGCGATATATAGTCAGTCAGAATGCACATTTTAGGTATTTTGAGCAATAATAACGCCTGTAACTGAATAAACGCAACAATATCTCCACGAAGCACACCCAAATCAGTTCAGTTACATAGCTTTAAGTTGAATTATAATGAATTAAAAGCTCATATAACCAAAGGACGTGAGGCAGGGTTCGTACGAGATGGCAGGCAGTTGGCAAACACAAATTAAAGTAGAGGGTGGAGGTGGTGTTGTATTTGTCTATTGTAAAGGCCATTAAAGTCGTGTATAAAAGAGAATGAGTCACACAGATCTGAATCAAGGACAAGGACAAAAGAAGTAGGTCAAAATATCTGCTGCCGCTGCACCTGTGAATGCATGGGGTAACCTTCAATAAACATTCGAATGAAACGCTAACAACCACGTGCCAGGTGTACCATCACAACAAAGAGCGCATTGGAATTAGAACGAATATAAGGTTATGAATGTGTGAGTAAACAAACAAAACACAGGACTGAATAGGTTGCTAAGAAATCAAGAAATGTTTTTGTCCTAGATTTGTTTAGCGCCTTTCACAAACTGTTAAAGTATTTCTTATAAGGTATGCTGCCCTGATGTGGACATACATTATTAAGTGCAATAGTCTTTATCGACTCTGGAAAATATCTGAATGTGATTATATTAAGGTTAGACACTACAAGGAAATAGGAAAAAATCTTAAATGTAAAGATATCAATTGTAAACTTCTGCTGTAGTTTACTCACATAAATGTAAGAAAAAAACTTACAAGTTTTTCATCATGTTATGTTTTCATGTAGAAATAAGGCATTTAATGTGAAAAATTGCTAAAAATACACATATTTGGGACATTTAAATCTGAAAACAAGGACCAAAATCCAGATAATTTACCCAAACACTATGATTTGACAAATAATAATACCTGATGACAGCTTTATTTTGTTGAAAGACCATCTAAACTGCCAAAAAAATGTGTCAGTGGTTTATAAACATAGATGTATTAAATGAACTGGATAAGGCACGCCCCCTCTGTCTGTGTCCCAGATTAATTAGTGGCCGTGCGAGGTACTGCAGCCTCTTGGACCCAGCCTTTTTCTATAATTGCACATTATGATTGCAGACAGTACTTAATTATTATTGGTATTAAATAAATAAAATAGAAGGAAATGTTCTTTTCTACCGTTTTTAAAATCACAGAAATTACCGTTTTTAGTGACGTCACTGTAAACATGTCCGAGCCACGTGAACGAGCACGTCGGACGATACAAACAGAAGCACGTGACAAGGCCAGACTAGAGACACCTGTAAGTTGTGTTTGATTTCATTTTAGACACAGAATACATTTACAATCACACAAGCTAACGTTAACACAAAAATTTGCAGCTGCGTGGTCGCTCACGTCGCTCAAAGCATCATGGGAGATTGTGGTCACGTGGTGCCCTAAAGCAAAGATGGCCGCCTCCGTATCAGGAAGTAACGAAGAAGTAAAAAACTCTTTTGGGGTCATGCGCCAATGAGCACACGCCATAGGGATAAACAGGTCACCATTTTGGGTTCATCTTCCAGTTTTAGTTAATTGTCTGTATTTTCAACAGCACGTCGCTTTTTGATGACATCACAGAGGGATTCTGCTCTAGAACTCAGCACTTCTTCCTGTAATTTTAAGCTAAAATTTAAACTATGATAAATAGTTACTACAGCTGCCCTATCACCAAACTAAGTCATAATTAAACTATCATGAGAACCTGTCATAGTGACTTTAAAGCCCGTCTTGGGTTCCGAACTGAAAAAAAATCTGTCAAATAAGAGAAGCAAGGCAATTTATAACTTTAAAAACAAAGAGCAACGTTTAAAAATCAATTCTAAAGAAACTGGAAGCCAATGGAGTGCATACTTGGGATACTTTTGAGGGGTCTTATCTTATTTATAAAGTACAAAAACGCTGCGTACGTGACTTTCAACATTAAGTTTGTGATCTGTAAAAGACAGCTTGATGAGGAAACGAGGGGTTCCGTCCAAAAACTCTGAACTTTGTGCGTTGGGGATTTCAGAGACGAGGCAGAAAACGATAAGAGCCCGAGACGAGACATGAGCGTGTTAGAGGGTGTTTTTAGTCCTTACTAGAGCTGTAGTCTTTTAGTCGTTTAGTCCAGTGTTTTTCTACCTTTTTTGAGTTGCGGCACACTTTTTTACGTTAAATGATACCACGGCAAACCACCTAACACCAAAACATTACCTAATCAGAGCATTTAGTTAAAAAAAATATGGTAAATAACGTTTGGGCTGCTGTAAGGTTATTTCATATTGGAAACAGTGATGGCTCTGTGCTTGTTTTTGGTGCAGACGTTTCTCAAGACACTCCAAAATAGTAAATTAGTCAATTACATCTGTATTAGTGAATCTGTTGACATTTTTTCAAGGCACACCTGGCAAAACCTCATCTGGCACACTGGTTGAAAATCAAGGGTTTAGTCGATTAATCGGTCGATGGTGCTTTAGTCGACCAACATTTTTTTAGTCCGCTAATTATTTTATTTTGTTTAAAAGGATTTATACGACAATAACATCAAAAAAGTGAAGATATGGAATGGGTTAGCTAAAGATTTTGGAGTGAATCATGAGATTAATCTAATTTATCTAACATAAATACATAGTTTCCTTGTATTTTTCTGTATAAATTGTTATTTTGTGCATAAACTCCAGTGCAGTTGGGTCAGATACAGAAAGATACTTCATAGTTTTGTCACACCGTTTAGTCGATTAATCAGTTGATAGGACATGTCTTTAGTCGACCAAGAATTTCATTAGTCGGCCCTAGTCCTTACGTGCTTTTTTAGTAAGATTTCCATGTTAAGTTTTATAAATGAGACCCCAGAACAGCATCCCAAGTGTGAGAAAGCAAGAAAGCCGCCCCTGTCTTGATTCATTGTACTTGGGGCACGTTTTTTGATTTCTGTTGCCTCTTTTGTCCAGCGATGGTGTTTGTCGTCCTCTGACCCAATGACTCTGGCTCCATCCCGATCCATAACGTGGTTTTCTCTTTTGCAGTGATCAGAGATGGCTGACTTTAGTTTTTCTTGTTCTAGTTCTGTCCCTGAAGGAAGACCGTGAGTGAGTCTTCTGATGATGAGTGCAGACAAGCAGTCGAAACATGTAAAGGTAGGACAACAAACAAACAATGGTCTGATATGTAAAAATCTATAATCAAGAAGACCAAATGAGTGTAAATGCTGCCCCTCAAACCATTTCTATCAGATTAAAAACGATCAAAACGTGACCATTAAAACATTTTCAATCCACCTATTTTTGCCCAGTTTGACAATGTTGAAGTATATACAGTAATTGTACTTCCTTAGACATGTGACATAGTTAGAGGTAATTCCACACCTGTTACCTAGCAACCATAAGGTAAACAAGGGCCAAAATCAATATACATTTTACAATAATTGTAATATGACACATAATAATACCTTTATTTTCTAAAATGTTTATTTAAACACTCAGAAGAATATGTCTGTGGCTGTTAATTGTAGTTTTTCAATGGTACGTCACTTGATGACATCACAGAGGGATTCCAGTTTAGAACTCAGCGCTTCTTCCTGTACATTTCAACTTGTATTTAAACTTTTTTTCTTCACAAACTGCTCTTTGACTGATGTAAGACTATGATAAATGTTTACTACAGTTTCTATCCCACAAAACAAAGTAGTAATTAGAAAAACATGAGAATCTGTCATGTGCACTTTATTAAATGTTGTCTTTATTTTCAAGATAAACAGATTAAGGTGACACACTGCAGGGAAAAAAATCTTAAATTAAGAGATTACACACTGAAATTTGTCTTGTAGTTTGCTCACATAAATTTAAGAAAAAATGTATTGCAAGTTTTTCATCATGTAATGTTTATAGAATAGAAATTAAGTATTTTATGTGTAAAAGCTGCCAAATCTACATATATTTGGGAAGTTTAAATCTGAAAAATGGACAGAACCAGGTTTAAATTTCTTGATTCATTTTGTAGCCATATTAGTTACAAAAAATGTACTTTGGGGGATTTTCGATTTCTTAGTTTTTGAGTAAACTTGATCTGACTGACTGAAAGTTGGCCTAAACATTCAAATTTCTCCTCATTTTTTAGACTTAAAACTTTCATAAATCAGGTTTAGAATTAGATATCATCAAATCCTTCTGTACGTTCTGTTAAAATCTTGTTTCGTACCAGATTGTAGTTTGGTGTGAGTACGAGTTACTTTAAGTGGCGATCTTATGTCCCCTACACAAGAAAAATTCATTTAAAGAAAACGTCCTTTGAGGTTACTATGTCCCAGTGAAATCTATGGATGAAATGGATTAAAAGAAATAATTAAACATCTTTAAGAGCAGATTGGATAAGTTTGTTGTTTCCACATGAAAGCCGATATCTTGAGAGCGCAAAATGACCCAAAAACTGAAAAGAGCTGTATAGATTCTCGCCTTGAAGGACAGAAAACTAGCTGTCGTTTTTGCCTGCAGCCTTCCCTCTCTGGCCCAGTTCTGCAGCGTTCGCTTGAGGGACTGACCATGTGTTTTGATATACAGCTGGGATAATACCTCCAGAATATGAGACGCCCCTCTCCCGCTCTTTCATATCCCAGCTCGAGTGCACACATCTGGGGAACAGACGCTCAGGGCCCTGGGTGAAGGGAGGAGGACGTGGAGGTTAGATTCAATAACCCAGAGTATTTTCACTGCTCCAAAAGTCAAATATTACTCTTTCAGATGGAGCTTAGACCGTTATCCAACTTTATTCAGAGCCAATAAACTGTTGCTGATGTGGATATGCCATTGTTTGACTCTGAGGTAAACCAATAATGAAAATCGCAGGAGGGTTGGAGCGCCTCTCAACAAATCAGTTTTTAAGTGTTTCAGGAATCACGATGAGGTTAAAGTGGAATTACAGAGGCCTTATTGACGAATCCGCTCTGAGTATCACAATTTGTAGTAATATGCAATGTTGTATTCATCAATAAAAACAGATTAAACACAAACATAACGTGGCTAAAAGGGGAGACGATGGAAAACAGACATATCGTGCTAAATTTACTTTTAAGAGCTTATGTCGCAATTGTTTTTCTCGCTCAGTTGTTTTTGAGTGATTCATGCATGTTTGAGTAATCTTTATTCTCCTACACTCGTACAAAATTCCTGTTTTCATCGGCCCCCTCAGTCCAGACCTCCGACAGCATGGTCCGCCACTTTGTTGTGATGACTTTTACAGTGACATCATTGACGTTAGGTAGTGTCCATGGGCCCCGGTGCAGGACGATAACGTTTATACAGTTTTTATAGAGTGTAAAACCATGACAGAGGGCAATACACAGCGATTGAAATGTGAGCAATGCTTAGATATTCTTAAAACGCTCCTTGGTGACGTAAAGGAATCAGCAAAAGTCAGCTCTGAAGTTTTAAATGGACTTGTTTCTTTTATTAAAGCAGAACTAAGTAACTTCATCGACAGAGCTCCCCCTGCAGCTCCCTTGTGAAAATACGCTGAAATTTGCAGTGTATTTTCACAAGATGGTTTTTCTTCTTTTTATCAAAACAAGGAAGTACAATCACATTCAAAGACATATCACGTTGCCAAATACTTTAAAAAGAGTCAGGGTTTCTCCAGATCGTTGTCTTCGGTTCAACGTTACAGTTGGCTTTCCACGCAGAGACAGCAGGGGGCGACGATGGGAGCTTCAAGTGCTCCGAAAATGCACATGCAACCACGGACTTCCAGAGACATTTAATAAGGTAAAAATGTTACTTAGCTCTGCTTTAAGTTGTTAATTAAGTTAGTGAGTATTAAGTAATTCTCTCCAAAACTGTGAAATATATCCACTCTAAAAACCTTTGCTATGTATTCTTTCATGGTACATTATGAAAGGTTTATGTGCAAGTTTCAGTGTTGTTTATTCATCAAAAACACTACAACTAAAACTAAAATATAGTCTCACAATCACTCTTATTTACAAGAACGTATAAGATTCAAGATAAATGTGCCAGAGTTAGCACTAAAGCATCATCCGTTGTCATTGAACATTCAACTAGAGTCCAGACAATAACAAACATAACTTTGACATTACAAGACATTAAAGTAAACATATTCTGCCACAGGGATTTTTTTTAGCTTTAAACCATGTTCTAACAACGTTCCATTATCAAAAACACACCTGGAGTTGTATTTAGCTTCATTCACGCTAGTTTGATGAATCCTGGTTAGAAAATCCTCTCCCCTCCGACCGTCAAAAACACTTCCTGCTGAACTCCCTCGATCGCTGACATTTTTTCTGATTTTATACATCACTTATCCGAGAATCTTGTGCCGTTTTAAGCCTTGAATCATCCCCAGACTCATTTTGAGCAATTCTGACGCCTAAACACGATCACTGCTATTGCTAGCTTTTGTTTTCATAAACCATTTTTACTTCTAAAACATGAGATGCCAAACTTGAGATTCTCAGGAGCATGTTTTAACAATATTTATATTGTTTTAACAATATAAAAAAAAACATAATTTTTTAGCTTTAAACATCAAACCTAAACAACAACAGACACATGACGACAAATGTGTGAAAATTTACAGGAAAAACAACAATCAGAAGTTAAAATAGCTCAAGAAAAAAGCTCAAAATCCTCTATGGGTGCATGACTGATTTGTTTTTTGACTTTACTACTTCTACTACTACAACTATTAGTAAACCCTCTGAATCTTCGTGTTCCGTGTCGTTTCCTCCGGCTGTTTTCAAAGCCACGGTCTCTCCTTCTTCTTCCTGATGACTGGAGCATATGTTCTGGTCTTCTCTCTGTGAAGTGAACAACAGGTCAAAGTGTTGGATATGACCCTTTAAAACCCACAGGAACTAAACTGCTGTCAGACGCGTTCGAGAACCAGCTCGCTAAAATAAATCCACCCAAATGAGACGGAGGTGGAATTCCTGCTTGATTTATAAAGAGAGAAACGCTGTTGAACCCAAAGGGAGGAAACGTAGATAAACCGACGCTGCAATGACAGAGATTCCAGGTCTGGAGCTAATTATCGAGAAAAGAAAAAATAAATTAATAATCTTCTGTTTCTGTAACCTCGACTTCATCATCACACAGAGTTTCCCAAGAGTTCAAGTCATTCTTGGGGCTCTACAAATGGATATTTCTGAAATTTTTTTAAATGTTTTTTGCAGTGTAAAGGTGTTATCAGGTATTATTATTTGTGAAATCGTATTGTGTAATTTACAGTCTGGTTGCTAGGTAACAGTTGAGCAATTACCTGCTGCTCATGTCCAACCAGGAAGTACAATTATAAACTTTACAAAAATGGTCAAACTGTGGACAAAAAGACAAAAGGTTTTGGATAATCTTAAATATAATCATGTTTACTACGTTTCCGTGAAATGTGTTGTCTAACCTGTCGTATAAACTTATTTTGAGAGCTTTTGCCAGCACAGTGCCTAACCTTTTACTCGATTTATCCTCGTAAAGCATGTCTTTAGTTTACCAAGCATATCCTTAATCGACTACAGCCCAAGTATTTTGGCTATTTTTGCAAGAAAGGCGGCTTGATTATACTTGAAAACAGTGAGGGTTTATGTTTACTTTATTTTAGTTTCACTGAGCATGTTTGGGATGCGCTGGATCGGCGTATACGACAGCGTGTTCTAGTTCCACCAAATATCCAGTAATTTTAGCAGCCATTTTGGTCACAGCACATATTGACTGGTTTTGTGACCTCCCCAGACCCACCCAGACTCCCCCAGTAAAGCAAAACCGAGCATTTCTGTGTCCTTTTATTGTATTTATGCTTTCTAATCATCATCTTGATATGCCACATTGTGAGTTGGGATGGATTGTTATTAAACCCTGTACCATTCGGGCGTATTTTTCCCGTCTGACTAAAATGAGCCTCATTTCAGACTGAAGCTGTTCTTGAATCCTTTGGAGCACAAACAAACATCTGAACTCTTTGTGAAGCTTTGACTCTGTAGTTTTTGACTCTGATGTCTGATTTACTTTGATTATAAATGCGAACAAGCTCTGCTCAGAGGAATATCACATTTTCAGTTGTGCGTTTATATTTTCTTTGGTAAATATTTAAGCTGGTGTCTGGAAGTATAGATTGATGGGACAGTAAATGTGTCTTTCTTAGCCAATTTGACTAAAAATGAGATTCAGGGACTTTTTAAAAAGTAAAAAAGTCCAGGCGGAATCTATAAGAAGTTCTATTGATTTTTATTTTTTATTTTAAGTTATCGTTTTTCTTTGTTGTTTTTGAGTATAAGTTGATCCTGATTGAGTTGAGTTGAGTTGAATTGAATCCAAATATGTGTATTTTTGATCATATTTATACACAAAATGCCTTATTTCTACATGAAAACATGACATGATGAAAAACTTGTAATATATTTTTTTCTTACATTTATATGAGTGAACTACAGGAGAAGTTTACAATTGATATCTTTAAATTTAAAGATTTTTTCCTGTTCACCTGCAGTGTCTCACCTTAATTGCTCAGACAGACAGATTTGGACAAATTTGTGAAAAATATCTGAGAGAAATGGGTCTCTTGTGTGAATAGAAAGAGTTTCATATATCCGAATTCATGAATAATGGAACCAAAAACAAAAGTGCCGCGGCTATAATTTTGTTCAGTGTTATTCTTGAAAAAAGTTTGGACACTTCAGTTTTTAAATCTGAAACTCCAAGTTCCAAATACCGTCTGTAACTTGTCTTGAGCGTTTCGTCCACAGATCGACAGCCTTTTTGCAAACGAACGAACTTTGAGCAGTTTTGAGTCAAACCTGTAAAAATCAATACAAGTGTGAGTCGTTATTTTATTATTTTTAGCCTGAAACACGTGTTCTCAAATGTAATTACCTTGCGTGATATGAATCAGCTGCGAGACGAGGTGTGGATGGATTACATTTGTGAGACCGCTCCGGAGAAAATCTGCTCTTGATTAAGTCGGAGTTAGTATTTTCTTAACCTCCTTCTCGTCCCTCTGTGGTGAGAACAGGAAGTCAGGCTTCACGCTCAGATCCAGGTTTGGTTATTTTCAATAGTTTCTTTTCTTTTCGCAGCGTCCAGTGAGAACTTAGCGCTCCGCAAATGACCCACATTTGGTCAATATGAAAATCTCAAAAGGCCACACAGGTTTTTTGTCACATTTGTGGAATAAATCTGAGCCAGGAGTGAGGTTTAGTGCAGGTTTAAAGAGACGTGTTCTGCAAAATCAGCTTTATTAGCGTTTAGCCAGGAATAAACCAAGACTAAATCAGCTCTAAACCAGGACGAAACAAGGACTAAACCTAGGTCTAAAACCAGGACCAAAGTAGGATCAAACCAGGACTAAACCAGGACTAAATCTGGTCTGAACCAGTTCTAAACCAGGACTAAATCAGGTCTGAACCAGGACTAAATCAGTTCTAAACTAGGACTAAATCAAATGTCAACTAGGTCTAAACCAGGACTAAATCAGGTCTGAACCACATCTAAACCAGGACTAAATCAGATCTCAACTAGGTCTAAACCAGGTCTAGACCAGGACTAAACCACGTCTAAACCAGGACTAAATCAGATCTCAACTAGGTCTAAACCAGGTCTAGACCAGGACTAAACCAGGACTAAACCAGGACTAAATCTGGTCTGAACCAGTTCTAAACCAGGACTAAATCAGGTCTGAACCAGGACTAAATCAGTTCTAAACTAGAACTAAATCAAATGTCAACTAGGTCTAAACCAGGACTAAATCAGTTCTAAACCACGTCTAAACCAGGACTAAATCAGATCTCAACTAGGTCTAAACCAGGTCTAGACCAGGACTAAACCACGTCTAAACCAGGACTAAATCAGATCTCAACTAGGTCTAAACCAGGTCTAGACCAGGACTAAACCAGGACTAAAACCAGGACTAAATCAGGTCTGAACCAGGACTAAATCAGTTCGAAACCAGGACAAAAGTATGACCAAACTAAAACTAGGACTAAAACTAGGTCTAAAACCAGGATTAAAGAAGGATCAAACCAGTACTAAACAAGGACTAAATCAGTTCTAAACCAGGTCTAAACTAGGTCTAAATCAGTTGTCAACTAGGTCTAAACCAAGACTAAATCAGTTTTAAACCACGTCTAAACCAGGATAAATCAGATCTCAACTAGGTCTAAACCATAGGACTAAACCAGGACTAAAAAGTTTGTTTTCTTTTCACAGCCTGCAGTGAGAACTTAGTGTTCTACAAATGACCCACATTTGGTAAATATGAAAATCAGAGTTTTTTGGGGATTTTTTTGTCGCTGTTGTTGACTAAATCTGATCCAGGATTTTGGTCAGGTTCGAAGTTTGGTGCAAGTTTAATGGAGACATATTCTGCAAAATCAGCTTTTAATATCTTAATGAATTAATGGAGTGTTTCCACTCCATTAATTCACTCAGTGTTTAATTTTGATTAATTCTTGCATGTTTGAGTTACTCCTGTTTTGTCCAGCAACTAAGGCTCAAGAGCTCAGAAAAGTCAGGGTCTGAAATGTCACAGAGCCACTTTTCATAATCAGAAACATAAAAAAAGACAATCCACTGCTTGTGTCACTCTGAAGAGGCTTAAACTGGGCTAAACAAGATCTATTAGAGATTATTTCACTGAGGGCCAGATTTTTCAGATGTTTTTGTCCTCGAGGCCAGAAATGTGTCCAGCACTTTTGAAACACAAAATAAATATCACACAAAAGACTAACAACATCTGCGGAACTGAACCAGGACTAAACCAGGACTAAACCAGGATAAACCAGGACTAAACCAGGATTAAACCAGGATTATATCAGCTCTAAACTAGGACTAAACCATGTCAGTTCTAAACCAGGTCTAAACCAACTCTAAACAAGGACTAAAACCAGGACTAAACCAGGACCATACCACGACTAAAACCAGGACTAAACCAGGACCAAACCCGGATTAAACCAGGACTAAAATCAGTTCTAAACCAGGTCTAAACTAGGACTAAACCAGGACCATACCAGGACTAAAACCAGGACTAAAATCATTTCTAAACCAAGACTAAACCAGGACTAAAACCAGGACTAAAATAAGTTCTAAACCAGGTCTAAACCCAAGTCTAAACAAGGACTAAAACCAGGACTAAACTAGGACCATACCAGAACTAAAACCAGCAATAAAATCAGTTCTAAACGAGGTCTAAACCAGGACTTAACCAGGTCTAAACCAGTTCTAAACCAGGCCTAAACCAATCACAAGACCTGGGTTGAGGGCCGGGTCATGTTACTTTGAGGGCCTAATTTTGCCCCTGGGCCTTAAGTTGAATATCCCTGACTTAAAATATAGCATGTTAAATAAATAAAAATGGAAAAGTCAATAAAACTAGCAACAGAACACAATAGAGAATAAAACCCTTGAAAGACTAAACACAGTTCTCACGCCGGGTGAGTCAGAACCAGAAGAGCGCTCCAAAGTGTCGGCCCAACAGCAGAAAAGGAGGTTTTTTAGTCTAATTTTCTGGAAGTCGCAGAAGTTCTCACAAGCTGCACGACATTATCCTGAACACGTTGAAGTGCTTATGTTGCGCTGCCTCTGTCTGCTCACTCTTATCTCTCTCTCTGGGGCATCTCCTCTGCGTCTAATCCACCGCAGTTAAATTAGTCTTTTATGGAGCGCGGCGATGGCGGCTGGAACACAGGATCTGAATCAAAGCCGCGAGTGTTTTGGGCGCGTTGGTATTTATAATGTTTTCATGGTCGTCAGCTCTTTCGGGGGCTCGAGCACTGGCGGTAAACTGTTCGCAAACCTCATGGAAAATCTGCCTCATCACCACACAGGGCCTGGGAACGCACAACAAAAACACTCACAAATGTGCGCTGGACGATTTGGGGGAAATGTCGAATTGCGATTTTTCCGAACAGTACTTCGATTCGTTTCTTGTGTCACCTTTTGTCCCATTTTTGATACTTCGGATCCCGTTTTTGACGCTTCTAGTCCCGTTTTTGTCGCCTCAATTTCCGTTTTTAACCCTTCTAGTGCTGGTTTTATCATTTATTCATTTATCATTTATTTAGGGTGTTTGTGGCGATATTTGTTGGGTTTTTTGCACTTTTACTCACTTACCCGCATGCTTTAAGACGCATTTGGCACTTTTTGTCGTTTTGTTTTGCTATTGAGTCGCGTTTTTGTTGATTCTAGTCACGTTTTTGGCGCATTTAGTCATGTTTTGTTGCTTCTACAGTAGTCCTGTTTTTGTCGCGTCTAATCCTCTTTTTGTCATTTCTAGTCGCGTTTTTGTCGCTTCTAGTCATGTTTTTGCAGCTTCTTATGATGTTTTGGCAGCTTCTAGTCGCGGTTTTGTCAATTCTAGTCCCATTTTTGCAGCTTCTAGTCCGATTTTTGTCGCTTCTAGTCCCTTTTTTCGCTTCTAGTCGCGTTTTAGTTGCTTCTAGTCAGGTTTTTGTCCCTTTTAGTCACGTTTTGTCGCTACCTGTCCCGTTATCGCTACTTGTGTTTTTGGCGGTATTAGTTCCGTTTGGTGCTTTTACTCGTGTTGTTGATGCTTCAGACGCATTTGGTACTGTTTGTCAAATTTTTTTGCTTTGAGTCCCATTTTTGATGCTTCTAGTCCCATTTTATCGCTTTTAGTTGCCTGTTTGGCGCTTTCACTGGAGTTGCTGACGTTTTTAGATGCGTTTTTGTTGCTTTGAGTTGCGTTTTCGTTGCTTTTACTCACGTTTGCGGTTCATGTTTTGGGCGCGTTGGTGTTTATAATGTTTTCATGGTCGTCAGCTTGTTGTTGTTCGCAAACCTCATGGAAAACCTGCCTCATCACCACACAGGGCCTGGGAACGCACAACAAAAACACTCACAAATGTGTGCATGTAGAGCTGGACGATTTGGGGAAAATATCGAATTGCGATTGTTCCTACCAGTATTTCGATTGTGATTTTGTTTGGGATTTATGTTTTAATAATAAGAGTCTGTTCAAGGTTCAAATTTTAAACACAACCAGGAGAACTGACAAAAAAGCCTGAAATATAGACTGACAAATAAAAGAATAATGTGTTTCAGAATGTTTTTGTCAATTTTTGTCACATTCTTGATGCTTTGAATCCCGTTTTTGTCGCTTCTAGTCTGTTTTTGTCACCTCTATTTCTGTTTTTGTTGCTTCTAGTGCCGTTCTTGTCGCTCGTTGTGTTTTTGGTGATATTAGATGTGTTTTTAGAGCTTTTACTCACTTTGATGATTTAAGACGTGTTTGTCACTTTTTGTCACCTTTTTTGCTTTGAGCCCCATTTTTGATGCTTCTAGTCCCTAGTCCTGGCGTTGTTGATGCGTTTGTCACTTAGATGCGTTTTTGGTGCTTCGAGTTGTGTTTTATCGCTGTTACGTTTACAATACATGTTTTAATAATGGGATTCTGTTCAAAGTTCACATTTTAAACACAGCCAGGAGAATTGACAAAGAGACTGAATTATGAACTGACAAACTAATAAAAGAATCACGTGTTTCAGAATGTTTTTGTCGCCTTTAGTCGTTTCTTAGTTTCTGTTTCTGTTACTTTTATTTACGTTTATGTTGCTTGTAGTTATGTTTTAGTAGTGTTTTTATTGCTTTTAGTTGCGTTTTTGTTGCTTTTAGCACCGTTTTTGTCGCTTTTGGTAGCATGTGACCTTTATTTTTCTGTGTTCTGTGTTTTTTTTTTGGGTCAGGCAGTGAAGGTAACTCCTCTTTCTATACAGTTTAAGGTGTTACAGTTTGGGAAATTTGTCCATCCTAAAATAAACCCAACCCAGACACTGAGAGAACATGAAATAATCTGTGAATTTAACCCAAAACCTTCCTAACTCCCCCTTGTCATTCGTCCCACTGGGATGTCCCTCTTCCGGCTGGATGTGGGTGTGTGTCCCGGAGGAGAGCTGTGTTTTTGGGATCAGCCCTGGTCTAACGAGAGCCTCCCTGAACCAGACAGTTTATGGGGTCTGTGCCAGCCTCGTTACTGCGCCTCTTAATTGGTCTTTTCGAGCCCAAAGCTGAAACATCTGCCGCACCATGGACCCCTCCCTCTCTTCTGTGTTACCTTTCATTTAGACATGGCAACAAGTGTCTGAAAACTTGGAAGACGTAATGTTTAATGCTTTTTCTCATAGTTTGCTTCTTCTCCCTGTGTTTGGGTGCTCTTTTAAGTTGTACACGGGACAAAATGATCATCTAAAATAAGATAATGAGTCATTACATGATAAAAATAAGTAGTATTTATCTTGTTTTGAGTATATTTTGACTACAGTAAAGTATGGTTGCCAATAGAACTGGCATAAAACATATAAGGTAGAAAAAGACTAATATTTTCTAAATTGAAATGATAAAAAACTTGAAATAATATTTAAATGTGCTTGTTCCATTGGAAAATCTTGTTGTGTTGTTTTAAGGAAGTCTGAATATAATAAAATTAAGTTAAGTACAACATAATTCAATCACTTTTTAACTTATTTTCTTATTAAAGTTTGTAATTTATTCCAGTGTTTCTTTTGGGTTTTGTGCAGTTGGCTAAGCTAACAGTTTCTCACAGCTTTTGCTAACTTTTATTAAAATGCAAAATATAAAGAAACCACATAAAATGTAACATAAAGACTACCTGCTTCTTTTTATATATAGAATGGTATATATTTTTTGTTTTTACTTGTTTTATTTTGATCTTTATTATGCTTTAAGTTAGCGTTAGCATTGACCTACAATCACCTTCATCAAATATTTATTCATTTTAGTGCGACTCTGCAAAAACCTCACAGAGATAGAAATTGTACAGGAAGTAATCAGTAGGACAATGAGCTAGCCATAAAAAAACAGTCAACTGAAATTCCACGCACACATCCTATTATCTGTAGGTCGAGTGAGGCAGTCTGTCGCTGTCTTTTATGTCTGTGCATCTTTACGACACGTGAAATGTCATAAAAATAATTCATTCTGATAAACTGGACAGTAACATATTACAAAACTATGCATTTTCTGCCTGTTTAAAATCAATCTCAAATTAAAAATCCTATCACAAAGGTGCATTATAACTTTCAAAATGTCCTAAAATGGTGTTAAATATTTCTGTCCGTTTAGATTTGGAGTCAGTATTGGGACTTTTCGGAGGGCCGTTGTCAGACAATGTTTTATGGTCGAGTTTCTCCTCGTGTGACCTGAAGAAACAGAACGGTCCTGACATGATTTGCAGACTGAAATGTGCAGACGGAAGACTTGTAATTGAGTCATGATTTGTCTTTTCAGTCCACATCCGAGTCCGATTACTTCTTATCAAATCCCAATTAGCCAGAGACGTTCACTTCAGCTTTATTTGTAGTTTATGGTTAAAAATGTAACAAAAAGAGCTCATTGAAAATATGTTATGTTGTAAACTAGGGCTGCACGATATGGGAAATTAGTGCAATATTGGGGGTCATGTGTTGCGATAACAATACTTTTGCAATATTTTTTCCTCATTTGCATACATTTTTTTCTTCTCTTTTGCAAGTATAAATGATAACGCAACAATTACTTTAAAATATAGTATCTTAGGTACAAATATACACACATTGGAGATCTTTGGAGTGTTAAAACCTGGAGTTGTTTTGTCCATTACTGTGCAAACCATAAAACTACATTACTGAGACATTTAAATCATTTCAGACATTTTATTTACCTTCATTTATGTTTGTATGAAACAGTGGGAAAGTTATGTGGATTTTGAAGCAAGAGCTGTAGGAATAAAACACTTAAACATTCACTTGCCGCGTCTGTACTTGGCAAAACTGCGCTTTTGGGGGTGAACATTTGAGTCTGATTGGTCAAAAGTAAAAACAAACTCAGGCGCACAAGAAAACGCAAAATTAATGTATTTAACCATTAGAAACTATCGCTCATCTTCGCGATAACGACATACTTTTCGATATATTATGCATTGTAAACTTATATTGATACTGATATTTCTGCACTTTTGTGATTCATTTGACAGACACTTCACATTTGTCTGAAAATTAAAGACCTATTTGAACACATTTCTGTTGGATTTACACACTGCTCGACTGTAGTACTTTCTCCCGGTGTGACCTGCGCGTCGATAATCGTCCTGACATGATTTGCAGCAGCGTCACACTGATAAGAGCAGGTTCAGTCTGAGGATAAACACAGACGCTGCATTTATCACTAAACTTTTGCGTATTCCGAGTGTAACAGCGACATGTTCACTCACACTGGCCTCCACCGCCGCGCTCCAGTGTTTATAATCTGTCTGGGATTATAGGATAGATAAAAACGACGCTTCAAAACAACTCCACGTAACTGTCTGGAGGTTAAAACCACATGGAGATAGATACGCTTCACTGTGGAATAAAGTATGAACAGACCTCGTTATCGACATATAGTTCAATAAATGACAGATGGAACAGTCATTTTTGAGGGTCAATATTTATTTTCTGCACTTTTTCTTTGCATTATTGAGGGACGTTTTGTTATTTTTCTGCGCAACGATAAGATTTGAGCTGTAGACGGTCGAATAAAGAACTTGTTTGACGCATTGGGTACAAACTAGGCCTAATAAAAATCAGAGTTTCTTCTAATAAGACAGTTGTAAGTTCCGTTTTTGTGAGTGCGTTGTGAGATAGATTGCATAACCACTTCGACATGTTTGTGTCTATCTTTGTTTTTGATTAGTTTGGCCAATTTACCTATTGCCGTTCCTTGGTTTTACTGAATTCCCTCTCGTACGTTGTTGTAGATGTTTTGTCGTTATTTTCGTGGTTTTCCTCCTCCATTGGATGTGTTGCTTTGAAACTCTCAAGTTAATAATTACAAGAAAACAGAATGGATTTCCAAATCTAGGCTTACTTAAGTGTTTCATTCTGCTATTTGTTGCTGCTCATGATTTTTATTTTTACAATATCGTGTAATAGAATAGTTTTTGGGGTTTAAATTGGTTTGTGTCAGAGCGTAAATTAGGCTCTTTATCGTTTATTGTCCAATCGCACTTATCGTGACGAGTCAGGTTTGTGGAGATGCAAGTTCGCTCACATCGAGGATACATGATTTTCTGACGTTTTTAATGCAATAAAAACATCCAAAATTCAAATAAAAGACATAAAAAGAAAAGAGAAAAACATGCTTTTATTTCGTACAGTTATATGCAGTGGGGCTTTCAATCAACTTTTTTGAGTAGTTCATACATTTTTCCATTTGTGTATTTAAACTTTGACTAGTGTTTTTGTTTGTTTCATTCATGTCTCGCAGGTGAAAATGTTAAATCAGAATAGACTAAAGACAGGAGAAGGACAGTTTGTGGACGCTGTTCCAGTTGTAGCAGCCTGTGGACATCTGGGTCCCGGGTTGAGTTTCTCCGCGCACTCAATCTGAAATTTCAAAGTCAATAAATCTTCGCGCTCGGGCAGGTTTACCACCGTTTACAGACATAATATAACATGCGCTAAAGAAAAGCACTGTTCAGCAAATTCAATGATTACAGACTCCTCTTTATTATGTCCTAATAAACTACAAATTAATTAGGTTTTTATAGATATAATTGTTTTATTTGCTACCACTATATCAAGAAATTATTGAGTACTACTACAGCTAAAAGTACAAAAACTTCAACAACTTACTTCTACTCCTCCTCTACTGCTGGTTTGTTCCTGGATTATTCATGTTTAGTACTAGTTTGGTCCTGGTTTAGTCCTGTTTTAGTACAGTTTTGTTGTTACTGCTACTGAATTATTACAACTCCGCACCACCACACATTCAGTCAAAGTGTTGGCACCCCTGAATTTTTATTTTTTTCACCCGAAAAGTATTGCAATTACACATGTTTATTTCCTTTGTGTGAGCTGGAACAACACAAAAAACAGAGATAAAAAAACAAATTTGACATAATTTCACACAAAAGTCCAAAAATGGGCCGGAAAAATTGATAAAATACTTTGTTTCAAGCTTGTGATACTTGTTTAAATTCCCATGAGGTAAGTCACAGGTATGGGCAATATAAAAATCACACCTGAAAGCAGATAAAAAGGAGAGAAGTTGACTCAGTCTTCGCTTTGTGTGTCTGTGTGTGCCACTCTAAGCATGGAGGACAGAAAGAGGACAAGAGAACTGTCCACGAACAAAAATTGTGGAAAAATGTCAACAATCTCAAGGTTCCAAGTCCATCTCCTGAGATCTTGATGTTCCATTGTCCACAGCGCGCAACGTAATCAAGACGTTTGCAACCCAAGGCACTGTGGTTAATTTCCCTGGACGTGGACGGAAGAGGAAAATGTATGAAAGGTTGCAACGCAGGATAGTCCGGATGGTGGATAAGGCCCAAACAAGATCCAAAGAAATTCAGTGTGTCCTGCAGGCTCAGGGTGCATCAGTGTCAGCGCCATCTACCTGTCGAATTTGAATGAAATGATATGCTGTGGCAGGCGGACCCCGTTACCGACAAAGAGGCATAAAAAGGCAAGACTGCAGTTTGCCAAAATGTATGTAAGTAAGCCAAAGTCATTCTGGGAAAATGTCTTGTGGACAGATGAGACCAAAATAGAGCTTTGTGGTAAAGCACATAATTCTACTGTTTACTGAAAATGGAATGAAACAATTAATGACACACTACTAGTCCAGTTTAGTTACATAAATACACTTTTTTCATCAAACTGAGGCTTGGAAAATACTGTAAAATGAAGACGAAAGACAGAGTTTCTTCTCTCCTTGATAGTATGTCCATCCCGATGTGAAAAAATAATCCCCAATCTCTGAAACTCCGATAAATTAATAAAAACGAAGGCAGGAGCTCTATTTTGTCACCACCACTCACTGATATTAACTGTTCTCATTTTTTAAAGCTGACATACCTGACTTTTTTTGGGGTGTAAATTACCAAGTTTTGTGTTTTCCATCAAAGAGTATCTTGTGTAAGCAGCACTTTGTGACAAAAATGAGACCTCTGCGTGCTCTCTGCGTCTAATAATAAAGTATTTTATCTCGAAGTAAGAGTAAGTAATGGGGTCCTCCCCATTTTCACTTTGTCGTCCGAAAAAAGCTGTTTTAAAGCTGTGCACGGGACCAAAATTGAATGCATGTGAATTTAACAATATACTAAAGGGTTTGTGAGAGCAAGGGACGAGTTAGATAGAGTTAAAAACCTACTTCTGGTTCTATAATGTGAAAATCAGGTACCCAGCTTTAAGAAAATATTAAAATTCCTTACCGACACAACTTCTATTTATCTACACAGACTTTTATCACTTCAATGTTTTATTTTCCTTTTACAAATTCCTCGAGCAAAGGCCTGTATTGACACTTCGCTGACCGCACCGTCCGCTCTCTCTGTTCCTCCAGTGCGGTGTGGGCTCAGGGGACACGACAGCTGTTCTTGGCCCAGGATCGGCGCACGTGGTCTGGGTTCAGCCTCCACCGCAGCGGCCCGTTTTGGAGCTCTGTTTTTGAGGAAGTGAGAAGCGCTGACTGAGCATGAGTGCAGAGGATGCTGGTGCAATCCTGGTGAGTAACACGAGGATGAAGAAAGACCTGGTTTAGTCGTGGTTTAGTCCAGTTAATGTTTACTGGAATGACTTGTATTGGGCGGGAAAGACACTAGAATCATTCATTAATTTAACTTTGAAGTTATTTGAAATCATGATGTTTATTCTTGGTTGAATCCTGGACCTGATTTTGTTATAGTTTCATGTAGTTCAAGTTTGATCTTAAATTCTTGTTTATTCCCGGTTTATTCCTGGTGGTTGCTTCCTGATTAAGTCCTGTTGCTGACTGGATTAGTTCTAGTTTAGTCCTGGTTTATAGAGGTTTTGCAGAGACATATTTTTATTCTAAAAATGCTCATTTACATTTTGACTGAGTGGCAGAAATATAAGATGCACATCTGATAAAATTTGTTTGTTTTTTTTTGGCCAAATTTTTGTCCATGGAGCTTTTGTTTCACTGTAAACAATAAAACGCAAACTGAAAGTAGTTTCTCCGTTGTTGCTGCGACTTTGCAGAGCTAAGCTAGCTTGTTTGCTAACGCAGAGTTGGAGATTAAGAATGCTTCAACCATCACACAAGGATTTTCATCAACACATGGACTCAGAAACATGTTATTTAAGGAAAGAAAAATAATGAGTTCATCTGTGTGTGATCCCAAAGTGATAAATGTGAGAGTAGCTGCTGTCTGACGTTGTTTATCTAGTTTTCTGCAACTGTTTACTTGATTTTCTTTTTTTAGATGTCAGACACAAACTAAATATTTAGCAGAGTTGTAGACTTTGATATTTGTCATCAGACTTTAGCTGATTTTTCACATTTTGGTTGTGTTTTGAGCTTTAACAGGAGAAAATGTCATCACCATTGACTGCAGTGAGAAATTCAAATGGTTTTACACTTTAACAAAGCCCCGCACCTTTAATAAGACAACATTCATTTTAGGTCTGTATCACATGACAAATTCTCCTGTTTTTCTAATTATGACTTAGTTTGGGGATGTGGCACCTGTGATAAATATTTATCATAATTTTACTTTCATTTAGTTGAAGTTTGTGAAGAACTGTTGAAATATAAACGTTGAAATTTACAGGAAGTAGTGCTGAGTTCAAAACTGAATCAATATGCGGCGTACCACTGAAAATACAGGAAACATTTCGACACATTTTTCTATCATTTAACAAAATAAAGGTGTTATCAGATATTATTTATTGTCAAATCATAACTTTTGAGTACTTTATATGGATTTAGGCCCTTGTTTTCCAAATGGTTGCTAGGAAACATACCTCTAACTATGTCATATTTGCTGCTCATGGCCAACCAAGAAGTTTAGTCTTGAATTGTCCTGGTTTTATTCTATTTTTGTCTTGGTTTAGTCGTTGTTTAATCCTGGTTTTACCTTGGTTTAGTCGTTTAATCCTGGTTTTATCTTGGTTTAGTCGTTTAATCTTGGTTTAGTCATTTAATGTTGGTTTTATCTTGGTTTAGTCGTTTAATCCTGGTTTTACCTTGGTTTAGTCGTTTAATCTTGGTTTTACCTTGGTTTAGTCGTTTAATCTTGGTTTTATCTTGGTTTAGTCATTGTTTAATCCTGGTTTTATCTTGGTTTAGTCATTTAATGTTGGTTTTATATTGGTTTAGTCGTTGTTTAATCCTGGTTTTATCTTGGTTTAGTCGTTTAATCCTGGTTTTACCTTGGTTTAGTCGTTGTTTAATCCTGGTTTTATCTCTGTTTAGTCATTTAATGTTGGTTTTATCTTGGTTTAGTCGTTTAATCTTGGTTTTATCTTGGTTTAGTCGTTGTTTAATCCTGGTTTTATCTTGGTTTAGTTCTGGTTTAATCGTGTCAAAGTCCAGGTGTTAGTGTTGCTTAGTCCTGGTTTAGTTCTGGTTTGGTTCATGTTTTTTCCTGTTTTGTGGCAGTACATGACAAATGAATCACAGTAACAGTAAAGTGACACTCAGAGGTCATTTCAGGCAGCTGAGGCTAGAGTTTTAACTTCCTATAAATCTGTTTCTGCATTTTCTGTGGTTTTCTTCGAACAAAATGTAAAACAATGACCTACAGAAGTCAGAAAACAGACAGATCTTGCGAAATCAACTTTAACGAGATTTTATCCTTGCGTTTCCCCATCATTAGTTTCCTCAAAATTGTATTCTGATTAACTCCTGCATGTTTGACTTAATCCTGTATTGTCCTTTAACTGAGGCTGGAAAAAGTCTTTGAAAATTCCTGTTTTCACCTACCACCTATACCCGCCCACATTGTTTATTTAGTTACGAATCGAAAAAGTCAGACTGAGTGACAGATGCAGGATTCTGAAAGGTCATATAGCCACTTTTCAAAAATAAAAACTTACAAATGACAATCTGCTGCAATAAGTAATGTAACCAAGAAGAGGCGGGGCTTATCAGATCTGCAATTTTGAACAGGAAGTCAATGGATCTGTTTCTATTATTAAGCCGTTTTAGATCAATATTACAGTTTACAATGCACAGAATGTAAAATGATGATCTAGTTATGTTGTAGTTTAATACTAAATACATCATAAAAAGCATAATATGTCTCCTTTAATACTAATATTTTTAAGCTGGGGGTGGATTTCCCCTAAAATGCCTGACAAAAATGAGGCCCAAGTCAAACTGAAGCTGTTTCTGTACCATTTGGAGCTCTTTGTGAAGTTGATACTCTGGTGTGCCTTGAAAAAATATCCACTTTGAGTTTACAGATTCACAAATGTGGATGCAATTTACTAATTTACCATTTTGGAGCGACTTGAACAACTTGTGCATCAAAAGAGAACACAAAACCATCACTATTTCCAAATTTCAAGAACCAGACAGTGCCACAAACATAAATTGCCTCGTTATATACCATATTCTTTAACTAAATGGTCTAATGTTTTTGTAGGAGGTGGTGTGCCGTGGTAGCTTTTAAACCCAATAAAAGCAACTCAAAAAAGGCTGAAAATTCAATGGTTTCCAAGCTTTTTTGACTCGAGTACCCCCTAAGCTTTGTCTCACACTTCGAGTAACCCTTAAATTGGTTTGTTAGTCACATATTCTCAATTATTACTATTATTTGTTTGTTTTTATTATATTTATGGCCAAATATTCCAAAATATGCTTAATTTACTACTAGTAACACTTTTTATTCAGCTAAAAGTACATTCCATCTTCTTTTAAAACCTGAAACCATTCCAAGTATCCCCTGGTAATTGCTCACATACCCCTTGGGGTCCCCGTAGCCCTGGTTGGGAAACACTGGCCTAATTGATCGGGCATTTGTTGTGTTTTGACTTTTTCCATTTCAGAGCTGAAGCAAATATCACTAAAGACTTGTAATCAATGGGACGGGAATTTAGGCATTTCCCCAGAACAAACTGATCCTGATTCATCCCAGATTGGTTGATTTAACTGAGAATAAATAGTTTACCCAAAAGCTTAATAATTTCCTTTAATCAGAAAAGAGAATAAACAAAGATAAAGTCAGAGCTCTCGGCATGTTACGAGGCCACGTACCTGGAAAAAATCCTAACATGTCTTCACTAAACTTCTCCTGTGTAAACCTGATTCTCGCTCTCCACATAAATAAACCTATAACTCCGCGTCTCTCCTCTTACTCAGCAGTGCAGAGAAAACACCATCCCGGCCCTTCATTTCCACCGCTCCGCAGTCCGACCCCAAACTCTCACTCCTCTCCAGCTGGAAAAACATCTCCAGCTCAGAGACACGAGCACGAATTCATCTGATCCAACCCAGTGTTTTGTGTTTGTTTGGGCCTGAAGCGAGCGCACAGGAACAAATCAAATATATTTTATTTAGTGGTTGATCCTTCTTTCACTGTGAAAATACATTTTTATGATTTGGTCAGATTGGATTTTAATAGGCAGCCTGTTGTTTTGAAATGCAATGTTCAAATGTAATTATGTCTAATGTTAGTCTGTGCTTGGGTTTGAGAATTATGAAACATTAAAAACGCTGCAATAGCAAAAACATAATATATCCTCAAAATGTTGCCTATAAACAGGTTAACAAACAAGTAATAAAGGTTAATAAACAAGTTGAAACTAGAGCTACAGAAAACGATATTTTAGTAGTCCACAATCAAATGTACGTTAACAAAGAAAGGTTTAAAAATGGTAAGAGAAGATAGATAATAATTACAAAATAGTGTGTCATTCAGGAAATTGTGTGTTCCATTTTGAAATTTTGATATCAGAATCAGAATTGATTTATTGCCATAAAAATTCACAAACATAGGAACTAGCTTTGGTGTAAGGTGCCACATAAGACAATGAATAAAATAGCAGCAAGATATATATAAAAAGCATGCATACAATTAGAAATAAAATAAAATAAAATAAAATAAAATAAAATAAAATAAAATAAAATAAAATAAAATAAAATAAAATAAAATAAAATAAAATAAAATAAAATAGACTTAATAGACAAAATATTGTTTGCACAGTCCAAATAACAATTATAATCATCAAAATACTACTACGAATAGTCAAGTATTCATTTTAGATTTAGATGAAACTCATGAATAGATTATGGACCTTCCAAAAGAAGACTCATGGATTATCAATTAGTTAAATTACTAAAGTTCCTAATAATAATCCTAATAGGAGTTTTACGCATTTGCATTCCATTACTTTTTTGGATTATGCTGACAATGATAATCAGATTGTTTAGTGAATTATGCTAAATTGTGCCTGTAAAATGTCTTTAGTTAAGGTTCAAAATGTGAGTGAACTGTAAAATTATACACAAAAGAGCAGAAATCACTTACACCATTTTCTTGTTTGAAATATAATCTTAGCAAAAAACCCATAGACAGGAAGTACTGACGCTAACATTGAGCTAATGTTGAGCTAATCCTGAGCTAACGCTGAGCTAGCCAGGTGCATTATAGTATATTTTAAGTTAAATATGAGCTCAGAGTTGGGGAAAACACAACATTTAACGGCTAATAAACCCAAGCTAACAGTTCAGAGCAGAGAGAAACATCGAGGTCAAATATTTTAGTGTAATATTCAATATTTTGTGACTATTTTCGAACGTCAAAAAACAGCTGTTACCATGGAAATCCACCATGTTTGCAGCTGGTGTGTTAAACTTACATAGAGAAACATTAGCCAAAACAATGTAAAAAAGTGAACCTAACAAACTGCTGTTAAACACACTTATCAATATTTAGTGTTTAAGTTAAGTTTAGTATTTAGCATTTTAAAATCTCCATAGATTTAACATTGGGCTAACTGAAAATTCTGTTACATTGCAGGTCTGAGATTTTATGTGTTTCTAACAAAAATCAACTTTACGAAACTTTCTAATGAACTCTATTTAACTTAAATAACTGGCAAACTAAAGCTACAACTGACAGATAACATTTTCAACCATTTCTGGTGTTTAGATAACGAAATTATAAACAAGCTAACAACTAGCATGATTCATCTTTGTCGTAAAAAAACCAGACACTTTGAAATGGAGGTTAGGATATTTTTCAAGTTCAAAACACACCACAGGAAAAACACTTACACCAAACACAAAATGACAGACACAGTTTAGTTCTGGTTGAGGCCGTGAGCGCTCGGTCGTTGCCCCAGATGAGGCTGCGGTGTCGGGCTGAGGGCACGGCGGTTCTGCCCCGGTCTCTTCTGGAGGGTGGTCCGGTCCGGCTTCACTTCTGCTGCGGTCACACCCGGGATGAGAGCGGCTCGGGGGGGAAATGGAAGATGCATGACGCTGACGAGAACCAGATGGAGCCGGTGTCTGCCTCTGACGCAGGCTGAGGCGTCCAGGTGCATTGTGGGAATCTGCGGGTGAGGCAGTTGAGGGAACAGTTGTGAGCAGATGTAAAAGTTCGTTGTTTATCCTGTGTGAAAAGATGAAGAGGAGGAGATGAAGAGGCTGATGGTTTTGTTGCTGTATTCACCTTATTCTGCCCCGCCCACTTTTGCCGTTTTTTACCACAGATACGCACTTTTGTTGTAAACACACTTCCGTTTGACGAGAACTCCGTTAAAGCTAATGATGAACGAGGGAAAAGTCTCGCCGCTAAAATGTTACATAAAGTAGGTTGATTTGTGTACAATGTTTAATGAACACGAGCAACGACAAGTCAACAACACAACGATTTCCTGGTCAGTCTGAAAATGGCTTTTTAGTCCGAGTTGAACTTATTTTCTGTTGAGCTCGTCTGCTCCATGTAAACTACAACGGAAACAAGACGGCGGCGCGTACGGCAACTTCAGGAATAAGGAGAATTGGAAATGGCAGATTTTAAGAATTTCACGTATGGATTTATGTGAAAAGCTCAAGATGCACACCAGGCTTTGGCTAACAGTTTCTCACAGCTAATGCTAACTTTTATTAAAATGTAACCTATAAAAGACTCTGGGTGGAGTCTGCATGTTCTCCCCGTGTTACCGTGGGTTCTCTCTGGGTTCTCCGGCTTCCTCCCACCGTCCAAACACATGTATGTGTAAGTATGAGATCTGGCCACGCTAAATTGTCCACAGAGAATGAATGTGAGAGTGAATGGTTGTCTGTCCATGTCTGTCTCTGTGTCAGCTGCGATGAGTTGGCCACTGTCCAGGGTGTACCCCACCTAAGGCCCAAAGTCACTGGGATAGGCTCCAGTCACCCGTGACCCCTAACGGGAACAAGTGGTAGAAAATGAATGAATGAAGGAAAAAAACAAAACAAAAAAACAGCCAATTAATTTAAAAAAAAAAAAAAAAAGTAATGGTTTTTGTGCAGACTATTTCAGTTTGACATTTTAGTTTGTTTTATTTTCAAACAGTAGAATTAGCGTTAGCCTTGAGACACAGACACGTCTCCTTAGAAACACACAGGTGTCCTTTAGGGAAGGATTCATCTGTTTTGTGTCTTAAACATGTTTCAGAGACATCCAGCACAACTCACTGCTCACAGTCTGATCTTACAGTATTACTCTATTATGTTTACTTTCTCCCGCTAATTCCCCTCTCCCCCCTTTACCCCTCTCTCACCCTCCTTCCACTCTCTTTCTCTCTCCCCTTGATCTCTCCCTCTCACCCTCTTTCTCTCTAGCTCCCTCTCTCCTTCTCTCTCTCTCTCTCTCCTTTTCTCTCTCTCACTCTCTCTCTCCCTCTCTCCCTCTCCTTCTCTCTCTCTCCCTCTCTCTCCCTCTCCTTCTCTCTCTCCCTCTCTCTTTTTTACTTTTTCACTCTCCTCCCTCTCTCTCCCTCTCTCTCCCTCTCTCCTTTTTACTTTTTCACTCTCTCCCCCTTCTCTCTCTCTCCCTCTCTCTCCCTCTCTCCTTTTCACTTTCTCCCTCTCTCTCTCTCCTTCTCCCTCTCTGTCCCTCTCTCCTTTCACTCTCTCTCTCCCTCTCTCTCTCTCTCACACTCTCTCTCCCTCTGTCCTTTTCACTCTCTCTCACACTCTCTCCCACTCCTTCCACTCCCTTTCTCTCTTCCCTCTTTCTCCTCCTCTTTCTTCTGAGCAGCAGCAGGAGTCAGTACATTCCTCACACATCTGGACCAGACACCCCCCTCCTCCCCTCCCCCACCACCATCAATAATTACCCACAACCCCTCTGTTCTGCCTTTTCTGATCTACAACTCGCCACCCTCGAATCATAAAAGCACAAAACAACAAACGTCACTCATCCTCATCATCGAATTAGTCTGGAAGGAAAGGAAACAGCATGGAATCAATCGTTTTTAAACTCTAAACATAAGTAACACAAGACATCCAATGAAATTATAGCACATTTGGTCCAAAGTCTGTCAAAAAAGGTCAGTTTTCTCAAATTGAATCTGAATGTAATTTTTTCAATTTTTAGACGCTATTTATATTTTAATAGTTGGATTCTGTTCAAGTTCACATTAGTTCACATTTTCATCCATACAGGAGCTTTAACATTTGAGAAAAGACAAAAATGAACAGCTAAACTGATGTAAATGGAGGACTCAACTACAGTAGCAGGTATTAAACAGACATGACATTTTGTTGTGAAAGGAAATTGCTTGTTGTAAGTATTTATCATAGTTTTATATTTGTGAAGTTGCAGTTTGAGAAGAAATTTAGAAAAATAAAAGTTACAGGAAGTAGTGCTGAGTTCTATAACTGAATCCCTCTGTGATGTCATCAAAAAGTGACGTACAGTTGAAAAGTCATTGCACAATGACTTTACTCTTGTAAAGTCATTGTGCAATATTAAGCCCACTGTGCAATATTAAGTCCACTTATATACTTATAAACTGTACATGATCATGTGAATATGTAAATAGACAAGGATAGTATAGTTAAGCTTATTGTAAAATTGTTCATATCGGGGATTTAGTTGATTATTGTTCATATCGGGGGTTTAGTTGATTAATAAAGACACTTTATAAGTTAAGTTAAATGGGGTTGATCATTATAGAGCTATTGTATTTTATTCTTATTTTATATATATCTTATTTTGTTTATAATACTTTACTGTCTCTACTGGTCGGTTGCACATGTAACGAAAAGAATTTCCCCTTGGGGATAAATAAAAGTAATTCTGATTCTGATTCTGAAAATAAAGAGATAGGCTGTGTCTGAATGTCCACACTGTTCCCTCTAGAGGGCACTATATAGTGGTCACGACATTTTTAGTGGTGTCCGAATGTCCAACAGGTGAAAAAGTGCACTCAAACTTTCCCAGCTGTTTAAATGAACTGTTGAGTCGAGATTAGGAACAAAACACTTTAAACAAACCATTGGCAGTTGAGTTGCTAGTGTTAGCCTCTTACCTTAGCTTGAGCTGTTAATAGATAGTAAATCTCCGGCAAAAACTTGAATAATCTAGTCTTTTTGATGTTTAATGATGTTTAATTTATAATGAATAAAAGTTGTTTGATGATTATTAGTCCATAAATATGTGCGTGTCAGGCGGATTTGATCCATATTCATTACAGAACTCAATTTTTATCGGAGTTTTGCCATCTTTTTTTTCTCCCAGACGCCAGAGTCATGTGACCCGCGGCGATGCGATCTTAGTGAGCTACGTGTCCGAATCGCCTCAGGGCAGGACAATGTAGTGAATGAGGGTTTAGGGAATGAGTGTGGACATTTGGACACAGCCACAGTTAACGCTCAGCTAACACATTTTTCACAGTTTAAACCATCATTAACAAAATAAAGTTATCAGGTATTATTGTTTGTCAACTCAGAACTATTGTGTAATTTATATGGATTTTGGCCCTTGTTTACGGCCTGGTTGCTAGGTAACAGTGGTGGAATCACCTCTAACCATGTCATATCGGCTGCCCATGTCCAACCAGGAAGTAACATTTTAAACTCTACGAAAACTGTCAAACTCGAGACAAATGGGCAAACTGTTTTGTGAAACATAACTTTAATGTTGAACTTAATTTGTCAGTAGTGGAACCTATTTCTCTCTTCACAAAGGAGCTCTATTTCGATAAACCGTACACTATTTATTACGGTCTGGTTATGTGCGTGTGAGAGAGCGTTCAGAGTTCAGAGGTCATCGTCTTGGCAGCCTGTATTTGCTGATGTCTGCTCGGCGGCGCATGTCCACAGGAAGTGAGGACGCATGCAGGCGGCCCAGACAGGAAGTGCCTCTTTTGTTGTTGTTCCCTCAAAGGAAAGAACCATTGTTAAAGCAAATCGACCTGTGTCCTTCTGTGATGTTTAGAGCTCGCCGTCAGCAACAGCAGCAGACCAGGGGATTTTATGTGTGCACAAGGCAGTTTTGGTTTTATTTTAGGAGCATGTATTGCAGAGGTGTTTTGCATTTTATAAACATGGCATTTTCAGAATTTCTTCACGTATTTTGTGAGGGCATAGTACTTTGTCATTCTGCCTCACAGCATGAAAGGTCCAGGTTCAATTCCAAACTTTTCTGTTTGTAGATGAGGGTTTGTAAATGACACATAGTTGTTGATTATATGTTCATTATATCAACTTAAAGGGGCTGTACCTGTTTCTTACTGTTGTGAAACTGGAAAAACAGGACTAGTCTATGTTCCTGTTTTTTTTTCTTGCAATAAAGTAAATAATGTGTTGCCCCAGCACAGAAACATTATAAAAGCATCTACCACATGAGACCACAACCTTCTCTCTGCATCTATTTATACAGCCTTTTATACTTTGAGAGAAGCAGGTAGTGCACCGTTAGCATGCTAATGTTTGTTAGCTTTACCTTTACGGTCCTTATGCTCTGGCCTGAGAAGCTCGTGAAAAGTGTCGGTGAATATTTAGGATGCTGGGACTGCATTAGGAATCTGAGTGATACATGTGACTGATGTGAAGAGTTTAAAATGAACTAGATTTGTTTTTTCACGTTTCAAAACAATAAAAATCAGCCACAGGGCCTTTAAACCTCTCGTTTCTAAAGGTCACCTAGGATTAGTGGCACTTGGTGAAACAAAACAAAAATGCTCCTGTCAAATTGTCACCTGCTATGTTTTCGGCGCATTATCGTCCAGAATAGAAGATTGGCAAGTTTGAAATTTCAAGAATTTTCAAGCACTTTTTCCAAAATTCAAGCACTTTCCCAACGTCAAAAACAACGTAGTAAAATCCAAGCGTTTTCAAGGATTTCGAACACCCGTACAATCCCTGCGTATAGTCCTGTCGCTAAACCATGTGACCTCACTGTCCCATTTATCTTGTCCCTCGTGTCTGTAAATGCCTTGAAAGCTCAGATCCAGCACTGACCCTGGCATTGAGCCCAAACCCTTATCATGTTGTTCTGATTAGGAACCATGTCTCGTGAGGACAATGTCTGTCTGGGAGCTGAGTAAACTAGAGCTACTGCTATTATAACTAGTACTACAACTACTGCTACTACTACTACTACAACATATGGATGGAACAAGGAGGTTAAAGGCCCTGTACCTGATTTTTACGTGTTTTAAGCGTGAAAAACAGAACTAATTCATGTTAAACTCTTTACATCAGTCACATGTATTTCTCACTTTCTTAATGCAGTCACAGCCTCCTAAATATTCACCTCCATGAGTTTAGAAGCACTTTTCACGAGTCTCTGAGCCCAGAGTGTCATGAACCTTCATGGGCAAAGCTAACAAACATTAGCACTTCCTGCTTCTTTCGTGGGATAAAATGCTCTATAAATAGATTCAAAGATAGAGCTGTGGTCTAATTTTCACCCGAATAGATGCTTTTACAATATATCTGCGCTGGAGCAACACAGATTTTACTTTATGGCATGAAAAAAATCTGCAACATGGTCTAGTTCTGTTTTTCACTTTTCACGACAGTAAAAATCAGTTACAGGTCCTTTAAGTTGGAGAACCTAAATTGTTTTTAATAAAAAAAGGATCTTGATGTCTGTTTTTGTGGATTGTTTCAGGGAAGTGGCTTCCCAGTTCCATTCTCTCAAGTACATTTACTTAAAAACTTAAAATGTACATTCACTTTAAAATAAATCAGATGTTACAATTGCTTCAGGAGCTATACTTTTATACCTTTATACTTTTTCACTTAATTATTTTCTTGGACCACTCACTTCTAAAGATTTTTTTTTTAACTGCTATTAATTTTCTCATATGATTTCCGCTTTTTTTTTTTTAAGTCTTTTTTTGATTCACTTTCTTTAATTTACTATTTTCTTTTTGTTGTGACTACTTTTTACTTCTTCTTGAGCAATATTCTTTTGAAATAACAGTACTTTTACTTTTATCTTTTGGTTAATCTAGACACCTCTGTTCCTGGGAAGTAGTCAAGTTCTCGTTAAGTCTGAATTTCTTTCTTTGTAACTGGTTTAGTCCTGATTTTGATCCTTGTTTGCACTGTTGACATCGAAGGAAACCTTAGGCTTTTAAAACAGAGTAGTCAGAGGTTCCGTCGTATCGTGATTCACGGAGGTGGTAATGACACCCGGCGGAGACAATCAGAAGTGCTCAAATTGCAGGTTGGAGCGGTGTGTGAATTGGCGAAGTCGATGTCAGACACCGTAATATTTTCTGGTCCCCTCCCCAATCGGGTCAATGCTGAAATGTACAGCCGCTTTTCAGGCATTCAACTGCTGGTTGTCTGGTTGGTGCCCAAAACGCGTAGTCTTTGTTGACAATTGGAGTGCGTTCTGGGGAAAGCCGGCTCATACGCAGGGATGGCATCCATCCGACTTCGGAGGGTACATCACTTTTAGTTCGGAATTTGGCCGATAGCCTTAGTCGCCTAAAGTGACGCTCTAAATATGAGTCCCGGGTGCAGAGTCTCTTCTCTGTCGCTAAGCTCTCGCCCGCGCTGTCACAGATCAAGTGTTCAGAGTCAAAGCAAATAGAGACTGTGCGTGTCCCTTGTGTAAATAACGCCAATAAGTCAGATCCAAATACAGATAATTTAGGTGTCAGACCAACTTAATACAAATAATCCCTACACATGATACAAATAAACTAATAAATAAGCATGTAAAATGTGGATTGCTAAACATTAGGTCAATTTCCTCCAAATCACTTTTAGTTAATGAATTAATTAACGATTATAATATTGATCTTTTAGCTTTAACTGAAACTTGGCTTCAACAAGATGATTATGTCAGATTAAATGAGGCCACCCCACAGAGTCATGTTAACTTTCAAGCTGCCAGGAGCTCAGGCCGGGGAGGTGGGGTGGCAGTAATTTCACATTCTAGTTTACTCCTGAGTCCTAAAATTAACAAAATTAATAATGAGTCTTGCTCATTTTGAAAGCCTTATCCTATCAATCACCTGCCCTAAACTGGAGAAACCAAAAAGCTGTTCTGTTCATAATAATCTATCGACCTCCTGGTCCTTATTCATTGTTCTTAACAGAATTCTTTGACTTTCTATCAAATTTAGTATTAGACTGGGAAAATATCGTGGTGGTTGGGGATTTCAACATTCATGTGAATGAAAATAATTGCCTCAGTAATGCCTTTAGCTCTTTATTAGATAGCATTGGTTTCACTCAAAATGTAAATGAACCAACCCACAGTCACCAGCACACTCTGGACCTGGTTCTAACTTATGGAATAGAGATTAGTGACCTAAATGTCTTCCCCAAAACCCAATAATGTCAGATCACTTCCTAATTACCTTTCAGTTTATTCTTAAGGACTATCCAGCTCCTCAGACTAAAACTATAATGAAAAGGACAATATCTGAAAAATCTATTTTAAAGTTCAGAGAAATAATAGAACCAATATTTAATATTATGTCATGTGATCCTGTAGATTAACAGCGCCAGTCCCAGTGCTATTGATAACTCTGTTGACTCAATGGTCAACTCTCTAATATCTGATCTGGATGTTGCAGCTCCACTTAAACAGAAAGTCATCAGGCCAAAAGCGAAGCCTCCCTGGTACAATGAAGAACTACGTTCTCTACAAACAAAGGGTAAGAAAACTAGAGATCCTTACGCGCTCCCACACAGAAGAATCCCTGAAAGAATGGAAAACTTGCCTTCTGTCTTATAAGCAGGCTCGTAAGGCTCAAAGATCTCTCTAGATTTCTCTTCAGCACTGTAGCCAGGCTGACAAACTGTCACAAGCGCAGTAGAACCCTCAATACCAGTTACTCTAAGCTGCAATGACTTTCTTCTATTCTTTAACAGCAAAATCACAACTATTAGAGATAAACTAAATGCAATTACTCCCACTATCAGTACTGAGAGCAAGCCCAGACTGCAAAGCTAGTGTCCCATACAAATCCTTCAGTAATACTAGATAGGTTCACTGCTGTTGATCAGGCAGAGATAACTTCAGTCATTATGTCCTCCAAAACATCAACTTGTATTTTAGACCCAATCCCAAGTAGACTCCTCAAAGAAATTCTCCCCCTAATTATAAATCCCATTCTTAATATAATAAATACTTCACTAAAGCGGTGATGTCCCTCAGTCCTTCAACTATGCAGTGATTAAACCACTTTTGAAAAGCCTAATCTAGACCTGACATACTGGCAAAGTATAGACCTATTTCTAATCTGCCCTTTGTCTCTAAAATCCTTGAAAGAATTGTGATTAAACAGCTTTGTCGCCACCTGCAGGACAATAATTTATTTGAACCACAGCACTGAAACTGCACTAGTTAAAGTCACAAATGATCTGTTATTAGCTGCTGATGATGGACGAGGTCTCAATTCTGGTTCTGTTGGACCTCAGCGCGGCGTTGACACCATCGACCACAACATTCTACTGCAGAGGTTAGAATGTGATGTAGGTGTCAGTGGAACCGCCCTTAGCTGGTTTTAAATCCTATCTATCTGATAGGTACCAGTTTGTTAATGTAAACCAGAGATCTTCCCCATGTTCTAAAGTAACCTACGGTGTGCGCAGAGGTTCAGTACTCGGTCCAGTTCTGTTCACTCTTTATATGCTGCCTTAGGTATGATCATCAGAAAGCATGGCATTAACTTCCACTGCTATGCAGATGACACTCAGCTGTATTTATCAATGAAACCTGATCAGACGCATCAAGTAGACAGACTTAGTGCCTGCGTGAAAGACATAAAAACTTGGATGACTCTTAATTATCTGCTCCTTAACCCTGAAAAACCGAGGTAATTCTGCTGTTGGCCCTAAGCACCTGCAGAGACTCCTTATCTGACCAGATAGTTTCTCTGGACAATATCACTGTGGCCCCCAGCTCTACTGTAAGAAACCTTGGGGTCCTATTTGACCAAGATCTCTCGTTCAAAGCTCATATAAATCAAGCCTGTAAAACAGCCTACTTTCATTTGCGTAACATAGCCAAAATTAGAAAAATCCTGCCCAGAGATGATGCCGAAAAACTCATCCATGCATTTGTCACATCCAGATTAGACTATTGTAACGCTCTGCTTACAGGGTGTCCTAAAAGCTCTATAAGAAGCTTTCAACTGGTTCAAAAATGCAGCAGCAAGATTATTAAAAGTTAATAGAAAAAGAGATCATATTTCACCAGTGTTGGAGTCTCTTCACTGGCTTCCTGTTGAGTTTAGAATCAAATTTAAAATCCTCCTCCTGACTTATAAAGCTTTAAACAATATGGCCCTATCCTACCTCAAAGATGCAATAGTAGCGTACCATCCAAACAGAGCTCTTCGTTCTTAAAATGCTGGACTATTGTTAGTCCCCAGAGTCTCTAAAAGCACAGTAGGAGGTCGAGCATTTAGCTACCAAGCTCCTGTGTTATGGAACCAGCTCCCTGTTCATGTACAAGAGGCCGACACAGTCTCTACATTTAAGACCAGGCTCAAAAACGTTCCTCTTTGAAATAGCTTATGGTCAGGCCAGTTAGGAACAGAAATAAAAACCTACAGTTTTAGCTACGCTGCCCTTGGAGCAATTCTGCTGGGGGAAGTATGGCAGCTTGAACACTATCCTCTGGTTCTTCCTACTTTATCTATCAACAATATTTAATATTACTTCAACTGTAGTCTGTTCATTGCTGTTCATGTTTCTCTTTCTCTCCACTTCCCCCGGGGAGTGGAGACTGTTTCAGACACTGCGGCGGCTGCTCCAGTGACGACCCCCCCACCCCCACCTGTCTGGACGATCTATGCGCCACCCGCCTGGACAGCTGGATTAGCCACACCTCGTCTGCCTGGACAAACTCCTTTACTTTAGATTAACTGTTACTCATATCCAGCTTGAGGATCTCTCTACACTGGTGGACTGCTCTCGTCCGCCTGAGGAACTCTTTAAAGCCACCTCCCTCTTGAGTGGTTCTGGCTCCACAGTCCATGTGGATGCGTCAGTCCTAGTTCATCTGCAGCCTGTCCGTCCGTGGGAGTAGGATCTCTCCTTCACTGTGGTTCTCCCCGAGGTTTCTACTTTTTCCCATGGGGTTTTTTGTAGTTTTTCCTCGCCGCGAAGGAGGGTCAAAGGACAGGGGCATTCTGGGACAGTTATCTGAACTGCTTTTACCTGTGGCCCATCGAGGCAACTGTTGTTGTGATTTTGGGCATTATAAAAATAAATTGATTTAATTTGATTTGATTTGTTTTCTGTTCAGTCCTGGTTCAGACCCATTTCTCAACTTTCTTTTCCAGTAATTTGTGCAATGAAAACTTTTGTCTGTCTTTGCTCCCTGTACATGTCACCTTAGACTATTCTGTTACTGTCCCGTCCCAAACTGCACAAAGCTCGTCTCCTCCTGTCCGCGCCCCTCCCCTCCTCATGTGTCCCGTGTGCTCCGAATCCTCAGTCCTGCAGTTTTGTAGTAGCCTTGAGCTTCTGAACGCACATGTACTCCGATATCTTCTATAGAAAAGGTAACACGAGGCCGTTCTCTCCCCAGGCTCCGTCTACAACTATTGTTATCATTCACAAGACGGGAGGCAAACTTTGTCTTCTGTGAAAAACTACTACTACTGCGATTCAGTTTGTTTTTGCAACGCCCAAAATCACAGCAGTAGTTTCCTCGGTGGGCGACAGTGAGAGTCATTGATCATTAATAGAAAAGCAGATTAAATAAACAATGTTCAAGAGGATTTAGCAAATGGATAACTGTCCCATCTAGTGTAGAGAGAGTTCCTCCAGGCAGATGAGGAACAGTTCATCTAGTGTAGAGAGAGTTCCTCCAGGCAGATGAGGAATTTCCCATCTAGTGTAGAGAGAGTTCCTCTAGGCAGATGAGGAACAGTTCATCTAGTGTAGAGAGAGTTCCTCCAGGTAGATGAAGAACTGTCCCATCTAGTGTTGAGGGAGTTCCTTCAGGTAGATGAGGAACAGTTCATCTAGTGTAGAGAGAGTTCCTCCAGGTAGATGAAGAACTGTCCCATCTAGTGTTGAGGGAGTTCCTTCAGGTAGATGAGGAACAGTTCATCTAGTGTACAGAGAGTTGCTCCAGGCAGATGAGGAACAGTTCATCTAGTGTAGAGAGAGTTCCTCCAGGCAGATAAGGAACAGTTCATCTAGTGTAGAGAGAGTTCCTCCAGGCAGATGAGGAACAGTTCATCTAGTGTAGACTACAGCTACCAGTGCCATTACTTGTATTAAATAACTATGGACCCTTCCAGTGTTTGTAAACAAAACACTGCATTCCATTAGCCCGGTACCATTTCAGGAGTTAGCACTGATACATTTTCAATGGGGGCGTTAGCATTCCAAGCCTCCAAACATCACAAACTTTGAAAAACCAGGGCTGTTTTGGCGACTGAGACCACTTGAGAACACATGAGTAACACCAGAGCAGAGTTAGAAAACATTACCACATGTAGAAGTGTTCTGTTGTCGACGTCACATGACATTTCAATAATCTCATAACCCCAGAAATCAGATAATGATCGTATTTTTGGTGTGAACATTGCCTCTGCATTGCATGCTCTGATTTACCACAAAGAGAAAATTCCAGTGTAGGATGTAAAACAACTTAATTCATCTTACAAAATGGTTTAATTGACCAAGTTTGTATAAAAGACTGATCTAAAACCCTACTAAAATTGTGAAATTGCTTTGTATACATACTTTACATGTAAAATATAGTTTTTCTTTATGTGCAATCAGTCAATCAATATTTGTATTTTTTTTATCTGTCATTTTATGAGCTTATTTATTATGTCTTGATCTAACTTTCTTAACTTAAATTTCATAATTTTTCGTAATTTCGTGCTGTTTTTGTTATGACTATAGAGGTTATGCAGGATAATTTGAGCAGTTTTCTTCTGTAAAAGCTCACAACGCAACTAAAATGTGAAAGAGCTGCAACAGTCTAATAACAAATATAAAAGTCTACAACTCTGCTCAATATTTCGTTTGTATCTGACATCTAAAACAAGAAAATCAAGTAAACTATTGTAGAAAACAACAAGGAACAACAGGAACACTGCAGCTCTGCTCAAATTTATCACTGACCCAGACTTTGAGATCACACACAATTGAACTCATTACCTTTCTGTTCTTAATTAACATGTTTCTGAGTCCAAATGTTGAAGAAATTAATTGTTTTGCTGCAGTTAAAGTGTCCTTTATCTCCAACTTCCATTAGAAAATAAGATAGCTAAAGCTCCATGCAGTCGGAGCAACAACAAGAAACTACTTTCAGTTTCCACGCACAAAAACAAGACCGATAGCAAAGAAATTCTGTTTTGTCGCCTATAAATCTTCCATTAAAGTCGTACTGTTTAGGATATTTCTTTTAAATAAAAGAATATCAGTGCATAACGTCTATAACGGCACTCTAACAACATTTTCAGTTTCTCTTTCCACCGCTGGCTACCACAACTACAACCACTGCTTACCTCCCTCTAAGAACGCAGGATGTTTTGAAAGTGGGATATTGGTCCTAATGGATTCCAAACACAGATTTTTACGAGGAAGCAGAGGATCGTAAAAAAAACACAGATGGAGGCTGGAGGTAGGACGTGTTTTGTTTCGGTGCACGTTTTGCTTGTACAATGAAATATTTCAATTCGGGGGGCTGTTGTAATATTTGAAGTAGTATTTACAGAAAAGTCATGTGTGCTGTTACCGTAACTTGAACCCGGTGTGATGTTTTTGCTCGTAAAAAAGTGCATAATTCAAGTATTTTGGGTTCAGATGTAAAGGCTAGGGCTGCACAATTAATCGTAATTTCAATTGACACAATTAGCATATCGCAAAAGCTGCAATGTTTGAAGTGCAATAATTTCCTCTACAAACAACAAAATATCCTGTTTCTATTATTAACAACTGTTTGCTGTTTAGATTTGTTAAAACGTTTTCTGAAACAAGCCAAATAAATACAATCAAAAGCAACAAAAGCATAACTTAACATGACAAAGGCATCTATAAAGTGTCAATAACGTCAGTACAATCGACTCAAAAGTGACTAAAAGCGACAAAAATGCAACTAAAAGTGACAAATGCATCAAAGAGAGTGAACAACAAGAGTAAAAGTGGCTAAAACTTCACTAAAAGCAACAAAAATGCAACAAAAACGCAACTACAAATGAGGAACGTCCAAAAACGTAACCTAAAGTGACAAATCCCTGCTAAAAGTGACAAAAACGTGGCTAAAAGCGACAAAAAAGCAACCAAAAGTGACAAATGAATCTAACAGTGGCAACAACGCAAATAAAAGTGACTAAAAGCGACAAAAACATGAATAAAAGTGACAACTGTGTCTAAAAATGACCAGAACAGTTGACTAGAGCAACAAAAACGTCTAAAATAATCCAAAGCGACAACACGTGACCAAAAAAACCCACAAATATATTATGATTCTTTGATTAATTTGTCCTTTTTCAGTGTTTTTGTCAATTCTCCTGGTTGTGTTTAAAATTTGAACTTTGAACAGAATCCCATTATTAAAACATAAATTGCAAACCTGAAAATTTGAACTTTGAACAGAATCCCATTATTAAAACATAAATTACAAACCTGATCGCAGTCGCAGTAAACTGGTCAGAAAAATGAGAATTTGATCATTTTTCCCAAATTTCAAGTAAAGGCCTCATGATTTACAATACAGCTTTATCACCAATATGTGGCTAATCGAATAAACCAAAAGGGGGAAATTCCTTGTTCCCAGTAAATCACGTGGCTTGAACTGTAACATATTTTGCTCAGTTTGTCCATTAAATGTATTTGTAGAAAATTAAATTATGCAAAAATGTCAACAGAAAACTCCCCGTTGAGGCGTTCTGGTTGTGAAATGTGAAGAAATCCCCCACAGAGCACAATAAATACATTTACACTTGTTTTATTGGTCCAAAGTGTGGCATGGACAAGGAGTTTTCTTGTCTTAAATAATGATAATATGTCCGGATGTAATGCCAGTGTCCTTAAAAACCCCTGCAACAATGAACTTACTCTATATTGTGATGCATGATGGGAAGAATACTTTGGAAATGTTTTAATCACAGAATACTGGATACCTACGTTAAAATAAAACTGCTTACTCTAAACTGCACCCTGAATACTCACTCATTTTTTAATAGTTTAAAAACACATCGGATTAAAACAACCCAAAATCTTGTTGCACTGTTTATTATGCATTTATTTATCACTGAGTAGAAGAAAAAGAAAAAAATCACACGCGTAAATGTAGTGTTTTGTCTTTTTAATAAGATACTTAATTCTGAACACATACTGTACCTGAATACAGATTTGTCATTGCAGCAAACACCTACAACTAATACTGTTACTACAATAGCTACTACTACTACTAGTACAACAACAACAACATACAACAAATTACATTAACAAATAACACAAATAAACAACATCAAATGACAAAGAATAACAAAAATAAACAAACTACAACAACTACAATCAACAAACACCAACACACGATGGCGACGACAACAACTGACAACAACAAACAACGGCTACAAAGAACAAGAAAAACAAACAACAGCAACAAAAGAACTACAGTCAACAAATAACATATGATAACAACTAATAACTACAATCTAAAACACCAACATACAACGACAACAACAAATAACATCAACAAACACAAATAAAAACAACAAATGACAAAAAATACAAAGAACAACAAAAATAAATGACAACAACAAAACAACAAATGATAACAACTAACAACTACAATCTAAAAACAACAACTGACAACAACAAACGGTTACAAAAATAAGAAAAACAAACAGCAACAAATCAATAGAGAAAACAAACAACAACTACTACAATTAATTGACAAAACATCAATCAGCAAACAACAAAACAGCAACAAATGATAACAACTAACAACTTAAATCTAAAAACACCAAGACACGATAACAACAATAAACAACAACAATCGACAACAACAAACCACAGCTATAGAAAACAAGAAAAACAAAAAAAGCAACAAAAACAATAACAAACAACTCAGCAAATCAGCAAACAACAACTATAAAACAACAACAAATGACAACTAGAAACACCAACACACAAAGACGGCTAGAATAAACAACAACAACAACTGACAACAAACAACTAAAAGAACAAAAAAAACGCAAAGAACAAACACAAATAACAGCATCAAAACAATAACAAACAACAACTACATTCACCAACGACAATGTTTAACTTTTAGAGGGATAAGTCATTGTGTTGCTGAGAAACTTTCCACATTATGGCATTAAACATCTATCTCCATGGTAACAGGCAAAAGACACCACCAGATCAAATTACAGGTTACAATTCGTCAAGTTTTTCTTCGCTTTTTTCTTGTTCTTCCTTTTTCTTTGCAATTTTCCTGTAATTTAGAGTAATGCTATACTGTGGAACATTCCAGGTAAAGCGGGTCAAGCAGGTGCGCCTTTAAATACAATCTCCTCATGTTGTAAATGCCCCTGTTCTCTGCGTCGGCCTCTCACAAAACGTCCCTCTGAAGTCGTTCTGGTCATGTTCAAATGCAGCTCCTGGCAAACGCATTAGGCTTTTCTTCTTCTTATTGATCGGCCACAATGAGCCGACCGGCCTTTTCACGAGGTCTTTCTGAAGCGACGCAGCGAGCAGAGGAATCCAGAAACCGCCCGCGAGTTTGAAAGGGACAGAACGCAGCAACAGCCGACAGAAAAGATCCAAGGCTGAGATGTAATTTCCTTCTTAATCCCCTAATCCTTCGGAGTTCTTTATACGGACAACAAAACGTCCTCCACGGGCCAATAATGTGGATTCACTGGTCGCTTCGGTGACAAGGACAACTCCAAAACTCGATTTCCAAATAGTTGGGGCACTTGGGTTTAAAGTTTTACCCATTTTACAATTTTTCATTAGTGTTTAATAGTTTTTGCACATTGTCGTTAACAATTGCTTGAACGTTGCAATTTTGCGTGTGGATCAATACAGTTAAAAGTACGCAATGTTGCTTTTCTGGTGGAGGATTTTTGCTAAGCCTAAATTGTTCCATAGTATGACTCTAAACGTATCTATATCCATGAACACAACAGTTATAAGTCAGATCTGTGGAGAAGCGAGCCATGTGTACAATAAGAATGCTTGTTTTTAAAGTATTTTAAATAAGTACTTGACCAGACAGATTAATGCCATGCGGTGGAACATTCCAGGCAAAGAAAATGAGAAGTGTTCAGTAGGGCTGCAGCCGACTAAAGAAAAGTTTGGTCGACTGAAAGACATGCCCTATCGACCGATTAGTCGACTAAAAGGGTATGTGGCAAAAGTTATCTCCATGTATCTAACCTTAACTGCTCTCAAAAGACCACAACTGGAGAGGAGTTTAAACAAAAACAACTAATTATACGGAAAAGTACTAGGAAACAGTGTATTTATATGTTAAAGATCATGATTCACTCCACAATCTTCAGATAACTCTCTTGTTATCTTCTCTTTTTTGCCATTGTTCCATATAAATCCTTTTAATCTAAATAAAATATTTAGAAGACTAATAAAAATGTTGGTTGACTAAGACACCATCGACCGATTAATCGACTAAACGACTAAAGGATTACAGCCCTAGTGTTCAGTCGGATTTCTGTTAATTTAGTGCATATGTGTAATATATTGCATTAATACATACGTACATATTAATACGAAACAAGAAAATGAAATTTAACAAGTAATACCTCTTTCAACTCCTTTTTGAACTTGTGAACTTCTAGCCATCTTTCATTTAGACTAGATGTTGGTACTTGACATGACTTGTGACTTATGTTCATGTTTGCATGTTTGAAATAAATTAATCCAAAGCAATAACATTTCCATAGAGACAAACGGGTGCAGACCTATAGAAGGGTTATAGTGCAATTTAAAGAACACAACACATATTATGTAATATTAACTTCTGTGCATTTTAATCATGTTATAACATTGTTCTCATGTCAAAAACGTACATTGCTTGATTCTTGCTTGCTTGATATGTCTACGAGGTCCTTTTGCTATACGCCACACAAAACACTTAATTTCAAATGGTAAGATTTATGACATTGAGAGATCCGGAGTTCTCCAATAAAACATTTCTGCCGTCAAATTATGATCCATACAACTGCCTGCTACCTGCTTGTATTAGCATGTCGGGAGCAGGTTAACGTTTGTTGATTTCCTCATTGTAATCCACTTCGCTGTCAGTAGATGGCGTGCTAACACCAAATCCGAATGAGAGAACGTCTGATTTATAGAAAGTTCTAAAACATGAGACGCCAAAGCAATACTTAAGCAATACAAAGCAATACAAGTTTAAAAGCTAATAATGATTCAAATAATGCCAAAAATTGTGTAATTGAAATGAAAAATGGGGCCCCTCAAAAAGCCTGTTGCATCGGGCCCCCACAAACATCAACGGCCCTGCACATTATGTCAGCACCTCTCCATATCCATCCAGTGACTCATCCAAACCCCACCAGCCGTTATGGTTTATATTGAATGAATGATTATTATTATTATTACACTATCATTACATAAATAAAACAGATATGCGTTACATGCGGAACTGTTTAAACCTGCAGACTTTAATCGACCTGGATTACTCACAGTTTAAACCGCAAAAGCTGTAAAGTATACGGCACGTTTGAAGTACTTCCTGTTTTGAGAATGCCTTCTGTCTACGCTCTTCCTGGAAACTCGAATCACACGAAGCTGTCACTCAAGTCTTTTGTTACATCACATTTTTAAAGAAAGGGAGATTAGATTAGAATGAAATAAACAATGATAAATTTACAGATCGTTTAAAGTAATTTACCTTGTGGATCAGATTTGTCTGCTTTTATAACGTCACTAATACCAATACAGTACTAAAAATCCTTCCTCTACTACTACTACTGATACTACAAATACTACAACAACTACTGATACAACGACAATAACAAATGACAGCCACAAACAACAACGAAGAACAACAAAAACTAACAATTTACCACAACCAGCAAATACAATCAACAAACACGAACAAATGACAACAACAATTAACAACCAACAGCTATAAATCAAGCAACACCAACAAACAACAATGACTACAATAACAACAACAAAGCACAATAAATGACAACAAACAACAACAAAAATAGCAACAAATAACAACAAAAGCAAGCAATAAATAAGCAACAAAGACAAGCAACAAACGGTAACATAAAGCAAAATATAACAATAAACAACAACAAAACAAACACAAATGACAACAACCAAAAACTGCAATCAGCAACCAACAATAAACAACAACAGCAAACACCAACAAACAAGAACAAATTACAACGAACAACAAGTAGCAATGATAAAGAACAGCAACAACAAACACCAATAAATTACAACAAATAAAACAACTATAAAGAACAACAAAAACTACAATCTACAAACACCGACAAACAGCAGGTAACAATGATAAACGACAACAACAACAAAAACACCAACAAATTACAACAAACAAACAACAATAAACAACTACAAAGAACAACAAAAACAACTACAATCTACAAACACTGACAAAGAACAAGTAACAGCAATAAAGAACAAAAAAACCTACAATCTACAAACACCAACAAAGAACAGGTAACAATGATAAACAACAACAACAACAGAAATACCAACAAAATACAACAAACAAACAACAATAAACAACTACAAAGAACAACAAAAACAACTACAATCTACAAATGCCGACAAAGAACAAGTAACAACAATAAAGAACAGCAACAACAAACACCAACAAATTACAATAAACGAACAAACAACAATAAACAACTATAAAGAACAACAAAACCTAAAATCTACAAACACCGACAAAGAACAGGTAACAATGATAAACAACAACAACACAAATACCAACAAAATACAACAAACAAACGACAATAAACAACTACAAAGAACAACAAAAACAACTACAATCTACAAATGCCGACAAAGAACAAGTAACAACAATAAAGAACAGCAACAACAAACACCAACAAATAACAACAAACAAACAAATGACAATAAACAACTACAAAGAACAACAAAAAACACTACAATCTACAAACACAGACAAATAACAGGTAACAATGATAAAGAACAACACCAGAAGAAACAAAAACGCCAAACAACTACAAAAACACCAAAAAACTATAAACAACAACAAATGACAACAACAACAAAACACAACCAACCACTGCAATCATCATTAAACCAATAAACGACAACAACAAATAGTAACTTTGCTGCTGCAACCATTACTACTAATTTCTATTACCACTAAATTATTAGAAATGCTTGAGCCAGTTACTTCACTCTTCCTATTGTCATTTGTCCAACTATAAATACATTGTTTAAATAAATGTAGTTAATTTCCACAAAACATACAGTATTTCTTCCACTGCACTGAAAAATTAAAAGTTTCTGTCTAAAAATATATATTGTCAGTGGTTCTCAAACTTTTCACCAAGTACCTTCTGAGAAAATATTTGGCCTTTCAGGTATCACCAGATCTAAAGCAAGACTATTCTAGGTTTTAACGAAAAACTAAACCTTGTCTAAAATGGGACAATGACGACTAAAGGAAGCGAAAAATTCATTTGTCTTTAAAGTGCCTCTGACAGGTTGGACGACTCATTTAACTAAAATGCCGTTAGGATAGATATATTTCAAATTCTGCTAAAATTTTACCCCAGTTAAGCTATGATTTTTAGGTTTTTCATTTTACTTCCTGGTTGTAAATGATGACATCACACTAGGAAACCATCTTGTCACTGGGCCAAAACTTATCTAATGTCAATACATGTGAACATTTTGTTGAATTAATGTTTAATGTTTTTTTGAGTGTGTATATATTATGCATAACCTTTTGTCTCCCCAGTGTGATGTCATCAATTTCCTGTAATTTTCAACATATTTTTCAACTTTTATCCACAAATAGCGACCTGATTGGTGTAAAATTATAATTTATATTTACAAGAGGTATTAATACACTGAATAAAGTCAAAATTATACAATCACAAAAACCTGTTATAGGCACTTTAAACTTACATTTTAACAATAGAGGAATCCCCACAGAGAAACCTTGGCCTAAATAATGTATGCATGACACACTCTTTCTTTCTTTCTTTTTTTTATTTTGCCTTTGGGTCAGTCTGCGGTTTGTTCTATATTTATTTACCTGTAGTTTCTCTTCGTCATGTCCTTTTCTGAGCCCACGCTGCGCTCTTTCCTCCCACATCACAAAAAGTCGCACCGCAGAACTCTAGCTCGAGATCAAGATCGTGCACAGGGGGGAAAACAAGTGGTCTGGAGTGCGATTCCGTGGTGGTCTGCTGCTTAGAATGGAAAGACAGTGGAGAGATGTAATGTACGCTGCCTTCACTGGTGGTTTGACATTTGGAGTTCAAAGTCAGAGGTGAAGACAGACCTCGGTGAGTGGGCGGAGACAAACAGGACCTAAATAAAGACAGACGCTAAGAATGTATTGTAAATAAAATATAAAAGCTAAAGACACACGAACAATTAAAGTGGACACGACGGGTTCTTGTGACGTTCTAATTGTGGCTTAGTTTGGTGGGAGGGCACCTGTGGTAACTATTTTGCACAGTTTTACGTTTGTGAAGTTGCAATTTGTGAAGAAATTTTGAAAAATAATTGTTTGAAATTACAGGATTTGCTGAGTTCTCTCTGTGATGTCATCAAAAAGTGACGTACCATTGAAAATAGAGAGACCATTTATACACAACGGATGTTTTTTGACAGTTTAAACCATCATTCAGCAAAATAAAGGTGATATCAGGTATGATTATTTGTCAAATCATAACTGTTGTGTAATTTATATGGTTTTTCACCCTTGTTTTCAAAATGGTTGCTAGGTAACAGTTGTGGAATTACTTCGATGTCGTCATGTTCAACCAGGAAGTAACATTGTAAACTTTACAAAAACTGTCAAACTGGGGACAAATAGGCTAAACGTTTAGTAAAATCTTATCATGTTCACTGTTTTAGTGAAATTTGTTGTCTAACTGCTCATAGACTTTAAAATATGAAAAATCACTATAAAATTTACTTTAAAAGAAAACAGAAATGCTGATTCCCCCGTAATGTTTATAATGTTACTTCCTAGTTGGACATAGGCAGCAAATATGCCAAAGGTAGACTGTTACCATAGCAACCATTTTGAAAACAAGAGCCAAAATCCATATCAATTACATAATAGTTATGATTTGACAAATAAAAATACCTCATAACTTTATTTCATTGAATGACTTTTTAAACTGTCAGATGAATGTGTCAGTTGTATGTAGATTGTCTCAGTATTTTCAGTGGTGTGTCGCATATTGATGACATCACAGAGGGATTCAGTTTAAAGTGCGTTTGACAGGTTTCAACGACTCTCTACACCAATCGAGTGGATTGAAAAATCTGTTGAAAATTACAGGAGATTATACATAATTTGCCCAAAATAAATAAATAAATTTTTTACACTAACCCTAATTCAACAAAACAAAGGTCGTCACATATATTTTGATTTGTCAAATTAAAACATCTGTGACATTAGCTGAATTATAGCCCAGTGTACAATCCAGGAACCATCCACAACCAGGAAGTGAAATTACAAAACAAAACAAAAAAAAGTTTAATTGTTGTTGTTTTTTTTAGCAAAACTTTAAATATATTTATCGTACCTGTGTTTTAGTCACATGAGCACTTTAATCTCTACTTCCTATCATTTTAAACTTTTATTTTTCAAAATTTCTTTACAAACTGCAACTTCACAAATGTAAAACTATGATAAATATTCACCACATGTGCCCTCTCACCAAACTAAATCAGAATTAGAAATAGAATGAGCACCTGTCATGTGGATAGTTTGTTTTAAATAGTTTGTTTTGTGATATTTCCAACACCTTCATTGGGTGGCATTTCGTTCCATTGTTATCGCTACTTTCGTTTCTGACCCACCACTTCCTGAGAGCTTCTGCGGGTTCCACTTCGGTCTGTTCTGGAGACGGGGCCCTTCTGTCAGATCAGATGCATCTACTGTGAGCTACAGAGAACGCCACAACAAACGGAGCACAGATCAGAATCAGGGTCAGCTCGGAGAAACGCAGGCCGCGCGTGGAGCTCTCATTCTGTGTAAATCACCAATCAATCAGTGTGCAGAGCAAACTGTGCATCGGCGTTCTTCAGAAATGAACTTCATAGTTAGCATAGCACTTAGCATGTGCAATATTTAATCTGATATGCTCTGCAGGTTTGACTGTCTCTTTTCTTTCTTTCTTTCTTTCTTTCTTTCTTTTGACCCCTCTCTCGTCCTTCTCTCTCTTCTCTTTCTCTCTGTTAGTCTCTTTTTTCCTCCTCCCCCCTCTCTCTTCCTCTCTATTTTCCTCCCCTCTTCTGTGTCAATCTTTTTCTTCTTTTCTTCTTCCTCCTCTCTCTCTTCTCTCATTCTTTCAGTCACTCTCCCCTCCCCCTCATTATCTTCTCTCATCCTCTCTCTTCTTTTTCCCATTTTCCTCCCTCTCTCTTTTACTTTCTCTTTCTTCACTTTCTCTCCTCTTCTTCTTTTTCTGTTATGCTCTCTTCCCCTTCCCTCTCTTTTTTCACTCCATCTCTTCTTTTTGTCTCTGTCTCTCTTTGTCTCTCTTTTTCTCTCTCTTTTCTCGCCCTCTCTTTTTTCACTCTCGCTCTTTCTCTTTCTCCTCTCTCTCTCTTTCTCTTTATCTCGCTCACTTTTCTCTCTCTCTTTCTCTCTTGCTCTCTCTTTCTCTCTCTCTCTCTTTTATCTCTCTCGCTTTCTCTCTCTCTCTTCCTTTCTTCCACCCCTTTCTTTTCTCTCTCTCCCCTCTCAGTTATTCTCTCTTTCCTCCCTCTCTCCTTCAGTCCCTCCCCCTCTCCTCCCCCTTGTTATCTCTCCTCCTCCTCACGCACATAATTAACCACATTATGTACTGCAGTTAAAGTCGATGACAGTAAACAAACACGTGTGACGTCCGTTTGTTACTCACTCGCTGCATAAAACATAATTTGTTGTTTGAAACCAATCATTAAATAACATTATATTTACATTAAGCTGTTGACATTGTTGACAAAACGAAGAAAAAGGCATCAATTACCGTTTATCGTTAACCTCAGTGTCAATAGAAAATGACACACTTGTTAAATTATATCTTTTTGGTGAATGAGGATTATCAACCGCCTTTGAAGTGTCTTGCCCAAGGACACAACAACTATGGGTCAAATCTCTGTAATGAATTTAAGACATGTATTTATTATATTATATAGTGTATAGTGCTTTTACTGTGTGTATAAGTGTGTTCTACGGCATTTTAGATCAATGGTGCTTTTTGTTTCTTGTTTTTAACCGGAAAAGGCCCATTTACACTGGAAACACATTTAGCTTTACATACACATTTTTGAGTAGAAAAAAGCTACCAAACCGTCATAATTTAAGTAGAACATGCGCTAAAAGTTTGAGCAGTAAAAAATCTGGTTTACATTCAGTCAGAGTAGGACACACCCTAAACATTCAAGTCAATTATAGTTAATTGTTTAATTAAGAATCTTAAGAATTTTTTTGGACTAACATATGTACAAAATTAACTAAGGAAATTTAAACCTGGTTCTGTCCATTTTTCAGATTTAAATGTCCCAAATATGCAATTTTGTCCATTTTCACACATAAAATGCCTTATTTCTATATGAAAACATGACATGATGAAAAACTTGTAATACATTTTTTTCTTACATTTATGTGAGTAAACTACAGGAGAAGTTTCACATTGATATCTTTAAATTTAAGATTTTTCCCTATTCACCTTAAAGCAGACGGAGTGCAGCTAAAATGAACACTGTAATGATGCAGACTTTGTTGTGATAATGAGTTCTTGTTCTTGGCGTCACTTCTCGTCCTGTCAGTCCAAATGGAGATAATGGATGGCAGTGATTGACAGCTCACCCTGAAACGATCCTCAGACCAGTTTTAAATGGTTTGAATGTTCCTTGTGATGACGACAAACGGCTGTAACGTGTTCAGCTGCACAGACACTATGGCGGAAGATGATATTTGGTTGTAACATAATGAGTGAAATAAACTTAAATTATATAATGATAACTAAACATAAATATTTACTTATATAATAAACAAAAAGTTTATTATATAAGTAAATGTTTCTCTTCTGTCTGGCCTGACACTTGAATGCAGCCAGTAGATGGCTCCTAGCACTTACACAATTTAGTTATATTATCACTTTAAGGGACTGCGTGTGATGTGATGATGACGGTAAAAATGCTTAGAACGAGTCTGGCGATGATTTAAGGACTTAAAACAGCAGACGATTCTTGGATAAGTGACGTATGAAGACTGACAATACGTCCCAGAACCAGGAAGTTCAGCAGGAAATGTTTTTGACATGGCATGAATGCAGCTGAATGCTACTTCAGGTGTGTTTTTGATGACGGACAATATTAGAACATGATTAAAAGCCCAAAAAAGTCACTGTAGCAGAAGATGTGTTTAAATCTGGGGAAACGTCACAGATAGAGGGAGTTTGACCGTCAGAGAGGAGAGGATTTTCAAACCAACATTCCTCAAAATAGCGTGAATGCAGCTAAAAGCTCAATAAAGTCACTGTAGCAGAATTTGTGTCCTTTAACTCGGACAAAACCCGGAACTTAACCTGGACTGGACAACGAACAAACCAGTAAGTGTAAGTAGCAAATAAAAAAGCAAAAAGTCATAGTCACACACTTTAGAGGCGTCGTCAGAGCAGAAGTTTGTCCGTAGATTCAGCAGGATCAGCTCAGACCCACAGTGAATGTCACAGTCCGACCCTGATCCTGTGTTCACTTCAAAGAGCTGCAAAGCCAATACGACTCAATGGGACAATCTGCAATTCCATAGATCCCCCACGGACCCCTCCCCCACCCGAACACTCCCCTCCTCCCCCTCAGCGCACACTGCAGGAGCACTGTCATCATAGTCGTCTTCTTTTTAGCGACTTTCTATTTTTGCAAAGTCACTCGCAAATTTTGAGAGTCACAGGTGGCAGGTTTTTTTTTGGGGGGGGGGGCTGCTCCTGTGGCACGTTCACGCTAATTTTTAAACGTTTTTCACTTCTGTTTCACGTTAATACAACCAATCACGACTGCAGTACAGACTGTTAACGTTTTAAAGTCGTTATGTGTGTAAAATATTCCATTAAACATATGCACACGACAAACAACGTTGAATTAGTTGCTGATTTTTTGTCTTATTTTTTTTAATCGTTTGTTTTGGGCTGTTGGCTACTCGTTGCGCACTGAAAATCTGGCAACCCTGACTGTCATCTTTACGCTCGTATAACTGATAAAACTGATGTTGCTGTTGTGTCGTCGGGCAAGACACTTCACTCATCTCTTTGTTTATGAATACGTTGTATTGTAAGCTGTTGTTTGGTGTCAGTATCAGAGAAAAGTCATAAATAATGATAAATACAAGAAACGTTTAGATAGAAGAGTGTATTTTTTCTTTAAATTATTTGCCACCGCTTGATTTCGTCTTTGGATTTATTGATTATTTTGTCTATAAATATTTTCAGAAGCTGCAGTATCACAATCATTTTCATTTTTTTAAAGACAAAACGAGGAACCTTTACCTTCATTTGTCCCACAATGGAGATTTTGGTCAATTTTGGTAAAAATCTTAAATTTAAAGATATAAATTCTAAACCTCTCCTGTAGTTTACTCACATAAATGCAAGAAAAATATATTAGATGTTTTTCATCATAATGTTTTCAAAAATAAGGCAGTTTATCAGTAAAAACAGTCACAGATTGTGACATATTTGGGACATTTAAATCTAAAAAATGGACAGAACAGGTTTAAATTTATTTTTGTAACATATTAGTCACACAAAAAAACAGAGTTTTTTTTTCTTATTCTTACAGCGTCTAATTTTTTCAGTAAATTAGATCTGACTAAAAATTACCCTAAAAATTAAAATTTAAACTTTTTTTTAACTTAAACTTAATAAATCAGGCTTACAATTACATATCAACAAATCCTTCTGTACTTTTTGTTCAAGATTACAGTTTGTTGTGTGTGGGATCTACTTTAAGGCTGATCTTTATGTCTCGAGGGAGAAAAATGCATTTTAAGAAAAAGTCCTTTGAAGTTACAATGTCCCAGAGAAATCTATGGATGAAGTGGATTGAATGGAAGAATAAAACACCTTTAGGAGCAGATTGGACACGTTTATCATTTCTGTATGAAAACTGAAATATTTTGAGAGAAAACTGACCAAAAAACAAGAAAGTGAAAGGAAAAAAAGGGGTTTTGCCTGAAGTGACTTACCTTAAATTCAGTTCTTAAACATTATTAACAAAACAGAAAAACACAAAGAACAGACACAACAACAACCAGAGAGACGAGGGGAAAAAGCAACTAAAGACATCCATATTAAATTAAGGAACAGACCATTCGATAAAAACGCCCCATTTTCTCCAAAGTGTGTCCAATTTGTCCATTTTTATATGATAATAAACAGCAATAAATATTTGAGAGTAAAATAAAAAGAAAAGAAAAACAAGCTTGCAGAATAAAATCCAAAACTAAAAACTATTGGTGGGAAAAATATCGATGTAAATGTCACTATAGTTGTCTGTGAAAATGAGGTCGATACATTAGTTTTTGTTGCAATGCTAAATATGCGTCTCTTAAAGTCATTTGCATACATACATTAAATATTTCATACAGTGATTTTAAACGACTTCAGAGTCCCATTAACAACCAAGTTTTTCCCATACATTTAAGAAAACATTATGCTAATTTTCCCCTCTTAATCCTGACTCATTGTATTGTTTTAAAGAGAACAATGTCCGAGCACTAATCCCTTTAAACAAGCCTGGCCTGGGACTGTGGAATTACATTTTCTCACAAATAAATGAGCACTGTTTTCTACTATTTTACACATAAAGATGATTTGGGGATTTGTTTTGTGGCATAAAACGTAGCTATTACTATTAAATGAGCTTCCAGTCGTCACAAGTTAATCAAATATTGCACCAAAAGTAAAATAAATCGTGACTTCAGATGAATTTACGAGATTAAATAAGTATGAAGTGTGTAAAATTGAGTGAAAACAAATGGAAAATGAGCATTAGAATGTGGTTGGTCCTTGTCGGTGGTCTGAAAATGCACATTAGGCAGATTGAAAAGCCAGATAAAAGAAAGTGGAGTGAATGGGGGGATTTGCAGAAATGCTCGTCTAATTAAACCCTCATCCTCTTTCAGGGGACTTTCACTTAATCTGGTTCCTGGGCCCGGCATTTAAAAAACTATTTAAAAGTAAAGTATTCAGACTTCCTGCTCCAAGACTAGGCCTAAACCAGGACTGGAACACGACACGGGACTGAAACGGTCAGCTCTAGCGGCGTGTTTCCATTGGTTCACTTTGGAGCAGATTGTGACGGTACGAAAGTGTCCGTTGTCTTAAAGTGCCTATGACTGGTTTGATGACTCATTTCACTAAAATGCAGTTAAGATAAATATATTTCAAATTCTGCTAAAAATCTTTACAAATTTAGCTTTTTTTTTAAGTTTTTTAATTTTACTTCCTGGTTGTAAATGATGACATCACACTGGGAAATTATCAAGAAACATCCTGTACACTGGACCAAAATTCATCTAAGGTCACAGATAGTTTTTTTAATTAAGAAAAATACATGTGAACATCTTTGTTGCATTTATGTTTAAAGGGTCAAAAAAGTAGTTTCTTTTGTGTAAATTATGCATAATCTTTGCCTCAATCAATTTGTTTACTTCCTGTTATTTTTTTCAACTTATTTTTCAACTTTTCTCCACAAATAGCGACCCGATTGACAGCACATTTTCTGACAATTTAAACCAGGCCTATTCAACTTAAGCCTTCTAAATGATCTGATTCTGATTATTTAAAACCATATATTTACTTTGTTCACTGGTTTAATTTGTGGTTAGTTAGTTTATACTTTTTTGGTCCTCAATCCTTTACTTTAGACCTTGTTTGGTCGCGCTTTATACCTTGTTTAATAGTTGTATCTTGATTCTGGTTCTGTATTGGACTGGTATTTTTGTAGAGTGATGTTAATATTGTAATGTAAGCATTTTGTATTTTTTGTATATTTTGTGCAACCCTCAGATTTTGTTAAAGTGGTGATGTGTTGTGCACCTTAGGCCCTCGGTAAAATGAGGTAGAAATGCCCTGGTTTCACTTCATTCAACAAAATAAAGGTGTTATCAGGTATTAATTCTTGTCAATTCCTAACAATTGTGTATTTATATGGATTTTGGCCCTTGTTTACAGTCTGGTTGCTAGGTAACAGCTGTAGAACCAGGAAGTACGGTTATACATTTTACAAAAACTGTCAAACTGAGGACAAAAAGGCAAAATGTTTAGTAAAATCTTATACAATTGTTGCGGCAATAGTTGCTCTGTGCTCTGTAAAGTTTGATTTATTAGTTGTGTGAAAACAAACCAAACTAAACAGGCCTATGCTAGGACTAAATCAGAACCAAACCAGGACTAAGCCACTAGATTTAAGTTAGCTAACCCATAGTATCTAAAGCACTCATGAATACAGTGACTTTGAAATAACAAAACACTGAAGGAAGTGTGCTGTCTGTTCAAGTCAATACAAACAAACGGCCCTTTGTGTTCACAGGAAGTCCCGCCCCCAACAGGTCTTTACATTAAACAGTGAGGCTCATTTACATAGATCAAGAATGTTTGCCCTTTTTGGACTTCTACAGCAGGAAATGAGATAATGAGGGCATCGCTGGTCACTATCAACAGAGCGTCACTAAAAAGGAAAGGATTAAGGAGGGATTAATGGGACTGAGTGGAATACAGGCGCATGCTGGGTAAAAACAAAAGGTGGAAAGGATTAGACCGGGTACACTGATCTATTATATCTATTAGATCTATTTCTTCTAAATGTCTAATATCTGTGGCATTGGATGATGGGTCAAATAAATAAGACCCATTACAGTAGATCAACTTGTCTTAAAGGTGCATTATGTAACTTTTGGGAAGGGTTTCCAATATAGACATGTCATTTGTACACATTTGATGCTCATAATGTTGTTCACTTTGCAACTCGGCTAATCTGAACGACTCCGGAGCCAGTTCTATGTGTTTTTTCCTATTGTTGTTAGCATTTGCCGTTAGCATTAGCCTGCAAAATATGCTAGTTATGAAAAAATGGAGAGTGTTTGGTTTGCATCGACCACGTTTAGGTGAGATCAAAGTCCTCATTGAGTATTTAAACTATTTGGTGTTTTGTTTTAGATCATATTTGGCGTGTAAAACTAGGATCTTAACTACAGACTAACTGACTGTAAGTTTAGATTTTGGATCATTGAGTTGCAATGGTAACCTCTAGTAATCAATGTTCAGTTCAAGCTCCATGTTGTGTGGGAAAATTGTACTAAAACACATATAAACTAATAGTGAACTTTTAAATCATAATTTGGTCATAAATACTTTGATAATTGGACTTTTTTGTATTTGTACTTTATCTAATGGTCATTTTCTTCCTAAATAATGTGAAAAAATCATTTTAAATCTAAGGTAATAACTTCTTTTTTTATGGTAATGGTCATGAAAGAAACAGGATAATGATTTGTGGTTGTGTATATGTCTATGTCTGACACACAAACATAGTTTAATTCTGCAAGAAAACCAGACCAGTGCTGTGTTTTATATTACTTTAAATATTACTTTTCAAAATTCAGAGAAAACATGTCCTAACAAACAACATGTAGAGTTCTGCGCATTATTAGGTCCACAATTATACCATTCTATGTAACTGTAAACACTTTCATCTATGAATTTTATTGCCCTGGATTTATATTTATATTTTTCTATTAGAATTTTGTTCTTTTTCCAGTTACAAGATGGCCGCAGCAACTGACACGACAACAGAATCTATGTCCTCGCTGGCCCTTCTTATAACACAATGTTTTGGATGTTGTGTGCTTCTGGTAAGAATCTAAACATCCTCTTTTACATGTTATTAATGAGAAGAATAATGGAGATGTTTTTGCTTTGAATACTCCATAGTATGGCTTTAAACTTTCCACCAGGTCAAGTTACATGTTGAACCGTGGAGATAGTAAAAAGTTTTATTGAGGTATTTTAATTTGAAGGAATATTTACATCTGAATAAATGTAACATAGACACGTTTAATGCCAGTTTGAGTAACATTCCTTGCAAAACAATATCATCTCTACAAGAAGAAGGTTTCAGATCCTTAAAGTCTATATGACAGGTTCTAATTTTTCTCTAATACTGACATAGTTTGGTGGGAGGGCACCTGTGGTAAATATTTATCATAGGTGACATCTGTGAAGTAGCAGATTGTGAAGAAAAGTTTAAAAATAAAAGTTTAAAATGACAGAAAGTAGCACTGAGTTCTAAAATGGAATCCCTCTGTGATGTCATCAAAAAGCGACATACAGTTGAAAATAAATAGACAGTTAACACTCGACTGAAACATTTTTTCTGACAGTTTAATCGGTCATTCAACAAAATAAAGGTGTGATCAGGTATTATAATTTGTCAAATCATAACTATTGTGTCATTTATATGGATTTTGGCCCTTGTTTTCAAAATGGTTGCTAGGTAACAGTTGTGGAATTATCTCTAACTATGTCATATTTGCTGCCCATGACCAACCAGGAAGGAACATTATAAACGTTACGTAAATAGTCAAACTGGGGACAAACAGGAAAAATATTTAGTAAAACCTTAAATATAATCATCTTCACTACATTTTAGTGAGTTGTGACGTCTAACCTGTCATATACACTTAAACGTAAAAAACTTTGATTGATTTTTCCCCAAGATCCAGGCTGAAGATCTGGGAGATTAATGCAATTTCCGTCCTGGTGCGTTCAACCCAACTATTGTCTCGATTTGAACAGATTTGGAACAATTATTTCCAATGAAAAGCCTATTACTGATTCGCAGAAGCGTGTAATTCCTATAGACGGCCGACAATAACTGGATTTCTTTGCAATTTTCAAGCCGGACTCTGGTGCACTGTTTCTCATTCAGCGAAGTCATAATCATTAACCTGTGCTAAACGACCCAAAGACAACTGACTTTTCATTAACTTTGAAAAGGTATTTTACAGCTGCACTCAGGCTAAAAGCATGTGTGAACTGTCCACATTTAGAACCAGTGCTCTTCAGGTTAAACGTAGGATTCATATGAACAAATCAGTAGGGCTGTAGTCGACTAAAGAAATTCTTGGTCGACTAAAGACCTGCCCGATCGACCGATTAGTCGACTAAAAGGGAGTGTAGTAAAAATATACCAAAACTATAAAGTATCTGTCTGTATCTCTCCCAAACTGCACTCATTAAGACCACAGCTGCAAAGGATTCATGTTAAAACAACTATTTATACAGAAAAGTAACAAGAAACAGAAAATGTATATGTTATGTTATGTTATGTTATGTTATGTTATGTTATGTTAATCTCCATACATTAATCACTCCATATCTTCTCATTTTTGCTTCTGTTAGGACTCTAATCTTAATAAAACTATTAGTCGACTAATCAAAATCTTGGTTAACTAAGACTCCATCGACCGATTAATTGACTAAAGGACTACAGCCCAACAAATCAGAATTTCAATCATGTTTTATTCAGTTACATATTAAATAAGTCAGTATTTATAGCTGTTGCAATTTCTGTTCAGCATTTAAAATAACTTGACTAAATTTGACATAAACAGCAGAGAGCGGCCTACTTTTACCGCAAATTTGTGCACTTTTTTCTCAAATACATGGATATAAATCAAGTACAGCCACTTTAAACTTTACTTTCTGGTTATAATTCAACTGCCTTCCTCCAACGTTAGCTTGCAGTGAGAAAACAACAAAAAACGCACATCCAAATCAAGTAAACGCTAACATTCGGATGAATATTCAAAATCGAAGGCACATTTTTTCGCGGTGTAAAAGCTGCGTGTGTTTCCCATTAATGAACTCGTCCTAATCACAGCCGAGGAATGTAGTTGGAGCGCTCTGTCAAAGCCTCTCTCTCTCAGACGCTCACACAAAGAGACCATTGTTCGGCGGCCGCTCTTGAAACGCTCCCTCTCGCTCTCTCCCCCCCGTCCTCTCTCCCCCGCTCGCTCTCTAAACCCGGTCCAGACGCCTCAGATCTCGTCTTTCCCTCGTCTGCTCGACTGTTTGCATTCACTCACGTTGCTTCTGTGCCTGTGCAAAGAATATTTCCACACCGACAGAACCGAAAAACATTGTCTACGCTTGCAATTAGTGGCAGACAGCGAGAAGATAAGTGTATGGATCACATAAAACAGTGCAATAAAGAGTCAGTCGTAAAATGTTTGATTGTTGACACAGGTACAAAAGTACAGTAGAGAACAGTAGATCCAGGGGCTGCTTGCTGACTCATTAAAGATGCTTTTCCAGCGATAAGAAAAAGACTTTGGAAATGTATTTACTTACAGAATGTAGAATAATAACTACAATCCATCTGGGTTTAGTTGATAAAACAGCTGTGTTTTAGTTTTCCCCTCATTTGATTGAGTTACTGATTTTTTATTTACTTTATTTTCTGATTCTGAATTAAAAAAATTGTTTTGTTATTTTCCGTGATCCATCAGAGTGTATTCAAAAAATGTTCACATCGAGTCAGTGTATTATAATGTAGAAAATGTATATAGCATTAAGACATCTTTTTGTTTGTTGCACAGTTTCTTCAGTATTTTATTATCATTGATTTGAGAAGGTAAAATCACACTCAATGCTGTGTTCTCTACTTTTCTCACTAAAACCAAGACTTAACTTAAAGGGGCTGTACCTGATTTTTACTGTTTTAAAAGTGGAAAAACAGCTTGTCCATGTACACGATTTTTTAGCATGTTATAAAGTAAAGCACAGATATATTGTTAAAGCATCTATTCGAGTGAAAATGAGTCCACAGCGCATTATCTGCATTTATTTATAAAGTGTTTTATTCTATACGAGAAGCAGGAAGTGCGCTGTTAGCATGCTCATGTTTGTTAGCTTTACCTGGGACGGCAAAACTCTATTTAGGATGCTGTGACTGCATTACGAAAGTGAGCGATACATGTGACTGCTGTAAAGAAGTTTTTTCTTGTTTTTTATAAGATTTGGATTCCAGGGAGTGAAATGATTAACTTTTACGACTTATAGCTGGCACCAATTTGCTGAAAAAAGTGTTTAATTCTGCAAATTATTTGTTGTTGCTCATGTTTTTAACTTTATTTCACATTTAGAGTGACTATATTTGGGATTTTCCCGCTTTAGAGTTACTGTTTATCATGATATTATCTCTAACAATATGTCGAACTTTAAAATGTGTTATCAATACAATAACTAAGCGTCTAGAACTCCATAATATATACAAAACAGGCAACAACATGTAACTGCAAATTCACACTTCTTCTCTGTAACTTCCAATCCCTTTATTATTGAACCGGGCGACCTCTGTCCTCCTGTAGACGCTGCACAGATCTGGAACAAAGCAAACCGCTGGGTGTGGAGTGCTTTTATTTTGTTTAGCAATCAGGTCAGAAGTGACAAGCTCGTATTAAAGTCCCAGTTGGAACATGCCTCTCCTCCTCCCTCTTTTATATCCAACAGAAAAGCCTATCGTTCACCGGGCCTGTCCTGGCACCTCAAGACCCGCCCAACACTCAATAATATAAACAAACCCAAGATTATTTCCTGTTATCCATTCAGAGCTTTATTGACTCAGAATTCAAAGCGTTTATGAAGGATTAGTGATTTTATATCGGAGGAAGTTGGTGTTCGAGTGTCGTGAAGTTGATTTATGGGAAAACAGAAAGAGGTTTTATATAACAGGGAAATGTAAACAACAGTAAACTAGAATGTTACGGGTAAATCACGCTGAAACAGAAGATCATCCAATAAATTCACTTTTCGGTCGGGCCTGGAATGTCCCACAGAAGGGCATTAAACTTCCCAATCTTGCTTTTTTTTTTCAAATACAAGTGCAGCGGAAAAACACCTTGAAAAACGCAAATTCTTACTGTAAGCAGGGACCTCTCTCCACGGATCTGACCTGTAAAAGTAAAAGCATGTAAAAGCATCTATTTAGGTGAAAATGAGACCACAGCGCTTTCTCTGCATCTATTTATTGAGCATTTTATTCTACGAGAAACAGGATGTGTGCCGTTAGCATGCTACTGTTTGTTAGCTTTACCCGGGATGACCCTGGGCTCAGAAACTTGTGAAAAGTGCGTATGAATTGAATGAATATTTGGGATCCTGGGACTGCGGAAAAGCGTTCATGCAGGACACATCTGCAGATCTTGACAAGGTCTTAGTCAGGACGGTAGCTGGAGTATTTTACCTGTTGTGCATATTTCGGGGGGAAATGGAGCTCAGAGGAACCCTACCTAGACACGAGAAGAAACATGCAGACTCCACACAGGCCCACTCTGGTCTGGGAGTTCAACCCGTGACCTTAGTGTACCAGTGGCTTATCTACAAAGAGACAGAGACATTTAGATGAGGAGATATAGGGCAGTTTGAGGAGAGTAACAGTCCTCAGGTAAAACCTCGTGTCCAGGTGAAGCAGGTGAACTACAGAGACACAACAGGAGCGCCCTCTGCCTCGCCCTCACTCGAGTTTTTTTGAGTGTTGTTTCAGTCGCTGATAAGGCCTCCAAGTATTTCCTCTTGAAGATTTTCTGCTGCATTTGGTGTAAGAGCTCTGCAGCTTTGGAAAGATCCATAGTTAGCTACTTGTATATTTGGAAAGTTCATTCTGTCTTCTTGTAAATATTAAACTTGTGAGTTTCTTCTAATAAGACAGTTGTAAAAAAGCTATAAGCTCATTTACCTGACATGTTTCGGTGCTGACAAAGGCGGAAGTCCTCCTGCATCCATGGTAACCAAAAAAAAAAAAAAAAAATAAACTATAAAATATAATTTAAAAAATTAATAATAATAATAAATGATAAAATATAATCCATACATAAATAAAGTAAAATAAAGCAGATAAAAATAAAATAATACAATAAAGCAAAATAAATAAATTGTGCCAAACCTGAAATGTTCTTGTCAGTGGTACGGAGACAAGCTGACACCAGAAAAGTTACTTAGCGCACCTTAAAGTGTCTCTAAATAAAACTGATACCACGTTTTACCCGTCTGATGCTCTATCTAATCTAAGCTGCTGCAATAGAGTCCAGAGCTGGCACTTTCAAAAGACAAATTGGCTCGATGGATGTATGTGTCTGTTTGATATTGCTGTAATTGGACACGGAACATTAGCATCTGGGGTTAGCCACATTAGCTGTGTTCACCGCTAAGGTCCACGCACACATTTCACACTGATGGATGGAGACCAGACCTGAACCTCTGTCAGAACTGCACCTGGAACCGATCTCCGCATTCCTGCTCCGTCCGCCATCTTGGATTCTAAAAATAAAACGTGTGTGGAGCTGTTTACGTTGGAATTTAGCGTAAAACTACACTCAGAAAAGTGTATTTGTTTTTATTCCACCCAGAGAAGAAACAGCATTTGCTATAACTGAAAAATGAAAATCAAAAGAAAGACTCATGGGATCAGATCTAATTGCAGTAATCATGATGCTTTCAGAGCTGTTTCAGAGCTGTTTTGCGCACACAGCAAATTGAAATTGGGTCTTTACCATTGGATTAAACCTGGATTTAAACCTGGACGGGACTGGAACCAAAACCAAGTCTACATCAGGATTAAACTGGGATCAAAACAGGACCAAACAAGGACAAACGTAAACGCAAAAAGGCAAACATTTCAATAGAGTCAAGCAAATCCACAAATTTTTCATTAAGCACGTGATCGGTTTTGGGCAGAAAGACCACTGGCGCAGGACCAAACTACGTATACATCAGGACTTTTCCAGGTTCTGACTTGTAAATTCACACTGGAACAGCATTTCAACTTGAAATTCCTTTTTTTTTCAACTATCAAAGTATTTGTTAGAAAATTATGATGGGAAAGTCAAGCTCCCTATTAGTTTGTATGTGTTCTTTAGTAGAATTTGACAACACAAGATGGCTGCCAAAGCTGGACAACAACTTGGAAACATTTTAGAACCCCGAGTTTGGCTTTACCCTGTGTTTGGATAAAGTCTAACATCCGAAAGTTAAAATATTGATTGTCCTTGCAGAAGCACAGTTGTCAACATGAGAGAGATCTGTTTGCACATACACTCAACAAAAATATAAACGCAACAGCTTTGTTTTTGCTCCCATTTTCTCCCATCTGCCTTGAACAGTGATAACTACGATTCATCCGTGAAGAGAACACCTCCAAAAATCCCAGACGCCATTGAGCATTTGTCCACTCAAGTCTGTTACGACTACGAACTGCGTCAGGTCCAGTCCCCGATGAAGACGACGAGCAGATGAGCTTCACTGAGACGCTTCATGACAGTTTGTGTAGAGTTTCTGTATTTAGCTTTGCAAAGTGATTGTTGCAGCAGCTGTCCGGGTCTCAGAGGATCCTGGAGATGAGTGTGCTGATGTGGAGGTCCGGGTCTGGTGTGGGTTACATTGTGGTCTGAGGTCGGTTGGTTGTGATGCAAACTCTTTGAAACACTTCTGGAAACATGCAACATCTGTGGCATCGCGCTGTCATAAAGCTGAACATTTCAGAGTGTCCTTTTATTGTGGTCAGCTTAAAGTGCCTCTGACAGGTTGGACGACTAATTTCACAAAAATGCAGTAAAGATAAATATATTTCAAATTTTGTTAAAGTACTTGACAAATTTAATCATGGTTTAGCAATTTTTTTTTTTTTTTTTTTTTTTAAAGTTTTACTTTATGGTTGTAAATAATGCCATCACACTAGGAATTACCTAGTAATTAGCAACCATCCTGTACACGGGACCAAAACTAATTTAATGTCACAGATTTTTTTATTTTATAAATAAAAATAATACATGTGAAAGCCTTTATTTTGTTGAATCAATGTTTAAAGACTCAAGAAAAGTTGTTTCTTTTGTGTAAAATATGCATAACCTTTGTGTCCTCAGTGTGATGTCTGTTTACCTCCTGTTATTTTCAACATATTTGTAACTTTTCTTCACAAACGGCTGCTTGATTGGTGTAAAACTAAACTGTATATGTACAACTGGTATTAATACGCCAAATAAACTCAAAGTGCGTATGATGATTTTCACGATTTTCTAATTTTAAGGCACATCTGTACAATATTCATGCTGTCTAATCAGCATCTTGATATGGCTGGATTATCTTGGCAAAAGTGAAGTGCTCACTAACACAGATTTAGACAGATTTGTGCATAATATTTGAGAGAAATGGGTAGGGCTGTAGTCGACTAAAGACCTTCCCTATCGATGTGGCAAAACTATGAAGTATCTCTCTCTCTGTATCTGACCCAAACTGCACTCGAAAAACCACAACTGCACAGGAGTTCATGCTAAAAAATAACAAGTTATGCAGAAAAGTACTAGGAAACAGTATTTCTGTGTTAGAGATGTATAAATTAGATTAAACTCATGATTCACTCCAAAATCTTTAGCTAACTCACTCCATATCTTCACTGATTTTACTGTTTTTATCGTATAAATCCCTTTAATAGAAATAAATGAATAATAAAATAATCAGTCGACTAATAAAAATGTTGGTTAACTAAAACACCGACTAAAAAACTAAAAGACTAAAAGACTACAGCCCGAGAAATGGGTCTTTTGTGTTTATAGAAAGTGTTTTATAACTTTGAGTTCAGCAATGTGTTGTGTTTATAGTTTTGTTTTGTTCTTTTTGCAACTGCTTGTTGACTTAAACATATCTGGCATCATAATAATAGTATGTTTTTATTATGGGGCAACGTTTTTTTAGATTACACATAATTTCTAAGGATAAACAAAGGATAAATTCCCACTTTGAATTTTAACCATCTCAGCTTTGGTCATTTATCTCTGTGATTAATTTCTCATCACATTCACTTCTATCTTGAAATAAACACAGACGTACACTTTCTTCTTGCATTTGAATCCAGTTGTCCAAAATCCCCCATTGTCACTCTTGGCTGAAAGTCTGCTCCAAACCTGGCAACCCTCGGAGCCCGGTAACCTGAGCACATCTCCTCGGAGCCAGGACACACCCGACACATGATGTTCCTTTGTGTTCAACCCAAAGCTAAAAATACCACCACTCACAGAACACGTACGTATACAGTGACCCAGAAACGAAAACAATGACTGACAGCTACCTTTGCGGTTTTCAAAATGTGGTACGCGTACATTAGTGCTACAGAGTGGTAGAATTTATCACAGAGGCTAATTTAGAGCTAGTTATAGTTGTTTTTTTTTTTTATCTATTTTTCCCCCTTCATTGATTATATGGTGTGTTTTTTAAATCAGAATTATGGCCAACACTTTGTAATAACTACACTTTTAATAGTTTTAATAAAGTATGAACAAAGATTTAATTCATAGCAATCAAACAGTTTAAATAAGAATGATTCAGACTTAGTAACTGCTTTATGAAGGTTTATGTAGTGTAGTTATTATTATAAAACAGTACAGAAATATGCAAAAGTAAAATCTGAAATGGTGATATATACTGATAGCTTGTTTTATTTGTGTAATACAAAAACTACTGTCAAAACAGATTATTATTCCCACTACTATTTATGCTGTTACTGCTCACATGACCAAAGATTTTCTACTTCAAAACAAAAAAAAAGTACTATATTATCTTTACACATACATTGTCTCTATTAGGGCTGGATGATATGGCAAAAGAAAACAAATCACTTTTTTAAACTTGATTTTCAATTATTTTGCTTAAAGTAAAAAAAAGAAAAGAAAAAAAAAGATAATAATCACATCCAATATTAGGTGTTTTTCCACTGTAGGAACCTTTGACAGTTGTTATTTTTGAGTTCCTGTCCCCATTTGGTGCACGTTCACACAGAGAGGGAACCAAGAACTGGAACACACATGGGGGACTTTTTTAGCTCCTGCTCTGGGGCAAGTGCTTTTCAGTCAGAGCAGGAACTTTTTGTTTAAACAAGTCCATTTACAACATGAAATTTATGGTGAAATACAGTATGTGCCTTTCATTTTCTGACAGGCACATTTTTGATGCGAAAGAGAAATAACTTACAGTAGCTCCAAAAGTAAATAGTGACTAAAATAGGAATAGGTAGATTTACAGGATCTTTTCTTCTTTCTGCTCCTTTTCAATCGTGACGGTACATAGATTTTTTTTTAATTGACATTACAATATTACATAAATAAATATGCACAATTGAAATGACAAATTTAAAAAGCAAAAGAAAAAAAAGGAAAATTCTGAACAAATGCATAATTTTTTTATTTTGAATTTCATTGTTTGTTTGAGCTCTTTATTGACTTAATTTCCAGGTTCAACTCAAAAGGAGCAGACTGAAGGAAAAATACTTTTCTAATTACAACTTAATATTATAAATTAATTGTCAGTTTTCATATTGCTGTTAGCCTTTAAACATGCTCTTGAGTGCCTTAAATTTGCCATCTCAAAAAGTTTCTCATTCATTCTATGACCTGTGTTATCAGATCACCAGCATATGATGCCAGCGCTATGTACAATCTAGTGAAGTTAGCACCGAAAAGACTGAAAGTCAGTGTGCGGATTTGCTACATCAGGTGTCGTGTTTAGAGGCAGAAATGCTCAGTTTATAAATGATTTAAGGACTAAAAACAGCAGAACTTTCTCAGATAAATGACATATGAATTCTGGAAATACGTCAGAAAATCCCGGAAGTTCAGCAGGAAGTGTGTTTGACGCTCTGACGGGGGAGGATTTTCTAATAAACATTCTTCAAAACAGCGTGAATGCAACTGAATGCAACTTCAGGTGTGTTTTTGATGACAGAACATTGTTAGAACATGGTTTAAAGCTCAAAAAAGTCACTATAGCAGTGTCCTTTAACACAAAAAAAAAGTCAAATTCCAAACCTTGCTCCAAACCATGTGCTTTTTTTGACACAGGGTTGACTCTGGACCTCTCCTTTAAATAACTTCACGCTGAACATTGACGATTAGACACGACTGAACCTCAAACTTGATTTATTGCCAGCTCTACTCCCACTACGCACTGAACGAAAGACACCTCGGTTAGATAACTGCGCGGTGAGAACCATCTACAGACATGATTAAAGCAGCATGACGTTTAAGAAAAAACACGGTTTCCCTGTCTCTGTGTGGGGCCCGCGAGACACGCTGAAATTATACGAGAAAAAATGAACACGTAGAAACTTAATGACACGGTACACGGTGCCAAGATTCACTTTCCACCTGCATTTGTCTGTCAACTGTGGGTGCTTCGTCAGACCTGCCCAAGACAAACGGGGGAAGACGAGGAGTTACGCTTCAGGTTTTCACGCAGGAATCAACTCGTCAAAACTGGAAAGATGAACTGTCATTTTTTTTTACTGGGCCCTTTTAAAGCTTTTGTAACACTGAGCAGTAAACCAGGTCAAGACGCCAACGTTTTGATGAACTGCTTAGTGTTTTTCATGATTTAGATGGGTTTTAGACCTGATTTGATTCTTTATTTCTGGTTTAGTCCTGCTTGAGTCCAAGTTTAGACCTTGTGTTGTTTTGGATCTGGTTAAATGCTCGTTAAGTCCCTCTTTAGTCCTGGTTTAGTCTCTGTTTGATACCAGTTTTATACCATGTCCAAGTTTCAATCTTTTGTTGTCCTGATATTTGTTCCAGTTTGGTCCCAGTTTAGTCCTAGTTTAGCATCAGTTTCACATCAGTTTTAGACCATGTTTAAGTCCAAGCTTCATTCTTGTGTTGTCTTGACCTGGTTTTGTTCCAGTTTAGTCACGGTTTGGACCAGGTTTAGTCCATCAGTTTGCGTTTGTTCTGGTTAAATCTTGTTTCGGGTCGTTTTGTCCTGGTTTAATCCGGGTTTAGTCCTGATTTAGTGTCTGTTTTACATCGGTTTAGACCATGTCCAAGTCCATGTTTCAATCTTGTGTTCTCCTGACCTACTTGTTCCAGTTTAGTTCCAGTTTAGTCCCAGTTTAGTCTCTGTTTTACACCAGTTTTAGACCATGTCCAAGTCCAAGTTTCCGTCCTGTGTTGTCCTGACCTATTTGTTCCAGTTTAGTCCCATTTCAGTCCTGGTTTAGTCTGTTTTACACCAGTTTTACACCAAGCCCAAGTGTGAACCTTGTTGTCCAGACCTGTTTGGTTTAGTTCCAATTTACTCCTGGTTTAGACCTTGTTTAGTCTCTGTTTTTTTTTTTTTGTTCACTCTGGGTTTTAATCTGTTTAAATACAGTTTCTGGTGGTTTAGTCCCGGTCTAGTCCTAGTTTAGTCTCAGCGTAAGTTTACTCCTAGTGTTTTCCTTGTTTAGTCCTGATTTAGTCCTGGTTTAGGTCTAGTCTAACCCTTGCATTCATCGAGAAAATGTTTTTAAAAAATCCTTTTAGACTTGCCTACTTCTCTATTCTCTGTTCTGTCTCTTATTTCTTCACAAAATATTGAGCCATAACAGGATTAATCACACTTATTTATACAGTACTTCTGCCTGCAAAACCATTCAAAGCGCTGAATCAGCTGACTGGAACTGCAGCTCTTTTGGTGATTGCAAAACAGCTTCTGACACAGATACAACACACAGATAAAGTGAGTGTTGATGACAAGACAATGGAAAATATACGGTCTTTTAAAGCTAACTGTGGGCAAGTCAACAGGTATGGCAGCCTATAAGGGACATACCTCTGTCAGTGACTCATTCCAAGAAGCCTTAAGTAACATTTTTACCATATTCTTTGTAAACATTTCCTGACGCCGACCCGAAGACAACTCTTCTGATAAATCTTGGCTCTTTTTTATATTTGGTGACATGAAATGATTTTTTATGTGATCGTGCTTCCCTGTTTCAATAAAAAGGAAGGGAAAAAAAGAAAAAAGAAAGCTTTTGTGTCTTTTTACTGGCAGTGTATTTTTTCTAGAGACCTGCAGGGGGAGCGCTGTTGCTGAAGTGACTTAGTTCTGCTTTAAGTTTAAAACACAATGTGAATTTGTGACATTTTATTTAGTGTCTAATTTCTCTTGTTGGTCAATGATGTTTGTCTAAGTCTAATTAAGGCTGTCAATTTTCTTGATTTGAAACTATAAGATAACTTTTGACAACATCCAAGTATTTCAAGTTATTATCTTCATTGATCAAGGCTATTTTTTATCCAAGTTGAAGTCTAATGAAATGAAACATTTGTCACATTGTTTTACTCCTAAATTGCAGAATATTCTCTCTCAAATAAAAGAGGTTTACAAAATATACATTAAGTTTTTAGAACACTAAATTAATATTGATTTTTTTCCTAATTTAACCCATTTAGGAGTTGGATGAGTGGAACTAAACTGGGACTAAACCTAGAACAAGGCTAAACCCGGACTAAAAGAGGACTAAATCAACAGTGGCGGTAAGTAAAAAAGTACAAAAGTAAAAGCACTACTACTACTACAGTAAATGTTTTTGGTATCTGTGCTTAAATTAAGTAGATTTTATTGTGAATACTGAAAAGTAAAAAGTACTTTCCGTTGGGTTTGAGTGCAGATTTTTGGCACATTCATGATGACAACTGTAAAAGTTTTGAGTTCAGGTTTTGGCTTTGAGTAAACAAAAAAATCAGTTGAGAAATTAATAAAAAAGATAAATTAATAAATTAAGTCTTAATGTGAAAAGGCTGCAAGAAATACTTTTTTCTCTTTTCTCTAAAAGTACAATTTGAAACATGTACTTAAATACTTTTACTTAAGTAGACTTTTGTGATACAGTTTACTTTTTTGCGTCTGTATCTGTACTTTTACAAACAAAACGGAGCACTTCTTACATCATTTCAAATCAACTCTACATCAGGACTAAATCGTGATCGAGCCAGGACTTTTTCACATTTAAAAGAGATAATAATTAGTTTTATATTGTACATTTTCCATGGCAACAGTGTTCGTTTTTATCATTTTGAAACCCACAGACAGCGGAGAACCATATTGCACATTTAAATTGCAACTTTATCCAACCACATTATGCACGTTATCCACATCATTATGACATTGTGCAGCCACATTTCTAATGAACATGATTTGTAAGTCTGTGTGGGAGTCTGTCAAGTCCTGGTTCAGTGCTGGTTTGTTTTATGCTTCATGGTTTATTTCTAGAACTAGCTGAGAACTGGTCTTTGTCAAGGCTTTTGAACATAACCTGCTCTGAGATTTTTAAAGGGGACGTACACTATTTCACTAAATCAACTTTAATGAGCTTTCAATCTTGTTACGACAGTGTTTCCTCATCATTATTTTACTCAAAGTTGTATTTTGATTGATTCCTGCCTGTTTGTGTTACTCCTGTTTTGTCCTGCTAAGGCAGCTTAATTTTGCCAACGTGCAACAAACAAGAAGTAATACAAAAGGCTCTAACAACATCTGCAGAACTGGACCAGGTCTAAACCAGGACTAAACCAGCACTAAGCCCTGTCTAAACTCTGTCTAAACCAGGTCTAAACCAGGTTTAAACCAGGTCTAAACAGGTCTAAAACACAAGTAAATCAGGGCTAAATCAGGACTAAACCTGGTCTAAATCAGGTCTAAACCAGGTCTAAACCAGGACTAAACCAGGTCTAAACCAGGCCTAAACCAAGACTAAACCAAGACTAAACATAGTCTAAACCAGGATGAATTAGGACAAAACCAGGGCTAAACCAGGACTAAATCCAGACTAAACCAGGTCTAGAAAAACCCAATAGATAAAACATTTTCTATAATTTTGGCAGATGGGTTGAGGGCCAGATCATATCCTTTGGAGGGCCTGATTTTGCTTACGGGCCTTAAGTTGAAGAGCTCTGATTTAGATTATTTGATAAAGTAAGACTCAGAGTGAAACATGTTGGTTCTAAAATGTCACATAGACATTTTTCAAAATTAAAAACACATAAGTGACAATCTGATGTTTGTTTTGGTGAAACACACAACAACAGTTACACTTAAAAATTCTGCAGTTTTGAACAGGTAGTCAAAATGTATTTTATTAAGCTGTTTTAGCTCAATACTGCAGACTACAATGAACAAAATGTCAAATGATGCTCTTTCAATCTTACAGTTCAATACTAAGTCAGTGAAAAAGCACTGTGTGTCTCCTTTAACGTATTTTATGACCCAGTAGCACTCCATCTTTCACAAACTTAATCAGACGGTTTATTCTTAGTTTAGATCTGGCTTAGTCCAAGTTCAAACTATGTCAAATCAAAGTTTCCATGTTGGGCTTGTATTGATTTTGAACCATTTGTGATTGTAGTTCAGCTCTGATATTGCACCACGATGCACAAACAACTGTCTGGGATTGTCTCATACAGTTGTTTCCACATGTTTCTCCAATCTCCGCCCACTTTGAACGATTTTCTCAGTCTTAATAACGCACCGTGACAGAGAATCAACTGCCTGCGCTCGTGTCAGGCAGCTGTTTTCCGATGATTCTGAGTGAACAATCAGTGCCTGCTGGAGGAAAACTGCTGTCTCTGTCAGTAGCTTCTCTTTTTTAGTGATTACGCAACTAAAAATGCATTGCACAATTTTTCCCTCAATTATCTGCCATAAATATACACTACATAATATAAAGAAACACAAATTAAAATTAAGTACAGGCCCTTTAACCGTGGTTTTGTTGTTTTTTGTCTTTGTTTTGTTCAGGTTTAGACCAGGTTTTTGACAAATACAGTGCTGGTTTGGTCCAGCTAACCCGGGTCCTGATTTATATAATTTCTGGTTTAGTCCTGGTTTAAATCTGTTTTAATCCTAGTTTATCCTGGTTTAGCACTTGTTTAGGCTTGGTGTAAAAATTCAAAATGCTTCACAGAGAAACAATGGATGTTTAGTCCTGGTTTGGTGCTGTTTTGTCCTCTGGTTTAGTTCTGGTTTAGCTCTGCTTTGACTTGTTTTAGTTCTAGTTTAGTCTTGGTTTCATCCTGGTTTAGGCCTGGTTTAGGCAGGTTAAGGTACATTTGTACACTGTAATTCAAAGTGCCTTACCGACCAAGAAACAATGGATGTTAAGTCCTGGTTTAGTCCTGCTTTAACCCAGGTTTAATCTTATTTAAATTCTAGTTTGGTTGAGATTTAGTCCTGATTTTGACCTAGTTTATTCCTTAGTTTATCCATTTGGCCCTGGATTAGCTCTGGTTTAGTACTTGTTCAACTTGTATTTGCTCAAACCTGTCTTAGTTCTTGTTTAGACCTGCTTTAACCCTGATTTAGTCTTAGTTTAGTCCTGGTGTGGTCGAGGTTTACGCCTTATGCAATTAAGGCAATTTTCTTTGTAGAGCACATATTGTACACAAAGAAATTCAAAATGCTTTACTGACCGAGAAATTATTTTAGTGCTGGTTTAGTCCTGTTTAGTCCTTCTGGTTTAGTACTGGTTTAGGGCTGGTTTAGTACTGGTTTAGTTCTGTTTTAGTGCTAGTTTAGCTCTGCTTTAATCTTTGGGTCAGTCTTTTGGGTTTGGTCCAGTCCAGATTTTGTGCTGGTTTAGTCTTCGTTTAGTCCTGGTTTAGTGCTGGTTTAGTCCTTTTTTAGTGCTGTTTTAGTGCTGTTTTAGTCCTGGTTTAGTTCTGGTTTAGATCTGGTTTATTCCTGTTTTAGTGCTGTTTTAGTGCTGGTTTAGTTCTGGTTTATTCCTGTTTTAGTGCTGGTTAAGTTCTGGTTTATTCCTGTTTTAGTGCTGGTTTAGTTCTGGTTTATTCCTGTTTTAGTGCTGGTTTAGTCTCTGGTTTAGTCCTATTTTAGTGCTGGTTTAGTCTTGGTTTAGTCCTGGTTTAGTGCTGGTTTAGACCTGGTTTAGGGCTGGTTTAGTCTCTGGTTCAGTCCTGTTTTAGTGCTGATTTAGTCTTGGTTTAGTCCTGTTTTAGTGCTGGTTTAGTTCTGGTTTATTCCTGTTTTAGTGCTGGTTTAGTCTGTTTTAGGGCTGGTTTAGCCATGCTTTAATCCTTTGTTTAGTCTTGGTTTTGTCCAAATTTACTTTAGTCTTGGTTTAGTCCTGGTTTAGTGCTGGTTTAGACCTGGTTTAGGGCTGGTTTAGTCTCTGGTTCAGTCCTGTTTTAGTGCTGATTTAGTCTTGGTTTAGTCCTGTTTTAGTGCTGGTTTAGTTCTGGTTTATTCCTGTTTTAGTGCTGGTTTAGTCTGTTTTAGGGCTGCTTTAATCCTTTGTTTAGTCTTGGTTTTGTCCAAATTTACTTTAGTCCTGGTTTAGTCCTGGTTTTAATCCAGTTTTAGTCCTTGTTTAGTTTTGGTGTTGCAAGTTTATTTGAATTACTTTCACAGATCAAGAAAAGATGGATGTTCAACCCTGTTTAGTTTAGTTTAGTCCAGGTTTAGTGCTGGTTTAGCCCTGGTTTAGTTCTAGTTTACACCTAGATGATGCCATAATCTTAAAACAAAAGTATCCAACTGAAATTCAGCTTTACTACACGCCTTGTAATTATAAAACTCCATTGATAATTCCAGCTGGTCCATGTCTTGTGTTGACGCACTTCTCTTCTGTTGTCGCTGAACCGGTTTCGCGTCAGGATGAGTCACTCCTTTTAAAACGCCGAGGAATCTTCTTCTTAAACGATTTGATCGATAAGACGTGCGAGAGTTAGTGCCAAGAACGCACCTATGTGAACGCTATCTGCACATCTGTCCTAAAAAGTCCCTCAAAACAAAACAAAAAACGCTTAAGTAAATCACTGCAGCCTCACGAGACACTGAGACGCGGCTTGGGAATTTATACATAAATAAATAAATGTTCGCCAAGACAAAAAATACACTCGGAAAACATTTCAAAAGTTTGTTGAAATCAAGCCGTTTGAGCAGCGTCATATATACATTTCTGAGCTCAAATTGTTCCAAAGGGAGAAGTTATAACAATATATACACAATTATTTACACATAATATGTATAATTTCTTCTTGCTTGGGTTGTTAAGGCCTATTGAGGTCTGGCCACCTCCCTCTCAGAGCTGTGAAGTACTTAATTTGCTTTTGACTAGGGCTATAATGATTACTCGACTAATGGTGACTATAAAAACTATAACTATACTATAATAAACTATAATAATTGATAATCATAATCATTAATTGGACTATACAGACTAATTCAAAAGACCTTTTATAACAAAGACAGCAAAATTTTGAAACCAACATGTCAAAAAAGAATAAACAATTACTGATTTCCATTAATAATACACTCATAAATATTCTATATCTAGAAGCCTTCAGTGACCATAAATACACTATTATTTGGTTAGAAATGTGTTTAAAAAGTCTTAATTTACAATATAAATAATCGTTTGATGAATCGACTTATTAATCGACTTAAAAAATAATCTCAGACTAGTCGACTACTAAAACAAATAATTGACAGCTTTACATTTGACATATTTCATTTCTGCCAAGATTGTTTCTTAGACCATTTCTATTTAAAGAAGCTGTTTCTTTCTGAACTAAAATTGCCTCCTTCACTCCACTTTCTGTTTGAATTTTATGTTGTTGTTTTTATGTTGTTGTTTTTTTCAAGGTAATAACAAATAAACACCGAACACGACCAGAGAGAGAATAACAGACTTGTCTTTAAGTCTTTCAAATTTGTTCATGTTCAAATTTAGTTCAAATATGATTTTATATATTTTTTATTTTTCTATTTTCCGTAGAGTCATTATAATGTCAGTCCAGTCCTTAATTGTCGGTCCATTTCTTTGTAATGGCCCTCTTCCCCGCCACCAAAAGTATGCGCCAAATACATCCAAAGATTGTACCCATGGAAAGAGTTTTGAGGCCCAAATCCATAGTTCTGAAATCCAGTGTGATGCACTGGCAAAAACATTCTGGATTGCTTTGTTAATCCCAGACCAATATTTCAATAGGACAGTCCCAAAACACGTGGTTATGATGGGCCACTTGGCACTTGGCAACCACAGTTTCTCCTGCAGTTAGTATTTCCTTGTGAACAGTGAGCACTTTGACAAAAAAGTGACACATAATTCCAAACATGTGATTTGTTCGTCCTCCATTGAAAAGTACATATATTTTCCCATTCCTCAAATGTCAAAACAAAATAATCTTTTCTTTCCAACTTATTTTGAATCTATGTAGCTCTCTCCACTTTCTAATAAAAGTAAAATCTATTATCTGTTATTTGTGGCTTTTAAATGAATATGCACGGCTGTCTGTAAACCTGAACTAGCTAGTTTGTGCAGATTATTATGATGACAGTAAATACCATTGTTTTTTTTTACATTCTGTGTTTTTACATTTTATTTTCAATTATTCAACAATTACAACTTTTAACTTTGTGTAAAAATGTAATACTGCACATGCTGTTGTTGTGTCCTGACACTTTGACACAGGAAAAGTGTAAGAAAAGTATGCACCTGTCCTTTTTCTACACTTTAAGACATTCGGTTTCCTTTCAAAGCTCGTCTGCAGCTTTTACTGTTCTTTATTTTCAATGACCTTAAGTATTTTAACATTTATAACTGCTAACTGTCGAAAATGCCCTGCAAACAAAGCTCAGACGAGCTCAGACCTGCTCCTGCGGTCTGTCCCGAGTTTAGATTTAGACTTGTCTGCTCCTGTCGCCCGCCTTTTCCTTTTCCTCCTCCTCCTCCGTTTTTACAGTGAAGTTTGAGTGATAGTGAAGAAGAGAAGGAGGAGAGAGATTGAAAGAGATAATTGCTGGAAGAAGTTTGTACAACAGATGCAAGAGCAAAAAATACTCAAATAAAAGTATAAGCCTCTTACATTTAAAGTCTATATGACAGGTTAGAAAACACATTTCACTAAAACGTAGTGAACATGATTATATTTAAGATTTTTCTAAACATTTTGCCAGTTTATCCCCAGTTTGACAGTTTTTGTAAAGTTTCTAATGTTACTTCCTGGTTGGACAGCAGCAAGTATGACATAATGAGAGTTAATTCTACAACTGTTACCTAGCAACCAGACTGTAAACAAGGGCCAAAATTCATATAAATTACACAATAGTTATGATTGACAAATAATAATACCTGATAACATCCTCATTTTGTTGAATGTGTCAGTTGAGTGTTAACTGTCTCTTTATTTTGATGACATCACAGAGGGATTCCGTTTCGATGACTTTCGGGGCCCTTTTTCCAAACAGTGTCTCATCAATTATGAACATGGCACAGTCCATGGCAGTGTTTCACAACCTTTTTTGAGTTGCGGGACACTTTTTGGGTTTAAAAGCTGCCACGGCACACCACTTACAACAAAACCATTACCGAATCAGACTATTTTGTTCAAAAACTATGGTGTATAACGAGCCAAATAATGTCTGTGGCACTGTCTGGTTCTTTAAATTTGGCAATAGTGATGGTTTTGTAGAGTTTGTTTGGTGCAGAAGTTGCTCAGGGCACTCCAAAAAGGTAAATTAGTTAATTACATTCACATTTATCAGTCTGTTAACTCAGATTAGACCTTTTTTCAAGTCACACCAGGCAAAACCTCAAGCCACACCAGTGTATCCGGCACACTGGGTCTGCAGCAGAAAAGATAGAAATCTATAATAAGCTGTTAAAGTCTACATGATAACTTAGACAACACATTTCACTAAAATGTAGTAAACATGATTATATTCACGATTTCTCTTAAGATTTTGCCTATTTGTCCCCGATTTGACAGTTTTTGTAGTGTTTATAATGTCACTTACTGGTTGGACATGAGCAGCAAAAAACACATAGTTAGAGGTAACTTCACAACTGTTACCTAGCAACCATTTTGAAAACAAGAACCAAAATCCATATCAATTACACAATAGCTATGATTTGACAAATAATAATACCTGATAACACCTTTATTTTGTTGATTGACCTTGTAGACTGTCATAAACAGTGTTGCGTGTTAACTGTCTCTTTATTTTCAACGGTATATGTCGCTTTTTGATGACATCACAGAGGGATTTTAGAACTCAGCACTACTTCCTGTCATTTTGGTAACACTTTATAATAACTACACTTATCCATGCCTTAATAAAGCATGAACAAAGACTAGTTTATTAAGAATTAGTCAGGCTTAACAAACTCTAACCTTAACTTTAATTAAGTAGCTACTAATGCTGAATCATGTTTAATAAACTATATATTCATTATTAATTCTTAAGTCTTTGTCCATGCTTTATTAAGGCAAAATAAGATGTAGTTATTATAAAGTGGTACCGTAATTTTAAGCTTTTATTTTTCAAGATTTCGTCACAAACTGAAACTCCACAGATAAATATTCACCAAGTGCAATCTCACGAAACTATGACAGAATTAGAAAAACATGAACACCTGTCTTATAGACTTTAAACGTGTGAGTAAAATTGAAATAAAACAAAACAGAAGGGATATTGGATATGTGGTACAGTTCATGTTAAATTCTGATCTGGAAAAGGATAATTGATGTGAAAGTAGAAACCGAGGGAAGTGTGGGAAGAACAGACCTGAGGCGAGTTCAGCCTCTGCCGCGTCCTGTCCTAACATCACAGGTTACAACTCAGAGATCACATCGATTTCTCACACAGATGATCTATAATGAGCTATAATTAAAAAAATTCCCATGTCGACACCAGAGTTAAGAAAAAGTAAGGAGTGAGACTAACTCTAATCCAAACCATGATGAATCCAGGACCAAACCAAGACTAAACTAAGGCTCAGTTACAAAATAAACTACATAAAACACAAAAATTGAACCAGGTCAAGACAAACAAATTCCACTGAGCTCGTCTCTGTGACAATCTATTTTTGTGAAATCGTTGTATCGTGATTCACTGTTTGTCTCTTAAATGCAGCTGTCTGTTCAAACACACTTTTTCTCCTGTTGTTTAGCCTCTGAAGCCTCTGAGCAGATGACTTTATTCACCTCTTATAGACCAGGGCTGCACAATTAAACCAAATCGACAAGAAATCACAATTTTAATGGATGCAATTAAATCGCAATTTTTTAAGTACAATAATTTCTTCAACAAACAACAAAATGTCTTGCTTTGATTTGAATAAAAACTGCCAACACTGTAATTTGGATTTGTACAAACATGTTCTGAAACAAGCCACAAAAGCGCGACAAAATCGGAAAAAAATGTGTTCAAAAGTGAAAAAACGCACCTAAGAACAACAAACACAACTCAGTGTACCAAAATGTGACTAAAAGCGACAAAAACGCAAATAAAAACGACAAAAACAAGACTTAAAAACGACAAAGACACGACTAAAAGTGACAAAGACGCAACTAAAACTGTCAAAATTGTGTTTAAAAATGTGAATTTGAAATAAATCATACTATTAAAACATAAATGGCAAATCTAATCACAATTAGATATTTTTCCTAAATCATGCAGCTCTGTTAAAGGCAATAGAAAAATACAAAGTGAACATGAATCGTGATAAAATCGAAAACATGATCTAACCCCAAGAAAATCGTGACAATAGTTTTTTTCCATATCGCCCAGCTCTACTGCAAAGAGTTTACAAGAATGGTATTTGATTTCATTCTGTGGCTGACTGTCACTGTCACAACCTGCTCTCCACCAGTCAATGTATTTTCCTCATGCTCCCTCCTCGTTCTCCTCCACCGCAGCAGCTGAACCATCAGCCTCTGCAGCCTCTCCATTTCCTCAGTACAAAAACATAAACAACACACAGTAAAATTGGTACCACTTTATAATAACTTCTGCTTTATTAGCCTCATTAAAGCTTGAGCAAAGACTACTTCATTATTTGATACTAAACTGAGCTCTTGGACTTGGTTTGGTCCTCGTTTAGTCCTGATCCAGCCCAGGTCATGGTTTAGTCACGGTTCTTGACGTGGTAATATTGAACGCGCCCCAAATTCATAATAAAGACACATTTTGTTCCGAATGATTCAGGCTTAGTAACTTCTTCTTTAGCATTTGGCATTTAGGATTAAGCCTGAATCATTCTTAGCACTTAGTTCATTATGAATTAAAGTGCATATGACAGGTTTTTATGATTTTCTAATTTTGACTTTATTCAATGTAGTAATACCAGTTGTACGCATAAATTATAGTTTTACACCAATCAGGTCGTTGTTTGTGAAGAAAAGTTGAAAAACATGTTGAAAAATGACAGGAAGTAAAGAAACTGATGACATCACACCAAAGATTATGCTTAATTTACAAAAATAAACTACTTTTTTTACCCTTTAAACATTGAGTCAACAAAATAAAGGTGTTCACACGTATTTGTCTTTGTCAAATAGAAACGGTTTGCTGCACTGGACAGGATGGTTTCTTTTTTCCCCTTCTTTTTCTTACATTTATGTGTCTTTAAATGTAATGCTTTTTCCCATTCACCTACATCGTCTCTATTTAAGGCTTTTAAAAAGTGCAGTCATTATCGTGTTACAGTATCATTTAACACAGATAATCAGATTCTTTACGCCGTCCTCTGAATAGTTTATTGTGCTTGAAAACCACATGATGATTTGATCCAGTACTTTGTGATCTGGAGGAGCTTTTGCCCCGTCTCGGTTTCATTTTCACGTCTGTGCACGCTTCTCGTTCAGAGCTAGCGGCCTGCACGGACCTGCTCACGGCCCTGTTACGTAAAACCATTCACGCCTCGGCCCTTCTCTCGCTTCACGTCGTGTTTCGTAGACTTTACACACCTCGACATCTGTCTGACAACTCTAAATCTGTTTGTTTTTCCACTGCTGAGAGTCGTGGGTTTGTTGGAGCATGTTTGCTGTAAGGATCTCTGTTTGGGACAAATGCAGACAAGAGCAAATAATACGAGTTTTAGTCAAAGAAAAGGACTTGAATGACCTTTTTAGACTGAGTGCGTAAGTTTTGAAGATAAAATTCATTGACAGACAGTAGATTAATTATGTATGGATTTATTTTCTTGCTATTTTAAATTCTAGTTGATATTCCAGACTTGCAAATTGTGACGTAGATTTGAGTCGTACATTTATCATACTATTTTTACGACTTGATATGGACAAAGACATGGGACTCTACTTGGACTTGAATACCAGTGACTAGTACTGTTTTAGTCCTGGTTAAGTCCTGCTTTAGTCTTGTTTTTGTCCTGGGTTTAGTCCTGTTTTAGTCATGCTTTACTCCAGGTTGTGGCCCCGGTTTAGTCTTGATTTAATCCTGGATTTGTACCTGGTTTTGTTTCTGGTTTGGTCTTGTTTTAGTCCTTGTTTTGTTCCTGGTTTTGTCCCTGGTTTTGTTTTTCTTCAGTCCTGGTTTTGTTTCCGGTGTTGTCCCTGGTTTAGACTTTCTTTAGCCCTGGTTTTGTTCTTGGTTTTGTTTCTGGTTAAGTTCTGGTTTTGTTCCTGGTGTTTTCCTTGGTTTAGACTTGCTTAAGTCCTGGTTTTGGTTTTGTTCCTGGTTTTGTCCCTGGTTTAGTTCTGGTTTTGCTCCTGCTGTTGTCCCTGGTTTAAACTTGCCTTAGTCCTAGTTTTGTTCCTAGTTTAGTTCTGGTTTTGCTCCTGGTTTGGTCTTGCTTTAGTCCTGGTTTTGTCCAGGGTTTACTCCTGGTGTTGTCGCAGGTTTAGTCCTGGTTTAGTTTTTCTTTAGTCCTGGTTTTGTTTCTGGTTTTGTTCCTGTTTAAGTCTCTGGTTTAGTCCTGTTTCAGCTTTCTTTTCATATTTGACATGTCCAGCTGCTGATAGTTTGCTTTTATTAGATGTGGATAAAAAGGAATAAATTATCAGCGAGACACCAGAATCACAACAAGTCTTTAAAACGATGTGACAAAATATCACTTTATACTTGGGTTTGAAAGAACTATTGAACTACAACTATAATGATATGCACAATATTCAAATGTTTCATAACTTCAAAACAACAATTATGCATTATCCAAACTTGTTATGCATTTTTTTAGTACATTTATGAACTACAAAATAAGTTTCAATTGATTTCTCTAAAGTTTGTTTTCCTCTTCACCTGTGACTTCTCACTTTGTAACGGCCCACATTACGACTCGGCTCTGGCCCAGATCGGAGCAGGAAGTCGGGGTGAGGAGGTGACCGTCGCCCCCTGGATCCCTCTGGACACGCTCGACCCCCGGCACGTCCCAAACAGCCCCGGGGCCAAAGGTCAAAGGTCACTGATGGTAGAGGTTATGACTACCCCGCCCACTTTACCCCAAGGGCCAAATCTCTCTCTCTTTATAACTATTTATAACTGTGACTTTAGAGGCCCGGAGTCTCACAGGAGGAATAAACCAGAGGGATGGTTCTGCTTTAGTCCTGGTTTAGTCCTCGTTCAGTCCTGGTTTAGAGCTGGTTTAGTCCTGGTTCAGTCCTGGTTCAGTCTTGATTCAGTCATGGTTCAGTCCTGGTTCAGTCCTGGTTTAGAGCTGGTTCAGTCCTGATTCAGTCCTGGTTTAGAGCTGGTTCAGTCCTGGTTTAGAGCTGGTTCAGTCCTGGTTTAGAGCTGGTTCAGTCCTGGTTCAGTCCTTGTTTAGAGCTGGTTCAGACCTGGTTTAGAGCTGGTTCAGTCCTGGTTTAGAGCTGGTTCAGTCCTGGTTCAGTCCTTGTTTAGAGCTGGTTCAGTCCTGGTTCAGTCCTGGTTTAGAGCTGGTTCAGACCTGGTTCAGTCCTGGGATTTCAGGACCAAGTCATCTTAACAGATCTACATTGTTTGCAGTGCAGATTTGCTCAGAGGTGAAAGTGTAGAGAGGTAAGAGGTATTTCCACAGCCGTTACCTAGCAACCCGACTGTAAACACGGGACAAAATCCATATAAATTACACAATAATTAGGAACGGACAATACATAATACACAATAACACCTTTATTTTGTTTAAGAATGGTTTAAATTGTCAGAAAAATGTGTCAGTTGCTGTAAATTGTCTTGATTGAACATCGCTTATTGACATTGATGACAAAAGTTCTATTCCACCAAACAATGTCATAACCCCTCTCCATTTTGGCCTATTTTTAAAAAAATGTGTGACTAAAATGAGCCTCATTTCAAACTGAAGCTGTTTCTGAACCCTTTGGAGTCAAGTTTATTTAAAAAGCAAATTGAAAACAACCTCAATGGCCCAAAATGCTGTACAAAGACAAGATAAAACTCAATAAGACAAAAACAGCATGCAAAAACAAGCTAAAATTAAAGCCGCAAGCGGCATCGAACGGCCCTCGCGGGCCGCGCTCGTACTCCGCTCTCGCAACAATCAAAGGAAGGCGCTGACGCGCCCTCATCCTTTCCTTTACTGGGGCTTTGTGGTGGAACAAAGCTGTGTCCCAAAACTGCTGTTGTTATGTATGAGGAAATATGTTGTTAAAGAATTGTTGTGGCTCCGCCGACGGATACATGTGACACTAGTCCCGACAATTTGGATAACTTTAGATGGCCTACTCCTCAAGATGATTTTCACCAAATTTAGCTTGGTCGGCTTACGCCTCGAGGAGGAGTTCAAGTAAAGTACAAAGTTAAATTTGAGCGATTTTGAGATTTTCCCATAGGAATAACATGGGGTTTTTCTGCTTTGGAAAATGTTGGCAAAATTAGTGCTTTCACTACAAGAGAGACCGTAATACCTATCTTAATAATTTGGATAACTTTTGGTGCCCCACTCCTCAGGATGATTGTCACGAAGTTTGGGATTGATCGGGCTTACGCCCGAGGAGGAGTTCGTTAAAGTACAAAGTTAAATTTGAGAGATTTTGCGATTTTCCCATAGGAATAACATAGGGTTTTTCTGTCTTTTGTAAATGTTTATAAACAAATGCGTTTCGCCGCACGGAGACCGTAATACCTATCCTGATAATTTGGATAACTTTTGGTGCCCCACTCCTCAGGAAGATGTCCACCAAATTTCAGGTCGGTTGGGCTTGCACCTGAGGAGGAGTTCGTTAAAATGCGTGGTAAAAAAAGATCCAAATTTGAGACAATTTTCGATTTTCCCATAGGAATAACATAGGATGTTTCGGTCATTGGTACGGCTTGGCCGTACAAAATACGACATGGGTCTGATTGGCTTTTTTGATTGGTAGGCCAAAATTGAATTTTGTGCAAAATTTCAAAAATCTAAAAAGTAAATTTTGCTCCCCATACAAAAAAGTTTTTTCACTCTGTAGGGGGCGCTATCGCGCCAAATGAAAAAATTACACCTAAAGTAGGTCCAGGCAAGAAAGTTCTACAACCTATTAAAATTTGGGCATAATCGGACTCGTTTTGCCAAAACGGGAGCATTTTTTAAATTTTGAAAATGAAAGAAATCGTCGGTCAACTTTAGGGCTGCGCGGCGCAGAGACGGTAAAAGTTATTTTAACGAATTGGATAACTTAAGATGCCCCACTTGTCTAGAGCATGTGCAGCGATTTTGAGCGCGGTGGGCGAAATGCCCTAGGAGGAGTTCGTTCAAGTTGACGGACGGAGCGTAAAAGGCTGACTCAGCGCTTTGGAACTTTAAATCCAATATGGCGGCCATACGGTGAGTCAGGGGCGTGGCCATAATAATATTTTTTTTGTCCTCAGGAGAGGAATGCGTGTTCAATTTCGTGGGCTGTATGACAAAGTTGGACGGCGGACGCCTCCATAGGCGTAATGTATTTTGACTTTTGTAGGTGGCGCTTGTCGCGCCATTATTTTTTCCCCAAACATGACACCTATAAAAAACAAAATTTTTTGCCGGTTCTGAATTTTGGGCAAAATTTGGTGAGTTTTTGAGCATGTTCAGGGGGTCAAATTAGAGCTGAAAGTGCAGAAAAAAAAAGAAAAATAAAAATAAAAATAATAATAATATTTTTAGCAAAAACAATATATCCGCTTTACTGAGAACAACATATTATACGTTTTTTGAAAGCTCTGACTCCTGCGCACGTCGCCATGGGGTCAATTGATTACGAGCGCTACGCTCGGCCATTCACCTCCGAGTCGGGCCCCCATGGGCTCCCCATTGATTTCCATGTATTTTAGCAGGAACAAGTATGGCTACTGAGTGGGGCTTGATGCCAGGGGTGTGGGACAGTTCACTGTCAATGTTTGGGGCGTTGAGGGGCGTTTAACTCGCGCTGCGCGAAAGTTCGCCAAGACAGTTGAAAGGGTTCTTTCGCATAGCAGAAGTAAATATGCATGTCCCATGCCTTCGCATGGGCTATTTGACTGTCCGACCATAGAACCGACTAGGCTGCCAAACTTTCACGAGATCAGTTGCAACGATGCCTTCGGCATCGTTGCGAAAGCAATAGGCCCTACGCCCTGTAGGGGCTCGGGCCTAATAATGCAATACAAATGTTCTGCTCAGCTTGTGTTAAAAGCCCAGGCAAACAAATGGATTTTCAGCAAGGTCTTACATTAGTTTGGGCTTCTCTTTCAAAACTGAAGCTAATTTAACAAAAAAAATTAGTTTTAGGCACTTGTAAGAACTTTTTTTTTTTTAAGTCCAGGCATAATATTATTAAAAATCACATTAAATTGTTCAGAATTGTAGTGTATTTGTATTTATTTATGGGTTTGCAGTACGAACTGACCCAGATTCATCCCAAAATGTTTGATTTGACTGAAAACAAGAGGGTTACGGCTTTATTTTCATGTATAACAAGCAGCTTGTTTCTTTTTATCCGATGGTGGACAAGAATAAATAAATTAAGACAAAGACAGAGGGCCAAGTGCACTTTAACATTTGAGAAAAGACTGAAACATGAAAGAAACTAATGCAGAAATCTCATGCATTTCAGAACATGTTTGTGGAGTTCTATATTACAGAGTTTGGAAGATTTATACACATTAATGTGGAATATTTTGCTGTTTGCAGAGTAAATTAGGCTGTATTATTTACAGTCTTGGTGATAATTGTGATTTAGATTTAATTCTGCAGCCATAAATTCAGTGTTTTCAGTCCAAATAAAACAAATGTCTGCAAAAGCCCAGTGTTTCTTTAAGGTCCTTTGCAGATCATATGTTTTGCCCATTATTACAGCGACACATTGAGCTATTGAAATGAGTGATTTGTGTTGTAACCCAGAGAGGAACAGGAAGTGGCGACAGTGAAGGAAGTCAGAGAATAACAACAGAGCTGTGGCTGTGGTGAAAGACGTGCAGAAAAGAACACGATTTAACCCATTCACAACTAATGCATCTGGAAAAGAGCGATGGAGTTCAGAGGGAGAGGTTTCTCTGAAAGTTCGGCAGTGTTTTTATTTATTTATTTCAAGCAAGTAAATACGAGAAGAAAGTAAACATGCATGCATCCAAAACACATGCATCGTAAGCACATTGAACAGAGGATTTACTTTTCTAAGCTTGAACCTTTTCAAGTTTAGAAAAGGGAGTGGGAGGAAAGAAACTTGTGTTGAAGAAGAGCATCTAAAACTGTACTGCGAGCTCTTAAAGTACATGTGACAGGTTATGATTTTAAACTTTTTACTTTATTTGGTGGGATATTACTTGCTGTAAATATAACTGGGTGTCCAAACTTTTTCCATTGAGGGTCACATATTGAAATATAGACCAAGCGGATGGGCACAAATCATCGTGTGACGTTCAAAAAAGCTGCATTTATCTGATGTTTTAAGCACCACCACGTCTACATTCAGTCTCAGCCTTAATATTAGGTCAGGTCATGGTGTGTTGCACTAAAATGTTCTGAATCTGATATTTGCTGTTAAAAGTAGGGCAATGTGGGCCAATTCACCAACAAACCAAGAAAAATTCTGAGGGCTGCATATGGCCCCCAGGCCTTAGTTTGGGCATGCCTGTTTTACACCAATCAAGAATCAGTTTGTGAGGAAAAGTTGAAAAATCTGTTGAAAATTATAGGAAGTATTCATCTTATTTCGGAAGTTGCCGTACGTGCCGCTGTCTTGTTTCCGTTGTATTAGTTTACACGGAGCAGACGAGCTCAACAGAAAATAAGTTCTACACGAACCAAAAAGACATTTTCAGGCCTCAGGAAATCGGTGCGTTGTTGACTTGTTGTTGCCCGTGTTCATTAAACATTTTACACAAATCAACCGACTTTATGTAACATTTTAGCAGCGAGAGTTTTCCCTCGTTCGTCATTAGCTTTAACGTAGTTCTCGTCAAACGGAAGTGCGTTTACAACAAAAGTGCGTATCTGTGGCAAAAAAAACGGCAAAAGTGGGCGGGGCAGAATAAGGTGAATAGAACAGAGATAACTCCAGGAGCGGTTCAGGACACGCGGGTGTAACAGGTGCCTGTCACACCATCTCCTGTTTACTGTGAGCCGTATTTGATGAAGGCCACACAGATTCACGATCGTCTAATGAGCTGAAAGCTGCACCAGACCACTGCAGCGTCCAGAAAAGATAGACTCCCAGGTCCATGTAACAGCAAGTCTTACACGGGTCTAGAACCAGACCTGGACCAGAGTCAGTGCACATGATGACGTCACACTGTGATTTGACAGTGTGATGCCATCATGTGCACGGCGACATTTTGAAGCATAAAGATAAAGCACATTCAAATAAAAACAGAAGTAATAAATAATTTATATTTTACTGGTACCACTTTATAATATCTACATCTTATTTTGCCTTAATAAAGCATTAACAAAGACTTAATTAATAATGAATATATAGTTTATTAAACATGATTCAGGCTCAGTAACTAATTAATTAAGGTTAAGGTTAGGGTTAGAAATTAGGGTTGTAATATTTGTTAAATAATTATTACACCTGAATCATTCGTAATAAACTATTGGTTATGAATTTAGTCTTTGTTCATGCTTTATTAAGGCATGAATAAGTGTAGTGATTATAAAGCATTACCCTTTTACTTAGCTGTGAGAAACAGTTAGCTTATCTGCTGCTGGCCACAGAGTCCATTCAGGCACAGTTTAGATTTTATTCATTAAGAAAACCTTTGTTATGTTTGGGTGATGTCAGTGGTTCACAAATCAGCCTCCTCTCCCTGAAGACACACAATAATAATGAACAAAAACTATTGTACCAAAGCACTCCGAGTCCAGCCAGTCTGGGGCAAGGACCAGAGTCCAAACATGACATTACAGTTTTCTTCGCTATAGCTTCATAACAAAACAACTGCTTGTAAAGGACCATTTCGCACACTCTCCCCTTTAATGCTCGTCCAGCCTGTGTGCCGCTTTATCCCTGTGTGTGTGAACCGAATGCTGATGGGCTGAACTGCTTTGGTCCACTCTGCCTCTCCACAATGGCCCTATTGTTGTGGCTCTAACCGCAGCGGACATGGTTCAGCCTCAGGACCCCGGGGTCTCGGGTCCGGGCCCTGGTCTAGTCCCGGATCCTGGCCTGGACTCAGCTCCCGGACCCTCACACAGAGACCAGTGTTGGGGTCTGGGGGGTTCAGAGGAGGCCTAATCCTGTCTGGAGGTTTTAATGGGGTGGCAGGAAGGAAGTGGAGTTACTGTTGTCTGCGTGAGGCCGGAGAGTGTGTGAACGTACAGTAAAAGTGCAGTCGTACAATGGGATTTTATGTAATACCGCCTTAAAAACAGAAGAGAGATTGAAAGTGGTTGCTGTTGGTGCAGAGGTTTAAAGTCTATAGGACAGAGATGATTTTACTAAACATTTTCCCCATTTTTCCCCAGTTTGAAGTTTTTTGTGACGTCTAAAAACTGCACTTCCTGGTTGGACACGGGCAACAAATATGACACAGTTAGAGGTAATTCCATGACTGTTACCTAGCAACCATTTTGAAAATAAGAGCAAAAATCAATTTAAATCACACAGAAGTTATGATCTGACCAACAAAAATACCTGATAACACTTTTATTTTGTTGAACGACCGTTTAAACTGTCAGAAAAATGTGTCAGTTGTCTGTAAATTGTCTCTGTATTTACAATGGTGCATCACTTTTTGATGACATCACAGAGGGAATCAGTTTTAGAACTTCCTGTCGTTTTAAATTTTTATTTTTCAAAATTTCTTCACAAACTGCAACTGCACAAATTTAAAACTATGATAAATATTTACCCTTTAGTGTCCTTCCACCAAACAAATCATAATCAGAAATGTATCTGGACCTGTGGACTTTAAAACTGTTCAATTTACTGTATCATTTAATCATTTCATGCAATAATTGGCCATTTTCAGTGTTCTGGGCAAAAATCTGAATCAGAAAAGACACTAAAACAATCAGTATTGCAAAATCCAGACAGTGGAACAGACATTATTTATGTTCCAAATTTGTCAGTGCTTTGTTTTATTCTCTTAAACGTCTCTAAAATGTGTAAATGTTTTTAGATTTTTAAATGTGTGTGCTGCTATATTTTCACTTTTGCCCAGGTCCTTGAAGCAGAGCTCTCGATCTCAGTGGGTTCTCATCTGGAAAAATAAAGTTTAAATAAATAAATAAAACACCTATTTGATTGGTAGTAACGATATTATAAAAGAAATTATGTTGATAATGTTTTGGTGGATGGTGTGCCGACACTTATATTCAAAAAGTTCAAAACACAAAAATTGAAGGTGTTGTACATAGTAATGCTAAGTCTAACTCAATAATGCACTCTTTTAGTTTGCTGGATATAATTGAAAATTATATCACTCGATGCTTCACAGAGCGGGGAATATCAGCTTTTTTACTTTCCCAGCACCTTGGAATTATTTACAAAACTATCTTGAATCGGGAAACCTATTATACAAAATTGACTTTTAGAAGCCTTTAACAATATTAATAATAATTGTTTCCCTTATTGTTAAACCAGTTGAAGTTGTATTTAGAGTGATTTGTGCATATTTGGGTAATCTTTATTCTCCTGTGGACAAGACGCCGTTGCTCCGACAGTCCAGGTCTCACCAAAATTGGGACTAAACTGGGTTAAAAACTACATTTGAACGTGGACTAGAACAATCTAAACTGGGGTCAAACCAGAACAAGTGAATCCAACCTTAAACTGTGACAGAAGAATCATTATAACAGGCTTCAAAGGGCTGCTGCATTGTTCCATAATAAATTTGGCACAATTTTCCTGTTTTGGTCCATAAACCGGGTCAGTTATTTGGACTATTTCCCCAGTCCACTTATACAACCAGGAAGTAATTAAAAGGTGGTGGTTTACCCCCCTGTTATGTCATAAACCCAACAATCAACACAGCCAGCACGCAGCCAAGTACGAGCTCAAACTGGGCTCCAACGGCAGCAAAAATGTACTGGCAATCTTCAACAAAAACTCAAATTATACAACAGGAAAGAGGGCAAGGAACAAGTATTTGCAAAGTACACAACTAAAACATGCAGAGGAGTTTGATCCTCCGGCGAATGGCACTCCAGACCAATGTGTGTTAGATCTAGAGAAAATCTACCTTAATAAATGTCAATAGTTTATTTTTTGTGATTTAGTACTTCATTTCAAGTCATGCAGGTCTTTTAAAATTGATAGATACATCAGGTTCATTGGACAAAAATGTATCTTAATGACACTTTGCACTGGAACTCAGCAAACCAGGACTAAAGCAGGACTAAACTAGGAAAGAACTAGGTCTAAATCATGACTAAATCAAGGCAGAAATATGCAGGACTAAACCAGGACCAGATGTAAGTCAAGGCTAAACCAAGACAGAATCAGGACAAAACTAGGACTAAATGAGGGAAACATCAGGATTAAATCAAGACGGAACCAGGAATAAACCAGGACAGGACTACACCAGGAATAAACTAAGACTAAACCAAGACAATACCAGGCCTAAACCAGGACCAAACCAAGACTAAATCAGGCCTAAACTAGACCTAAAGCAGGACTTAACCAAGGCTGTAGTAGAACTAAACAGGGCCAAACCAGGTTTAATTAAAATTGAATTAAGTAGACCGTATACACCTTTGACTAAACCAGGACCTAACCACCACTAAACCAGGACTAAATCAGGGCAGAATTTGAACCAAACCCAGACTAAATCAGAACAAACCCAAGGCTGTGCTAGAACAGGGCCAAACCAGGCGTAAACCATGACTAAATCAAGACAAAAAACAGGACTAAACCAAGACTAAATCTAATCTAAACCAGACCTAAATCAGGCCTAAATCAGGCTTAAACCAGGACTAAACCAAGACTAGACCAGGCCTGAACCAGGACTAAATCAAGACTAAATCTGGCCTAAACCAAGACTAAATAAAGATAAAACCAGGACTAAAGATTGTACAGACCAGGACTAATTAAAATTGTATTAAGTACATTGTAAACCTTTGACTAAACTAAGACTAAAGCAGGAGTAAACCAAGGCTGTGCTAGAACTAGGGCCAAACCAGGACTAAAATCAATCAAACCAGAACTAAACCAACACCAAACCAGGAGTAAACGCCTCACTCAAACTAATATCAAACTGAATCAAATGCCCACCCAGAGTCTCAACGTTCACAACACTGTTTTCATTCTAAGCCTTTTCCTGTAGCTCGATATCGTGCGGTTTACAGCTATTGTTTTCATAAGGCGTTAGATTTATTCCTTCGGCCTGTTCTAACATAAATTTGGCTGTTTTTACTTTCTCCTGCCCATGTTTTGCGAAGTACGATAATACATTGGGAGGATATTCTGCGTTTTCTTCCAGACCCCGCTGAGTGCAGAGGTGGAGTGAGCCTTTTCTTCTGTGACTCAGTTCTTCCACAGACCAGACCTGGACTACAGCCGCTTACATAAAACAAACATACAGGACTTTTTCCACTGAAATCCTGCAAGTCCTAATGACCTGATTCACAAAACGGCCGGGCGGCTTCCAGCAAAGAAGAGAAATTACATAAGGTGGTTCCCGTCAGTGAAACGGTGTTGATGGTAGAGGTTTGGGGTTTGATTTCTGCGGCCAACATCTTTAAAAAAGTAGGCGTTTTGAGAATTATATCAATCTTCACCTGTTGAGAAACAAGAGAACAGTTTGTACTTAAAGTTGATGGGTTGGGAGCAGGAAAAATGGGTCAAAACGTCTCCAAAATGGCAGCTCTCTGGTTTGCAGTGGTCAGGATTTATTAGAGACGCTTTAGACTTGGTTTAGACCTGAATTAGACCTGGTTTAATCCTGGCTTAGACCTTGTTTAGTCCATAGTTACTCCTGGTTTATACGAGTCGTGTTGTCATCTGCGGAGGTGCTTTACCAGGGGCGTAGCAAAAGGCAAGGCAAGGCAAGGCAAGTTTATTTGTAAAACCCAATTCGTACACAGGGCAATTCAAAGTGCTTTACACAACAGGAAAAGTTGCATTAAAATCACAAAACACAAAAAGACACACAGAATAATTTTAAAATAAAGCGCTTTAAAAGAGTAGAGTGCAGATAGACAATAAAACAATGTTGGGCCCTATACAAACCTTTTCCGTGGGCCCCAAATTCAAAATTTTGTATATTATTAATTTATCCCAGCAAATTTAGTTAATAGTGTTGTTAGTGTTCGTTGTTTTTGTATGGCTTCTACATAAATGTGACAATAACTCTTTTTACAGACATCGTGTGTAGCTATTGGTCTAATTTTACACGCTAATTACCATCTAAATTAAAACAGCAAAAGGATAACACACTCAACAATGATTCATAACGAGGCTTTGACTTTACTTAAATGCGCTCGATCGGTTGGTACCAGCTGACAGTTTCTGGATTATTCATAATTTGTGGTTTTTGCGGGCTAATGCTAACGACTATAGGGAAAATACATGAAATTGCTGCCGAAGTCCTTCAAACCTTACTGGATTAGCTGCGTTGCTAATGGTTGATAGCATGAGCCTCAAACGCCGTTCATTTACTTCTGTATTTATATGTCTATGGCCGAAGAGAGCGGCAGCAGAGAGTCACATCCTCTTTGCGTCTGTACATAACCATGACATAACCTCACGTACTCAGCCAAAGCCATTGCTTTCCCTTCTCAACATAATCAGATCACATTTTAAAAAATATATAAAATAAAATACAGAAGAGTGTGAAATTACGAATCGCTTAGGTTATAATCTTAGGAAATAATTTAAGATAAATATAAAATTGTGTTTTTTAAAAGGCCTTAATTTCACCCAAATGTATTTATGGAGTTTTAAGACTTTTTAAGACCCTGTGCATAGCCTGAATGTGTACTGTTTGTCTTTGCAAAAACACCAGACCAATTTTGCAAAGATCTTGAAACGAAAATACTGCTAATTATAATCACTATTAACCTTATTCAAGAAGTTTCCATAAGCGCCGCCATCTTTTGTCCGTTGTAGTTTACATGGAACAGACGAGCGCAACAGAAAATAAGTTCTACATGGACTAAAAAGCCGTTTTCACACCGTCCAGGAAATCAGTGCCTCGCTGACTTGTTTTTGCACATGTTCATTAAACATTTTACATAAATCAATCAACTTTATAGAATGTTTTTGCGAGAGACTTTCGATCGCCATTTGCGCAAACACTGTTAGCGTCAAACCGGAAGTCCCTTTGCTACAAGAGTGCGGATCATGGACATAAAAAGAGGCAAAAGTGGGCGGGGCGCAATAAGGTGAATAGTTTATTTTGTTAACAATTTGACCAATATCAGCAACAATTTTCCTCTCTTTGTAAAGGGGTTATGGGACCTACAGATCTCGTACATCATTGTATTTATTCACTCAAGGACTTTTTTGAACCACATTGCATTTTGTTTCAACATAAATAATTAAACTCTGGTGGATCTTGGGTCGCTGTCACAGTTCATGAAGCCAGTCATTTCTAATCTGGACGTGAAAATGGACCCTGACCTCAAACTTGACCACCAAATAAGTTTTTTTCCAACTTCAGCAACTGGCCAGAGTGAAGCCATGTTTCCAAGGGACCTCTTTGAAAATGTGGTTCATGCTTTTGTGACCTCTCGTTTGGACGACTGTAACGCGCTTCACTCCGGCATAAATCAGACTGCACTTTCCTGTGCAGCCAAAAAGAAGTAACGTTTGATTGGTTTTAATGGAAAAATTTGACTTTTTACCGACACTTTCTCTTACAGTTATCGTTACTGAAACTGCTCCTTCATGGATTATATAAAATTCCAGCTCCAAACAAGTGGAAAATGCAGTGATTGGTCCTGAACCTCAGCAGCAGCAGTAGCTCTGAGGCAGGGGCTTCCCGATCCAACGAGCCTGACATGTGCTGTGACTAAGCAAGTCCACGTAATTCAAAACATAAGCTCCATCATCCAAAAAAAAAAAAAAAAAGAATTGGAAACTTTCTGTCCAGTTAAAATCCTCATTATAAACTGCTAAATGCATGTCAGGGATCAGACGTTTCCCCTGAGCCACTTCCAGGGAAAAATGTAGGGCGTTTCATGTTAAATGTTGAGCTTTTTCCATTTCCATTTCATGTTGGGTCATTATCAAGAACCAATTGGTTATTTTTTGGCGAGTTACTGACTGCGGCTTTCATAAAAATACACTGTGCTAGACTTTCACTGTGAAGTTGACTTTCAGAGATAAAAGTAAAAGAAGTGTTTAATGGAACTCTAATGTCATTTATAAGACAATGATGAACAAACTAATAAATAAAAATTGTTTACTTTTTTTCCCATCAATAAAATCATCTAAAATCCTCTTTATAATTAAGTCTTTAATGGTCCCAAACCTGAATAAATACAGTTATATATAAACATGGCTTTAACAACATCTGCAGAACTAAACCAGGACTAAACCAGGTCTAAACCAGGTCTAAACCAGGTCTAAATCAGGACTAAACCAGGACTAAACCAGGACTAAACCAGGACTAAACCAGGACTAAACCAGGTCTAAACCAGGACTAAACCAAGACTAAACCAGGTCTAAACCAGGACTATACTAGGACTAATCCAGGACTAAACTATATATTTTTTAATATGATTGAGGGCCGGATCATGTCCCTCGGCGGGCCTGATTTGGCCCCCGGGCCTTCAGTTGAACAGCCCTGGTGTACGTTAATACTTTTGCATTAGTTTTTCATGTCATACTTTTACTTCAGTAATATTTTTCTCCCGGATCTGTACTTTTATTTCAAGTGACTAAACACACACACGGGTTCTGCTCACATTTAGCACAAACCCGGCGTCAAGAGCCTGTTCCTTTCTTTTTCCCTCCGTGTAGATAATTTGATTGTGTGTGAGTTTTGGCCCCGAGCGTTTCTGCGGCCTGTTTGCGCAGAGGAAACCTGGTTCACTCAGACTTATGTAAGACTTCAAACAGCGCAGAGAGAAGTAAAGGAGGTAGAGAATGGAGTCAGGTGGTCTTTTCTCTCCCTTTCTGCTCCATATGGTTCACATTTGCCCCCCTTAAACGTTTCTGCCCCCGCGATGGAGAGACTAATGGCCAGGTAATGTATCGCTGTCGGGCCTGTCCTCCCTCTCTCTCCCGCTCTCCCTTCGAGGTTTCGCTGTTATTAATGAGAGGATTGGAGTCTGCATTTTTCTAAAGGAAGGAAGCTCTTAGAGGCTGACAGGACATTGGGTAATATATCTTCAGTTGGCACATGTTTAAAAGCGTAACGAGATTCACCTCTTCTGCAAAACATTTGAAACCGAGCCAAAACCCGGTCAACAGCAAGTATTCATTCTGATATTGACGTGTTTTTGCAGCACCAACATTACTTTAATTAAGATTTTTGATTTAAATCTGCATCAGCCAATCACAGTCTGCGTTTGTATTTCTCTCAACCAATCATTTACGGTGAGACTCTACAGGCAAAACAAATTTTTGTCAATTTTTTTGTTTTTTGGTCAGTTTGCGCTCTCAACATATCGGCTCTGATGTGGAAACAACAAACTTGTCTAATCTGTGCTCCTAAAGATGTTTTATTCTTTCATTGAATCCACTTTATCCATAGATTTCTCTGGGACATTGAACTTCAAAAACCGGTTTCTTAAAATGCATTTTTCTACCTCGAGACATAAAGATCAGCCTTAAAGTAGATCCTTCACCAAACCGTACAATCTGGACTCAACGAGATTTTGACAAAACGTATAGAAGGAGTTTTTAGTATCTGAAACTGATTTATTGAAGTTTTAAGTCAAAAAATTGAAGCGAAATTTGAATTTTTAGGACAATTTTCAGTCCAATCGAGTTTACTTAAAAACTAAATCCAAGAAATCCAAAATCCCCTCTGTACATTTTTTTGTAACTAATATGTTACAAAATGAACCAAGAAATGTAAACCTGGTTACGTCCATTTTTCAGATTTAAATGTCCCAAATATGTGTATTTTTGGCCATTTTACACACAATATGCCTTACATGAAAACATGACATGATGAAAAACGTGTAATACATTTTTTTCTTACATTTATGTGAGTAAACTACATGAGAAGTTTACAATTGATATCATTAAATTTAAGATTTTTTTCCTATTCACCTGCAGCGTCTCACCTTCATTCAGTTAATTTGATTTTTGTTGGAAAAACTCAGAAACAGAAACAACAGCGAGGAAAAAGAGAAACCTTGAGGAGAACCACGCTCTCGAAAGCTTTTTACATGTTGAGTGCATAATGTGATTTAGATGTTTGTGGTGTTGTCTGTGTTAGCATTGGACCTGCAGTTTAAAGGTGCACTATGTAACTTTTCTGCTGTCAGGCCAGATTGTTACCGGTCAGATCTGTGGAGAGGCGATACCAATGAAAACACATACTGTATAATTGAACAAATGCAAGAGGTTATACTGTGGAAAATTCCAGGTAAAGCAATGAAAGCAGTTGGCTAAGCTAATCGTTTCTCACAGCTAATGCTAACTTTTATTAAAACTTAAAATATGTATAAACAACCAATTAAAATTTAAACATAAAGACCACCTGCTTTTTTTTTATTGTACATTACTTCATTGTATTTGTTTTTGTTTTATTTTTTATCATTATTACGCTTCAAAGTTAGCATTAGCATTAGCATTGACCATTTATCAACATAAAACGTGTCACCAGGGAAGTATTCACTGCTTTAAATTTCATGCACAGAGCCCATTGTCCGAAAACCAGGAAGTGCACTGTTAGCATAGTTGTTGTTAGCATTACTGTGATAGCAAAAACTCCACTCTGGCCTCTGAAAGTGCTTATAAAATAATTTTGGTGAATTGTTAGGATGCTAGGAATGTGTTTGAAAAGTTAAGAATAATTTGAACAACTGCAAACTGTTTTAAGACAGTAAAAAATCAGGTAAAGCACCTTTAACGTACTAAATGTATATATCTTTAATCGATGCTAGAGCTAGCCATTTTTAACATAAATAGACAACTGAAATTCCAACTGAGTAAAATGAAAAAGAAAAATAAATACATTGTTTAGCATAACGCCCACTCAAAGTTTAAACGTTTGTGTATTTTAGACACGAATACTACAAAATATAATTAAGATTTAAAGAAGATATTATACTTTTGTCTGCTATGGTTATAATCTATGCCCCCTGGATCGTTATTTTACATTTTGGACATTTTAAATTGCAACATTGATCTAAAATGACTAAAAAGTTTGCTGATTTATGGTTTAAATCAGATTTCCTCCTGCCTCTTTACTCTAAAGGTCAGCACGACACAGCTCTGAGAGAGAAAGAGCAAAGGAGGTTTTTTTTTTGCATATATGGCAAAATATCTACAAGACGCTGCTGAAAACTTCATTAGAAAAAAAAAAAAGTGAGTAAAGCGCAATTTTCTGAGCGACAGTGTGTTGAATGCAGGAGAATACATGCATGAATCACTGTAAATATAACTTCCAGTGGATAAACGAGAAGGTAAAACTATTATAACACGGTTAAATGGTCAAATTATCCATAACATGTCTCCTTTAACGTTACACCTCCGTACATGGACTCACTGGACGTGGTCTGCGAGGCGTAACAAACAGGTTTTGGCCTCTCAGCAGCCGCAGTGGACGTTATTATGAACATCAGAACAGGCCGTGATTAAATGCAGTCTTTTTGAAGAGCGTTCAAAGTGTAAACTGTTACAAAGAAGGTGGTTTTATGACAAACACATGTCAACAGCAGCTCTATTGTTATGGTCCAGAGAGAGGGCTGTAAACGTGCCGCTGGTTTCTCTGTGTGAGGGGAAACACACCGAGGAGGGAATAAGAGAGGATGACAGAATGGTAACGTCATTTTAAATTAAAGGAGACATATTATGAGCCTTTTATCACGTTATAATGGTTTCCCCAACGTTAGCTTTTTCAAAGTTGTATTTTTATATAGATACGTGTTTAAGTAATCTCTGGGGCCTTTTTCAAGTACTGTTCAGACAGCCCAAGACCAAAAAAATAAATAAATACTAAGGCCCGAAGTCACTGGGATAGGCTCCAGTCACCCGTGACCTCTAAGGGGAACAAGTGACAGAAAAATGAATGAATGAAATGAAAAGTACAATAATGACAATAATTAATTAACTTCATTGTTAATAAATTCAGAATACTTTTACTGACACTTTTACTTGTGTTTTTTGGCACTTTTAGTCACGTTTTTGTCACGTTTACTTGCGTTTTGGCACTTGTGTTCGTCTTTTTTATCCGTGTCTTTGTCACTATTAGTAATTTTTTGGTTTCTTTTTGTCATGTTTTTGCCGTTTTTAGTAACATTTTCGTCACTTTGTCGTATTTTTCTCGCTTTACTCATGTCTTTGTCAGTTTTAGTTGCATCTTTGTCAGTTTTAGTTGTGTTTTTGTCGCTTTCAATCTTGTAATCATCGCTTTTAGCCTTGTTTTTGTCGCTTATAGACAGATATTTTTAGCTTATACTTGGGTTTTTTGTCACTTAGGTTTTTCGTTGCTTTTAGCCTTGGCGCAATGTCTGAATAAACTGAACTAAACTGAAACGAGCCTTTTTGTCCCGTGTTTTGCTCCTGTACAACTGTCTCTTCCCGTCAGCAGCTGTGTGGTTGCGTCCATATGTACAGTAGTTTAACCTGGTGTGCGTTTCCTCCTGATCAGATTGACCGGAGCTCTTGTATCACCGTTAGCTTTGATTTAGCGTCCACGGCTGAGGAGACGAGAAAGAGCCCCAGCCCTCGTGAAACCTGCCGCCGTATAAGGTGTCAGCCGGGCCTCTCCACGGCACCGGGCCAAAACGACTGCACCTCCATCACTGCAGGGGCCCCGGACCTTCTGCTGCGGCCCCCGCTCTGGAGCTGAAAGACGCGGAAGTGCTGCCTTAACAAAACAGACTTTCGACTTCACGTTTGGTGTCTTCATCTGAAACATTTCTGGAGTTGTGTTGTGTTTCATTTGCTATCGTCCCCATCCAAAGCTGAACACTGCAAAAAATTGAGGGCTGGAGTCGACTAAAGACCCGCCCTATCGACCGATTAGTCCATTGTTTCCCAACCAGGGGTACGGGGACCCCAAGGGGTACGTGAGCAATTACCAGGGGGTACTTGGAATGGTTTCAGGTTTTAAAAAGAAGGTGAAATGTAATTTTTTCTGAATAAAAAAGTGCACTTTGTTGAAAAATGTGCATCTTTTTGGACCATAAATACAATTAAAACAAATATATAATTGTAATAATTGACAATATGTGACTAGTAAACCCATTTATTTGCCTCAAACTCAAGTTAAAAAGGGTACTCCGAGTGTGAGACAAAGCTTAGGGGGTACTCGCGACAAAAAATTTTGGGAACCACCACCACCATTAGTCGACTAAAAGGGCGTGTGGCAAAAATATATCAAAACTGTAAAGTATTTCCATTTATCTAAACCAAAATGCACTCAAAAGAATAAAAATGTAGACGAGTTCTTGCGAAAACAACTATTTATACAGAAACAGATTTATACCGAAATCGACTTCAGCCCTAAAAATGGATATCTAGATAAGTTAAAATGTCTTGATTTCAGGATATTAATCTTAATTCCAGACGGTTTGACTAGTTAAGATTAGGTAACACTATTTATTTGATGAAACTAGATTATTAGGGTAACAGGTAAACTGGTTCTGACATGTTTCAAAACATTATATCTTACTTCAAGCCAAATTATCTGCTGTTGAGTTAAGATAATTCTACGTACCTTCTCCATTAGCAACTTTATTTTCTCATTTTAAGCTCAATTATCGTTTGTTCCGTCAGAAATAGCTTGAAACCAGTGAAACATTGGGCATCACATCAGTCAAAATTACTCAAACCCTGATAAAAAATGATCAATTCAAGTAATTTTAAGCTACACTAGATGTACATTTTTTGCTCTGAAAACACTTGGCTCATGCTGGGAGATGCAAGAGTTGAAAATTCTGTTTATTTCAGCTCAGAATCAAAACATGAGTTGCCTCGTGGGGCTTTGCAAAATTGTCGCTTTAACCAACAGAGAGAAAGAAAGTCGTACAATGTCAACAAAAACAAGCAGATTAACCAACGTTCACAGAAAATAAGCAGCTGGCAGTTGTGGAAAGTAATTAAGTGATGTTTTTAGGCAGTTGTTTTTTACTTATTTACTTTTTGCTTTTACTTCTTTGCATTTGTGAGCAGCACTTTTTACTCCACTACATTTTTAACAGGACACAAAAGTAAAAAGCACTTTCTGTATGATTTGAGGGATTATAGTTGAGCAAATTCATCGTATCTCTCTGTTTTTCAGATTTGAAATAAGGTGTTTTTGAGCCCAGGTGTTATAAGGAGATGAATTATTGTGACGCAAGTTGAAGTGTCCTTTATCTCCCCTTGCCATTCACAAACAAGCTAGCTACGATCTGCACAGTCAGCGCAACAACGGAGAAACAATTTTACTTTTTATGTTCTATTTATGTTCCGTGTAAAGTTAATTTGAGCTAAACAAAAGCTCCACGGACAAAACTGAGTGAAAATCAAGCAAAAAAAAACACGACTATCCTAATTTTTTTATCATTCTGAAACCCATGGACACCTGAGAAAAGCATTGAATGTTTTATGGTTATAACGTTCATATACCATTAGTTCAGCATGTGTAACTTCATATTCCTGACCTCTTGCTCCTCGTGTGTCCTGCTCGGGTGGAGTCGTGTAGTGGGTTTATGCTAAAGCTACGTCTGATTCCAGCTCTAAATACGACACTTCCTTTTCCTGCGTCTGTCTGAGAGTGCACAGCTGCAGACGGGGGGCGACAGGGGGGCTCCGGACGGCGCACAGAAAGGCCCTTCATGGCTCCACATCTGGCCCAGAGAAGTCACCGGAGCGTTTGGGTAATGGGAGTCTGCGCTTATGTAATTGGGCTCTTGATCCGGAGCACAGGGTCTGAGCTTAATCCTATAGAGATGGTTATGTTCAAGGCTCATGTCTGTCTTCAATCAGGTTGCCATAGTAGCACAAATGGAAAAAAAACTGGACATTTTCAAACTTGTGCATAATGTTATTGTGTTTTTGGAAAGACAGTTCAATTCTTTCTAACTTGTAAATGGGAAATTGAATGAATAATATTTAACAAGGCTTCAACTTAAGGCCTGGGAGTCTAAAATATAGAAAATATTATCTCTTGTTATTGGTTTAGTCCTGGTTTAGACGTGGTTTAGTCCTGGTTTAGTCCAGTTTTAGTCTTGGTTTAGACCTGGTTGGTTTAGGCCTAGTTTATACCTGATTTAGACCTGGTTTAATCCAGTTTAGTCCTGGTTTAGACCTAATTTAGTGGTGGTTTTGATCTGGTTTAAGCCTGGTTGAGTAATGGTTGACTCATGGTTGAATCCTGATTTAGACCTGGTTGGTTTAGACCTAGTTTAAACCTCATTTAGACCTGGTTGAGTCCTGATTTAGTCATGGTTTAGTCCTGGTTTAGACCTGGTTTAGTCGCGGTTTAGACCTGGTTGGTTTAGGCCTGATTGGTTTAGGCCTATCTTAAACCTAATTTAGACATGGTTTGGTCCTGGTTTGAACCTGATTTAGACCTTTTTTAGATCTGGTTTAGTGCTGGTTTAGACCTGGTTTAGTCCTGGTTTATTCCTGGTTTGAACCTGATTTAGACCAGGTTTAGATCAGGTTTAGTCCTGGTTCAGTCTTGGTTCTGTCCTGGTTCAATCCTGGTTTAGTCTTGGTTTAATCCTGGTTTAATCCTGGTTTAGTCCTGGTTTAGTCCTGGTTTAGTCAGTGTTGTTAAAGCCTTTCATATTACAGTGTGTACTACGTATTTCAAAAGTATTGGGCACTTTTCTGGCCCTGAGGACAAGTCTACTTGTGCACCTAAGTACACCGACCGCACAGTCACAGGAGCAAATATTTACACGGAAAACTAAAAGTAAACAGTGTATTTTTCTGCACACATCATCTTTATCTGTCACAGTTCACTCAAACTAACTCACTCGATGACTTTTCCTTTCTGTTGTGAGCCACATATCCCTTTAGTCCTATTAAAACAATTACTACACTAATAAAAATCATGGTTGACTGAGTTTAATCGACTAAACAACTAGGTCTGCAGCCCAACTAAAGATATAGGCACCTAATTTTCACACCACAAAACCGTAAGTAGGTATTTAAATGTGTCTAACTAGCTCTCAGTAACTCTTTGGCACATTCTTAATATCCACAGGCTTAACTTTAGAACAACTTTTTTCAGACGGCGAAGTGAAACTAGTGCTAACGCCCCAAGAACAGCCAATCAGAGCACTGCTTTCGGCTCCCATTTCCTGGTTGACGGAACAAAGAATAAATGCATATAATGTGCTGCAGTCTAATTTCTGTCACAACATTCTGCTTTTACAACATATTCTTTGGGCAAAACAATTTTTTTTTACTCATTTACAGACAAAAAAGTTGGGTACCCCAGCTTTAATGCCATACAGTGGAACATTACAGGCAATGGCATATCCATGGAAACGGGCAGGAGAGCACCTTTAAAGTCTATATGACACACTCTCATGTTTAACTAATTATAACTTAGTTTGGAGGACACTTGTGGTTAATATTTATCATAGTTTTATATCAGTCAAGATGCAGTTTGTGAGGACATTTTGAAAAATAAGAGTTTAAAATGGCAGGAAGTCCCTCTGTGATGTCATCAAAAAGCGACGTGCCATCAGAAATACAGGGACAATTTACAGACAATTTACACATTTTTCTAACAATTTAAACCATCATTCAACGAAAAAAGTTGTTATCAGGTATTGTTTATTGTCAAATCCTAACTATTGTCCAATTTTTATGGATTGTGGCCTTCGTTAACAAACTGGTTGCTAGGTAACAGTTATGGAATTACCTTTAATCATGTCATATTTGCTGCTCATGTCCAACCAGGATTATAAACTTCACAAAAACTGTCAAACGGTGGACGAATAAGCAAAATGTTTAGTAAAATCTTAAATATAATCACTTCGTTTTAGTGAAAAGTGTCGTCGAACCTGTCACTTTAAGACTCGCTCCAGAAGAGAAACACGGTCTGGATCACAGTCTGCGTCGGTCCAAGACTAAACCAGCTCCCGGGGGAAAAGAACAGGAGGGAACAGGAAGTGGGAGGAGCCAGGAGTCTTTGTGAGGGGCTGCAAGAGTAAACAACAACCCCCCCCCCCCCCTCGCTCCTACACACACACACACACACACACACACACACACACACACACACACACACACACACACACACACACACACACACACACACACACACACACACACACACACACACACACACACACACACACACACACTGTACACTTGCCACATGGTCTCAGGACTCAACTACGGGAACTGGAACTGTGTCAGGAGTTTAGTGGGACTGACACAAATCTGTACAGTATGGAAGTCTGTCTGATGCACTGATGTGGCAGATTGTGAAGTTTCTATTACAGGTTCTCATGTTTGGTGGGAGGGTTTAGTCCTGGTTTAGTTCTGATTTAGACCTGGTTTAGTCCACGATTTACACCTGATTTATCCTTGGTTTAGGCCTGGTTTAGATCTGTTTACACCTGGTTTAGACCTGTTTTAGTCCTGGTTTAGTCCTGGTTTAGTCCTGGTTTAGTCCTGGTTTAGACCTGGTCTGGTTCATTTCTGGTTTAGTCCTTGTTTAGTCCTTTGGTGGGAGGGCACTCGGTATTTATCAGAGTTTTTCATTCATGAAGTTGCAGTTTGTGAAAAAAATATGAAAAATCAAAGTTTGAAGAGCTCAGTTCTAAAATGTCATTGAAAAGCCACGTTCCATCAAAAATGCAGAAACAATTTAAACACAACAAACACATTAATTAATTTATTTTCTTAAATAATGTTTAATATTCCAGATAATGCAAACTAGTGGCAGACGTTCCACCAGAAAGGTTATATAGTGCACCTTTAAAAAAAAAAAGAAAAAAGAAAAAGGCAAAGTTTTACTAGTTTTTATTATATGAATTTTTGATGTCAAATCCATAACACACAAAGCCTCGTTGGTCATAACATAACCCAGAAAGTATTTTTTCAGGGGGTGCCAACACTTTCAGCCATGACTGTACGATTAATTGTACATTTGCTTATTTGTAATTTTGCACCTCATTTCACTCACCTCTTACCTTTTTATGCTACTAAATGTTATTGTCACTTTTTATCTGGTTATTACTTTGCAACGTGTGAGCTGCTGTTTCTGAGTAATTTTCCTCATGGATCAATAAGTTTGTCAAGTGCAAGTCCAAATCTTGTGCACTTTAAAGGACCTGTTACCTGATTTTTATTTGCTCTAGTTAAGATAAATTTATTTTACATCACACATTGTTTGATAGTGACTTCATGGAAAGACACTGAGTTTGTAATGCACTTTGTTAGGAAAGAACCAGTGCAGAAGTGTTTGCCAGGGTCACCTCTTTTCAGCCAATCAGGCACATTGTACACTATGAATCATGGGAAAACATCTGCTTGACACTATCCCAGAGTGTGATTCTCTGTCATGGTGCAGTTTCAAAAGTGCTAAAAGCTAATTGTAAGCAGAGTTAGAGGAACTATGGGAGTATTAAATGTGACATCACACCTCACTCTCTGAGCTGCCGCACAATTTCACAGCTGATTTTGGTTTTTTTTTGACACTGTGCCACAGTCTGGCTTCAGTTTTGCTCAAATATATCAGCAATCAATACAAACAGGACAGAGACATGTTCCCTTCATTGATTTCCGTGGGATAAAAATAAAAAAATAAGTGGCTTGGATTGATAAGGGGAGTTTATGTTTGTTTTGTCTTTGGTATTGTTAAAAAACTCTTTACTCTTGGAACAAAGGCCTGGATAGAGATGTTTTGTAGATGTGGTATTGTTAGGTTAAATTTTAAAAAAGAAATTAGGCAGACGACATGAGCGTCCTGACAGGTGTTAGCGGAAAAATGCCACTGTTTAGTTGGTAAATCATGAAAACCAGAGCTAGTTCATCATAAACTGTTTGCAGCGCTCCAAAGTTATTGCTCACTCACCTATTCAGTCTGACCATCCAAATTATTCACTCAGATGAGTTTTCCACAACTTTCAGAGCAGAGTTTACCCTTACAGTAAAGCTAACAACAGCTAGCATGCTAACGGCACACTTCTGTTTGTTTGGTTTTTTTAGGGACAAAACACAATAAAACTCTCATTAATTTGACCCAAATGGCACACAGCGTCTGACAGAACTGCTTTTACAATAAATCTGTGCTGGGACAACACAGATTTTACTTTACATGAAAAAAAAAGGTTTACAATCAGACAGAAGCAAAGGACCCGGAAGCGAGAAAATATGGGGAAATTATATCTCTTCACCGTTTAATAACATTAAATTATTCATTGTGCGATCATCGTAAACCTCTTAAAGTGACAGGTGCTACTCATGTAACTAGATAAATATGTTTAAAGTTTTGCCCAAAAAAAAATATATATAAATTTTATCACAATTTAGCAGTTTTTTAGTTTTGTGATATCTTTTCCTGGTTGTACATGCTGACATCACATGACTTTGTACACTGGGCTAAAAGTCGGCGAATGTCACAGATTCTTTTTTTTAATTTGACAAATCAAAATACACAAAACACATTTATTTTGTTGAGTTTAAGGGTAAAAAAAGTTGTTTATTTTGGTTAAATTATGCAAAACCTTTGGATGGAATGAGTCTGCCTTGTGTGATGTCATCATTTTTTTTACCTCCTGTAATTTTCAACAGTTTTTTCAACTTTTCTCAACAAACAGCGAACTGATTGGTATAAAACAAGATGTACATTATGTATTAATACACAAAATAAAATCAAAATCCTTATAACCTGTCATACGCACTTTAACATCGCGGGTCGGTGTGGTTTTGTGGCTGGAGCGCGGCAGCTGTTGTTGTGACGTGGGAGAGTTTCTGGGAAGGGGCAGCGGCACAGGTGGAGAACCCGTTAGCGCCGTGATTTATGCTCCTGTATTGTGTTGTGGTCTTTCCTCTGGGTCCGAAGCGCCTCTCGCGTCTTACTCTGCTGTTTTCGCTCACGGTTCAGGCTTCTACTGTTACAGCCAGACGTGATACTCCGAGTGGAAAGCTGGATCTCCGAGGAGGATCCGTTTATTATTGCCCCGAGCTGTGTACGGAGCAGAGAATGTGGAACTTTTCACCCAGAGTAGACGCAGAAATTGCAATATCTGGCTTTGAAAGAGTGAAAAATGATGAGAAGACATACAGTAGTCTAGGAGTGTTTTAGTGTTGTGATTATTGGGAGAAAGAGAAAGTGTATGATCTTTTTTTTAATTATTGTTCTTGCTATTCAGTTTTAAGCAGTTGAAGTAGGGCTGCACAATCAATCGAAATTGCAATTTTTAAATGCAATAATTTCCTCCAAAAAACACAAAATATCCTGCTTCTGCATTAAAACTGCTAACTCAGTAGTTTAGATTTGTTAAAACGTGTTCTGGAAGAGTAGACAAAAACATGGCTGAAATTGACATAATCATGACTAAAAGTGACAATAATGTGACTAAAAGCGTCAAAAACACCAATTCTGAAGACTTAAAGTAACAAAAATGTGACTAAAAGTGACAAAAAATGCTACAAAAAGCGACAAAAACTTGAACTGTATTTACAATACTGGTTAGAAAAGTCTCAATTTGATCCTTTTCTCAGATCGTGCAGCTCTGTGTTGAAGTAGATTTGAGAAGCAGGATGAGTGTTAATAACCGACAAAACACGACATGCATTAAATACACATAAATAATCACTATTAATTTTTAACAATTGCATTCATTTTCACCACATTCATCTCAGTAAAATAAAACTATTTCAGGCAGTTGTTTAAATTAAATCATGCATTTTTAACACCGCACTTAAATGTCTATATGCATTTGACCCATCCTTCAATCCCGCTGAGGTTAAACCTGTCAGGAGCAGAGGTCAGGTCAGGACCATAACCCTGTCTGCTGTGAGGCTGCCACCGAGAAGACAATCAAACTATTTAGAGGAAGTAAAATTCTTAACAACACAGTATGTAACTTACTTGCCAAAAAAACAAAACACTAAAATAAAAGCATGTTCTTATTGCATCTCCACAAACCTGACTCTTACTTGGCCTGGGGAATAGAACTTATCTATCTCCATGGAAAATGTTCTGAAGTATGGGTTCAACTGTCAATGGGCTCTGTGCACAGAATTTCAGTGGGCTTTTTAATTTTAAAGTTAGATTGTACAGTATTACTGAGTACTTCTGTCCAGTTCTATCTCTCTGAAGTCAAACTAAAATGTATAAATCCTCAAGGTTCAGCAGTGAACAGTGAGCTGCAGGTGGATGTCACTGGTTACAGACACATGATGAATGTGTTGATAAATGGAGATTTTTGTGGGTCAATGCTAAGGCTAATGCTAACTTTGAAGCAATTAGATAAAACATAAATCTAATCGAAATAAAAATAGAAGCAAACTATAAATACAAATAAAGAGTGTGTAATTTACATTTTAATTGGTTAGCATTGGCTGTGTGAAACGGTTAGCTTAGCCAACTGCTACATGCACAGAATCCATTTCATTGGAATTATGCAAGCACTGAAAATGACAAACTTTAAGCAACTAATGAATTGTAACCACAATTCTTAATGTTTAACTTGTGTAATTGAAGTTTTAATTTTTAAATTTATGTTTAAATTAAATTAATCCAATTAAGGCGAGACACTATAGGCAAAACACATTTTTTTAATGTTTTGTTTTTTGGACAGTTTTTTTTTTTTGTATCAGGTACTTGTAAACGTATTCTATGAATTGTATTCTGTTTTCTCTTAGCTGCAATACTAATTGCCGCATTGGGACACAAATAAAGTGAAGTTGAAGCGGAAGTTTACTCTCTCAACATATTGTCTTTCATGTGGAAACAACAAACGTGTCCAATCTGCTCCTAATGATGTTTTATTCTTCCATTTAATCCATTTCATCCATAGATTTCTTTGGGACATTGTTACTTCAATTCATTTTCTTAAAATGCAGTTTTGTCCCAAAGAGACATAAAGATCAGCCTTAAAGTAGATCCTACACCAAACTGTACAATCTGGACTCAACAAGATTTTGAGGAAATGCACAGAAGGATTTGTTGATCTAATTCTGAGTTTAAAAAAAGAGGCAAAATTTGAATTTTTGAGACAATTTTCAGTCAGATCTGGTTAGCTCAGAAACTAAATAAGAAATCCAAAATCCCCTCTGTAAATTTTTTTGTAACTAATATGTTACAAAATGAACCAAGACATTTAAACCTGATTCTGTCCATTTTTCTGATTTAAACGTCCCAAATATGTGTATTTTGGCTGTTTTTCCACATAAAATGCCTTATTTCTTCATAAAAACATGACATGATGAAAAACTTGTAATGTATTTTCTTTCTTACATTTATGTGAGTGAACTACAGGAGACGGTTACATCTTTATCTTAAAATTTAAGATTTTTTCCTATTCACCTGCAGCGTCTCACCTGAATCAAATGTTAATGTACAGCAAATGTTCAATTATGATTCAAGCAAAGTCATGTTTTTAAAGTTCATCACATTATTCACAAGCCATTCATTAAGCCATTGACTGATTTGATGTGACAACATTTAAAAATCTTTCCATTTACAGTAACGCGAGCACTTGCAGTCACTTTCCTCCCCTGAGCTCCACGATGACTAATTCCACCACCGCAGCTACCGATATTGTCCAGTAATCCGGTAACCACAGCCGCTTTGCCCGAGCAGCTGCGCGGCTTCACCGTGAGGCGCTCGGACCATGACGTCAGCTTCACTCTTTACAGGAAGTTTAGCGCGCCAAGGCCGAGCGCAGAGGCAGGACTCCGCTCACATCAAGGACAAAAAACAGTTTCAAATGGCAACACCGACGCCGGACAAAGGGGAGCGGAGATGGAGACTGCGCCGCATGAATGGGCCCCAACCGAGTGTGTCTTTTCGACTGTTGCGAGTTGAAAACAAGAAAAATTTATCTGGCCTTGAGAGCAGGGAGGAAATAAGGGAGTGGTACTTGAATAACTGTAGATACTTTGATTCAAGATAGTTCCTCTAGTTTAAAAATGTTGTTTTATTTTGAGACAAGTTTTTTTTTTTCTTGTTTTAAGGCAAGACTCTACAAGAAAAAGCTATTTTTACAGTATTTATTTTTCATTTTTTGTCAGTTTTCTCTCTCAACATATCGATTTTCATGTGGAAACAACAAACTTGTCCAATCTGCTCCTAAACATGTTTTATTCTTCCAATTAATCCACTTCATCCATAGATTTCTCTGGGACACTGGAACTTCAAAGGCCGTTTTCTTAAAATGCATTTTTCTTCCCTCGCGGCCCCCTTCAGACCCTCAAACGGGGCGGGACGGTTCACTTTCTCGGACCGTACCACGCTAATGGAAACAGGACTTATGTCTGTGACCTGCACCTTTTTTGTCACGTCTTAAATTTGCGGAAAATTTAAAAATCCCCTATAGCTGGTCTGCATCTAGCTTTACAGTAAAAGTTTTGGTTTCAACACTTTAAACATAGTATATTTATTGTTCCTACAGATATGAATTCGTTTTTTTGTAGTTTATTCTTTTAAAATACCAGTTTTATTTGTCTTATTTCACGATTTGTCCCTCGAGACACATCAACAATCAGATTTTACAGTTACTATTAAAGGAGCTGTAGATTCCCTAATACTTTTTCCACTCTGGTTGAGTAATTTCTTTGAACTTTACTTTGTACTTCTATTTGCATTATAGTATTTTTAGTAATGGAACTTTTTATTTAATTTTAGTACAACGTTTGACTACTTCCCACCTTTGATAAATCTAGAAATAAGGATAAATATTTTGAACACAAGACATTTAAATCCTGTAGAACTGAGAGTCTTTGTCATGAATAAGCTGCAATCGAAAATGTGGAACCAAAAGTAAAGTCCAATAGTAGGGCTGGGCGATATGGGAAAAAATAACATTTTCTTGGGGCCAGATCATGATTTCGATTTTATCACGATTGGTGTTCACTTTGTATTTTTATGTTGCTTATAGCTGCATGATTTAGGAAAAATATTTAATTGTGATTAGATTTGCGATTTATGTTTTAATACGAGGATTCAGTTCAAATTCACATTTTAAACACAATTTTGTCACATTTAGTCACGTTTTTGTTGTGTTCAGTTGTGTTTGTCATGTTTAAACATGTCTTTGTCACTTTTAGCCGCATCTTTTAGTTGCCTTTTATCGCTTTTTAGTCACGTTTTGATGCATTGAGTCACATTTGTTTGTTGGCGTGTTTTTGTGGCTTTTGAACACATTTTTATCGCTTTTGGTCGCTTGTTTCAGAACATGTTTGTACAAATCCAAACTACAGTGTTAGCAGTTTTTATTCAAATCAAAGCAAGACGTTTTGTTGTTTGTGGAAGAAATTATTGCACTTCAAAATTTGCAGCCTTTGCGATTTACTAATTGCATCCATTAAAATTGCGATTTAGTGTCGATTTGGTTTAATCGTGCAGCCCTGGTCTATAAGAGGTAAATAAAGTCATCTGCTCAGAGGCTTCAGAGGCTAAACAACAGGAGAAAAAGTGTGTTTGAACAGACAGCTGCATTAAAGAGACAAACAGTGAATCACGATACGGCCATTTCACATAAATAGTAGATTGTCACAGGGACCAGCTCACGATTCCATTTTTATTTTTATTATATCACCCAGCCCTGTCCAATCGAGCATGTTCCTTGTCTATTTCAGTAATGTTATCTAAACCTATAGTCCTCTTAAGATGAACAGACTTGGCGGGACACTGCTATCTTTTCTTTTATGGAAGTTGTAAACAGCCTGTGCTTCTTTAGCCTTGAGGGCGCGGGGAGGACGAGCGGAGGAGGAAAAGAGTTAAAAGTGAACTTGTGTGTTTGTGTGAGTGGATTTCACAATAGTCCGAGATAAGACTCGAGTGAGAAAGCGCGGCTCCCACACCCACTCACCGCAGAGGCGTGCACTCCAGCGCCGCGTACGTGCACACCAGGACGTCCAAAAGAGCGCGGGATTATCTCCGGCCGATACTGTGGTCGTGTGCGCGCTTGTCCCGGCTTGAGAAGTTTGATCCTGAAATAGGTTTTTGATTTGGTCGTGTTTTTGTCCTGGTCCCGTTCGGGTTTTGTTCCAATATTGTTGTGGAGTGTCGCAACGATTGCTCAGAACAACAAATCAATAATTGTTTCAAATAGATTTCCAACAACGGTGGCTCCAAATAGCACCCTAGATTTCTTTTAAAGGATTTTGTTTGTCAATAATCTGAATCGTGATACCTTTGTCCCACTTAATTTTCACTTTCTATAGACCTTTTCTTGTATAAAAATGTACATTATTATGATTATTATTAGTCTTGAAAGTGTGTTGTGTGTCAGAAGCTTCATCTTGAGAAACACAAATATATTAATTTCTTTGCTGTTTATTCTATTACCTTTCTTTTGTTTGTGGTTTCAAAAGTTTAAAATATAAGTCTTTATTGTTACCATCTGGAAATGCATCTATATTTTAGATTTTCCAGACGGTTAAAGACACGTGCAACTCAACAGCACTCCAAAGTCCAAACTCTGGATCGCTACACGGGTTACTTCAATATTTATTTCAACTTGGAATTCATTTTTTAAAGATAATTAGGCTGTGGTCACACTTATACACACCACATCAAAATTGGAACTAATTTCATAACTAAATCTGGAATAAACTGGTCCTAGAACAGAATCAATACCAAAGTCTACATCAGGACTAAACTGGGTTCAAACCAGGACTAAATCAGGACAGTGTGAACGCAGCCTTCAAATAAACATATTTTTGTGTAGAATTTTAAATTTTTTGGATTACATTTAGGTAAAGAGACGACAAATTGAGAAGCCTTGACTGTCTTCTTTCTACTTTCTCTAGTGTCTAAATTGTTTCCATTATAAATAACCTGTACTTTTTATGTAAGTGCTTTTTTGTTGCGACTTGACGTTAGGTTCCCCAAGGCTGCGCGCTAGGCCCCTTGATGATTGAGAACTCGACTGTAAAAACAACTGCACAGATTGTTTGACGGCTCAGATTTCTCCAGTGCAAGTTTTGAGACGTTTATTTGGATTTAGTGACAAAAACATAATGATGAGAAACACAGGAATTTCTTTATCATTTATTCTAATATTTAATATCTTTTGGGGTTCCAATAGTTTAAAATTAAGGTTTTAATGTGTCCTCTACATTCTATTCCTTCCATTCTATTCTAACCTATTATTCTATTGCATGGAGTTAAGCCTGTCAAAAAAACCCCACAAAAAAACAAACATCCAAATCAGGATCAAACTGGGCTTAAAAGAAAAAACTAAAAGAAAAAATGTGTATGCAGCCCTAGGTTCTTTCTTCATACAATTTTTTTTTGTAAATTTAAAAGTTTATGATAACATTTCGGTAGAGAGCCCACAGACTGAGAAACCTTGACTGATTTCTGCCTAATTCTCACTGGTTTCTAAATTGGTTCCAAAATAACCTTTGTTAAATACTTTTTTGCTCCGACTTGACATGAGGTTCCCCAAGGCTGCGCGCTAGGCCCCTTCATGATTGAGAACTCGACTGTAAAAACAACTGCACAGATTGTTTGACGGCTCAGATTTCTCCTGTGCAACCCTGGAAAAGTTTGTTCAGATTGAGTGACAAAAACATAATGTTGAGAAACACAAACTTTATTATTTATTCAAATGTTTAATATCTTTTGAGGTTCCAAAAGTTTAAAATGTAAGTTTTTTCACAACGGAGGACATCAAGTACAAAGCCTGTCAAAAAAAGAAAAAAAAAAACTAGGCTTAAACCAAGAAAAAATGTGAACACAACCGTTGGGTCTTTCTCCACACAAACATATTTTTTGTCAATTTTAAAGTTTACCACAACATTTAGGTAGATTTCCCACAAATTGACAAACCCTGACTGTCTTCTCCCTCCTTTTTTGGTTTCTAAATGGTTTAAAATAACCTGTACTTTTTTCTTTAAGTAGTTTTTTGCTCCAATTTGACATGAGGTTCCCCAAGGCTGCGCGCTAGGCCCCTTGATGATTGAGAACTCGACTGTAAAAACAACTGCACAGATTGTTTGACGGCTCAGATTTCTCCAGGGCAAGTTTTACTCTTTGGAAGCTGAAACCCGTCAAGCTAGCTCCTGTCTCTAGCCTCGCCTTGCTAACCCGCCCAGACTTGTATTCGCTAGCTAAAAAAACACAACCTAATGTACATTGCCCTTGAGTAATGGCAGTGTCAGACTATTACTACATCGACTGTATCACAACATTCAGCACAGTACGGGAGTCTTAGGGAGGATTTTTGTAAACTTAAGACGTGACTAAACCAGATAAATTGTTGACTCACTTTGAAATCAGAATTAGGAGGATCAGGGTTTAGTTTTAGCTGTAGGTGCAAGTTGAAACCGCAGAAATGACCTCCAGGCCTAAGACTTGACGGGGCTGGAATCATTAGCCGTTTGCAGGAAGAAGAAACACAAAGCTTAAACGACTTTGATATGACTGAGCCCTGGGGGGATAACAGGGATAACGTTTGTTGTCTGTGGATATTTCACAATTAAAAGTGTTGCGTGTTGAGCAAATAGGAATAAACTATAAAGAGAGTTGGAATTAGTGGGGATTCAGCTGGTAGATGTAATAAAGTAGGAGTAGTAGTATAAAGAAAAGGGAGGTGTACTTATAATGGAAGTACTGGTAAAATATTGATAAAGAAGCACAATTTGGAGCAATAGTAGTCATTGTAGTAGTAGTAATAGTAGTTGTAGTAGTAGTAGTAGTTGTAGAAGAGTAGTTTAGTTTTATTTTATGTATTATCTTTATTTAACCAGGTAAAAATAAGAAGAAAATCTTATTTACAATTTGGCCTGGGTTTTGTGCCAGCAGTAATGACAGTAGTACAGCTTTAGTAGTGGTGTGTAGTAGTAACTAGAGGTGGTTGTAGTATAGTAGTATTAGTGATAAGTTGTAGTAGTTGTAGTTGAAGTAGTTGTTGTAATAGTAGTAATAATTGTTGTTGTTGTAGTATATTATTAGTAGTACTTGTTGTAGTATAGTAGTAGTAGTAGTGACTAGTATTAGTTGTAGAAGTAGTGATAGTAGTAGTAGTAGTAGTAGCAGTAGTAGTAGTAGTAGTAGTAGTTGTAATAGTAGTAGTAGTAGTAGCGGTAGGGTAGATTTGGTGTTATAGATGGCAAAAGTTTAGTTTTAGTTTTAAATGTAACCTTTATTTGATCCGGCAAAACATAAATACTGTAACCAATACTTATTTACAATTTGACCTGGGTTTTCCGTAATGATAGTGCAGTTTTAGTGCTGTGTGGTAGTAAATAGAGGTAGAAAGTAGTAGGTCAGTAGCAGTATTAGTGGTAGCACTTGTAGTAGTAGTAGTAATAGTAGTAATATTTGTAGCAACAGTAAAACAGTTCTGTATATATTCTTCCCCTCGACGTGAAACTGAAAATGTATTGTGAGAAGTGAGAATAGAGTTGTGTTCCAATATGGCCGCCTCAAGAGGAAACAGATGCAGAGAAACAGAACTCATGAGGATTAAAGATTCTTTGAACGCTCCACCGACTCCAAAAGAGAACACGCAATCTCACAAACGAGGTTAGTCACTCATGAAATACAGTTTAGAGACGGGGAAATGTAAGAAATGTGCAGCATGTAATGTGTACCTATGGGCTCAGTGCCTCGTGACCCCCAGGGAGCCCCTACCCCCGCTTTGGGAACCACTGCTTTAGCATCACATTTTGTTTTTACAGCGAACCACAAAACAAAATGTGAATTGTTCAAAATAAATGCCCAAATAGGAGCGAGATGAAGTCAATTCTAATATAATCCCACTTAAGTTACATTTATTTCTGGTACCACTTTATAATAACTACCTTAAAAATAAATAAATAACCTTAAAGTCTCTATGACAGGTTCTCAAGATGTTCTAATTATGACTTAGTTTAATGGGAGAGCACTCGTGGCAATTAGTTATTACAGTTTTACATCTGTGAAGTTGCAGTTTGTGAAGAAATTTAGAAAAATAAAAGTTTAAAATGACAGGAGTTCTAAAACGTAATCCCTCTGTGATGTCATCAAAAAGGGACGTGCCATGGAAAATGCAAAGACAATTTATTCACAACAGTTTAAAGTGTCATTCAACAAAATAAAGTTGTTATCAGGTATTATTATTTGTCAGATCATAACTGTTGTGTCAATTCAGGGGCCTTATTTTCAAAATGGTTGCTAGGTAACAGTTGTGGAATTACCTCTATGTCATTTTTGCTGCCCGTCCAATCAGGAAGTGACATTATAAACTTTACAAAAACTTTCAAACTGGGGATAAATAAGCCAAATGTTTAGTAAAATCTTAAATATAATGATGTTCACTATGTACCTGTCATTTAGACTTTAATTAGACATAAAAACATGGACATGTACTTTATTAATAATGATCCAGATTTAAAAACTAATACCCTACTAAACCTAACCCCTTCATTAAAGACGGAGCACCTAATTTTTAACCAGTGAAGTAAGAAAGTATTTGTGAGTATACCTCTCTCATAAACCCTTTGGCTCATCACCAGTTTTCACGTTCAGGACCATTAGCACGGCTTTTTCAGACACAAAAGTTGTATCTAATTGTGTTTTTTCTGACCAGTGTGATTAAGATTAGATTGTGTGATTATGTGTTAATAATAGGATTCTGTTCAACTTCACATTTTAAACACAATTTTGTCGCTTTTAGTCACATTTTTGTCACGCTCAGTTGTGTTTGTCATATTTCAACACGTCTTTGTCGTCTTTAGTCACGTTTTTGTCACTTTTAGTCGTGTTTTGGTGCATTGAGTTGTTTGTTGGTGTGTTTTTGTCACTTTTGAACACATTTTTACCGCTTTTTGTCATGCTTTTGTCGCTTGTTTCAGAACATTTTTGTACAAATTCAAACAAGTTTTTATTCAAATCAAAGCAAGACATTTTGTTGTTTGTTGAAGAAATCAGCCTTTGTGATTTTCTAATTGCATTAATTAAAACTGTGATTTTTTGTGGATTTGGTTCAATTGTGCAGCTCTGGTCTATAAGAGGTGACAAAGTCAGAGGCTTCAGAGGCTAAACAACAGGAGAAAAAGCGTGTTTGAACAGACAGCTGCATTAAAGACACAAACAGTGAATCACGAAAATAGCAGATTGTCACAGGGACGAGCTCACCATTCTATTTTTATCCCCACATCACCCAGCCATAATCTTTAAATACACTTTCCTTGCGTATTCTAAAACCAAAATATCACTAATATTAAAGTAGATCTGGGCCCCAAACAGCCCAGTCTCCACCGTCACAAAAACATCAACACGAACTCTGTCCCGTGTCCAAATCTGTCCCAGGTGTTGCCCTTTGCGACCCCCGCGTTCACAGTCACAATACAGGAAGTCCTTAAACCCCACTCGGCCCACTGGAGCAGAACCCCACCCACAACACTCTCGAGCGCTCCCATTGGCCGCTGCCGTTCCCCTGTCTCCACATCTCGTTATCGCCGTCCATTAGAGTGTGGTTTTGTTTGTTTTTCTGTCAAACTCGCGAGTGGACGGCCGTGTTGCCATAACCTGTCGTCGACCGTCTTTCTCCTCCTCAGATGTCTTCACTTCCTGGTTTTGCAAAGGTCAAAGGGTGACGTTTGAGGCGCTCATGGGGAGAGGGCTGCATGTGACAGCGGCAGTTCCTCAAACGGTGTATTTCGGTCGTGTTTCTAACCACGTAAATGCAAAGTGGAAGCAACGCGGTTACATAAAGTGTTTTGAGGACATTTTGATGGGGAAATAGACTAGAAATAACTTCATGACAGTCTTATACACAAACATGTAGTAAGGAGACAACTGACTTTTCATCATAACCCTCGTTTTCTTTCTGTTTTTCTCTATTTATATTAGTTTATTATTGAAAAAGAACTAAGAAGAAGAATCTAAACTTGAAAATATGGACAGATGGGAAGGACCATATAATTATGCCTGACTTTGCGTATTCTTTGGTTTGTTTTTTGGGCTTCTTTAATTCTTTTTGATTTTGCCTTTTTGTTCTTTGGTCATGTTTGTTTTGTTTTGTCCGTAATATAAATAGAAAAAGAACAATTACAAACAAAAACAAGACAAAGAGAGGGAACACAAAGTATAAATCATTTTGGAAAATATAGAAATGTTTCCCAAAAAAAAGACAAACAGAATGAGTAGGACAGAGAGAAATATTACATTTATGTTTAGTTACTTGGATAAATAAAACTAATGTTGAAATAAATGCAATCCTAAAGTACAAATACACCAAATTTTATAGATTTAATAGAATTAAAAAAAAAAAACCTGACTGATCACATAAATGCTTGAAGAATTAATTTGCAAAAACAGAAATTGGTGTGAAAGTAGAAAGTGGAACAGAAAGTGCCCTTTGAAAACAATTTTAAGGGTTGCAGTTATTAATAACAATGTGAAGAAGACGGTATTAAAAAGGCGTAACTTTTTTGTTTGTTATTAATACAATTTTGTTTCATCTTTGCCTTCAAACTTTTCTCATAAAATTTCAGTAAAGAAAAGGGGCTGAACCTGATTTGAAACCGGAAAAACAGAACTAGTTCATGTTCCAGATTTTTGCATGTAATAAAGTCAAATCTGTGGTGCCCCAGCACAGATTTATTGTAAAAGCATCTATCCAAGTGAAAATGAGACTACAACGTTTACTCTGAATCTATTTATAGATATTGTTAGCTTTACTCGGGACAGAAAAACTCGCTCTGGGCTCAGAGACTCGTGAAAAGTGTTTATAAACTCATCATGGTGAATATTTAGGATGCGGGGACTTCATTAATAAAGTGAGCGATACATGACTGATGATATGATACATGAGCAGTGAACATTTGGCCTTTTTGTCCCCAGTTTTCGTAATGTTTATATTTGTACTTCCTGGTTGAACATGAGCAGCAAATATGACATAGTTAGAGATAATTCCACAACTGTTACCTAGCAACCATTTTGAAAACAAGGACCAAAATCCATTTAAATTACACATTAGTTATGATGTGACAAATAATAATACCTGATGAGACCTTTATTTTGTTGAATAACTATTAAAACTGTCTGAAAAATGTGTCAGTCGTCTGTAAATTACCTCTGTATTTACAATGGTACGTCGCTTTTTGATGACATCACAGAGGGATTCTGTGTTAGAACTCAGCACTACTTCCTGTAAATTTTAAACGTTTATTTTTCAAAATTTCTTCACAAGCGGCAACTTCAGATATAAAACTATGCTAAATATTTACCACAGGTGCCCTCCCACCAAACTAAGTCATAGTTAGAATATCATGAAAACCTGTCATATAGACTTTGACATGAACTAGTTCTGTTTTTCATGTTTCACATCAGTAAAAATCAGGTAAAGTGCTTTTATTTCATTTATTTTTTGATAGACGGAGTTTATTTTAAGTATTAGGTCAAAGAAAACTCCAACTCTCTCCATGTATTCAGACGTATAAAGCAATTGACGGCTTGTCTCTTTAATGCAGCTGTCTGTTCAAACACACTTTTTCTCCTGTTGTTTAGCCTCTGAAGCCTCTGAGCAGATGACTTTATTTACCTCTTATAGACCAGAGCTGCACAATTAAACCAAATCGACACTAAATCGCAATTTTAATGGATGCAATTAGCAAAACGCAAAGGCTTGCGCTGTAGTTTAAATTTGTACAAACATTTTCTGAAATAAGCGACAAAAGCGTGCCAAAAAAAGCGATAAAATGTGTAAAAGTGACAAAAACACAACTACAAACACGACTCAGTGCACTGAAATGTGACTAAAAGTGACAAAAATGTGACTAAACACGACAAAGACACCACTAAATGTGACAAAGACATGTTTAAATATAACAAACACAACTGAACGTGACAAATGCAACTAAAAGCAACAAAATAGTGCTTAAAATGTGATTTTGAACAGAATCCTACTATTTAAACATAAATCACAATGGCACTGGTCATAAATAACACAATGAAAAGTTTTCCTAAGTTGTTGAGCTCTATTAAAGGCAATAAATACAAAGTGAACATGAATCGTGATAAATCATGACCTGGCTCCAAGAAAATCGCGATAATAATCCACCCAGCTCTGTGGAAAAACTACAGAAATTCAAGCTGACACTCATCACATGGCAACAAACATCATCCATTTAGCGTACAACTTTCTGAATTTTGCGGCGAATGTTAAACCGCACGCTCAGATTGCTTTGCTTTATGATTTTTCGCTCTCTGCAGTGACCCAGAGTTGAGACACATGGATGGTAGTCATGTCTACGGCCATTACTCCTCGGTCTGGAGATAAGCCTGGCCCTCTGGATTAGGCAGTGACACATTCTAACAGACCTACTTAGATAAACGCGCCGTAAAACTCACCTGCTTCAGTCTCCGATCGCTGCAACACGATAAAATGTGCACTGAAATATACAACCAGCCTGGACTGTCTGATAAGGAGCACTGTTACCGCACAGGGACTGGATCAAAGGATGGATGTTAATGGGGAGCGATAAAAAACTGAAATAAAAACAGAAGTAAATGTGCTGTGATTTGACATCTAAGTGTTTTCATTTTGTTTCGGTTTCAGTGCAGTGATGGCGTAGTTTAAGGCTGCATTCATATTTACTGGGACTAAACCAGGACTAAACTCGAAACAGAACCTGGACTTGAGCAGAACCAAACCAAGTCCAAATCAGGGCTAAACTGGGTTAAATTTAGCATCAAATAAGTGTGAAAGCATCCTGAATCTGGGCTTATATATTTATTTTCTTTTGCTTTTAACATAAATGAAGCTGTATTTTGATCAGGTTTTTTTTTTCATATATATTTTTTTTAGTTTTTATTTTTTGCATTTATGTTTGGTTAATTTTAATTTCTTTTGTCCCTATTTTTGGTTTGTTTTTCTTTTTTGTACTTATTCTTGCGTTTGTTTTTATTTTATTTTATTAGTTTAGATTTTATTATTATTATTTCTGGTTAGTCTAGATTTTTGTACTTATTTTTGGTATGTTTTTTTTGGGGGGGGGGGGGTTTGGACATATTTTCGGTTTGTTTAAATTTTTTGTACTTATTTTGGTAAGTTTTTATTTTTTGGAATTATTTTTGGTTTGGCTATATTTTTTGGAATTATATTTGGTTAGTTTTCATTTTTTTGTACTTATTTTTGGTTTGGTTTAGGGGGGATTTTGTACTTATTTTTGGAAAAACATATTAAAACAATCATGAAATTGACTTCAGAAAGATCCAGGATTAAGCCATTGTACCTGCACCAGAGTTTGAGAACCTCTTTCACTCTTTACATAATCTGCACAGAGCCCTAAAGGAGACAGCACTCATACGTTTGAAAAGCCGGAGCCATGACACAGGGGTCAAAGGTCAGACGGTTGTGACACGCACCGCATTTTGAGAAACTTTTGCAGATGTCAAGAGTCACAGAGAGAACGCTACATCAAGTCCCGCTGACAGGGACAGAGACGCAGCACTCCGTTTGTCCGGCTTTTCTTTTAGTCCAAGTTTAGTCCTGGTTTAAACCTGGTTTAGTCCTGGGTTAGTCCTGGTTTAGTCCTGGTTTAGGCCACACCAGATCAAAATTGGGACTAAATCCGGACGAGTTAAAGGTGGGTTACCCTAGGGCTGGGCGATATGGCAAAAAATTATTATCCCGATTTTCTTGGGGCCAGATCAAGATTTTGTTACGATTCATGTTCACTTTGTATTTTTCTTTTGCCTTTAATAGAGCTGCACCATTTAGGAAAATATACAATTATGTGCGATGGTGATTTATGTTTTAATAATATGATACTATTCAGTTGTTTAGTTGCGTTTCTGTCACATTCAGTTGTGTTTTTAGTCAGGTTTTGGTGCATTGAGTTGTGTTTATTGTTTATTGGCGCGTTTATGTCACATTTGAACACATTTTTATCGCTTTTGGTTGCGCTTTTGTTGCTTGTTTCAGAACATGTTTGTACAAATCCAAACTACAGTGTTGGCAGTTTTTATTCAAATCAAAGCAAGACATTTTGTTGTTTGTGGAAGAAATTATTGCACTTCAAACATTGCAGCCTTTGCGATTTGCTAATTGCGTCCATTGCGATTTTGTGTGGATTTGGTTTAATTGTGCAGCCCTGGTCTATAAGAGGTAAATAAAGTCATCTGCTCAGAGGCTTCAGAGGCTAAACAACAGGAGAAAAAGTGTGTTTGAACAGACAGCTGCATTAAAGAGACAAACAGTGAATCACAATAGAACGATTTCACAAAAATTGCAGATTGTCACGAGCTCACGATTCGATTTTATCACCGTATCGCCCAGCCCTAGAGTACCCGACTTTATACAGGGTTCGTACTCCTTTTCACAGATAAAATTCAAGCACTTTTCAAGTTCCTTCAAGATAGACACAGATTATTTCCAGCACCTTTATACGTAACTCAGGCGTCAACTTTACCGCTGTTTTATTAGCATTCACAACAGTAACAAACTTTTAAATTTAAATCTCAACTTTAGTTTCTGAAAGTAACAAAATAATGTGATAAGTTTCTCTCCCAATTTGCATGTTGAGAATGTGATGAAAAGTATCAGAAGAAATGGGCTCGGTGAAGTGTGCTTTGTTGGAAATTTGGGGGGAAATTAGAAATAAACAGTGGGTGCACGGTGGCAGAGTGGTTAGACCGGTTATTCGCTAATTCTAAACCCTTTTTTGATTTAAAACGTACTGTTTAAAATGAGCGTGTGCTGTTTTTCACGTTAAAAATCAGGTACAGGTAGTTAAAGTGACTAAAATGCCGTTTAGAGAAATATATTTCAAAGTTTGCTAAAATACTTTACACATTTTATCCCGATTTAGCTATTTTTTGAGGTTTTTAATTTTACTTCCTGGTTATAAATGATGACATCACACTGGGAAACTACCAAGAAACCATCCTGTATTCACCTTATTGCGCCCCGCCCACTTTTGCCTGTTTTTATGTTTATGAACCGCACTCTTGTAGTAAAGGGACTTCCGGTTTGATGCTAACGGTGTTGACAAACGAGGGAAAAGTCTCGTCGCTAAAACATTATATAAAGTAGATTGATTTGTGTAAAATGTTTAATGAACACGTGCAACAAATCACACTGCACCAATTTCCTGGGCGGCCTGAAAACAGCTTTTTAGTCCGTGTAGAACTTATTTTCTGTTGAGCTCGTCTTCCCCGTGTAAACTACAATGGAAAAAAATGGCGGCGCCCACGACAACTTCCAGAATAAGGTGAATACTGGGAAAAAAACTCTTCTAATGTCAGATTTTTAAAAGAAATTGACAAATAAACCTACATGTAAAGCTTTATTTTGATGAATTAATGTTTAAAGGGTCAAAAAAGTAATTTATTTTGTGTAAATTATGCATAACCTTTGTCTCCCTAGTGTGATATCATCAACTTGTTTACTTCCTGTAACTTTCTACACATTTTTCCATTTTTCTCCACAAACGGCGACTTGATAGGTGTAAAACTATAATTTATATTTACAACAGGTACACCGAATAAAGTCAAAATTAGAAAACAATAATAACCTGTCATACGCACTTTAAACCTACAAAAGTTCTGTCACTTTAATCAATGCTTTACAGGTAAATGAATCCTTTTATTGCAGCTCGGTCGCACATGCTCTCACACCGTCGCGCTCAGCTGTGGCAGTGATAAGGTAAATAGCACAGTTAGCATAGCGCCGTGTTTGCTCTGCTCTTTGTCAAACAAGCCCACGGTAAACGGGCGTCTGATAACATCATTACAAAGTGTACGCGCCACTGTTGCCTAACGCCGGGTCAAAGGTCGGCTGTAATAGACGCTAACACACCTGCTAAGATATGCTAGCAGGAAACGAGCGCGCCGCTAAAGAGGTCGGAGTCGTGTCGTCACTCGGTTTTAAGCAGCTAAATACAACGCTACACGACGTTATTTGGCGCATTAATAATTGATGTAAATATAATTAATAGTTTCACGGCAATCAAGGAGCCATTTGTGGAGAGAAGTTGAAAAATATTGAAAATAACAGGAAGTAAACAAATGAATGACTCACTAAGCTAAAGACTCATTCCATCCAAACGTTATGTATAATTTACCCAAAATAAACAACTTTTTGTGACCCTTTAAACATTGATTCAACAAAATAAAGGTGTTCACATGTATTTTTATTTGTTAAATTAAAAAATGTGACATTAGAAGAGTTTTGAGTTGTTGCAAAGTCATTTCCTACTGTGATGTCGTCATTTACAACCAGGAAGTAAAATTATAAACCTGAAAATTGTAAAACCGGGATAAAATTGAGATTTTTATAGACAAACACATTAAAATTTTGAAATATTCTTATTTTACCTGCATTTTAGTTAAATGAGAAGTCCAACATGACAGAAACATCTTGAGTAAAAGTGCAGATACAGAGGCAAAAAATATATTCAAGAAAAAGTAAAAGTAAAAGTGAGGTAAAATTGAAAACTGTTAACTAGTCAAATGTAGTGATAGTGATAGTGAATGTTGCAGATTTTTTGCCAACAGAAGCTAATAAATAAAATTCCAGAAAAATGTCATCTTTTGTTTGCTCAAAGCAAACTTGAACTCAAACCCTTTAGCCTGGCATCATATAAACAGCTGTAACGGCAAATATAGTGCAATTAAAGGCGCTGTACTTTTACTGTTTTTAAAAGTGAAAAACAGAATTTGTTTGTTTTTTTGTTTCTTTACATCAGTCATATGTTTCACTCACTTTCCTAATGCAGTCCCGCCATAAGTTTGTAAGCACTTTTCAAGTTTTGCTGTCCCGCGTAAAGCTAACAAACATTAGCATGCTAGCAACACACTTCCTGGTTCTCGGAGAATAAAACACTATAAACAGATGCAGAGAAAGCGCTGTCGTCTCATTTTCACTCGAATAGATGCTTTTACAATGTATATGTGCTGGGGCAACACAGAATTAACTTTATTACATGCAACAACAAAAAATCAGAACATGAAATAGTTCTGCTTTTCATGTTTCAAAACTATAAAAATCAGGTACAGTGCCTTTAGGTGAGAAGTAAAACTGTTTGTAATGTGTCCCTAAAGCAGCCGTCATAAAGGCTGTGCAGTAAATCCTGAAGTAGATGTGTCAGATGTTGCACAGACAGGTTTGTAAAAGTACTACAGTCATAGCAGTCGTGGTATTAAGTAATAGAGAAGTTTTAAAAGAGTGATACTATTAGTTTTGGTTTGTATTGCACTTAAAACTACAACACAACGTTTGCACTTCTAATGTCAGTGTATTTGACTTGACTTTACGAATTTTTTAAATAATTTGCCGTATCACAAAATCATCACCAGTGTTATTTTACTTTTTTGTTTGAAGACAACACAGTTAAGGAAAGAAAGAGAAGATAATTTTTTCATTAAAGCTGGGGTAACTGGATTTTTTGGGTGTAAATGAGTACATTTTGTGTTGTCCACCATAGAGTATCTTGTAAAAGCAGCACTTTCTGACAAAAATAAGACCTCTGCGTGCTGTCTGCATCTATTAATAAAGTATTTTGTCTCACAGTAAGAGCTAAAAGCAGCGCTCTGATTGGCCGTGCTTGGGTGGTCCTTCCCTGTTTCACTTTGTCGTCTGAAAAAAGCTGTTTTAAAGCTGTGCATAGGACCAAAAATGAATGCATGTGAATTTTAACGATGAGCCAACGGGTTTGTGAGAGCGAGGGACGAGTTAAAAACCTACTTCTGGTTCTATAATGTGAAAATCAGGTACTGCAGCTTTAATAGAGTCAAATTTTAAGTGCAATATTATCATCTATGGAGCATCTTTTCACTGTAGGAAATGAATGAACCACAACGATGGGTGCAAAACTCTCCTGTCTGTACTTTGTAGTGATGACATAATGGAACAGTGCGGTCTCAGCAGCACCCGGCGGCACCCGGCAGCACCCGGCAGCGCCCTGTGGAGGTTCACTTCACCCACTTCCTGGAGGGCGCTGCTGCAGATTCAGACAAACAGGAAACACTGGGCTTTCATGTGTCAAAGCTGCACGTTCAGGTGAAAGTCTGCAGTGCAAGAGCGCGACCACAGATGTGAGCCACCGCATCACAAGCTGCTGCTGTTCTGGATGTTTGTCTTTTATGGTGGAAGGTAGAGCTGCACCATTTGGGAGGAAGATCTAATTGTGATTTCATGTTTCACATTTTGAGCACAACCAGGAGAATTGGCAAAAAAGACTAAATATGAACTGACAAACTAATAAAAGAGTCATGTGTTTAGGATCGTTTTTGACACTTTTTGTCATGTTTGTCATGTTTTTGATGCTTTTAGTAGTGCTTTGTGACTGTTAGTAGTGTTTTGTGACTTTAAGTAGCATTTTTGTCACTTTTAATAGCATATTTGTTGCTTTTAACAGAGTTTTTTATAACTTTTAGTAGTGTTTTTTGACATGAAGTACCCTTTTTGTCACTTTTAGTAACGTTTTAATCACTTTCGGTAATGTTTTTGTCACTTTTATTAGTGTTTTTTCACTTGTAGTAGTGTTTTGTGACTTTTAGTAGAGTTTTGTGACTTAAAGTAGCGTTATTGTTGCTTGTAGTAGAGGTTTTCTGACTTGTAATAGTGTTTTGTGACTTTTAATAGTGTTTTGTGATTTGTAGTTACTATTTGTGACTGTTTTTTGATGGTTTTTGTCGCTTTTAGTTGAGTTTTTCTGACTTTTAGTAGTGTTGTGTGGCTTTGGGTAGCATTGTGTGACTATTTTAAGCTTTACAAACCACCAGGTCATGAAACATTTTGCCATATTTTAAGTTATAAACAACTGCGTGATGGATATTTGCCACCACAGAGCAGCTTAACCTCCGCTGTGCCTTTAACTCTTCACATTTGAATTTTTCTTAACTTCTATGGCAAAATCTAATGACAAATTTGTATTTATAAGTGACCACAGCAAACTTTGAGGGGGTCAGGACTGGAGAGCTCCATTTAGAACTTAATATTATCGCAGCAAATAAAGTGAAAACAAAGAAAATCATAACAATGTCATCGCAATTTGGCAAATCTGATCGGTTGACCAAAATATGTCGTCATTATTTGTTATTCGTACTTGAGTATTGTTCCTCACAGATTTCTCGACCCATCTCTGGCCTTCAAAGACCCAAACCTGTCCAGTGTTAAACCAGGACAGGTTTTTCTTCTAAACACTGTTAACATTTGCTCTGTCTGTGTAACCTGCTTTGTTGGGCTGTTGCTGCGCAGAAACCTTTCTCTTGTGCTGGTGTTTGCAGAGGAATGCCCACAAAAAGTCGACAAACGAAGGAGGCTTGAAGCGGCGACTTCTTGGAAAAAAGTGTGTGCCGAGGTCTCCGAGGGTCATCTGCGTCCATTGTGAAAAGGGAGGCACTTCCTGTTCCTGAGAGACACACAGGATGAGAGAGGGGGGAGAGAGAGGGAAAGAGAGAGAGCGAGAGAGAGAGGGGGGAAGAGAGAGGGAGAGAGGAAGCGATAGAGAGGGAGAGAGAGAGAAAGAGAGGGAGACAGAGAGAGAGAGAAGGAGAGAGAGGGGAGGAGAAGAAGAGATAGAGAGGGAGGGAGAGAAAGAGAGGGAGGCAGAGAGAAGGAGAGGGAGACAGAGAGAGGGGGAGAGAGAGAGAGGAAGAGAGAGAGAGAGAAGGAGAGAGAGAAGGGGAAGAGAGAGGGAGACAGGGAGAAAGAGAGAGCGATGGGGGAGAGATACACAGAGAGAGAAAGGGAGAGAGAAAGGGAGGGAGAAGGAGAGGGGGAAGAGAGAATGAGACGGGGAGAGACACAGAGAGAGAGACAGAGAGAGGGGGGGAAGAGAGAGAGAAAGAGGGGGCGGAGAGAAAGAGGGGGGAGAGCAAGAAGCGAGATAAAGAGAGAAAGGGAGTGAGAGAAAAAGAGGGGAGAGACAGAGAGATTATTACTTTATTTGTCATATTTGCCTGATATGATTTATTTTAGATGCTGTTATTACAACAAATACAAAGTGTTTGTTTTAGCTCCTGTTTCAATCTTGGTTTAGTCCTGTTTCAGTAACTTTTCAGTTCTGTCCAGATATGGTTTAGAGCTGTTTATTAGTGTTTTAGTCCCTGTTTCAGTCCAGGTTAGTCTTGTTTTAGTACCTGTTTCAGTCCTGGTTTAGTCCTGTTTTAGTCCCTGTTTCCATCCTGGTTTGGTTTAGTTCTATTTCAATTCTGTTTAGATCAGGTTTAAAGCTATAGTCTTCCTTGTTTCAATCTTAATTTAATCTAGTTTTAATCCTGGTTTAGTCTTATTTCAGTCCCTGTCTGCTTTCAGTCCTGGTTCAGTCTTGTTTTAGTTCCTGTTTCAGTCTTGGTTTAGTCCTGGTTTAGTCTTGTTTTAGTCTTGTTTTAGTCCCTGTTTCAGTCCTGGTTTAGTCTTGTTTTAGTCCCTGTTTCAGTCATGGTTTAGTCCTGGTTTAGTCTTGTTTTAGTCCCTGTTTCAGTCCTGGTTTAGTCTTGTTTTAGTCCCTGTTTCAGTCCTGGTTTAGTCTTGTTTTAGTCCCTGTTTCAGTCTTAGTTTAGTCCTGGTTTAGTCTTGTTTTAGTCCCTGTTTCAGTCCTGGTTTAGTCTTGTTTTAGTCCCTGTTTCAGTCTTGGTTTAGTCCTGGTTTAGTCTTGTTTTAGTCCCTGTTTCAGTCCTGTTTCTGTCTGCTTTCAGTCCTGGTTTAGTCCCTGTTTCACTCCTGGTTTAGTCCTTGTTTCACTCCTGGTTTAGTCCTGGTTTAGTCCCTGTTTCACTCCTGGTTTAGTCCTTGTTTCACTCCTGGTTTAGTCCCTGTTTCACTCCTGGTTTAGTCCTTGTTTCACTCCTGGTTTAGTCCTTGTTTCACTCCTGGTTTAGTCCTTGTTTCACTCCTGGTTTAGTCCTTGTTTCAGTCCTGGTTTAGTCCTTGTTTCAGTCCTGGTTTAGTCCTTGTTTCACTCCTGGTTTAGTCCTTGTTTCACTCCTGGTTTAGTCCTTGTTTCACTCCTGGTTTAGTACTTGTTTCACTCCTGGTTTAGTCCTTGTTTCAGTCCTGGTTTAGTCCTTGTTTCAGTCCTGGTTTAGTCCTTGTTTCACTCCTGGTTTAGTCCTTGTTTCACTCCTGGTTTAGTACTTGTTTCACTCCTGGTTTAGTCCTTGTTTCACTCCTGGTTTAGTCCTTGTTTCACTCCTGGTTTAGTCCTTGTTTCACTCCTGGTTTAGTCCTTGTTTCAGTCCTGGTTTAGTCCTTGTTTCAGTCCTGGTTTAGTCCTTGTTTCACTCCTGGTTTAGTCCTTGTTTCACTCCTGGTTTAGTCCTTGTTTCACTCCTGGTTTAGTCCTTGTTTCAGTCCTGGTTTAGTCCTTGTTTCACTCCTGGTTTAGTCCTGGTTTAGTCCTGGTTTAGTCCTTGTTTCAGTCCTGGTTTAGTCCTTGTTTCACTCCTGGTTTAGTCCCTGTTTCACTCCTGGTTTAGTCCTTTTACGCACATAAAGTTGACGTTTAACCCTGTGCTCTATTCTCACTACTTTATCCAGATCTGTAACTTTGACACTAAGGATACGTTTAATGCCGTATTGTGGAAAATTCCAGGCAAAAACAATAACATCTCCATTTATGAAAAGACTATGAATCTAAACTACAGGGTTAGCAGGGCATTTACATAATCACTGTTTGCAAAGTGTATTATGTTTGCTAAATAACTGTAATTCCTGTGATTTGCTGATTACGACTTTTCTAATTATGATTTTGATCCAATATTTATCATTTTTATTTATCATTTATCAACTCTTATGCTCTCACAGCCGACAGTAACACTCGCATTGATCATAATATCGTGGTTCTGGGAAATGTTTTTCTGATCAATATTTCAGATGAAACTTTGAACGTGGTTGAATTTGCGAAATCGGCACCTCCGGGTCAATATCCCCCTCTCAAACTGTGACCAATCAGCTCGCTCGACACTGAGACGCCCATACGCCCGAGTTAACCGGGAAACGACCTCAGCTGGAATAAAAGTTCAGGGTGAAAAATGGGAAATGGATTGAGTACGAGGGCTGTTCAACTAAAGGCGAGACGCCGCTGGTGAATGGGAAAAAATTTCAAGATATCAATGTGAAACTTCTCCTGTAGTTTAGGCACAAAAATGTAAGACAAAAATGTATTACAAGTTTTTCGTCATGTCATATTTACGTGTTTATGTAGAAATAAGGCATTTTATGTGTAAAAATTGCCAAAATTGCACATATTTAGGACATTTAAATCTGGAAAAATGGACAGAACTGGGTTTACATTTCTTGGTTCATTTTGTAACATATTAGTGACAAAAAACTTTGCTGAGGGGATTTTGGATTTGAACAAGAAAAAGTGAGTGCTTCAGAGGATAATCTTTAGTAAACGACATGAATGATGGATATTAGATTTATTCACTTTTAGTTTAATTGGCCTAAAAACTCAAATTTTGCCCAATTTTTTAAACATAAAACTCAAATAAATCTTGCTAAGAATTAGATTTCAACAAATTATTTTGTTTTTTTTGTTTGTTTGTCAAAATCTTGTTGAGTCCAGATTGTACAGTTTGGTGTAGGATCTACTTTGAGGCTGATCTTTATGTCTCGAGGGACAAAAATGCATTTTCAGAAAACTAGAAGTTACAGTGTCCCAGAGAAATCCATAGATGAAGTGGAGAAAAGCCTGTTGATACACAGACTGTGCAGACACTTGAGGCAAAGAGTAAAGACTTTATGCAGCTAAAATCTGGAACAGATTTTCCTGAAGATGTGAGACAGGCCTTGACTCTGACGATGTTCAAATCCAGTCTCAAAACAGTTCTAACTCTGAATGTGACTCTTTTAAGTCCATTTCATCCTGATCATTAGTTTTTATCTGTTTGTATTGTGATTTTAAAGCTTCTGTTCTTGTTCTGTAAATCACTTTGAAGTATTTTGTGTTCTGATATTGCTTTACAAGTCAATTTCCCTTGTGTAAAGTGTCTTGCTCAAGGACACAGTAGCAGAGTGGTTAGCGCCCCAGCATGACATATTTGAATGCCTCCTGAAGCAGAATTTCCAGGAATACAAGCTCTTTTTGGAATGTCTGTTTCCTTTTACACTTTTGAAGAATTTTTGTGAAAAGTTCATTCAGAATAATTAGCCTTTTCAGACAAACGCTGCTTGTTAAGTGAATGTACATAATATTCATGCACTTTCTGGAAAATTCTAAAAGTAACCAAGCAGTTCCAAATAATTGTTCTGAAAATGGATCTAATATTGTCTGCCCTATTGAATTTAGCTCTCAAGAAGTGTGACCTTTCAGACGTGACCTTTGTGAATTCATAAATAAACTTGATTCATACAGTAAATATAAGCAAGTTGTAATTTAGGGAAAAAAAAGAGCACACCACTTTTTAAACTTGCAGGGGTTCAATTGTTTTATTCTAGTGTATGAAATTAAAATTTAGTGAATAATGAAGCTACAGTTTGGTAAAGTTTCCTGGAAAATTGTTAAAATGTCTTAATTCCAGACGTTCAGACTTGTTAAAACTATTAATTTGGTGGAACTTGATTATTTTACTTGTTTCAATACATTACTTCTTATTCCAAGCAAAGTTATCTGCCAGTGGGTTAAAATAATTGTACTTACTCCAGTGGGTATTTTCTTACTTAAAGCTAAATTATTGCATAATCAACAAGAAATACCTTGAAAACAATGAAATATTCTGCCTTACATCAGCAATTCAATCTCAAAACTACACAAATCCAGATAAAAATTATAAATTCAAGTCATTTTAACCTATATATATATATATATATATATATATATATATATATATATATATATATATATATACACACATTTATATGTGTGAAATGTGTGCGTATATATACTATCACATTTCCTGATTCTTTAACATCAACCTCCAGACACACGGCACGAGACAAGACTTGAACTTTTCCAAAAATACGGGTTTATTTTTAACTGCAATCAATACTTACAAAAAGAGAAACAGTTTGTTTCCATCGAAACTCACAGAATTACTGTAGTGAACATAAAAACATGGCTGAAAAATACATTCATCTTTTACTTTCTTTGCGTCAAATCGTTCACCGCTCTTTAACACATGAAGGCAACACAAGTGACTTTCAGTAAAAATCATTGTTCGCTTTTTCAAATATATATAATAGAATAAAAGGCGGCGTAGACCTTAATATTAGCTACCTGGAATGTCATAAAGGCACTCTTCTGGTCAAGAGGGGCCAAGCAAGTGCATCAAGCATCCAATCGATATCAAAGAGGAAAAACAAAACATTAAACTTTCCGTAACCCATTTGGTGACAGCTATTGCTCGTAATAACAGTGGGTTTTTCAGAAATCCAGGTCCGACTCTCCACAAAAAAAAAAACGTTTTACAGCGGGAGGTCGTAGTGCACCCCATTCCAACCCAGAAAACACTTAACAAGCCCGAGATGAAGAGGCTACTTTTACTGTGGAGGATGGGTAGTCCAGATGGGATTGCAGTCCGATACGAGGGAAAAGTAATAAATAATCAAAACGCAACGTCTTTTTTTTGCTTTAAATTAACTTTTCTTTTTGACAAAGTGTAGTTGCAAGAACAAAAGTCATTGAAGTACAATATATTAAACTGTGAAAAAAGGAAAACTTGACAAAACGTCTTCACAATCTTTAGATTAATACGGAAGATCATAATTTAACATAAAAGAAAATATATTCTATTGCTCATTATCCAGATAAATACAAAACAAAATTAACAAAAAATGCATATGATCACCAATAAATATGTTCTGATAAGTTAAATAAGCAGTGACAAGCAAACCTTCTGTCTGGAAAGTTTCTCAAACAATAATAATAACCGTAATAATAACATTAATAAAAAATAATTATCAAATAAAGAAAGCAAAAGGGATGTGATGAAGGGGTGGAACAGTAAAATAGCTTGAGATCTGATCAGGATGTACTCTGCACCGGGAATGCTGGAAATCCCCATAGTACGGAAAGGGGCGGGGCTAGGAGCAGTTTGATATCAGGGCTTCCTTTCCCCCGAGAGGCAGTGACCAGCAACACGAGGAGAGAGTTTAAGAAGAGAGAAAGAGGGGCAGACCCAACTTCCAGTTCAAAGTCCTTCCGGCAGAATCACCCAGTCCACAATTACATAAGATCTGTGAGGGGGGGGCGCGGGCGGGCGAGGGGAGAGAACCAAAAACAAACAGTAGTCCATTCACCCTAAACTCGCAGACACCAGCCGCTTTCTGTTAAAAACTAAAGGTCTGTGAAGGCTGGCGCTGCTGCAGTCCGTGAGCACCCTCGGCTAAGGCAGTGGTTACAGTGGGGAGGCGGGTCTAGTGCAATGCACGCCCCGGTCCAAGGCCACCTGTGCTGCTACACATTCAAGAACAAATGAAGAATCAGTGGCACCTGCTCGAGTCTGTTCGTGATTTCCATTGTTCGGTTCCTCGGGTTTGGCACTATGACACATGGCAGGGCAAGACTGTGCAGATTACAATGAAATGATCGTTTCTAAGTTCCCTTAAAGACTACGTCCACAGAAGGAGCTCTATCGCAGGGTCGGGGCAGGGTGGGTGGAGGTAGAGGGGAGTGCCGTGTCAGAGTAAAGACAGTTAGTCATCAGAGATGGACAGGCGGCTGAAGATGGGCAGGCGGCGGTTGTTGTCCAGCGTGGGGCTCTCTGACCCGCTCAGGCTGCCCCCGGAGCTGCTCTGGTAGCCCTCCTGGTCCGACAGAGAGTCCGGCGGGCTGCAGGGCGCCTCGAACATGTGGGGAGACTCCACCATGGGTCTGAAATAGTAAGACGGGTTGGTGGGCGAGGGAGGGCCGCTGGGCTCCGAGCCTACGGGACCAGTCCCCAGGCTGGGCCCAAACAGGCTGGCCAGCTCCTGGCTGGAGTAGGTGAAGGGGTTACTGCTGGGCCAATCGGGCAGCTCGTCGGGGAAGAAAGCGGGAGGCGGGGTGACGGAGGTGGGGCTGTCCCTCAGCCCGGCTGAGCTGGAGAACCCTGCGAAGCTGTAGCTGTGCTGCAGGCGCGGGCGCTCCATCTTGTTGGAGGGATTTAGGGGCCCGGCCTGTGGGGGGCCACGGCGCTCCTCAGCGTTGTGGATGAAGTGGCAGCGCGGGCCGTAGGGACAGAAGCCGATGGTGTGGAAGGTGCGGCAGAGCTCCGTTTTGTATTTGGGGTGGCGGCTGAGGCTGCGCAGTTCGTGGATGCCGTGGGCAAACTGGCACTTGTCTCCGTACTTACAGGAGCCGTTCTCCTCAAAAGGCCGGCACAGCTCCGTCTTGTAGCGGCTGGAGTTGACCTGACTGCCCCCGGTGGGGCTGGCCGGGCCCAGGCACTTGTTGAGCAGCCGCTCTCCTGTTTCGGAGAAGGAGCGCTCTCTTAGGCGGTTCTCCTTGTTGTTGTTTAGCCCTGAGATGAGAGGGTGGTCCACGGCCTTCAGACTGCTGATGAACTGGTTCTGGCTGAACTTGGTGCTGCTTACGGAGTGCCGTCTCTGGTACACCCCTGAGGGAGAGCCCACAGCCTTCCTGTCCAGCAGGGCTCCGGGGCTCGAGAGGGGCACGTTTGTGCCAGTGCAAGGGACAGACATGGTGTGAGGGGCAGCCAGGTTGTTGTTGTAGCTGAGCAGTTGGTTCTTCTGTAAAACAAAGTGCAACAGATCAGAACAAACCCAGACACTAAATGTGCTTCTCATTAGCACTGGAGCTGTGACCAGAGATGAAAACGGCCGCCTTTTGCATGACTCTGTGCTTTTGGCTCCCACAGTTAAGCGGATACAGGCCTATAGAACAGCAGCTGGTTTGGCACGCTGCCCTGGTCAGGAATGTGGCTCTTTTTAGTAAATGGAGCGGAGCGCATGAGAGGCGCTGCTTCATTTGAAAGAGAATGAACACGGCTCAGCGCCCTGTTGAATCACAAGAAAAACTGACTCGATTCACTTCCAAATGAGAAAGATGTATATTAAATCACTCATTTACATGACTATAAACTAACTCTACAAACCGCGGGAGGAAGCAGAGCCCAGGAGAAGTCCCACACTAAAGCTTTACATAAACGCAAGACAAACAATACGAGCTGCTCTGCGCTCAGAAAAACGCGCTGTTTTAGTCAGAATAAATAAATGCCGCACTAAACCCGATGGACTCAATAAACGACTTAACAAGCGCTACGTGAGGCCAGAGCCAGACAAATCTGGTGAATGATTAGCGAGCATGTGGCCGCTTTGTGAAGAGCATTAAAAGTGGCGCAAAAGTGCCCTAATTTGCAGATAGATGTCATGACATAACCGAGGCGAGGTTTAACGACCGCGAAGCCCTTTTAACTTGTAAACAAATCTATAAAGTAGTGTCACAAGCCGAGGAGACTACTGTTGTCTGTGTAAATACGAGTTTTGAATGTGCAGCAACTTGTGGAATCGCGTTACCGCCAGCTTTTACGCACGAAAAACAAGCGTTGGACAGAATAAAAACAAGATAAGCCACGATTTCAAGTACAGATGCCCAGTAAAACCGCAGATTGCAAACAAACCTATGTCTATACAGGCGTAGACGTGCTTACACAGTCACAAAATCAGAGCTGGCCCGAGGCAACACCAGCAAAATCCATAAAACAACTTCTGGCTGACTGCAACTCCAAAGTCTAAACCCACATTTTGGCGCAAAAATGACAAACGCGCTTAGAGAAGTTACTCAAATCATGCAAGAACCTAATTTGTCAAAAAAGTTGCTGCGCTGGAAGTGAAGATACACGAAAACAAGCCGAGATTTCTGGTCCACGGAGGCAGTTTAGCAGCAGAGGGCCAAAGGGAGCTGCTGCGCCTCATTCCAGCACAGCAGCGGCGGCTACGTGCTAAAAGCTAACTCCAGCAGCAACAGGCAGGGAAAAAAAGTTTGGTAAGTACCTTGTTCATTACTTCAAAGTCGAAGAAAGGCGACACTACGGCGGTGGTCATCCTTGCAGCGGCCCGACTCCACTACTGGGAAGAAAAAGTGTGCGTGTTGAAGAAAGTTGCACGGGTTTTTACGCAGATTCCTTGTGCGGCTCCAGTCTGACGTTGGCCCTGCAGATCTGCCCCTCTGCCCCGCTGCAGCGCCGACATTTGGGTTTTAACTGCGGGCGGGAGGAGCCTCCGGAGAGCGGGGCGGTAACTTTTGCGCACACTTTTTTGTTCCTTCTTCCAAAAACCTGCAGGGGGGACGAGCCTGCGGTGCTTTTGTTTGGCATTTCTCCACTCCTACGCTTTTTCTGCGTGCGGCCCGAGCGCGTAAAGTTTGTCCGTACTTGCAGCTCGAGCGAAGTCGTGCGCGAGTGTGTCAGGTTTAGCGAACGAACGCGCACACTTTTGCACGTTTGCAGTTTTGGCGCATGGGTCAGTGCGCTCACCCTTTGTACTTTTGGATTATTTTTAGATCGTTAGATAAACATTCGAGCGGTCTGGACCAAACTATTACAACAAGGATGAGTGACCGAGCCAGACAAGACGCTGGGCTGCAACGATTAATCGGCTAATCGTGACAAAACAGACTCTAAAACACACGTGGAAGAGAATTTTATGACTAAGCAAGTGGTTTTATTCAGTAAAAATGTCAAAAAAGAATAAACAATTTCATATTTTTTATTAATAATACACTTTATTGATATATATTCTCTATCTAGAAGTCTTTAGTAACATTGTTTCAAACTTTTTTGTTTGACAATGTATTAAAAAGTCTAAAAGAGAAGTAATCGACTACATATAAATGAAATGTAGTTGCATTTTGATCATTTTCTGGACTATACAGACTCTAAAACACATGCAAAACACCATTTTATAACAAAGTCAGTGGCTTTATGAAATCAAATTGATAAAAAAGAATAAACTATTTCAAATTTGTATCAATAATACACTTTATTCATAAATAGTCTCTATCTAGAAGCCTCTAGATCACATTATTTCAACCTTTATTTGGTCGATAATGTATTTAAAAAGTGTCAAGGTACATTAGAAGTAATAATTTGACAAGTCGACTAATAAGAAAATTAATAATCACTTAAATAATTAAAATAATCACTGAAATAATTGTTAGTTGCAGCCCTACAAGACAAATAAAACCACATGGGTAAACATTGAGGATTCAAGCAAGACAAGACGACTCAATAAAACTAGAATTAACAGAGAAATTAAACTTGAGAATAGATTTACTGCTAAAATTATAAACAAAATAGAACTATATCCTTTAAAGTATTTTTGTTACAGCTAGCCTGATATCTTATTACTGGTCTATCAAGTTTAAAGCGTGGTGTGACACTTAACATAAGCAACAAAAAGCTCTTTTAGTTTCGTTTTTGTCGTCTTTTAGTCACTTTTGGTTAAATTTGTGTTGTTTTTATTTTATTTTTTGCCTCTTTTTGACACATTTTTGTCACGTTTCTGTTTTTGCTTGTTTTCAGAGCATGTTTGGACTGATCTAAACCACAGAATGATCAGTTTTTATGCAGTATAAAACAGCTGTTTATGGAGGAAATTATTGCACTTCAAACTTGCTGCCTTTGCGATTTGCTAATTGCATCCGTTCAAATTGCGATTTCGATTCAATTTCGATTAATTTTGTAGAAATCCAGGTGAAAAACTTCATTCCAAGACTAACACATACATAAATAAATGCAATTGTTTAAAGTTATAGCAGTATTAATACGTCTATGATTGCACCTTTCATCTCATAAGCCGGTTAAGTGTTTACCAAAGACTTTCCTGACTCCTCTCCCTCTCTCTTTTACCTTGTCATTAATTTACTCTTAATTACTTTGCGACGTCACCGAGCGGGACTTTCCAACGTAACACGAGCCGCACTTTTAACTCCTTCCTAACCACAACTATTTCCGACTATTAAGCCTCATCTGTCCTGCGGATTTCCTAAAAAAAAAACACAAAAAAAACGTGCCATTCCTCCGCGCACGCAACTTTATACGCAGGTGACCTCAACTGTCACAAAGCCACGTCGAGGGAGACTATAGTAACTTAAATACAGATCTTTTGTTGTCATCGCACTGTCTCCCGCCTTTGAGAGCGCGGCCAGGCACCCATAGGCCATGTGCAGAGTCGATGTCACGGATTGGGTTGCAGAGAGACAGACAGCGGAGAAGAGAAAAGAAAAACGGGGGAAAAAAGAAGTCGTAGGAGGAGTTCGGAGAGAGAGAATGGATAGCTGCTGGGAGGAGGCACGAAAAGGAGGGAGGCTGGATTTATGGAGGCCGTTTATTGCCGAGTTGTGCCCCGGGGAAGTGAGGGGTCTGGGGGGGAGGACAAGCATTCCCTTTCCCCTTCCTCCTGGAGCTCACGAGGGGGTGGACGCAAGGCAGGGACAACATCTCGCTCTTTCTCTTCTGCTCGAGTTGCGATCTGGGTCACGTCACTCTTTTTTTTTTTTTTACGTAATCTGAAGTTTCTGCACGGTTATGTTATCGGTTCGAGGCGCTTCGGAGGGAGGGCAGAGTGACTGATTGTCCACGGAGCGAGGGGAGTGCGCCGGAGTTCAGCCAATGCATGTGCTGCTCGTTATTAAAAGTAGAGTTAAAAGTGCGTGTGACAGGTTTTAACAATTTTCTCATTTTGATTTGATTTGGTGTATAAATACGTATTGTACATAAAATCTCGTTTTACACCGATCAAGTTGTAGTTGGTGGAGAAAAGTTGAAAAATCTGTTTAAAATTACAGGAAGTAAAAAACTGATGACGTCACACTGGGGAGACTCATTCCATCCAAAGGTTATGCGTAATTTACCCAAAATAAACAACTTTTTTTACCCTTAAAACATTAATTCAACAAAATAAAGGTGTTCACATATATTTTGATTTGTCGGACAAAAAAATCTCTGACATTAGCTGAGTTTTAGCCCAGTGAACACAGTAGTTTCCTAGTGTGATGTCATCATTTACAACCAGGAAGTGATTACAAAACAAAACAAAAATGCTAAAAATTATAAAATGTATAATTATTTTTAACAAAACTTTAAATGTATTTATATTACCTGTATTTTAGTTACATGAGTAGTCCAACCTGTCATAGGCACTTTAATGCAGAGCGTTTGAAGTTTATGTTTAGTTCGGAAACGGCGCGACTTTCGTAGGGCTGGGCAATATGACAAAAAATTATAATCACGATTTTCTTGGGGCTAGATCATGATTTCTATTTTATCATGATTTGTGTTCACTTTGTTTTTTCTATTGCCTTTAATAGAGCTGCACAGAAAAAATATGTATTTGTGATTTTTCTGACCAGATTTTCTATTCAGATTCACATTTTCAGCATAATATTGTCGCTTTTAGTCACATTTTTGTCACGTTCAGTTGAGTTTGCTGTAATTGAGTGAGTCTTTGTCACTTTTAGTCGTGTCTTTGTAGTTTTTAGACAGATTTTTGTCGCTTTTAGTTGCGTTTTGGTTCGTTGAGTTGAACTATTGCACTTAAGAGGTGTAAGAGGTAAATAAAGTCATCTGCTCAGAGGCTTCAGAGGCTAAACAACAGGAGAAAAAGTGTGTTTGAACAGACAGCTGCATTAAAGAGACAAACAGTGAATCACGATACGACGATGCCATAAAAATAGCAGATTGTCAGAGCAGTATTTTTCAACCTTTTTTGAAGCACATCACACTTTTTTGGTTGAAAAGATTCTGTGGCACACGTCCCACTAAAAATATGACCAAATCACAACTTTTAGTGAAAAAAGAGTTGTATAACGTTACAAACTTTGTCCGCACTGTCTGGGTCTTTAAACTTGACAATGATTATGGTTTTGGTTTCTTTTTTTAATCAGAAGTTTGTGCAGGAGGCTCCAAAATGGTCCTTATTCAATTAAATACATGAGTGAATCTGTTTACTTAAATGGGACTCTTTTCCAAGTCACACCTCAGGAATACAGACTCTAAAACACATGTCACAAGACCTTTTATAGCAAAGATAGCAACATTATTAAATCAAAATGTCAAAAAAGAATAAACCATATCAGATTTTCATTAATAACACACTTTATTTCAAAATATACTTGATCTGGAAGCCTTCAGTCCCATATTTCAACCTTATTTAAGTCTAAATTTACAATAGAAATAATCGTTTGACACATGGACTACTAAAATAATCGTTAGTGACAACCCTAATTGAAACTAAAGTGACTTAAGTTCTATAAAAACTAAACCTCTGCAGCAGTAAGTGTTAAATGTGTTTAAATGTGATTTTGCAGTAGCTCATGACTACATCTAGTGGCACAATTTGACATTACAGTTTTACAGGTTTAAGCAGCATGTTGCAATAAGCGTTCATGAAAGTTTTTATGAATTTATATTGATTTTTGTGTGTTTTTCAGAAGTAGGAAAGCCATACCAGCTGCTCATGACTCCGCCTTGAGGCTCCAAGTGGAACAACAAGCTTCTCGAGAAAGATGACGCTTTCCAATTATCCAGAGTTAAAAGAACAGTAAGTAACCTGCACTTTAACTTCTACAATCACAACTGAACCTGTGTTTGCAGAGCTTTAACCTGCAGACAAAAACACATCCTTTATGTTCAGGCCGTGGCTCGTTTTCAGCTCCTTCTCCAGAATCCCAGGAGCTGGAGCAGGAGCTGGGCTTGAGGTAGAAAGAGGACAGACCAAAACACTAAATGATAACATCATGTGCCATGTTTTGTCATTTAAAATACATAAACATAACTATTATTATCAGTAAAAACTATTTGATTTGAACTTGTTTACACAGAAAGGTAATGTTTATGAAATTTAAAATCTTGTTTATGGTTAATTTTAAGGTATAATTCCACAGTTTTTGATATGGCATCAGGACCTTATTTTCTGTGGAAGACAATTTTATTCAGATTTTATGCTACACATAGATTAATTAGTTTCCTTTAAATAAGTTTATGTGGCCTATTAGGGCTGGCACTAACGATTATTTTAATAGTTGACTAGTCAAATGATTATTTCTATTGTATATTTAAGATTTTAAAATACATTATCAGCCAAATAAAGGTTGAAATATAGTGTCTGGAGGCTTCTAGACAGAGAATATTTATGTATAAAATGTATTATTGATAAAAATCAGCAATGATCTGTTCTTTTTTTACATTTTGATGCATTAATGTCTTTGTTATAAAAGGTCTTTTTACATCTGTTGTAGAGTCTGTTTAGTCCAGTTAACCATTAGTTGATTATACGTTTTTATATTTGATTATTTCTTTTAGTCGACTAGTCACGATTCGTTGCGGCCCTGGAGCTTATATCCTCACGGGGGATGTCAGGATGTAAAATTTTCGTTTGATTTCAAAATATTTCAGATTATCAGCAGCACGACCAAAAAACAAATTCCAAATGTCCATTTAAATGATCTTTCTTTAGTGTAACTGTGATAGGCCTGCAACGATTAATCGACTAATCCTGACTAATTGACTATAAAAAATAATTAACTTTCATAACTGATCATTGATTAATTGTTAACTGAACAATACAGACTCTAAAACACATGTCAAAAGACCTTTTATAACAAAGACCATGACATTAATATATCAAAATGTAAAAAATGAATAGATTATTGCAATAGATTATTAGATTATTGAATAGATTATTGCTAGATTTTCATAAATAATACACTTTATTCATAAATATTCTTTATCTAGAAGTTTTCAAATGCCATATTTCAACCTTTATTTGGCTGAAAATGTGTTTAAAAAGTTGAAATATGCAATAGACTAAGTGAAAGCCCTAAACTGTGACTTACATTTTGAAATCTTTCCGTTTGATAAAGTTAATGTGACACAAACATTTCCTGCGTTTACTTTTTCGGAGTATGAATTGAAATTGAAATTAGCTTCTCAAATCCTCACAGTGTGTATGTTTTACACTGTGACCTGAATAAGAGCAGAGTTGTCAGCGGAGCTCAGGACACAGTTAAATAAACCTGTCATGTATCGATGAAGCGTCCCGGGTGGATCGCTTTGAAGGGACTCGTTGTGAAAGTGTCGCGAGGGGAATCACCGTGTTTCCAATAACAGCAGGATCTCACAGCTCCGAGGACGTCACGCGTTAAAGGGCGTATAACAGGTTTGAACGATTTATTCATTTGGATTTTATTTGGTGTATTAATACGTATTGTACATAAAAATATTGTTTTACACCAATCAAGTCACAGTTTGTGGAGAAAAACTGAAAAATCTGTTTAAAATTACAGGAAGTAATAAACTGATGACATCACACTAGGGAGACTGATTCCATCCAAATGTTATGCATAATTTACCCAAAATGAACAACTTATTTTACCCTTAAAACATTAATTCAACAAAATAAAGGTGTTCACATATATTTTGATTTGTCGGACAAAAAAAATCTCAGACATTAGCCAAGTATTAGCCCAGTACACAAACTAATTTCCTAGTGTGATGTCATCATTTACAACCAGGAAGTGATATCAAAAAACTTTTTAAAAAGGCAAAAAATGATTAAATGTATAATTATTTTTAACAAAACCTCAAATATATTTATCTGACCTGTGTTTTAGTTACATGAGTAGTTTAACCTGTCCTTTAAACCTCTCCTTTAAACGGAGACACGGAGTCACAGGTCAAGTGCCGTAGCAGCGCAAACGGGACTTTCTAGTATTCGCTGAACATGCTGGGTAAAAAAATATGACATGGCAGCATTAGGGCTGTTTACCTTTGGTCGTTTAGTCCAGTGTTTTTCAACTTTTTTTGAGTCATGGCACACTTTTAGGGTTTAAAAGATACCACAGCACACCACCTATTACTAAAACATTACCCAATCAGACCATTTAGTAAAAAAGCATGGCGCATAATGAGGCAAAAAATGTTGTTGCGGCGTATTGTTGTTGTTATAGCGCTCTTTTTTTGATGCAGAAGTTGCTCAGGACACTCCAATATGGTAAATTAGTCAATTACATTCGCATTTGTGAATATGTTGACTCACATGGGATATTTTCACCTGACAAAACTTCAAGGCACACTAGTGTTCCCCGGCACACTGGTAAAAATCAAGGGTTTAGTCGATTCATTGGTCGATGGTGTCTTAGTCCAGTGGTTCCCAACCTTTTTTGTCTCACATACCCCCTAAGTTTTGTCTCACACTCAGAGTACGCCTTAACTTGAGTTTCGGGCAAATAAATGGGTTTACTAGTCGAATATATTCAATTATTACTATTATATTTTTGATTTTAATTATATGCGCGATCCAAGATACTCCAAGAGACGCTAAATTTACAACTAATGACACTTTTTATTCAGATAAAAGTACATTTCATCTTCATTTAAAACCTGACACCATTCTAAGTATCCCCTGGTAGTTCCTCACGTACCCCTTAGTGTCCCCGTACCCCTGGTTGGGAAACACTGTCTAAGTCGAACAACATTTTGATTAGAAGACTAATTATTTTATTTAGATTTAAAGGATTTTTATGGCAAAAACAAGAAGATATGGAGTGAGTTTGCTGAAGATTTTGGAGTCCAACATAAATAAATACAGTTTCCTAGCTCTTGTCTGTATAAATAGTTGCTTTAGCATGAATTCCTCCGCAGTTGAGTTCTTTTGAGTGCAGTTTGGGTCAGATACATGCAAATACTTCATGGTTTTGATATATATTTGCCACGTCCCCCTTTAGTTGATTAATGGGTCGATAGGGCAGGTCTTTAGTCGACTACAGCCCTAGACAGTGTTCTGAATTTTAGCAGCTAACGCCAAAAACGCATGAGACTGATGACATTGTCTCCTGTAAAAGCTCAAAACACAATGCTTTTAAAGTCTGATAACAAATGTAAAAGTCTACCACACTCCAAAATATGTATTTGTATTTGACATCTAAAAAAAGAAAATCCAGGAAACAGTTGTAGAAAACCGGATAAACAGAACCTTTATCTCTGACAGACTTAGGGATCACACACAGTTGAACTCATTACCTTTTTCTTCTTAAAGGAAAAATATTCAGCATTTTTCATATTGTTATTAGCATTTAAACATGCTCTTGAGTAACTTTGTCATCTCATGTTTTGAAACAAAGAAATGTTTATTTTGGACTAAATGAAAGGATTTATCTATGTGTGCATCCAACCAGCAGATGGCACGCTATACAAAATTTTGTTATGTTAGCACTTAAGAGGCGCTATGATGAGGTTAGCAGCAGTAGTTATCGTGTTTAGAGGCAGAAATGCTCAGAACGAGTTTAGAGATTATTTAATTATTTAAAACAGCAGAAGATTCTCGGATAAATGACGTATATGATCTGAAAATACATCCCGGATCAAGGGAGTTCATCAGAAAGTGTGTTTGAGGCTCGTAGAGGGAGGATTTTCTAATAACAGCTTTACATTTGGGATACTTTATTGCCTGTGAAGTGTCATTGCCCTGAACAAAACCCGTTAGAATGGAAGTTTTAAATGTCCAAATCCTGTAGTTTTCCTCGTGTTATTTCGGAATGAAGCCGTTGCCTGTACATAGTCCCAGCAGACGCCGCTCGCTCTAAATAGACTGCACACGGCTCATTCTCCTCCAGTTTGAGGAGGACACACCTGCTTCCTGCTTTAGAGAAATAAAACCATCTCCAGGGGCAGAGGCAGGCAGATGTTCCTGTCTCGAACAACCGCACGTGCAACTGACACAAATGTCAGGATGGAAATTATGATAAGAACTGTTTTATAAGATGTAAAGAGTTAAAAGTTAATTGGGTACTCGACTTCAGTGAGGTGACACGCTGCAGGTGAACAGGAAAAAATATTAAACTTAGAGATATCAATTGTAAACTTCTCCTGTGGTTTACTCACATGAATGTAAGAAAAAAATGTATACAAGTTTTTTTATCATGTCATGTTTTCATGTAGAAATAAGGAATTTCATGTGAAAAATAGCCAAAAATACACATATTTGGGACATTTAAATCTGAAAAATGACGGAAACAGGTTCAAATTTCTTGGTTCATATATAATGAACATATTAGTTATATAAAAAATGTACAGAGGGGATTTTGGATTTCTTATTTAGTTTTTGAGTAAACTAGACTGGACTGAAAAAATTGTCCTAAAAATCAAAAATCTGCCTAATTTTTTTGACTTAAAAGTTCAATAAATCAGTTTTAGAATTAGATATTAAAAAATCCTTCTGTACGTTTTGTCAAAATCTTGTTGAGTCCAGATTGTACAGTTTGGTGTGGGATCTACTTTAAGACTGATCTTTATGTCTCGAGGGAGAAAAATGCATTTTAAGAAAACGGCCTTTGAAGTTACAATGTCCCAGAGAAATCTATGGATGAAGTGGATTAAATGGAAGAATAAAACATCTTTAGGAGCAGATTGGACAAGTTTGTTGTTTCCACATGAAAGCTGATATGTTGAGAGAGAAAACTGACCAAAAAACAAAAAACAAAAAAATTTATATTTTGCCTGTAGTTTTTTTCCACCATAGATTATTACGGAAAAGCAGAATGTTATTGCAAAATCGGATGATTAGATTTGCAATTTATATTTCAATCATGGGATTTTGTTCAAAGTTTACATTTTAAACACAACCAAGAGAACTGACAAAACACTGAAATATTAACAGTAAAATGAATCGTGTTTTGTCCCATTGAGCTCAGCTTTGGAACAGCTGCGACTGCCCCAAGCTCAGCCAATCAGAGCGCTGCTTTCAGCTCTTACTTCCGGGTTGACAAGACTTAAATTCTTCATTATTTGCCGCAGACAGCACACGACAGCCTAATTTTTGTCGCAAAGTGCTGCTTTCACAAGGTACTCTGTGGGTGAAAACAACTAATTTTACTCATTTATGAAAAAAAAATGTCTTGTGTTCCATCTTTAACATAAAGTTGTGTTATTATTATCGGTATCTGTGAATATCAATTATTGACAGTAACAGTGAGACATGTATACTGGACATCAACTCAAAAAAATCATATCACAAGTTCATGTTTTGCACAAAAGTGAATGAAATGTGAGATTGACCACAATGTTGCACAAATATCTATAGAATATACATTTCTTTTCTTTTTATCAGACTTTTTTTTGGAGCTTATGGACCATAATAACATACTTTACATACTTTACTGTAAGACAATCTCATATTTCTCTTGAAGGACACTTTTCAAAGCTGTCCTCCTGCTTTGGCCCGTTGACCTGCCCCGCACTCCTCGTCTCAAGTAGATTTGATACAAGTGAGTGGGAGAGCAGCTCAGTCAACGGTTATCTTTGCAAACAACAGATGAAAGAGCAGCCAGAGCCGCGTGGGTGCAGTACAACAGCAGCGGCCAGCAGAGGGCGGAGTTCTGCACTTTACACTTGTAGGTTTTTTGCAGGTTTGACAGGTTTTTTATCATTTACTTGAATTTATTTTAATGAAAGCTCAATGTAGTTTACCCCCTCCCAAAAAAATAATAAATGTATGCAGCTCAAAGTGGTATAAAGTTATTATTTAAGATGTGTTCAGGCTAAACTTTACCATTACTACAACTTTAAGAACTACTTCTGCTTCGTTTAAGTCTTTTAATCCATCATCCTGCTGTCTGTCAGTTCTTACTTTAGTCCTGGTTTAGACCTGGTTTGGTCCTGGTTTAGTCCTGAAAAACACATGGCTTTAGTCCAAGTTTAGACATGAATTGGAGAACTAGTTTAGGCCTTCATCTAATCTTTACCTGTTTTAGACCTGTTTTAGACCTGGTTTGGATCGCTTCCTTTGCTTACCTTTACTAAACCTTGTTTAGTCCTGATTTAGTCCTGGTTTAGTCCATGTTTAGCCCTGGTTTAGTCCTGATTTAGTCCAGATATAGCCCTGGTTTAGTCCTTGTTTAGCCCTGGTTTAGTCCTTGTTTAGTCCTGGTCTAGTCCTTCTTAAGGCCTGGTTTAGTCCTGGTTTATTTAGCCCTTGTTTAGTCCATGTTTAGTCCTGGTCTCGTCCTTCTTAAGACCTGCTTTAGTATTTGTTTAGCCCTGGTTTAGCCCTTGTTTACTCCTGGTTTAGTCCTGGTTTACTCCTGGGTTAGTCCTGGTTCAGCCCTTGTTTAGTCCTTGTTTAGCTGCGGTGTAGCCCTTGTTTAGTCCTGGTCTAATCCTTGTTTACTCCCGGTTTAGACCTGATTCAGTCCAGGTTTAGTCCTTGTTTAGTCCTGGTCTAGTCCTTGTTAAGACCTGGTTTAGTCCATGTTAAGACCTGGTTTATCCCTTGTTTAGTCCCGGTCCAGTCTTCTCCATCCCTCCTCAGCTCTTGTGGGCCGCCTGTGGTCATCGTGCCCATAGTTTAGCCGCGGGCCGAAGAGAGCGAGGTTTTTGAGGGAGGAAAATCCGATCCAGAGTGTAATTACTGGCCCCGAGAGCGACCGCAGCGTCGTTAGTGGTGAACCGCGCGCTGCCATCGCTCGTGTAGTTCCCATGAAGACACAAACGCTGGGCCTGGGTGGGCATCTGGGCCAGAGCGGACGTGGACAGGGCTTCACAATCAGGCTGGTGTTTCAAAGCAAACACAGAGGATTAGAGGGTTTTGAGGACGATCGGAGTGGATTCTGTGAAAGTTAACGGTAATGTTTTGTGAGTTATGCGAGAGTTTTTGCGGAAATGTTTTGTGGATTTGTCACAGGATTGAAAAAACTAATAAAAAGCGAGACTAAACTAAAGATGAACCTCTTTATTGTTTGTTATGTAAATACAAAATGTGCATTGGATGGAGAACAGGACTCGACTCAAACAATGGCACAAAAACTCAACTTTAAGCTCAAATCACCAATGAATTTTTGCGTTGTTTACTTTTATATTTATGTAGCACATTTTACAAACAAACCGTTTCCAAAAAGCGGCACAGAAACATAATAATAAACAAACAAAGTAAAAAACACTCAGTTAAGTCACAATATTTTCTGTATCGACTTATTACTATATGAAAGCTATGTTTTTGTTGGCTCAATATTGGGAACACTTTCTTTAATATTTGTCACAACGAGTCGAATAAGTAACGTTAATAAAATCAGTATGTAATGTTATTATGTCAGTGGCATAAAGTAAAGGTCATTTATTGCGATGTTTTTAGAGTTGTGTGTCATGATATGAACATTTCAAACTCGATTCAGATTCGATTCCACAACGATAATTAAAAAATGGTTCTTTATTCGGTCAAGGTCTTACACAATAGACGTTTTCAACACAAAATAATAGTAGTTTCTTTATGTTTCCATGTTATACTAGTTCTGATAATTCAAAATAATTCTAAAACTGTTCAGAAAAGGTCACATTTTGTCCTGTTTATGTCATTTTTCTTTAGCGATTAGTATCTAGTTTTGATTTTAATTCAAGTGTGGATTGGTATCTCATTTCCTTTACTTTTGACAATCTTGGATACGTTGTGTGGCGTTATATCACGCTTTAAAAGTTGTTATTGTTCGGTCGAGTGGAGATTAAACGGACTAAACCGGGTCTGGGCTCGCAGTTCCACAGGATTTGGAAACTCTGACTTTGCTGTTCTGTTTTAAGGCCCGAGCGGCTCATGAGTCCCTCTGGAGCTGACACGACCCGCTCCGACCAGGAAAGTCCGATGGCGTTTCCTCTTTCGACTTCCTGACCCCGCTTCCTGCCCCAAAGCATCATGGGAAGGGACAGTTTCCACTCACTGCAGGGAGGCATCGCATCAGGTCAAGTCGCTACAAAGAAAAGAACAAACCAGGATTTAATGTCCGAAAGGAAATTAAATATTACAAAGACAAATGCCCAAACTATTTCAGACACAAGATCCAAATCAACTTGTTTAAAGGGAACATATTCTGCTACAGTGACTTTTTTGAGCTTTTAATAATGTTCTAACAATGTTCCCTCATCAAAAACACACCTGGAGTAGCATTCCTCTGCATTCACGCTGTTTTGAAGAATGTTTATCAGAAAATCCTCCCCCTTCGAGCGTCAAACACACATCATGCGGACTCCGTTCTATCTGGGACGTATTTTCAGACTTCATACGTCACTTATCAGAGAATCTTCTGCTGTTTTAAGTCCTTAAATCATCGCCAGACCTGTCCTGATCATTTCTGCGTCTAAACACATTAGCTGCTGCTGCTCGGCTAAAACTCGTGTTTTCAACAGCGCTGTAAGAGTCTAGTGGCTGGATGCACTCACAGCGTGTCAGTGAACCAATCAAGTCCATTCAGTAAGAACATTATAAACTCGTTTTGTTTTCTTTAAAACATTGATTGAGATTGCAAATTTAAGGCACTCAAAAGCATGTTTAAAGGCTTAAAGCACTATGAAAAATGCAGGATATTTTCCCTTTAAATTGTAAAAAAAATATGTCTTATTTATGGATTTATGGATTTTTAGCTATTCATCAACCAAACCAGGAACAAAGCGAGACTAGATTTTTTTTCAAAGCTAATTTACTCCAATCAGATTCATTTGGTCTTGTGATAAAGTATTTATTTAATTTGATATTTAATGTTATTTTAAAGAGTCAATTTTCAGACAGTTTCTTAGTTTTTCATCATTGCTGTATTCAGGAGGCAACTCAAATATGGAAACGTGCCCCTGGGACTATGGACCGGGATGAGGGGGCTGTTCTACTCTCACACACCTGGGATTCTCTCATAAAGAAGTCGGACTGTAGGTGGCACTGTCATCCTGCTTCTGCCGGTGCAAAACCTGTGTATAACTACGTCGTCTAGACACGTCACAGCAACAACTCTGAAGAAGACTGTGAACGAGCTGCCGAAAGTCTGAAAACAGATTCTGATCTGAAAAAATAACTGTCTACTTTGATGAAATCTTGCTAAAGAGCTCTAGGAGATGGAAGGGAGCCCAAACAAACGCATCTTCCTTGAAAGTGAAATATTTGAAGACAATATTATCATAAATATCTTAAAATATAAAACATGAATGGGTTTGGCCCCCTTTTAGACACCCTTGGACTCAAAACATGTGAGAAAACTTCAATATTAAAGATTTGAAGAAAAAAAAGTTAACTTAAAATGAAAAATGATTGATCAGTCTGTGGATAGCACCAGAGAATACAGGATTATCAAGTATGAGACATTAACATTAAAACAATTGTTCCATAGAAGCAAATTTGCATTGCTAGCCCAGAGCAGATGGGGCGACCAGTCTGACCGTTTTCAGTTTTGGTCCAGACCTGGCTGAAAGATGGACTTATTATGTATGTTTTAGGTGGATAAAAGTCTATACAACATCCCGACATGAGCGACAGAATTATAGGCAGTACAAACTGATAAATGTGTTTCTTTGCTTTTCTTCGGCCGTGTTTTTGTCCGTGGACCTTTTGTTTCGCTCAAATCAAGTTCACACGATAAAATATCAACTGAAAGTCTCATTGTTGCTCCGACTGTGCAGAGCTTAGCAAGCTTGTTTGCGAACTGCAGTTGGAGATAAAGGACACTTCAGCTGCTGCAAAATACATAATTTCCTCACCACTTGGACTCAGAAACATGTTATTTAAGGAGAGAAAGATAATGAATTCATCTGTGTGTGATCCAAAGTCTATGTCGGTGATAAACGTGAGCGTAGCTGCAGTGTTCCTGTTGTTTATCTGGTTTTTTACAACTGTTTACTTTATTTTCTTTTTTTTAGATGTCAGGTACGAACTAAATATTTAGCAGAGTTATACATGTTTATATTTATTATCAGACTGTAGCAGCTCTTTCACATTTTAGTTGTGTTTTGAGCTTTTACAGGAGAAAATGTCATCACTCTCATGTGTTTTTGCCTCTAAAATTCATTATGCGATGTCATCCGCCTAATCTTTTTTGCAATGTTTTATTTTCTTGATGATTTGGACCCGAAGGCAAAGTCTAAGAAACAATAGCTAACATATGGGCAGCAGTTTGTGTCCCGTTTACTACAACAGATGACCAACCTGGAGCCAAATCTGTTCACTTTTGGGCCGTCCTCTCTGGCCCACATGCCAGAGCTCTGGGCCGGGATAGACCTGACCATGACCCGGGCTTAGGACCACGAAACCGGATCTCCTGGCTCTCCCCGAGTCCAAACAGGCAAAAATCAATGGCTTTTGTGTCGCACCCAAACACAGAACGGCATTCTTCTCGATCCAAAATGTCCGCTCTAGTCCCATCTGCCACCAATGCACGGTTTATCCCAAAAATATTTGCTTCGTCCAGGTTAAGGCTGCTCGATTATGGGGGAAATTAATGAAGTTTAAAAGGTTAACATGCAGAGAAAGTATAGTAATATTTTGTGATTCCCATTTTAAAACGTTTTTTGAAGTGTCACTCACAGAACAACATGAAATTTGCTCTGATCAAACTTAAAAAGTCATTAAAAACACAATCATTGTCAGACTGCAGCAATTTAATCAAAACTTAATCATGACTAATCGAATATTCAAGAATGCTCGACTAATTTAGTAATAGACCATTATTTGTCCATAAATGTTCTGCACCAGGATCCTCCACAATGAATCGAAATCACAGTTTTAATCCGCCAAACAACAAAATATCCTGTTTTATTCTGCATAAAAACTGCCCTGTAGTTTAGATTTGTTAAAATATGTTCTAAGACAAAATGCAACTGAAAGCAACAAACACTTAACTATAATTGACAAAAAAGCAACTTAAAATGACAAAGACGCAACTAAAAGCAAGAAAAACACGACTAAAAGCGAGAAGAACGCAACTAAAATTGACTAAATCGTTAGATACTATAGATATAATACTAGAAGTGACAAATACACTACGCTGATTTTAATGTGTTTTTGTGATTGTAAAGCACTTTGGATTACCTTTTGTATGAATTGTGCTATACAAATAAATGTTCCTTGATTGAAATGTTGATACTAAGAGTGACTAAATCGCTTCTAGAAGAGACAAATACGTTACTAAAAGTGAAAAACTTGACTAAAAGAGACTAAATGGCTACTAAAAGTGACAAATGCGCTACATTAAGTGACAAATACGTTAGTAAAAGTGAAAAACGCGACTAAAAGAGACTGGATTGCTACTAAAAGTGACAAATACAGTACTTTAAGTGAATAAATTGCAACTTAAAGTGACAAAAATGCACTAACAGTGACTGAAAGTGACAAAACACAACTTTAAATGACTAAATCGCAATTCAAAGTGACAACACGGGACTATTAGTGACAAATATGCTATTAAAGTGACAAAAACGTGACTTGTAGCATGACTAACACTTGGACCAATTTTGCAGTAAGTTAAATTTGAAAAAGTTGGAAAAATGCCGCTTTCAATCCCACCCTGGTGTTGGTAAATATCGGGTTTCGTCAGATTCTTGAAGGCGAAGTATTGGATTTGTGCGTCCTCAGTCACAGTTTGATCGTTCAATACATTTTCCACATACTTTTGCATTTTTCTCATGTCGTGCGGCCCGGCCATCTGCCCCGTCCAGCCCCTGTGCGGTCAGCCAGGACTATAGGGTTACGCCGAGTCCAGACCGAGACCGGACCAGGGACCTTATACCCGTGGACTCTTTGGACGGGACGTTTCCTGTCGCGGGTCGTCGATACTCGGACAGATGCTGCGGACGCGGTCAATGGTTCGCTGTGGAAAACCAGACCTTGGAATTCGCGGTTGGACCTGTGCGAAAAGATTGGAATGTATTGGATGTTTTAGAAATGGTAACGCTATACTTGCAAAGTTAAAAGGTTAAAAATGTAAAATGTAATCGATTAGTCTGGCGATGATTCTTTTGATTGATCGATAAGTTGTTTAGAACTCGAAAGGCCAACAAAGATTTTTACAATATTTAACTGAGAGGAAGCAGAAGAAAAAGCAGCTTGACAACATTTTACAAAACATACTCACAAAAAAATAGTTTTTTTAATCACTTTATGTGTTTCCTCTGTCTTTTTTGACCAATTTCTGCGTCATCTTAAACAGCCTTTCACAGTGCGACATGTTTGGAGGTTGTGAATAGTTAAAAAATGATTATTCGATTATGAAATTGGTTGACAATTATTGAAATAATAGATTATTCGCAATTAATCAATACACTTGTTTCAGCCGTACTTCTCAGGTTCTACAAAGCTACGCAAGTCATTTTCACACAGACTCAGATTGCATTTACTTTTTTGTCACATAAAGTGGTATTTATTTGTTTTTCAAGTTGATTAGTATTTTCTTCAGTTGAATAAATGCAATATCAATAAATTCAATTCCATACTGTGGGGCTTTCCGGGCAAAGCAATAACATCTCCACGGAGACAACCAGGTAGCGTACTTTCCACCAGAAATCTTGGAAATGTTTAAATTTTGTTTTGCTGATTGGATGTCGGGGAAAAAAAGGTCCATCCACACTTTCACTGTATTAAAATTGAGACTAAACCAGGACTAAACCTGAAGCTAAACCTGGACTAAACAAGGACTATAACAGGACCAAACCAAATCCACATCAGGACTAAAATGGCTTCAATTTAAGACCAAAAAATGACAAGTGTGAACTCTTCTTTACTTTCTAAATTTGAGGTTCAGTTTGAAGTTTAAAATGTACTGCTTCAATGTATAAATAAAAAGAAGCTAAAGAAGTACATTTTAAAATCAAACAAAAATATAAATGTATATGTGTATATAAATGTATGCAAATCACTGCCTGATTTGGTAGTTTATAAAGATTCTGCAAACGACATCACAACGTTTAGAAAGTGAGAAAATGTGACTAAATCGCTACTAGAAGTGATAAATACACTACTAAAAGTAACTAAATCGCAACTAAAAGTGACAAAAACGCAACTTAAAATGAAAAAGGCAACTAACAGTGAGAAATATGCTACTAAAAGTAACTAAATCGCAACTAAAAGTGACAAAAACGCAATAAACAACAAGAAATTACCCGTGGTACGGCAGTTGAAGTGTCCCAAATCTCCAACTACCATTAGAAAAACAAGCTAGCTTGGCTCTGCACAGTCGGAGCAACAACAAGAAACTACTTTCACTTTACATTTTGCCATGCAAAGTTGATTTAGCGAAACAAAAGCTCCACGGACAAAAAATTACCAAAGAAAAGCAAATAAAGACATTATATTAATTGTGCCTTTAATCTTAAGACATAATGCTTTTTTAAATGTTTCAAAGCATATTGTATTTCCTCTCTACTTTCTCTGAATTTAAGTGCACCAAAATATAAAGATGCTAGAAAAAGTAGTCTGTAAAACAACTTTTATAAAAACAAAAGCAAAATTATAAACTTTTTAGGCTTCTATCTTTCCTAACATTTTCTGAATAAACTCCACATAATATAGTTTTTTATTACATATCTCTTGCATTCTTTGGTTTAAATAGCCCATATAGACAAAGACCATGATCGGTTTTGCAGAAAAGGGCCAGATTTCTAAAGAGATGTTTCCGATGTTTTACAGAAGAGTAAAATCATCTGTTAAACTGCGCTTCTCTCTCATCTTCAGATCAAACCCCAGTCTGCTTTTCTCTCTGACCCGCAGTGACTTTGTTCAGTGGGAAAACAGAAAACCAGATCGGCTTTGGACGAGCGCAAAGTTTGAGATTTTAGAGAGGCCTGAAATACAAACATCTAAACTCATAAAGGATCTTATGCGTCTCAGAACATGTTTGAAGAAGTGTAAACTACAAGGTTAGCAGGTTTTAGACATTAGACAACTGACAAAAATGCAACTCAAAATGACAAAGGCGCAACTAAAAGTGAGAAAAATGCAACTAAAAGTGACTAAATAATTACTGAAAGTGACAAAGACGCTACCAAAAGTAACTAAATTGCTACTAAAAGTGATTTAATCATAACTAAACGTTACAAAAATGCACTATTAGTGACTAAAGTGCAACTAAATGTGATAAATATGCTACTAAAAGTGACTTAATCGCAACTAAAAGCGACAGAAATGCACTAACAGTGACTAAATTGCAACTAAAAGTGACTAAATCACTATCCCTTATCTATCTATTAACTAATCACTTCATAAACATGCCTGGAGTTGGATTTAGCTTAACTCACGCTTTTCATTTCTACAAGGTTGTCTTGTTCTGAGCCTCTAAATGTAATTTTCCTGGGATTGTGACATCAAAAGTAGAAATCCAGAATTCTCCGCCACAGCTTTTGAAGGAGACATATTATGCACAATCAACTTTAATGAACTTTTGTCATGGTTTAACACTATATACCTGAAAAAACAACAACATATGTCTCCTGATTTCTGACGTCAAATAATGTTCATTACAACTGCGTGCTTATATTAGCATAAGTCACATTGCCTAAATAGCTAGTTTTTTCACCAATGGTTCATTCTCAGGGTTACCAAATCTTCAGAGAGCAACAAGCGACCAAGCCTTTGAAAAACTTCCCAAAACAAGGGACAAAATCCACAAAAAAGACAAACAAAAAAAACACATGCTTACGTATGTTTAATTGCATATTTGCAATAAATAACTACTTTAAAACATTTCCAGTCTGTATTTCAGTCATCATTGGGTCTGTCAGCGTGAAACATGACTGAAAATTTACAAAAGACTTTCTTAAAATAAAAGCCAAATGTCGCTATAAAGAGGCAGACTTGGCAACTATGTTCATTCCCACTGCTGCCAGTAGAGGGCATGCCAACACCAAATCCAAAATCCAAGGAAGGGGAGCTCAAAACGAAGCAAAATAATGTGTGTTTTCTATAATTAGGTATTGATTAAACTTCTAAAACACGAGACGCCAAAGCAGAATTACTCAAGCGCACGTTTAAAGGCCAATAACAGTAAAAAGAACGCATAATACTGTTTTTGTTCTTTCCAGTCTTGCGTAACCAAGCCTCGATCTAACTTTGTTTGCCATAAACTGCGCACACATCACTGAAGACATCCAAATTTGTATGTATTTCAATTATGACTTATTACATTTCCACTCGAGGCTAAAATAACGTGACTTTTATTGAGCCATTTGAGCAAATTCTCTTCAGTGCAGTTCGTTAAAGATCAAAACACGTCCAAACGTTTAAAACAGCTCATGATGATATCAGAGCTCGTAAAGGAGTTTTACGGCTTGATTTCGGGCCTGTATTGACTGGACTTTGGTCGGGACATTGAATTAAATTATAAAAACAGACAGTTGGAAGAATAGGGGGATTGTATGGGTGTACCTTGGCACCACTTTTGGCGCAGGATTACTGGGATTTCGGTACCAGTATTTACAAGACGGGTGGGTATCGCGGGGACAATAAAGTTACATTTCTGGGAAAGCTATTTGTTTTTTAGTGGATTTCGTTGAACCTATGAGAGAAAAGAGCTCAGGACGCGGAGTATTTAACGAGAGAGAGAGTGTTTCCACGGCGGGCTGCGACTCTGAAGGCGATGAAGTGGCAGCGTTAGTCATTTTACAGTGAATACAGAAGTGTGTTGTTTTGTGGACACGCTAATGTTTTTTACGTGCACGGTTAAATGTTTAAATGAGGTTTTCTGGGGCAAAGCTGGTTAAGGCTGAATGTCGTCGGGATTTACAGAGTTTGAGTGTCTTTTGAGTCGTGTTAGTGCTAGTTTTTTTGTTGTTTATACGATTTAAGGCGAGACGCTACAGGCATTTCTTTCAATTTTTGGTCAGTTTGCTCTCTCAATATATCGGCTTTCATGTGGAAATAACAAACGTGTCCAATCTGCTCCTAAAGATGTTTTATTATTTAATTTAATCCACTTCATCCATAGATTTCTCTGGGACGTTGTAACTTCAAAAACTGTTTTCTTAAAATGCATTTTTCCTTCACAGAGACATAAAGATCAGCCTTAAAGTAGATCCTACACATAACAAACTTTACAATCTTAAACTTAACAAGATTTTGATGAAATTCACAGAGGGATTTTTTGATATCTAATTCAAAAACTGATTTATTAAAGTTTTAAGTCAATCAAATGAAGCAAAATTGTAATTCTTTGGGCAATTTTCAGTCAGATCAAGTTCACGCAAAAACGAAATAAGAAATCCAAAATCCCCTCACTACAGAATCAGAAGTAGGTTTTTAAATCTCTTTAATTGCTCATCGTTAAAATTCACACACATTCATTTTTGGTTCCGTGCACAGCTTTAAAACTGCTTTTTTCAGACGACAAAGTGAAACTAGGGAGGACCACCCGAGCGCAGCCAATCAGAGCGCTGCTTTTAGCTCTCTCTTTGAGACAAAATACTTTATTATTAGATGCAGATAGCACACCGAGGTCTTATTTTTGTCAGAAAGTGCTGCTTTTATAAGATACTTTTTGATGGAAAATGCATAATTTACTCATTTACACCCAAAAAAGTCAGGTACCACAGCTTTAAGTAGACACTAAGACTAATTTAAATTTCTAACTACATTCAAATTCAGCCCAATAGTGGTTCAATACATCTAAATATTCACATTAAACTGCATTGTTGATGACTTTTGATCAAGACTAGCTAATACTATAATTATTATCAGTATAGATTCAAGGATTTTTATGAATGAACTATTTTCATGTCTTTATAGCATGAATAAAAAGAAATACAAGACACATTAATGACAAAAACACCCTTAGAATCCATTATATTTTCATTTACCTTTAAATAATGTCATTACATTATCAGTTCCATAGAGTGCGTCAGGGCTGCGTGTTATTGTGATATTTGAATTGCAATGTGAGTGAAGGTCATAAGTCTCTCATGTTTGATAATGACTCAGAGCGAGAAGAGCATGCCCACAGTGGAAGCATCAATCTGTCCTAAGATCAAACTCCCACAGCTTTGTGCAGCTGCAAAACACAGACGGCGATCAATCGAGTCTGACACACCAGGCTGGCACTTTTAGGTCAGACATGGTGTCATTAGTGGGAAGTAATGAAGAAGTGTTAGTTTCATTGCATTGTACTTTTACTGAAATTATGAAGATTTTGAGACATCCAGGAATTAATGATATCCAAAAACGAATGACACTAGAAAAGCTGGACTTACTTAAGCAACATTTGAATTGCCAGTTATTAAAATGATTACTTATTTGCTCAGAGAGAAAAGAAATGAAAAATCAGGGACATTTCTCACAAATTGAGTAAATGTAAATGAGCGTTAAGAAGAATAGTAAATTCTGAGAACAACTTTTTCTTCTCATGGAAACACGAACACACACTGAATGCACCTGTTTATGTAAATAATATCATAACTCACACAGATTCTAGCAATAATTATAAATGTGATTGATTGATTTATTGCACATAGGGCTGGGAAGTATTTACTAAAAATAGTACAATAATAAGACAATGTTATATCAATCCAACAGAAATGTGTTAAAACATGTCTTTAAACGTTTTAGTCGAGGTTTTATTCTCAGACAAATGTGAAACATCAGTTAAAGGGCCTGTATCTGATTTTTACTGTTGTGAAACGGGAAAAACAGAACTAGTTTATGTTCCTGACTTTTTGTAATAAAGTACAATCTGTGTATATATTATGAAAGCATCTATTCAGATGAAAATGAAACCACCATGTTTTCTCTGCGTCTATTTACAGTGTTTTATTCCACGATAAGCAGGAAGTGCGCTGTTAGCATGCTAACTATTAGCTCTGGGCTCAGAGACTCGTGAAAAGAGCTTATAAACTCTTATAAACTGAATATTTATGATGCTGGGACTGCATTAGGAAAGAGAGAGATACATGTGACTGAAGGCTTTAACATTGAATAGTTCTGTTTTTCACGTTTCAAAACAGTAAAAATCAAGTACAGGACCTTTAAATTAACCACAGAAATGCAGAAGTCTCACTTTTATACTCTTATTTGAAAGTTTACAACCTAATGTTTTGTTCTTTCGATCATTTTTATTTTTTAAACTGCTCTTTTTGTTGCATTTTTAACCATTAATGATAAACTCGATATTAAAATTTTCTTTAAAACATTCACAATATTATGTACATTTTGATACATTACCCACCCTAATAACTGCAAGTAATGACAGCACACTAGGAAATTACCTAGCAACCATCCCGTACACGGGGCTAAAACTCATTCAATGTCACAGATTTTTTTATTTTACAAATAAAAATACATGTAAACGCCTTTATTTTGTTGAATCAATGTTTAAAGGATCAAAAATAGTGATTTATTTTGTGTAAATTATCCTTAACTTTAGTCTCTCCAGTGTGATGTCATCAGTCTGTTTACTTCCTGTAATTTTCTACATATTTTTCAACTTTTCTCCACAAACGGCTGCTTGATTGGTGTAAAACTAAAATGCATATGTACAACTGGTATTAACACGCCAAATAAAGTCAAAATTAGAAAATCATGAAAACCTGTCATACGCACTTTAAAAACAACTAACTGAACACTATTAGCGCTCTTTACTGTCAAAATGCGTAGGATACAGATTACCACGTTAAATTTCAAGCATTTTCAAGCGGTTTTCCCAAAATTCAAGCACTTTCCCAACCTCGAAAACAACGTCGTAAAATCCGAGCGTTTTCAAGGATTCCAAGCCCCCCGAGTTGAACAACAACGAAGAGAAAATCCACAGCGTTTGGGGAGGAACACGATTATTGAAATGCAAGTGCCGAAGCCGCAGTGAGACAGGACTTTTCCATCCAACAGAAATAATGATGCGGACACATAAAGCAGCTGTGGTCTTGGCTCGTCTCGGCTCGAATTCCTCACTCCTTTTTGTGCAAAGACAATAAAAAGTGGGTCTTTTAACATGGTTCATAACGACTGCGCGGCTAAGTCTGTGTAATGCCAAACATACATTGAAGCTGTTGGTTTAAAACAAGGAAAATGTAGTTATTATTGAATTTCTATTTTCTCCTGTTGCTGTCACGTTTGTATTTTCAGTTTTCTTCACTCTCCTGATGACAATAATCAGTTCAGATATTTAAAATCCATCAGGAAGTTGCTTAATCTGTCTGTAAATGAAGGGATTGTAAACATGAACCACAAAAATACTTTAATATCACTCTTTACTCAGCCTCAGCCGAGACATTTACAGACATATTTTAGCACATTCCTGAAGCTTTGTTAAAGTATTGTTTGAATATTGTTATCAATACAATAAAATAACAATCAAAATATTAATGTTTGTCAATATTTTCCATTGTTAAATAGGCCTATATCACCCACTGACCACAAAGGCACCTACATGGGTTTCAGAGAGATGCAAACTTTTTCCCTCTTTTAGTACGATTCGTAGCAAATTATTAATTAATTAAGCACAACTGATTCAAATCAAGTCACAACGGAGTCTTAATGGAGGATGTTGACCTCGAGTTACTTCCGAAATGTAAATAGATGGGGCTAGCATTGCAGCAGCATTTAACCAGATAACGTTAGTATTAGAGATGCATGTTTTCAATTTTTTCCTTAAACGATTGTTGGAGCCCTTCACAGGCGAAACTCATTTTTTTCAATTCTGTGTTTTTTGGTCAGTTTTCTCTCTCAACATATTGGCTTTCATGTGGAAACAACAAACTTGTCCAATCTGCTCTTAAAAATATGTTATTGGATTTAATTTAATTTAATCCACTTCATCCATAGAAGTCTATGAACCATTGTAACTTCAAAGGCCGTTTTCTTAAAATGCATTTTTCTCCCTCGAGACATGAAGATCAGCCTTAAAGTAGCTTCTACGCTCACTAAACTTAACAGTCTTGAATTCAACAAGATTTTGACGAAACGTACAGAAGGATTTTTTTGATATCTAATTCTAAAACAGATTTATTGAATCAAAAGTCAAAAAAAATTGTCGAAATTTGAAGTTTTAGGACAATTTTCAGTCCAATCTTTAGTTTACTTAAAAACTAAACAAGAAATCCAAAATCCCCTCTGTACATTTTTTTTAATTTTACCGTATAATGTAGTATTTTGTTTTAAACGGCAATGGACATACTTTCTCACCATCCTGAAACTCAAAAATAACAGTTATTGAACCAACAACCTTTCAGAAAACGGGCGAACATCTCTACAGGCTAAACAACTGCGGCACAAAATCCAAACAGAAACCACACTGAAAAGACTTGTTCCAGTTTCAAACGCTGGCCTCGTGCTGTGATCTCCTTCTATGTAGTTTTGAAATGCGATCTTTTAATAACCACACCATAAATCTGTCAACATCTCAAAGTTTTAGAAAACAACATTTGTTTCCAGATGACATTTTGGGTCACGAAGCAGTTTGTAAAATGCTTAAAATAAACTGAGCGTGCGTTACGTCATATTTCCAGTGAACTAAAGACATATATAGTCAAAAGTCATGCTATGCGCTGTTGTTTGGCAGAGTTTATGGTCAAAGAGTGAAAATATAATCCATGCGTGTTGGGGTTTTTTTCTTTTTGGTGAACAAAGTGGAATTCAAAGCCAGGTTTTATGAAAGATGAAGTATTTTTCTTGGGCAGTTCTTGGGTTTTCCAGATGGAGGTGGGACTGTTGGAAAGCACTGCAGGTGGAGAGAAGCTGAAGAGTTACAGTAAAGTGGAAGACTCTGTAGAAGAACTGACAAGGAACAGTTCATCAAGCGCAAATCCTGCACATAATAGTCATCGAGTGGAGTTAGATTGGTAATTTTTGTTGGCAAATGTACCAAACATTCACTGCCCATCGCGCCCAAAAAGAAAACGTTGCCACCTGGATTCGACTAATACATACAGCCTCTTATTGGACAGTTGCTGCATAGATGATTGTCTTTCAGCTGCAACACGGTCCTGGTGTGGTTTAACGTGGTCTGTGGTTGTTTTGCCGGTTGGAAACGCCGGATAATGGCAGAGAAATGAACTTTGAATGCACGCTCTTAGTCGATTTTTTAGTCGACTGGTTATTTATTGTGATTAAAAGGATTTGTATGTCAAAAACAGCAAAAAAATAGTGAAGCTATGAAGTGGGTTAGCTAAAGATTTTGGAGTGAATCATGAGTTTAATCTATTTCTAACATAAAAATACACTGTTTCCTGGTACTTTTCTGTATGAATTGATATTTTTTAGCATAAACTCCAGTGCAGTTGTGTTGTTTTTTTAACTATTTGAGTGATACCTAATAAAGACAGGCCATTATCAGCTTCAGGTGACACTGGGCAGCGCAAACTATTAACCTGACAAAAACAGGCCATTATCAGCTTCAGGTGACCCTGGACAGGGCAAACTATTAACCTGACAAAAACAGGCCATTGTCAGGGTCAGGTGACACTAGGCAGGGCAAACGATTAACCAAACAAAAACAGGCCACCAGTGACTCCTCCCTGTGGGCAGGGCTCTCAATACTCAGAGTAGCATATAAGCCAGAGTTCCCAGACCAGCTCACTGATTGACAATAACTTTTGGATAGAAGTCGAAACGTCTCGATCTTCAAATGGACAGCGTCCGAATGACAACCCCTGAATCCTTTTCTACGATTCCTCTGTGATGTTATCAAAAAGCGACATTGAAAATGCAGAGACAATTTACAGCAACAGACACATTTTTCTGATCATTCAACACAACAAAGGTGTTATCCAGCATTATTTATTGTAAATCTGTAACTATTGTGTAATTTATATGGATTTTAGCTCTAGTTTTCAAAATGGTTGCTATGGTATGGTCGTGCAATTATTCTACCCATGTCCAACCAGGAAGCCACATTATAAACTTAATAAACTAAAACTGGGGACAAAAGGGCAAAACGTTTAGTGAAACCTTAAACATAATCATGTTCACTACATTTTAATGCAATGTGTCGTCCAACTCCACCGTTCGAAATGTCTTTACGCTGCAGATTACAAAACAAGGAAGAGTCTGGAAGAGTTGGGACAGCTGATGGAAAGCAGAGGGAGGAGGAGGAGGAGGACGGGGGAGAAAGTGCAGAGTCACGCTGAAGGAATGCTGCAGGGAGAGAACTGTTGGCGTGACTGCACCATTTTTCAGCGGGATAATCAGAGCCAGCTGTCAGCGAGCGCCCGGGACCAGGAGAGGGAGAGGAGGGCGTTAAAGAGCCCCGGCCAGATGAGAACCGAGTCACACTGCTGTTTTGTTCAGGACCACAATCGTTACAGACAGAAGGTTTACAGTGAGAGGTTTAATTGGGGCGATTTGTAAAGTTCTGACTGTTTTGTCTTGTCTGATTACATTTTTTCTGACCAGTATTGTGATTATATTTGCGATTTATGTTGTAATTATGGGATTCAGTTCAAAGTTCGCTTTTTAAACACAACTAAGAATTGACAAAAACACTGAAATATGAACTGACAAATGAATAAAACAATCATCACATGTTTCAGAACATTTTTTGTCGCTTTAAGTTGCATTTTTGTCGCTTTTAGTCACATTTCTGTTGCTTAAGTTGCATGTTTGTCACTTCTAGTTGCAATTTAGTCGCTTTTATCCAAATTTTTGTTGCTTTTATTCACGCTTGCATTTTTGGCTTTTTTAGTTGCATTTTTTTTTGTTGCTTGTTGTCGTGCTTTTGTCACTTTTATTTGCATTTTTCTCACTTTTAGTTTTTTTTTTTTTTTCACTTTTATTCGTGTTTTTGTCGCTTTTAGTTGCAATGTATCACTTTTTTTTTGCTTTTTTGTCACTTTTAGTCACATTTTGTCACATGTTTCATTTTCTAACAAACAAAAAGGAGAGAAGAGATGAGAAACCAGTCACACTGCTGTTTTGTTCAGGTCCACAATCATTACAGACAGAAGGTTTACCCTTAGAGGTTTAATTGGACCGATTTGCAAAGTTTTAACTGTTTTGGTCTTGAGGTTGTTTCATTTTCTCGTGTGATTTGTTTTTGTCTTTATCTTTTCAGAATAGTTTGTCTGATTAACTTTCTGTAATTGGCTGTGTGCGTCGTTGAGTGTCCTGTAAGCGCTATAAAATATGTTAGAGCTGATCTCGTTGGGATTTTCCCGATCAGTTTACTGCGATTGTGATTAGATTTGCAATATATGTTTTAACAATGGCATTCAGTCAAAAGTTCGCTTTTTAAACATAACTAAGAATTGACAAAATGACTGAAATATGAACTGACAAACCAATAAAAGAATCACATTTTTCAGATGATTTTTACTGCTTTTATTCGGAATTTTGTCGCTTTTAGTCACGTTAAGTGTTTGTCAATTTTAGCTGTACTGTAGTCGCTTTTGTTCATATTTTTGTTTCTTTTGTTTGCATTTTTGTCACCATTAGTTGCATTTTTGCTGCTTTTAGTTGCATATTTTGCCTATTTTAGTTATGCTTTTTGTTGGTTGTTGTTGCATGTTTATTGCTTTTAGTTGCATTTTTCTCACTTTTATTAACATTTTTGTCTCTAATTTGCCTTTTGTTGCTTTTAGTTGCATTTTTGTCGCTTTTATTCACATTTTCCTCGCTTTTAGTGGCAATTTGTTTTTATTTGCGTTTTTATCCCCTAAACTACAATTTTTATGCAGAGTAACATTTTCTGTTTGTGTGAAAATTATTGCACTTAAAAAATTGCAGTCAAGCTGTTTTTGATTTTTATTGTATTGTACTGTATAGGATTCTCTTCAGATAAGATAATTCAAAGTTGTCAAAAATCAACACTTCCGGTGTTAAAAACAGCTCTAAATAGCATTTAACCCTGATTTCTAACTGGAGTATTGGTGCTGTACAGAAAATGTACTTGTGTAAATGCATGCTAAAAATGTCAAAATATGTCTGTAAATATTGTAACCAATCAGAGTCTAAATGATAAGGAAAATAATTCTTAAATAATTAAACAGTTGAAGTGTCCGTTATCTCCAGCTGCAGTTAGCAAACAAGCTAGCTTAACTCTGTCCAGTCGGAGCAACAAACTACTAGTACTTGCAGCTGAAATGTTACAGTTTAAAGTGAATTTGAGCAAAACAAAAGCTCCACGGACGAATATTAAGCCAAAGAAAAGCAAAGAAACACATTTTATCAGTTTGTGCTGCTCAAGTCGGAATGTTGAGGATAAAAGAATGTTTCTGCTTAAACTCTATATCATTTTGGTGTCGTGTGTTGAAAGCTTAACTCATGTTTGGCCCTTCATTCCAGCAAAGCACTTTTGAGTCTTGAATTTGGCTCGAAAAAATGGATTTAGACACACAATGCGGACATGTTTAAAGAGTTCTGATTTGGACCGACAGACTGTAACTAACCGGGTTTTATTTATTGGGTCCTACGTGTTTGCATGAGAGGAAAACAGCTCGGCCTTGACTGAGGGAGAGGAGGGAGCGCAGAGCCAGGTTGGAGGTGGGAGAGACGGGGGAGTGAGAGGGGAGAGCTGGTCTGGTGTTTGGGGGAGGATGAAGGGTGGAGTTTCCTGGCCTCCTACAGACTGTTACTCCTGGGATCTGGCCTGCAGCTTTTCACAGCAGAGGAAACTGGTGACGGCTGATGTTCTGGGAATAATACGCAGCGGCGGAGCTGGGAATGTGGGGGACCGGGGCCAAATGAACAGGCCCCTCCTCGTTAAAGGGCCTGTACCTGATTTTTATTTACTCTAGTTCAAATAAATTCTCTTTGCATCACACATTGTTTGATAGAAGCAACGTCATGGAAAGACATTGTGTTTGAAATGCATAATCTGTGCATGTTATAAACGCACTTTGATAGGAAAGAACTAGTGCAGAAGCGTTTGCCAGGGTCACCTCTTTTCAGCCAATCAGGCGCATCGTACACTATGAATCGTGAAAATAACTGCTTGACACTATCCCAGACGTGTGATTCTCTGTCATGGTGCAGGTTCAAAAGCGCTAAAAGCTAATTGTAAGAGTTAAGAGAAACTATTCACCTTATTCCGGAAGATGCTGTACACGCCGCCATCTTGTTTCCGTTGTAGTTTGCACGGGGCAGACGAGCTCAACAGAAAATTATTCTACACGGACTAAAAAGACGTTTTCAGGCCGCCCAGGAAATCGGTGCACTCGGTGTTTCTCAGAGAGTCGTCTTCGGGTCAGTGTCAGGAAATGTCGCAGCTGGTTTTCCGCTCAGAGACAGCAGGGGGCGACGGAGGGGGATTCAAACGCCTCGAAAATACATTTACAACCACCACACTGACTCACAAAGGTTAAATAAGGTGAAATTGTTACTTAGTTCTGTTTTAATTTGGAGAATAAAATATCCTGTCCCCCCAAATGACAGTATAATCCCAGCAGGTAGTGCCCCGCCCCTCGAAGAGTGCACTGGACTCTCAGGTAACTCCAAAACTTTAACATCAGCAAAGTGTAAAGTATGCACTGACCATTCAAATAAACCTCTTTCCCACAAATTTAAATGCTTGAAATTGATGTATAAACACAAAGAAACTTAATCAAAACACACAAATGCACTGAAATCAGATATATCTCCCAACAGTTCACCCCTCCACATGGTCTGACCTTTGACCCCACCAGAGATGATAAAATGGCCGACATAAAGCCCGCCTCCTCTTTGTCCGGACCATGTGCTGAGCCAGGTAAATGTGGAGAGGAATTTAAACAAATGTTAACAAATAAACCATGCGAAAGTAAACGTTTGAAGATAATTTATCTGAAATAACAAAACAGAAGCGCGATTGTTCAGTTTAGCTGTAGTTCAAAAGCGCTAAAAGCTAATTGTAAGTACACCACCAATTGAATGTGGTGAATGATAATAATTATGGGACAAAGTTACCCAATTTTTCATATATTTGGATTAGATTTACTAATAATTACAATAGCTTTTGCTTTCCTTCTTTCTTTCTTTTTACTTTGTGTCATTATTAGTAACATGAACAATGAACGAAGACAATTTGTAAGAAAAAGCGTCTCTGTTAAAGTGCAAATAACTCTAGACCTCTGAGTATTTTGAAGTCTATTCACTCTGCTTCGGAAGATTTCCTTATCTAAGGTTTAAAAACAAAAATGAAAGTTTGCTCTGGTCTTATCAGCTCTGTGGTGAATAATGAGGTACACGTTTACTGTTTTCTGTTTGATACTTTATAAACCACAAAGTTACTAAAACGTTTTGCAGAATTGTGAGTTTTACATGTGTTTTTGGGCTGAAAACAACTTTGTTATGAACATTAGTTTCTACAGAGCTGCTCGTTGTGCCTTTAAACTCTTTAATATTTTAATGTTTTTAAGTCCATGGCAAAAATGAAAGAGAAATTTTATAAGTAAACTGACTTTTAGCATTTGGAAAATCCCTTTTAAGACTAAAATGTAAATCTGTTTTAGCTTAAAATAGCTTTAATTTCACTTTATCATTTGTAGAGTTTGGCAGTTTGAACTCGTTGAGATTTAATTGCTCTGATGCAGAATATTTCACTGTTTTCAAAGTATTTCTGATGTGTGATCATGTAATAATTTATAACTGAAAATAAGTTTGCCAATGGAGTAAGTGAAATGATCTTGACCCATTGGAAGATAATTTAGCTTTAGGTAAGACGTAATTGAAACAAGTCAGAAACAGTTGGCAAAATAATCAAGTCCCATCGAATAAATAGTCTTAACTAGTCTTCAAAACCTCTGAAATTAAGATTAATTTTAACTCATCTAGAAATCCTTTTTTGCAGTGCTGGGGAGGATTAGATTTGCCTTGTTTGCTCTATTTAAGATACTAAAACTTAAAGTACATTTCTGACAGCCCAAATCATGTAAAAGCAAGTAAAAATTGTTTACCAAATGTGTAAGATCCAAGAGGAAGTATCTCTTAAGGAGGCAACATAACTTGAAAATCAACAACACTTGAACGAATGGGAAAAAATTTAGCTTTTCTTTAAGTGTGATGAGACTATGGAATAATATAAGCATATTATGCTTAAGGAAATGAAACACTATATAGACCCTTTAAAAGTTTGTAAACAGAAACATTCTAATTCTGGAATGGAGGCAAAAGTGAGGCGCAACATAATGTGATTTCACTGGAAAAACTGGGATTAACCTCAGAATATCACAAAATATGAAAAATGTAGATGATTTTGTCAAAGTAAAAGCCTCAGACACATGTGAGTGACATCAGAGCTGCTTTAAACACATTTATTATTGTATTTTACATTATGTTTTAGGAAATTATGATAAACTCTTTGCATTTTTGATGAAGGAACAATCCAGATTTATGGGTTTTACTGGAAAAATACTCACAGAAATGTTGAGCTCACAATAATGTTTCATTTTACATAGAGATATATTAGATACTATTCCATAAATTAGATTTTGTTTTGCTAAAATACAATATTAAGACTAGTAATTTTTATTTAGTCGATTGTTTGCTATAGAAAAGCAAACTAACTGACATTTCTACCCTGGAAATTGAAATGTGTTGCTTTTTTCCAACACAAACCAGTAGAATTTAGATCTAATGTGAGAAAATCATTGAAAAATGTAACTTAATTTTGCCTCCAGTCGCCTCCATTCCGGAATTTTGATGTCATCACATTTTAAAGGGTCTATAAAACTCAGGAGAAAAAGTGTGTTTGAACAGATAGCTGCATTAAAGAGTCTAACAGTGAATCACAATAGGACAATTTCACAAAAATAGCAGATTGTCACAGGGACATTCCATTTTTATCACCGTATCACCCAGACCTATATTTATGTTGGCATGTTTTTTTTTTTCTTTCTTTTCTTTGCGATGATAAACTAAAACTTTACTGTCCCCGTGAATAAATGTGCCCTCTGCATTTGACCCAGGACCCCGGACTGTGATTTATGCAAAACATTTTCAACAAAACTTTGCAGTGCGTCCTTCAAAGTTGTCTGTATTTTCTGGACTTTCGAAAGTGTTTGCGGTGATGGAGCACTTCTTCTTCTTGCACTAAAATGGAAAGCAGAAGCCCTGTGTATTCCTTTTTTAAAATTGTGCAATGCAACATAATTCTCTATAATTTCTTTGCTATAGAAAATGGCTTTGGTCCAAATCATTCACGAGCATCTTTACTTTTTATATTTGTTTGTTCGCAAAAGCACGAGCGTGTAGCAGTTACGCGTCGCTCTCTTTTGTTTTCGTTACATTTATGGACGGACATGTTCAGGAAAAGACCAATAAAACCATTTACTCTCTTCATAATAAACCGACACATGTTTTTTACGAGCACGAATGTACATCAGATATCACAAAATACATGATCGGGAACAGATTTCATCCCACATAAAACGTAATGAAGTAATTGTATTTTGTTTCGTTTTCAGATTTTCGAAGGATTGGGACCGACTCGAACCAGATGTGGAATTACGGCATCCCATTTCCTGCTTTGGACCTTCGTATTACTGCGGTAAGATAGTTTTATGATGTATCTTTGGCTCATTGGTGGAAGTCCTAGTTGTGGTTGCATGGTTTGCTTGTTTTTCTCTTGATTCATAACCGTTTGAAAGCCGACCTCCTTCAGATCGGTCAAACGTAGCCCCCCGAATGTAAAGCACGCATGTAATCCTTCTGCTCACACTGATAAGTTCAGCAGCAGTGGAAGAGAAATGACTTAAATGTTTATGTTGGAAAGATATGAACATGCCAGTGTTTTACTTTGTAGTCTTTAAATCAGAAACAAGATGTCCGCGGGAATACGGTGTGTGTCCATGGGTTCAACTGAAGGCTCGGGGGCCAAACAAGGCTCTCCAAGGGATATGGTCCGGGCCTCAACCATCTTCAAAAAGTACAGAAAATATTTGTTGTCTTGTTATTGGTTTAGTCCTCATCTAGTCCTGCTTTACACATGCTTTAGTCTTGGTTTAGTCATTGTTTAGTCCTGCATTAGTCCTGCATTAGTCCTGCATTAGTCCTGCTTTAGACCTGCATTAGTCCTGCATTAGTCCTGCTTTAGTCCTGCATTAGTCCTGCTTTAGTCCCGCATTAGTCCTGCTTTAGTCCTGCTTTAGTCCTGCATTAGTCCTGCTTTAGTCCTGCTTTAGTCCTGCTTTAGTCCTGCTTTAGTCCTGCTTTAGTCCTGCTTTAGTCCTGCTTTAGTCCTGCTTTAGTCCTGCTTTAGTCCTGCATTAGTCCTGCATTAGTCCTGCTTTAGTCCTGCTTTAGTCCTGCTTTAGTCCTGCATTAGTCCTGCATTAGTCCTGCTTTAGTCCTGCTTTAGTCCTGCATTAGTCCTGCATTAGTCCTGCTTTAGTCCTGCTTTAGTCCTGCTTTAGTCCTGCTTTAGTCCTGCTTTAGTCCTGCATTAGTCCTGCATTAGTCCTGGTTTAGTCCTGCATTAGTCCTGCATTAGTCCTGCTTTAGTCCTGCTTTAGTCCTGCTTTAGTCCTGCATTAGTCCTGCTTTAGTCCTGCATTAGTCCTGCATTAGTCCTGCTTTAGTCCTGCTTTAGTCCTGCTTTAGTCCTGCATTAGTCCTGCATTAGTCCTGCTTTAGACCTGCTTTAGACCTGCTTTAGTCCTGCTTTAGTCCTGCTTTAGTCCTGCTTTAGTCCTGCATTAGTCCTGCATTAGTCCTGCTTTAGACCTGCTTTAATCCTGCTTTAGTCCTGCATTAGTCCTGCTTTAGTCCTACATTAGTCCTGCTTTAGTCCTGCTTTAGTCCTACATTAGTCCTGCTTTAGTCCTACATTAGTCCTGCTTTAGTCCTACATTAGTCCTACATTAGTCCTGCATTAGTCCTGCTTTAGTCCTACATTAGTCCTGCTTTAGTCCTACATTAGTCCTGCTTTAGTCCTGCTTTAGTCCTACATTAGTCCTGCTTTAGTCCTACATTAGTCCTGCTTTAGTCCTACATTAGTCCTGCTTTAGTCCTACATTAGTCCTGCTTTAGTCCTACATTAGTCCTGCTTTAGTCCTGCTTTAGTCCTGCTTTAGTCCTGCTTTAGTCCTGCTTTAGTCCTGCATTAGTCCTGCATTAGTCCTGCTTTAGACCTGCTTTAATCCTGCTTTAGTCCTGCATTAGTCCTGCATTAGTCCTGCATTAGTCCTGCATTAGTCCTGCTTTAGTCCTGCTTTAGTCCTGCATTAGTCCTGCTTTAGTCCTGCATTAGTCCTGGTTTAGTCCTGCATTAGTCCTGCATTAGTCCTGCATTAGTCCTGCTTTAGTCCTGCTTTAGTCCTGCTTTAGACATGCTTTAGTCCTGCTTTAGACTTGCTTTAGTCCTGGTTTAGTCCTGGTTGAGACCTGGTTGAGACCTGGTTTAGTCCAGGTTTACACCTGGTTTAGACCTGGTTCAGTCCTGGTTTAGACCTGCTTTAGACCTGCTTTTGTCCTGGTTTAGACCTGGTTTAGACATGCTTTAAACATACTTTAGTCGTGGTTTTCTCCTGGTTTAGGCCTGGATTAGACCTGCTTTATACCTGGTTCAGTCCTGGTTCAGTCCTGGTTCAGTCCTGGTTCAGTCCTGGTTCAGTCCTGGTTTAGTCCTGGTTTAGTCCTGGTTTAGTCCTGGTTTAGTCCTGGTTCAGTCCTGGTTCAGTCCCCGTTCAGTACTGGTTCAGTTCTGCAGATTTTAAAGCCATTCGTGTTACATTTATTTATGTTTCAAAAGTGTTGGACATGTTTCTGGCCTCGAGGACAAAACTATCCAAAAAATCTGTCCATCGGTGAAATAAAGTTGAATAGCCCTGGTTTAGAGGCCGTGTATTTATTTAAGTTTATGGTTGTTTGAGTGGGATTTCCAAGAACATATTGTGAATATTTTAGTTCAATTAAATCCAACACATTTTAGGTAAAATCACAATCTGGCACATCTGGAAATACATGGACCAGATTCTGCTCATTATCCAAAGTTTGGTCATTTGCTTTAGAGCTTATGCAGGGAAATCGAAAAATGTGTCTCTTTGTTTTTCTTCGGACTAACTTTTGTCCATAGAGCTTTGGTTTCACTCAAATTAACTTTATACGGTAAAATGTAAACTGAAAGTATGTTCTCGCCGTTGCGCCGATTGTGCAGAGCTTAGTTGGCTTGTTTGCGAACACCAGTTGGAGATAAATGACACTTCAACTGCTGCACAATTCATTTCCTCAACACTTGGACTCGGAAATATGTTATTTAAGAAGAGAAAGATATGGTTTAATCTGTGTGTGATCCCAAAGTCTGTGTCAGTGATAAATGTGAGCGCAGCTGCAGTTTACTTGTTTACTTGATTATCTTTATTTAGATGTCGGATACAAACTAAATATGGAAATTAAAGTATAAGACGTAGTGAATGTTAAGATTTTACTCAACATTTTGCCCATTTGTCCCCAGTCTGACAGTTTTTGTAATGTTTGTAAAGTCACTTCCTGGTTAGAAATTAGCAGCAGATGTGACATAATTAGTTAATCCCACAACTGTTACCTAGCAACCATTTTGAAATCAAGGGCCAAAATCCATATAAATGACAATAGTTATGATTTGACAAATAATAATACCCGATAACAATTTTATTTTGTCGAGTGACAAAAAATTGTCAATTATCTGTCTTTGTATTTTCCATGGCACGTCGCTTTTTGATGACATCACAGAGGGATTCTGTTTTAGAATCCAGCACTACTTCCTGCAATTTTAAACTTTTATTTTTCAAAATTTCTTCACAAACTGCAACTTCACAGCTGTCAACTACAGTATGATAAATACTTACCACGGGTGCCCTCCCACCAAACTAAGTCATATTTAGAACATTTTGAGAACCTGTTATTTAGACTTTAAGCTGTGTGATTGTGAAAAATGTCAGTAAATTGTCGCTTTTTTGATGACATCACAGAGGGATACTGTTTTAGAACTCAGCTCTAATGTAATTTTGAACTTTTTTTTTCTTTTTCTTCATAAACGGCAACTTCACGGATGTTAAACGATGAGAAATATTTACCACAGGTGCCCTCCCACCAAACAAAGACATAATAAGAATATCACGAGAACCTGCCATGTAAACTTTATTACAAATAAATACAACCTAAATGTAACTTAAGCTACTGCAGGTGTTCATGTTAAAAGACTCGAGACTCAAATTTCTCCACTGCACAGAACAAATTCACAGCTATCAAAAAGCTTTAAAAATGCTGATCTTGTACTTGTTTTACGTCTTGTTTTTGTCGTGTATTTTAAATCTACACAGAGAAATCCGAAGCTTTAAATACTCGAAGGTGTCTTGGGAAAAACTGTGAAATTTAAAGCAGTAACAAAACATTGCTTTCAAAGATTGAGTTGGCGCAGCCCCAAAGCCTCCTGGGAAATGGAGTCAGTGGATAATGAAGTTTGCAGCCACAACATAAATATCCCCCTGGTCCTGAGTGGGCTGGATAAATGAGATTTTTATTGCACGTGTCCCTAAAAGTTGTAGTTTTCTTGTAGACGAGTGTCAGAGTCTTTCCATCTGTTCGGGTTTAAAATCTCTTCATCTTTTAACAATGGCCTGGTCTCAACAAGCCAGCGTAAGGAAAAGTTTCGAAGGTAGTTTTCTGTGCAACGTTTTTGAAATTGAGACGTCTAGAAGTAAATCTGTAGGCACTGGACTCAGAAGCTTGAAATGTATATCGCCCTGAGCTTAATCGGACAGAAACAGCCCTGTCTTTAGTACGGCTGTAGTCTTTTTGTCGTTTAGTCGATTAATCAGTTGATGGCGTTTTAGTCGACCAACATTTTTCTTAGTCAACTAATTATTTTATTTCAATTAAAAGGATTTATACGACAAAAACTGTGAAAAAGTGAGGATATAGCTAAAGATTTTGGAGTGAATCATGAGTTTAATCTAATTTATATATATCTAACATAACTTGAACATGTAAATACACTGTTTCCTAGTACTTTTTTGTATAAATTGTTTTTTTTTTTTGCATAAACTCTAGTGCAATTGTGTTTTTTGTTGCAATTTGGGTCAGATACTGAGAGATACTTCATATTTTTCCCACACCCATTTTTATTCGATTAATTGGTCTATGGGGAGTGGATCAAGAATTTCTTTAGTCGACGACAGCCCTAGTCTTTAGTCATGTATCCACTGGCGCGGGACGGTGTGGAGCGGGACGAGGTGTTTCCACTGAACAAAAGTGAATCGTACCGGCTCGTTTGAGGGTCTGAAGAGGGCCACGAGAGGTACTAGTCTCAGAAGGAGCTGGCTTGGTTCAGAGCAGGCATCTCAAACTCGCGGCCTCAGGGCTAAATGCGGCCCTCAAGATGATTTATGGCGGCCCGCAGGATGATAGATTTTTTTTATTTATTTGTATTATAAATGGCCCACTCCATCACTTATCATTGGGCCTAATAATACATGACTTAATTAATATCAACATGAGCTTATTTCTAAAACACACAGTTTGAAGCTAGTTTGTGATTTATAAGAGAATATCATTTCTAAATTCTTAAATATATGAAATATACCTTCAAAATGTAAAACTTCTGGTAACTTAAATCTCCTGTGTGAATATTTGTGGGTGGAAAATGTATTTAGTGCGTTTCAAGTCTGTCTCTGTTGCGGCCCCCGACCAGCTCTGATTTTCTAAGTTCGGCCCCCTCTCAAAACGAGTTTGAGACCCCTGGTTTAGAGTGTGGACCGGTTATCAGACTATAAGCGCTGTAGTATTGATAAATCCTTAACGAAGACTCATTAGGACCAGATCCAAATGTGTCTGAATTATCTCCGGCTTAAATCTGTCACATGTCGTCCCTCTGCTCCTCTTTTGTGATAAAACGTGAGCTCAAACCGGATCTTTCTCCTGCGTTTGTGCTTTCGCTCTCTTTGTGCCGTCTTTGTTGTGCTTTTGTGCTCGTCAATGGACACATATGGAACAGGGATTAATCATGACCAGCTCCCATTATCAAACTGGACGGTTTCAGGCTACAGTTACGCCACATGTTTGAACATAAGAGGATTTCCGCTTCATTGTACGCGAGGAAAGTGCTGCACCGTGAGTTTTCAGTCCTTTAACGTCGTCATCACTGGATTTCTACGACGCCTTATCGATAAACTGCTTAACCCCTCGAAATGCTGCGTCATCGGAATGTTCAAATTTCCAGACTGGAGGAAAAATGAAGTAGACAATAACACGCTTTCAATGATTAACTGACAATGTAATGATTTTAAGTTTTGGTGATTTAAAAAATAAGCAACAATTTTGATTTCCAGGCTAGAAATATAAGTTAGTTTGCTTTTCTGTAACAAAGGATGGAGAATATACACTTTTCTAGCTTCAAAATTTGAGCTTCACAAAAAAGTATAATTTGTGGTAAAATCTGTAATATATCTGAGTTTATCATAATTTCCTAAAACATAATGTAAAATACAATAATAAATGTGTTTAAAGCAGCTCTGATGTCACTCACATGTGTCTGAGGCTTTTACTTTGAAAAAAATCAACATTTTTCATATTTTGTGATATGAATTAATTATATTAATCCCAGTTTCTTCATGTGTGAAATCACATTATGTTCCCCTTCACTTTTGCCTCCATTCCCAATCTAGAATGTTTTTGTTTACACATTTTTAAAGGGTCTATTGTCATTATCAGTACAGACGTCAGCGATATAAGGAAGTGAAGTGATAGATTTCAGTTCATTAATAGAAAGATAAATATCATTAAAATGTATATATATATATATATATATATATATATATATTTATCAGCCAAATCTGTGTTTTGTCAAATCATAACTGTTGTGTCATTTATATGGATTTTGGCCCTTGTTTACAGTCTGGTTGCTAGGTAACGGCTGTGGGATTACCTCTGTCATATTTGCTGCACGTGTTCAACCAGGAAGTAACATAATAAACTTTACAAAAACTGTCAAACTGGGGAAAAGTAGGCAAAATATTTAATAAAATCTTAAATATAATCGTGTTCACTACGTTTTAGTGAAATGTGTCGTCTGACCCTGTCGTACAGACTTTAAGTCCAGGCATGTCTTTAGTTGACTACAGCCCAAAATTTTCAAAACAGAGATGTTTTTGTAAAAGAAATCTTAAATATATTGACACTGGCAGTGGCGAAAACAAAGTGAAGAGACTGAAGATTCTGTCGCTGCTGTAAAGTTTATGGGTGTACGATATTGTAAATTATTGCGATATTCAATATTGCTATTAAGATCTGCAATATTGATATTATTGCAATATTTAAATACACTTTTTGACTAAAGCTGAAACTGTTATATTAGTAGTCGACTAGTCAGCGATTCTTAACCAATTAAATGTTGAAATATTGTGAATGAAGCTTCTAGAGAGAGAATATTTGTGAACAAAGTGTAGAATTGAGGAAAATCAAAAATTGTCATTTTTCTTTAATAATGTCACTGTCTTTGTAATAAAAGTCTTTAAGTTTGTGTTTTAGAGTCTGTTTAGTCCAGAGAACGACGACCATCATCAAAATGCGACTTCACGATAATTCTACTAATTGTTGATGCAATAATGTCTGTTATATTAAAATAAAAACCAACAAATACAAAAACTGAGGCTAATTTAGTTTGAAAAAGTTAGATTTTATTCACGATTTTCCTTTTTCATGTTTTCATTTTCAAAACAGAACATTTCTATCAGATGAAGACTTTGGTGTTACTGTTTGTTGCGATATCGTTATTGCGTCAGACTGTACTATAATACTGATACTTTTTGCGATATATTGTGCAGCCCTAGTAAAGCTTGATCAAAAATTGTGTTTAAAACATAGCGCTCCATAGAAATAAATAACTGTAAATGTCCCAAGAGGTTTGTGTTACTTTCAATGTCTAAATCTCATCAAAATCTCCAAATCTTAGATCATTTCACCATTAAATCCTGGCTATAAAATGTGAATTCCGTAAAGCTCATCGTTCAAACACAGACTGTAGCTCGAGCCTATGAAGCAATTAGCTCTTGTAGCTTTAGCTTTGCTCCGCCTGATCGTAGCCCACACAAGCAAACAAAGCGGCCGTAGTCTAAACACGTTTCAGCGCCTGCTCCGTGTGGGATCCGTCATGTCGTCCTAATGGAGATCCGTGTGTACGTTTGGCCCGTGTGCGCCTCGCCGTGTTTATCAGAGCTCTGCGGAGTTTGAGATCCGGCCAAGTCCAACGGAGAGGAGTTCAAACCGTGGACTCTGGCCTTCCTGTGCGTCCATTATCAGAGGAGGCCAGGGCACACTGACCCAGAAAGCATTCAAAGGGACGTCGCCTGGAGGAGTCTGCGCTGGTTCTCAACGTGTGGTGTTTGGCCCATGTGCAGGTCTTTTAAAGTGCGTATGATAGGTTTTCATCATTTTCTAATTTTGACTTTATTCGGTGTATTAATACCTGTTGTACATATACATTTTAGTTTTACACCAATCAAGTAGCCATTTGTGGAGAAAAGTTGAAAAATATGTTGAAAATAAGGAAGGAAGTAAACAGACTGATGACATCACACTGGGGAGAAAAGGTTATGCATAATTTACACAAAAGAAACTCATTTTTTTGATCCTTTAAACATTGATTCAACAAAATAAAGGCTTTCACATATATTTTTATTCGTAAAATAAAAAAGTCTGTAACATTAAATGAGTTTTGGCCCCGTGTACAGTGTGGTCGCTGTGGTAATTTCCTAGTGTGATGTCTTCATTTACAACCAGGAAGTCAAAGTAAAAACGAAAACATTGCTAAACCGTGATTAAAATTTGTGAAGGACTTTAACAAAATTTGAAATATATTTATCTTAACTGCATTTTTGTCAAATGAGTGTCCAACCTGTCGGGGGCACTTTAAGTCAAGTTTGGGAGAGTTTAATCCATGTTTTACTGTTTTCTGATATGTAGCTTGTTCGGTTTAGTCCTGGTTTTGTCACTGGTTCATACAATTTACAGTTAATTTAGTGCTAGGTTGGATTTAAAGGGGATGTACCCAGTTATATTCATGTTGTAGAGTAAAAAAAGTTTATAGAAACGGTTGTCAACTAATTAAAAAATCAAGTAATCGTTAGCTAGTCTATACACAGACTCCAAAACATTGTATGTGTTAAAAGAAGACAAGGCAGGAATTAGACAAAAAACACGCAGGAAACATGAAAATTATGTGTTTTGGATTAAAATGCTTATTAATCTATAAGTGTTTTCCTCCAGGATGTCGTCAAACGCCTTCATTTCTGCTTTGTCTGGGTCAAATTGAGTAAAATTCTCATATTCAAGGGTCTTTTGCGCTCCAAACAACTATTAACAGAAGGAATAATCGCTAGACTAATCAATGACCAAAATAATCCCTAGTAGTTTTACAATATATTGTAAAAGCAGCTCAAAGAGTCAGACTTTGACTTTTTTTGTGTGCTGTCTGGATATAAAGCGTTTTATTCTCCGCAAAGCAGGAAGTGCGCGGTTAGCATTCTAGTTGTTGTTAGCTTTACCCATAGAACTATAATAAAACCTGGAAGATGAATCCAAGATGGCCGTCCTGTTTATCCCTATGGAGTGAGCTCATTGGCGCATGACCCCAAAAAAGTTTCTTACTTCCGCATTTACTTCCTGATACGGAGGCTGACATCTTTGTTTTACTTCCTGATACGATGGCTGCCATCTTTGTTTTACTTCCTGAAACGATGGCTGCCATCTTTGTTTTACTTCCTGAAACGGAAGCTGCCATCTTTGCTTTAGGGCGCCACGTGACGACAATCCCCCACTTCATATAAAAACGGTAATTTCCGTGATTTTAGAAACAGTAGAAAAGAACATTTCCTTCTATTTTATTTAAATACTGATAATAATTCAGTACTGTCTGCAATTATAATGTGCAATTTTAGAAAAAGGCTGGTTCCAAGAGGCTGCAGTACCTCGCACGGCCACAAATCAATCTGGGACCACAGACAGAGGGGGCCCAGTTCATTTAATACATCCATGGCTTTACCATACCGGAAAAACTCTGGTGTGAAAAGCGCCTTTAAACTCATCGCTGTGAATTAAAAAAGTGAGGAATGCGTTTAGAAAGCAGGTTCTGTTTATCACATTTCCACAGCCCACAAAATGTGTTTGTATTTGGTCAATCTTGGCTTAGATTGTGGCATCAGCTCTCAGTTTAGCCTGTAATGAAATCTTTGTCTTTCAGTTTAGACCTGGTTTAGGAAACATTTAATCTAGTTCTGATTTAGACTAACTAATCTATTATTTCACAATTCAACAATCACAATTTGAATGGACGCAATTAGCAAATAGCAAAGATTGCAATTTTTGAAATGCAATCATTCTCTTCACAAATGACAAAATATCTTATTCTGCATAAAATCTGCCAAACTTGTAGTTTAGAGGTTTTGAAATACATACGGGGAAATTACTCTGTACACTGGGCTTAAACTCAGCTAATGTCAAATCCAAAAAATTATAAACACCTTTTGTTTTTGTTGAATTAATATTTAAGGGTAAAAGAAGTTTATTTTGTGTAAATTATGCATAACCTTTGGATGGAGTCTGTGTCAGCCCAGCGTGACGTCATCAGCTTTTTATTTCATTTTCAACAGATTTTTCATCTTTTCTCCACAAACTACAACTTGATTGGTGTAAAACTAGATTTTTTAATGTACAATAAGTATTAATATGTCAAATGATATAAAAATTACAAAAACCAGGTTCAACCAGGAAGTACAATTATGAAAACTGTCAAACTGGACAAATCAGCAAAATGTTTCGTCAGATCTTTAGGGGAACGTTTGGCACCATTTTCTATCCAGAGCAGAGTTTACCGTGCGTGCTGGAGTTTACGTTCGACCTCTGCCCTGGACTGATGTAACTGTCCCGTTCCACTCCTGATACGGTCCATTGGTTCACAGTTATTGCTTCACATTCTTTGCCCTTTTTATTCTTTTCAAAGTCAAGTTCAAAACGGTGTCTTCGTGCCACCTCCAGCCTCTGACATAACTTCTCATCTCCACTTCCTTCCTCCGCAGTCTCACAATTTCACAACACCGTTTTGGACCAGACGTGACACACCATATACGGGCGTAAAAAGACGCTGCGGTTCAGTTTTTGTGCTGTTCAGCTCGCCATGTGATTGGACGGATTGGTTTTGTGCGAATGAGCTTGAATTTGAATTTCTACATACAGTGTAGAGCTGCACGATATTGGAAATTATTGCGGTATGGCGATTAAAATCTGCAATATCGATATTATTGCGTTATTTAAATACACTTTTTGACTAAAGCTGAAGCTAACGATTATTTTAGTGGTCGACAAGTCAGCGATTATTTCTATTGTAGATTAAGACTTGGAATAAACTAACATTTTTATCGTGTTTTTAAGTGTAGAATTGAGGAAAATCAGAAATGGTCTGTTCTTTTTTGCCGTTTTTCTTTAATAATGTCACTGTCTTTGTCATAAAAGTCTTTGAGTTTGTGTTTTAGAGTCTGTTTAGTCCAAATACGACTTCAGGATTATTCTACTAAAGTTGTAGCTCTATTCTTGATGCAATAAAGTCTATTAAAATAAAAACAAAAAACAAATACAAAACAGATTAGAGAACCAATTTAGTTTGAAAAAAGCTACATTTTATGATGATTTTCAGAGTTTTCATTTTAAAACAGAACATTTCTATCAGATGGAAGGCTTTGGTGTTACTCTCATATATTTTGTTTGTTGCAATATCGTTATTGCATCAGACAATACTGTGATATCGATACTTTTGCGATATATTGTGCAGCCCTAGTACAGTTGGTGATATGTTGTTGTAATTACATGTGTACTTGGTTGTCAGTAACAGTTATTAAGAGTTGTTTTGGTCAGCTGTTTGTTTGTACTGGCAAGACACAAAAAACACGGCTCGTTTGTATGCAGTGTGCTCTGGTTTTGTTTGTTGGCAGTGTCTCCATCAGAAGTGAAACACACTTTTTTTGGGAAATGGTTCTCTTCAACTTGCTTCACGTCTATGACAGGTCATTCAACAAAATAAAGGTGTTTTCAGATAATATCATTTGTTAAATCCTATCTTTTGTGTAATTTATATGGATTTTGTGCCTTGTTTTCAAAATGGTTGCTATGTAACAGTCGTAGAATTACCTCTACACACGTCATGTTTAACCAGGCTCATGACACACAGCGACATCAAATCCTGGATGGCAGAAAACTCTCCAACTTAACCAGGACAAATCTGAGGTTTTAGTCGTTGGTCCTGAGGCTCAGAGAGAGAAACCTTTATCCAAACTACAGGCACAGTCTTTTAATCCATCAGCACAAGTCACAAGTAAAATTTTATGTATGAAAAGCGCTTTATAACTAAAGTTTGATTTGATTTTGAACCAGGAAGTACAATTATAAACGTCACAAAAACTGTCAAACTGGGGGCAAACAGACAAAATGTTTTATACAGTGATAAATATAATCACAATCACCACGTTTTAGTGAAATGTATCGTGTAACCCAGTGTTTTTCAACCTTTTTTCAGTTGCGGCACACTTTTTGGTTTGAAATGATACCACGGCACACCAACTACAATTACAACATGACCAAACCAGACCATTTAGTTTTAAAAAAAAAAAAGGTAAATAATGTCTATACCACTGTCTGGATCTTTAAATTCGTCAATAGTGATGGTTTTGCGTTAGTTTTTGGTGCAGGAGTTGCTCAGGGCATTCCAAAATGATAAATGAGTCAATTCCATCCACAACTGTCCATATGTAAACTTAAATTGGACATTTCTTCAAGGCACACCTGGCAAAACCTCAAGGCGCACTAGTGTTCCCCGGCGCACTGGTTGAAAATCAAGGGTCTAACTGTCCTTTAGACTTTCAGATTCAGCTCCCGGTCGGCTTTAGCTAAAGATGATTGGATGAGAGGGAACACAGACTCAGGCGAAAACAAGGCGGCTGACTTAGTAACAAACCGTCGCATTTCCAGAGAATGTAACGTCTCTGCTGAGCCAACCATCTCAGCAACGTTGGCAACAGCTGTTTCCTGTTTAGTGAAGCACACTTACGTCAAGACAAAATATTACAATATAAAATGTTATAAAAGTATTTCCCATGCACCATCTAACATTATCTAAACCCAGCGCATTACACAAAGATGTTAAAAGGCAGTGCAGAGGAGCAGAGATGTAGAAAAAGCTGCGATAAACAGGAAGTAGTTTCACGCTATGATAAACTTTGAATTGCTAAATATCTTATTGTGAAATGCTGAGATTGGCCTCATGATTGATAAGTACAGTTCAGTTGGGATTTAGATTTGTTTTATTTAGAAACATTTGTTCTGTTCGGGTGACGTCAGTGGCTCAGGTTGTGGAGCAGCACCAGTCGAAACGTGACAAAACCATTGATTTATGGTGTGTATGAGCTCCTGACCAGAATCTTAGATCTTAAAGGGTCTTCTGTAGGTCTTACTCCAGCAGTGTACATGCTGTAGGTCATAAACAGACAATTGACTGTAAATTCTCGGGCTGTAGTCCTTTAGTCCGGGGTTTCTGGCTGGGACCCCCAAAGTGAGTTGAAAAGAACCGTAGCGATCATTTCAGTTGTCAAAGGGTGTTAAATCAGGTTTAATATTGGTTATTTCTGTTTTATTGGACCATATTTCACTAAAAGAGACTGTTTTTAATAAAAAAAATAGAGAAAATACAGTGTCAGATTTATTCAAATTAGATCTTGAAATCATCTCGCGACCCCCACTTTGGGAACCACTGCTTTACTCGTTTAGTCAATTAGTCGGTCGATGGTATCTTAGTCCGTTGTTTCCCAAAGTGGGGGTCGGGACCCTCCGGGGGGTCGCGAGGGATGAGCTGGGGGTCGCGAGACGTTTTTAAGATCTAGTTTGAATAAATATGACCCTGTATTTGCTGTGTTTTGAAATGAAAAATAGTATCTTTTAGTGAAACAGGGTCTAATAAGACAACAAACTATTCAAATAACCAGTATTAAACATGATTTAACATGCTTTGACACTTTAAATTATTTTTCATTTCACTTTGGGGGTCACGAGTCGGTTGCATGGTTAATTTGGGGGTCCCGGCCAGAAAAGATTGGAAACCCGTCTTAGTCGACCAAGATTTTTATTAGCCGACTAATCATTTTACTTATATTAAATTATTATAAAATTAGTTCTATGTCAAAAACGAGAAGATGTGGAGTGAATTGGCTAAAGATTTTGGAGCCTTAACATATAAATACTCTGTCTCCTTGTACTTTTCTGCATAAATAGTGCAGTTTGGTTCAGATACATGGAAATACTTTATATTTTTTATATATTTTGCCACATTTGATAGGGCTGGTCTTAAATCGATCAAGAATTTCTTTAGTGGACGACAGCTCTACTAAATTCAACCGTAACCTAACCCTATACATGTAAAGCAGTGTTTTTCAACCTTCTTTGAGTTGTGGCACACTTTATTTAGGTTGACAGAACTCTGCGGCACACCACACCACTGCTAAAATATTATAGAATCAAACCTTGTAGTAGATAAAATTAATATAATACTGTCTGTGCCACTATCTGACTGTTTAAATCTGACAGTGGAGTTTGTTTTGCTTTCTTTTTGGGATCAGAAGTTGGCTCAGGACACTCCAAAAGATGAAACAAGTCAATCACACCCATGTAACTAAAAAATATCAAGGCACATCTGGCAATTTAGTGTAACTCGAGGCTCTAAAGTGCTGATGTCTAAATGAAGCTGTGGTTAGTTCACTGTAAGATCAGCCTAATTGTTAACTTTGTCCCGTTTACACAGCGGCTTCAGTCATATCCATTCGGCGAGGTACTTTCACCGCCGCAGTTTTGGATTCGATCATTCATATTTTCAAGCCACAAACCACCGTGAATCAGATTTCCTGAACCGCTCGCTTCCTGTCACGTGATCGCCCGAGCATGAGGGCTAAAAGTAACTATCAATAACTTTGTGTATCGTCTTCATGTTCTCTCACGACGAATGATTCTCACTAAATCCACACATTTCGTCTTTGGTTTCAGCGTCCAAAACCATCTCTTTATCTCCAAAATCTTTTCTTTTCAGTCTGTGCTCTCATTGAAAACCTGTGGCGTGGCGAATTTAGAGTGAAACTGAGAAAAAACTTGTGCGTTTCCTCTAAATGAAGGTTAAAACTCCAGCAACACAGTTCAGTTTGGACGATAATTACTCTCTTTACACAAATTAAACTGCTCCAGCTCTGCTCCTGTCCCTTCTTCCAACCCAGAAAAACATCAAATGACTTTATTATTATTTATTTATTTTTTAACCATGTAAATTACAAAAAAAGATAGAACAGATGCACAAGTTGAAGCAAGAAGATTCAAATAATCGACTATGTTAAAGTCTTACAAATAAATAAGGAACACATAATGATTAAAAAACTGAACATTTTAAGTTATAATTAGGAAAGGGGCGGGATTAAATAAGTAACTCTTCCTACTTCTTTTTGAACATGTATTTATTTACATACAGTAAGTGTTATGAATTAATAATGTTGATAATGTTATTGGTTCTTTAGGGGTCAAATGTCTGCGGAAATGACCACCTGAATCAGAATGTAATTGACTATAGCGTGAACTTAACCCTCTGTGTCCATGCACATCTTTTATTTTGAATTGTGCTTTTTCAATGATATTATTTTTTTTGACATTTGTTTTTTTTTATATGGACAGATACAACAAACAGATTAATATGTAGCAATATGCAGTATATGACCTGAGACTTACAGTTTGGATAAAATGTTACGTCTGATGGTGTTCATTTTCTCCGTGAAGTACTCTGCAAACATCTCACACAGAGTCGGTGGGAGTAAAGCTAGACTTACTAAAATCAGGGTTTAAAATGCTGTCGAGGATTTTCGGGTTGTTTTTATTGTTGATTATTTTTGGAAAAGTAGATGTTCCTTGTATTTCTCATATTGTTGTATATTCTCTGTTGGTTGTTGAATAATTGATGGTTTATTGTTATGTTGTTTTTTCTCCATCTTCTCGTCTTGTTAAAGGCCCTGTACCTGATTTTTATTGTTTTGAAATGTGAAAAACGGAACTAGTTCATGTAAAAGTCTTTACATCAGTCACATGTATCTCTCACTTACATAATGCTGTCCCAGCATCCTGAATATTCACAATATTTGAGTTTAGAAGCACTTTTCACGAGTCTCTGAGCCCAGAGCAAGTTTTACCGTCCCAGGTAAAGCTAACAAACATTAGCATGCTAACGGTGCACTTTCAGCTTCTCATAGAATAAAATGCTCTATAAATGGATCCAGAGAAAGCACTGTGGTCTCATTTTCACCAGAATAGATTCATTTACAATAAATCTGTGCTGGAGCAACACAGATTTTACTTTATTACGTGCAATGAATTGGGAACATGGTCTAGTTCTGATTTTCATGTTTCAAAACAGTAAAAATCAGGTACAGGTACTTTAATTTTCTCAGCTCTCTCCAAGGAGGTTCAGGTTCAATGGTTTTTGTTTTAACTGGAGCAACAAGTTGATCACAGTCTCCTGTTAAAATGTTCCATAATAAAATCACAAGGTGCAGGTTAAACAATTTAATCTAAAACTTCAGGTTAAACAATTTAATCTAAAACTTCAATAAAGTCTGCACCCTCTTCACGGGTCAGATCATTCAACATGTAAATACAAAACAACATATAGACCAATACGCATAATGCAAATTTCCTGAAATCTTTTTTTAAATGACATTTCCATTGTGCTTCCTTTTCAGATGTGAAAGTCTTTCTTTACTTTCTTTGCTTTACGGTATTCGCTGTGCCTTAAACGGGTTTATAAATCAATTTAGCTGAAATTAAGGCCCTTGAAAGGTATTTAAAGTCATAATCACAGTGGAATGGGTCTTATTTTTTTGTTTGGGGTTTTTTTTGTAGAAAACTTGATAACTCTATTATAATAACTACTGCCTTAAAGCTTGAACAAATATTTAATTCTTAGTGAACAAATAGTTTATTAAGAATCATTATGAATTAAGTCTTTCTTCATGCTTTACAGCCAAATAAGTTAGTTACTATGTATGAAGTGATACTGACTACCGAGTGTATTTGAGTAATCGATGAGCTTTAATTGCTGATGTGACACTGAAGTATTTTTGACAGATAATGCGATTTAAAAAAATAAGAAAATAAATCATCTCAAGCCATTGGCAGCTAATTTGTCTTGAAGTAAGAAGTCAGAACTAGTCATAAACGGTTTGAAACAGGGCAAATAATCTAGTTCCATCAAATAAATGGTCTTGACTAATCTCAAAACGTCTGAAATTAAGATGAATTCCCTGAAAACAAGACCGTTCTGAGCAGTACTTTTAAAGGAAACTATGAAGCATTTGTTGTTATGATCAATTCCTCTTCTTTGCTTCCAAACACATCTGACTTTTATTTTTTTCTGCGTTTGGGGGAAGCGTGGGGATCTTCCAGAGAAGGCATGACATTGCATTTCTATTTTACGCTTCCAGTTAGGTCTGATTTGCCACCAAAACCCAGTCTAGACCTCGCTTTGTGCCATGTTTCTGAGGTTAAAGCCCCTCCTCTCTGCGTTCGTCTGCATATATTGGTGTAACTGTACAAAATGTTGATTCTTGGGTACTTTCCAGGGCACTCGTTCTTTCCTCTTTTGGCGCTCGGGTGTTTGTGTAGCGGTTTGAAAAGGTTAAAAGGCGCAGACGGTGACTAAAGCGGTATCCTCAGACTCGGGTTCAGAGTCCACAGACAGCCCTTGCGCGTGTTTACTTTGGCTGCAGTTACAATTGTGCGAAAAGGTGGGCGATATTGACGAAAATGAACATTTGTTTTCGGATGGCGATGATCAGAAGCGGTTATGTCAGTTGTACAGTAGGGCTGCATGTCACTAATGATTGATGATTTTTTCATTTTTTATTAGTCGACTAGTCACACTGTTACTGTTAGAGTTTTTATGTACATTTTTGACCTAATAAAGGTTGATTTATGATTACTGAATGCTTTAAGATGTATAATATTAACGGATTAAGTGTATTATTAATGCAAATCAAGGTCATGGTCATCTTTATTTATAAAGCACCTTATAGAATAATAAGACATTATCCCAAAGTGCTGGACAACAACAATAAAACAACACAATATAAAAAAAAAAAACACAAAATGCACAAAATCAGCACTTATTTACTTTTTTTTTTTTTGACATTTTGATTTAAACTGTTGCTGGCTTTGCTATAAAAGGTCTTTTTTTACATGTGTTTAATTGTCTTTAAAGTCCAGATAACGATTCTGAATTATTATAGTGGATTTTTTTTTTTCCTCACAATTAGTCGATTAATTGCTGCAGCCCTATGGTACAGAAATGTGCAAAAACGTGTATAATGTTTGTGTTAAAGTTTAAATGTATTACAAAAATGTGAAAGGACTGTATAATCACTAACATGCACCCTGGTACTCGCCTAAACAGTCTGTTACATTCATTTATATGTGACAGCAATTGAAGAACTTTAATTCAAAGACAGCGCAGACACATGGTTGTTGTTTTTATGTTCATCACATTTACCAACGACAACTGTCAGTATCTTCGACCTCTTGTTTCTAAAGTTCACTGAATACTGTAGGATTTGTGGTTGTAGTTGGTATTTTAATTCTCAAACTGCTGTGGCCCAATGTGTTTTTGGTGCATTTTTGTCCAGAATAACTTTAGATTTAACAAATGTTTGATGCGAGGTTTTTTAGCTTGTATGCTAATTTTGGCGCTAATTGCTAACTGGAACAATGCGTTGATGTTTTCTGACTCTGCGCTGGTGTTACTCTCGTGTGGTCGAGTGGTCTGTCGCCAAAACAGCCCTGGATTTTCATAGTTTGCGATGTTTGGAGGCTAATGCTAACTCCCCCATTGAACGTGCACCAGCGCTAACTCCTGGAATGGTACCGAGCTAATGGAACGTAGCGGTCTGTTTGCAAACACAGGAAGGGTCTATCCTTTTATTTGGTTAAAATATACGTGTGTTCTTCTTGCAATATTTTGAGTATATTGTATCGTTGTGTCAGTAATATTGACAAAACTGAATGATTTTGTAACTGTATTTTCATTATTTTCATTTTCACAATAAAGAAAGTGCTCAAATGTGTTTGTAAATGTCTTGGTTGAAGTTCAACTGTCACAAAAAAAGTGACTGGACTATAAAATTAACCACAAAAAGGCAAAAATATCACGTTATTCCCCTGTTGTGGACATTACACAAGATGTTTACTACTATAAAACTACTGTATTTACGTAAAACTGAAATTTTCCAGACCTCCAGAACAACAATTGCCATATCATCATTAATTTTGATATATTTCCCACCTTTTCTTCAAACCCAATCTTCAAATTTTATATCTTCAAAACCACATTCACGATACAAATGATAACACCAAAAAGAGCCTAAAATCTTCAGCGACAAAAAGATAATACAATTGAAGCATTTAATAAAATATCTACATTGCATTTGGTGAAGAGTACAATCCAGAGAAGAATCCAAAGAAGGTTCAAACTTATCCGCCCGTTCCTTTGTCCATTGTGAATATTTTCAGGTGAAGTTGTTGAAAATGAAACCCGGTGAGTGTGAGACGTGCACCTGAGTCACGGCCGTGCTTTCAGTATCACTGAGCTGTGGTCAGTGCAGACAGTGGGACACTTTCACTGCAGCTTTCTAATCTTTCTGGATCATTGACAGAGAGAAAAAAAAATCCCCTGACAATAAAGTGTGTGACAGATTGGACCACACATTGATCTGAAATGCAGTTAAGATAAATATATTTCAAATTCAGCTAAAATCTTTACACATTTTACCCCAGTTTAGCCATTTTTTAGGTTTTTAATTTTACTTCCTGGTTGTAAATGATGACATCACACCAAGAAACCATCCTGTACAGTGGACCAAGACTATGACAAAGAAAAATACATGTGATCACCTTTATTTTGTTGAATCAATGTATAAAGGGGCAAAAAAGTAGTTTATTTCTCAGTCTCCCCAGTGTGATGTCATCAATTTGTTTACTTCCTGTCCAAAGTTGTGGCCCAAAAATGTATTACGTGATAAAAAATGATTACTAAGAAGCTTTTATTTCTGTTCTCACATCGAATTTGTTTGGGATTTAAACTATTTAATTTGCACAATTAATTACTTTGATGACTTGACCCTCGGACTGGTCAAAGCTTCTGGGGACCCCCTTAAATTTCAGGTCCCCGCCCCCCAGGTTGGGAACCAGTGGACTAAATGACTAAAGGATTAAAGCCCAATAAAGTGCTTTATTTAGCTGATTTTAAAAAAAAAACATTGCTTTTTTTCAATTAGAAAGTTTGATTTCATAAACTGTGACAATAAATATGAATAAATTAATATATAATAATATATATATAATATATATTATAAAAGTGAATCAAGAATTTCATTGTTTGTGGCAAATAATCGTCAAATAGTGATGTTTCTTCTCTAAAATGTAATATTGTTATCTCCAATAAGTGATGTTTTTTGATGAAAGTTTGTCTCATTGGATTACTATAAACATTTACTGAAATAAAGGAATATAAATGAAATAAACCTTTAGCAGCCATAACTGCAAATGAAGTTGTTGATGTTTGTGATATAAAAAAAAAAAAATCCCAAGCGCGATAAATAAAATATGAGAAAAGCCTTCCCCTGGTGGAGCCCATGCAGCGTCCCGTGTGTGCGCTCTGGAGGTTACAGCACATGTCGTTATCAGAACCACAGGAAGTGATGTCATTTCCTGTCTTATCAGCCTGTTGTGGAAAGAGGAAGTCCCGATACTTTCCCTGCAGACCGACAACCACAGACTGTATCTCATCCTCCGTAAAATCTGCTTAAAATAAAACAAATAATACCAAATTGGTCAAGTCCAATTATGTAAATATAGTATAAATATTAGGCACAAGTCTGTTTGTCTTTAATGGGAAAAGATTGTAACATTATGTACAAAAAATCAGGCAAGTTTATAACAGTAAAATAAGTTTAGCTACTCATCCAAGTTGTTTCTTCAGTTCATCGTTGAAATATATATGACAGGTTAAACCACAAATGTAACTAAAATGTAGTGACTATGATTATATTTAAGAATTTACGAAACATTTTGCCTATCGGTCCCTAGTTTTTAAATTTGGTATTTCCTGGTTGAACATGACAACTATTACCTAGCAACCACACTGTAAACAAGGGCCAAAAGCCATAGAAATTACACGATAGTTAGGAACTGACAATAAATAGTACCTGATAATGGCTTTATTTTGTTGAACAATCGTTTAAACTGTCAGAAAAACAAGTCCGTTGCTGTCAGTTTTCAATGGTACGTCGCCTATTGATGACATCACAGAGGGATGACATCAGTTTTAGAACTCAGCGCCACTTCCGTTCATTTTACACGTTTATTTTTCAAAATTTCCTCACAAAAAAAAATATTAAAAATATATAAATATAAAAAATATATGATTACTACTGCTGTAAACTAAGTCATGATTAGAAAAACATGAGAACCTGCCATATAGACTTTAAATATTTGTCTGAAGGGAAGCGTTAACTACACTCAGGGTATCAGTTATTAGATTAGTCGATTGAACTACCCCAAGGTATGACCTGTCGTCTGAATCATATTTTCAATAGTTGTTCATGCCCCTAATTTATAGTAGTAATTTGTAGTATGTTTTTACAAGTAGGGCTGTCATTAACGATTATTTTAGTAGTCAGTAATAGTCAAACAATTATTTCTATAGTCAATTTAGACTTTTTAAATGCTAACTAAATAAAAATATGATTAATGCGAGTTAGCTTAGCACTTGCAGTTATTGTGTTTAGAGGCAGAAATGCTCAGAACGTGTCTTGTGGTGATTTAAGGACTTAAAACAGCAGAAGATTCTGTGATAAGTGACGTATCAGCAACGTCAACGATCGAGGGAGTTCAGCAGGAAGTGTTTTTGACGATCTGTGAAGATTTCCCAACCAGGATTCATCAAACAAGCTTGAATGAAGCTAAATACAACTTCAGGTGTGTTTTTGATGATGGAATAATGTTAGAACATGGTTAAAAGCTCAAAAAAGGAGAAAATGTGTCCTTTAAGGTTGACATCGAGTGGTTGCAATATTTTCGTTTGTTTTGAGGTTTTCTGTTGCAATGGATCGCACTACAAAATTTGGTATCATGACAGGCCTACGAGTCAATAGTTTAGTCTTAGTCCGTTTTATCAAGTCTCAAATCATCAAAATAGTGACTCAAGTCTGACTGAGGCCACACCTTTGTCACACAGTTACACAACTCTTACAAAAACGATTATATTCCGTACAAAATAAGTACAAATTCGTCAAAACTACATGATTCAAGATGATGTCATTTGAATTTCTTTACATCTTCCAGTTTCGCCGCGCGTCACCTGCGTTTCAAAGCAGAGGAAGTCGCGGAGGTTAACATTTGATCTTCTTTACCCGCTCGACCCAAACACGTGCGCGAACTGTGAAAGTGTCATTTACCAAGTGTGGAACAAGCAGAGGAGGAGACCGAGGGTTGTTCTCATGTCTCACCCACGCATTTGTTTGTTTTTAACCCTTTCGTGCCCACAACGGAGCAGAAAAACAACATGACCTCCTGCGCTCTGGAAAAACCCCTTTGTCACGCTGCACTGTACACACTGTTGGATTTCCACATTAGATCGAGTTGTTTTGGTGATTTAGTCAGTCGTTGTTTTCCGTAATGTTGAATAATTCGAGAGAAAATTAGACGAAAACATCTCTAATGGTTTCCTTGAGTCATAATACCATAGTTTAGCCTGAAGGAAAGACATTGTGCGTTTGCGACTTTACTTTTATTAAGAAGTTTCAGTTTGACTTTTATCAGGTCAGTGGTAAACAAATGAGCAGAGAGGGTTTGTGCTGTCATTTATGTGTGTCGTTTGTGCATTCATAAAGTTCTGTGGATTATTTCTGACTCAAAACTCCTACAATGGACACTCTTTGTCTCGTTGTCTTTTATTGTAATTTTTATGCGCACATAAAAACAAGATACTGTTTGGCAAAACCCCTCAAAGTCAGTATAACATTTTGTTATTTAAAATGTAAAACATAAATGAAAATGATGATCAATAAAAAAAATACAATAAATACAATGATCTCAACTAAACCAGGTCCGAACCAGGTCCGAACCAGGTCCGAACCAGGTCCGAACCAGGCCTAAACCAGGCCTAAACCAGGCCTAAACCAGGCCCAAACCAGGCCTAAACCAGGCCTAAACCAGGCCTAAACCAGGCCTAAACCAGGCCTAAACCAGGCCTAAACCAGGCCTAAACCAGGTCTAAACCAGGACTAAACCAGGACTAAACCCAGGACTGAAACAATAAAAAGAGATAAAATATTTTCTATATTTTTGAAGATGGTTGAGGGCCGGATCTTGTCCCTAGGAGGGCTTGATTTGGCCCCCAGGCCTTCAGTTGAAGAGCGCTGCTGTAGACCTTTGTTTGGAAAGAATACTTTTGTATGTTGTGCTGGGCTTTACACAAACACATGTAATTTAATGGAAAACAAGACGAGCTCGTTCTATTTTATTGACATTATTCTTTCATTGTGGTTCAGGTAATCAGACTGGGATGTGGGTCAGATTCCTTTTGTCCTTTTGTTTTATCGTGAAATACAAGACCTCTTTTGTCTGCTTTTGTGCAAATAAGATGTGTTTTTGTTCTTGTTTGGGCAGAGTATAAATGGATGAAAAGGACTTCCTTGAAATGATGCATCTCAGAGGGCAAACCAGAATAATTAGATAAATATAAGGAAATAAATATGTTTTTGTAGCATTTTGAGTGTGACCCAAAAGTCTCAAAACATCAAAAAATAGTCTTCAAACTCCAGTAGGGCCGTGATCATTTCCTGCACTTGCACTTCAGCTACATGTTTATTTTCTCTGGGACTAAAGGGGGGTAGCGCACTCATAATCATCCCAGAAAAGTGATTTATTTACGGATTCCTCAGTGGGACACCCCCCTCTCTGGATGTTTACAGGACGGTCTCATGGTGCACTGTATCTTATTTATACAAGTCCAGATATGGGAGCGCACAGGGGGTTATTTTGGGATATTCCCCATAGAAGGAGGCCATGTTGAGGGCCAGAACGTGTGGCGCGTCAGGTCGGACCGAGCTGGGGCTGAAGGGGACGGACGAGGGAGCACAGAGTTTGAAGATGAGGCTTGTTATTACAGTTGTCACAATATTAAAGTTTCAAACATGATTCAATACAAAAAATACTTGATTCTAGATAACGATTCGGACAAATGGTCTTTTTTTAGGTCATGGGTTTAGACCAGGGCTGTTCAACTGAAGGCCTGCGGGCAAAATCAGTCCCACCAAGGGACATGATCAGGCCCTCAACCCATCTGCTAAAAATATAGAGAATATTTTATCTCTTGGTTTAGTCCTGGTTTAGACCTGGTTTAAACCTTGTTTAGACCTGGTTTAGTCCTGGTTTAGTCCTGGTTTAGTCCTGGTTTAGTCCTGGTTCAGTCCTGGTTCAGACCTGGTTCAGACCTGGTTTAGTTCTTGTTTAGTCCTGGTTTTATAAACCGATTGAAGCGACAAATACATTAAAACCGAAACACACATCGTTTCCTCCACAAAAAACAAAATGTCTTTTTCTTCTGCATAAAAAACTGCTAACTCTGAAGTTTAGATCTGTATAAACATTTTCTGAAATACATGTGAGTATTGGTATTTAGGTTTTAATAGCACTGCAGAATTTTTCAAAATTTACAGGAAAAAGTACTACTTTTGCTCATTTGGGCCATAGTTTGGACTCCTTTGTCCTATAATATATTGGGCTTATATTTCTATATCGGCCTTCAGCGCAGGCCGATATTTTGTTTGGGACGTAAAGCTTTGTTTAATCACTTAATGCGAAGCAGTGCACAGATAAACATTAATTGACATTTAAAATGATAAACTTTGGGAAAAAATAATGAAAACTGGCCCTAAATATCAGCCTTGAAGTGCGTATGGTCAGGTTTTTGTGATTTTTTTTTTTTTTTTTTTTTTTTTTTTTTAATTTATTTGGTGGGATAATACCTTTTGTAAATATAAATGACTTTTACACCAAGCAAGTATTAGTTTATGAAGAAAAGTTGAAAAATATGTTGAAAATGACAGGAAGTAGAGCGTAGTTAATGACGTACATGATGACGTCACACTGTTTGCACACAACAAACATTTTTTCGATCTTTAAACATTAATTCAACAAAATAAAGCTGTTCTCATATATTTTTATTTGTCTAATAATGATTTCTGTGACATTAGAGGTTAGAGGAGTTTAGGCATGGTTGCTAGGTAACAGATACAGAATGTCCTTGTGTGATGTCATGATTTAAAACCAGGAAGTAACATTTTCTTTTCTTTTTTTGTGTAAAATCTTAAATATATTGATCTAGGGCTGTAATCCTTTAGTCTTTTAGTCGATTAATTGCGTTGTTGTGTTTCTCCTTTAACCTCATGTTTTGTCCTGACGTGTTTCTGTTTCAGCCTCACGTTTTGTCATGACGTGTGTTTTTCCTTTAGCCTCACGCCTTGTCCTGACGTGGAGTGTTCTTTGAGCTCAGGGACAGATCGAGTTGCTGTTTTGTTTTGAATGGACGAGTGTGATTTATCAGGCCCAGCGTCATAAAAACAAGTTCACTTCCTCTTCATCGCGTCATCTTCGTCTGTGAACAATTAAAGGCAGTTACAGGGTTTAAGCTATTTAAAGTTTATGGCTCATATGGGCTGAACTCCAAAATAGCAACAATACTTTTAATTGGAAAAATATGTGATGAAAGATCTTCTTTTTCTTGTTTTTCTGGATTAGTGATTATTTAACGGTCCCATAATGTTGTTTTCAAACCAAAAACATGCCTCAAGTTGTGTTTTGTTACAGTCACACAGTTAAGTTGCCACACCTGCCTGTCAAACCCTGAACTGGTCAGACTTCAGAGGATCAGCAGGTCAGGGCCTGTCCTCCGTCACTCTGCCCCAGGGCGGCTGTGGCTACAGAAGTGGCTTATCACAGAGTGTGGAGTGAAAGAATAATGACTATGTTTATCACTTTGAGAGAACAGTTCTGTGAAGTGTTTACAAGAGTAAAGCCGGGTGTCCACTGCACGATGTTTTTTCGTCTTATAAGATTTATGGATGTCACACTGAAAGACATGAAGAATTAAGAGTCATAAGACAGTCACCCTGTGCCAGGGTTCATGTGATTAGCTGAAAGTTTGTATGAGTGAACATCAGGCTCTGTGTGATAAAGTCACTGCAGTTGTACCTGTTAGCAAAGGCTAATGTGACCTGCAGTGTTTTTGCATTTGTAAAAGTCACTAAATTAAATAGAAATGTGAAGATAAGGTCTTGTTCTGCTGCACTCTTTGGTGCTTCTGAGGCTCACTCTGAGACCAAGATTCTAAAATATCAAACAGGTTTGATATAAATGGCAGCTCGTCAGTTCTAAGTTTAGTCTTTGTTTCCGTCTCACTGAGATCTACGAGCCATGAGCCACGAGTCAAGACAGACAAGTATTGGACCCTGAACCTCGACTCAGATGAAAACTAGACACAACCATCAACCGAGTTCTAAGCTGTAAAAGTCGATTGGCAAAACTATAACAACATACTTTCTCATTTGGAGGTTGTCGATGAATCATCTTGAACCAGAACTCACAGGATTCAGTTTATCAAACTTTCATCGTAATTATGACCCACAGCCGCACTGCAATATACGAACAAGACCAGAGTATTTTACTGCATCCAAACTCAACAGGCTTAGTTTTCCCGCTCCTTTGAATATAATGAACAACAGACAATACGATACATGAGAAAACCACTGCGGACATAAACTCTGGCTCGACTCCCACTAAGCTCAGACCTCCGTCTCACAAGTTACTCACAAACCTTTGGATTGTAACTAAATTTACACAAGTTCACATTTTAAACACAATCAGGAGAATTGACAATTAGACTGAAACATGAACTGACAAACTATTAAAAGAAGCACGTGTTTCAGAATGTTTATGGTGCTTTTAACATTTTCACGTTTTTGTCACTATTCCTCTTTTCTTAATTCACACTTCACTTGCATTGTTGACGCTTTTTGTCATTCTTAAGTCACCTTTTATCACTTTTAGTCACGTTTTTGTCATTTTTAGTCACGTTTTTGTCACTTTTAGTCACGTTTTTGTCATTTTTAGTCACGTTTTTGTCACTTTTAGTTGCATTTTTTTTTACTCTTATGTTTTTGTCACTTTTAGTTGGGGTTTTGTCTCTTTTTGAATCAGTTTTGTGATTTTTAGTCATATTTTTATCACTTAGTTACGTTTTTGTCACTGTTAGTCACCTTTTAGTTGCATTTTTGTCATTTTTAGTCATGTTTTTGTCGCTTTTAGTTGCATTTTTGTCACTGAGTGGCCTTGTGTCGCAGACGCGTTTTTTGCGGTTTTGTCTTTTGTGGAGGAAATGATGAACCAACCAGAACTCACAGGATTCAGTTTATCAAACTTTCATCGTAATTATGACCCACAGCCGCACTGCAATATACGAACAAGACCAGTGTATTTTACTGCATCCAAACTCAACAGGCTTAGTTTTCCCGCTCCTTTGAATATAATGAACAACAGACAATACGATACATGAGAAAACCACTGCGGACATAAACTCTGGCTCGACTCCCACTAAGCTCTGACCTCCGTCTCACAAGTTACTCAATCAGAACCCGCCCTCAGACCGTGTTTCTGTCCGGGTTTGTTTGCCGTTGTGGGTCCCTCTTATGATGTGAAGTTAAACACGTTGCCTCACGGTTTAAACAGCAGACAGGGCGGCTTTGGTGGACTTTGTCATGATTTCGGGTCAGATGTGATGAAATAGTTGACTCGTTGCCAGCGCTGTAGCGGCTTGTACGCAGTGGAGAGGGCTGTTTGGAGAGTTAATGTGTCAGAGAGGAGCAGGAGTTTGAACAGCTGTGGACGGGATAATGATCCAGGTGACGAGGAGGACACAGTTTGGGAGACATTCTTACGTTTTATTGCTTAGGTATTGCTTTAATCAGTTGTGGAAATGGTTCACCCAACATTTCTCATCATAAAACGGTCTAAATTTAAACTGTGGATTAGTCGTTTTTGCATACTTAAAACAGATGTCTGGAACTAAAATTAGAATTTCCATTTAGCAAAACAAATTGGGTTATTATCAAGTTATAATGTTATTTTATCAAAAACATGACACCTGGAGTAGTTTAATTTATCCTACATTTAGGGCTGAGCCAAAAGTCGAAGGATTGATATAACTCAATCTAAACTGGTCAATCTTGATGACAGGGGTTCACTTTTTAAACAAAATTAGAAGAATTGACAATTAGACTGAAATATGAACTGAAACGATTAAAAGAAGCACGTGTTTCAGGATGTTTTTGTCACTTTCTGTCACGCTTTTGGTCACTTTTAGATGCTTTTGTCATTTTTAGTTAAGTTTTTGTCACTTTTAATCATGTTTTTGTCACTTTGAGTTGTATTTTTGTTTCTTTTAGTCCAGTTTTTGTCACTTTGAGTCCTGTTTTTATCTATTTGAGTCGTGTTTTTCATTTAGTCATGTTTTTGTCTCTTTTAGTCATGTTTTTGTTTCTCTTAGAGCCATTTTTGTCACTTATAATTATGTTTTTGTCACTTTAGTCATGTTTTCGTTTCTTTTAGTCATGTTTTTGTCACTTTCAGTCACATTTTTGTCACTTTCACTAGCATTGTTCATGCTTTTGGTCACTTTTTGATGCTTTTGTCACTTTTAGTTTTAATCATGTTTTTGTCGCTTTTAGTTATGCTTTTTGTCCCTTTCACTTGCATTATTGACACTTTTAGACCTGTATGCTACTTTCAAATGCTATTATCAGTTTATGTCATTTATGTCAATGTATTTGTCACTTTCAGTCGTGCTTTTGTTACTTTTTTAAAATCTTGTTTTTGTCGCTTTTGTGATTGTTTCTTTTAGATGCGTTTTTGTCAGTTGCAGTCATGTTTTTGTCGCTTTTATCGCAATCAAAACTGGTCGATCTCGAAGACGAGGTACGTGCATTTTAATTGACAGATCCAAACATGTTGCAGTGACAGCAGGTGGTTCTGCTGATGAGGTAGTGCTCACTAAGGATGGGACAATAAACAGTTATATCCTTTATCGCAATAAAAAGTTTAGACAATATTCGTTTGTGTAGCATTTTGTACAATCGTAATAATCGCCATAGAAGATTTTACCGCCATTGTACCACCAGAATGTGCAGAAAAGTCGTCTTATCCATAATATTCTCTTCTAGATCATTGTTGTCGTCGCTTATAACAAAGTACAATTCTGTAATAGTTGTTTAAACATGGAACTTACATTTTTACACCATCAGCAATTAATCGCAATTATTTTGGCCGTGATAATTGTGACACGAAATCTCATTATCATCCCATTTATTATTTATTCTCCTCATGAAGCCGCCGTCACTCCTCTTTCTCTACACCTTCTTCTTACCGTTATAATCTACATTAGACAAGGTAAACCACCATTTTCTCGTTTTATGACTGAAAACCTTTATCGGTCCACTTTCGAACATAAGCTTTTCCTTCCAAGTTGATCCTCTTGGTTTGGCAGAAAGAACGGACTGCTCATCCCTCATCCCCGATCGTCACAGACATGAAGGATGACGTGAGGAGGAGGTGTGAAGGCTCTCGCTCGATCCATCACTTTGTCTGACGCAGGACGGTCCAGTGTCTGAATGGAAACCAGCTGCACGTCAGGTAAACGTCTCCACATGGAGCAGGAACCGAGCCGGGCCCACGGGAAGTCTTTTTGCAGCAGACGTTTCAAACTTATTTCGTTTAAACATGTTCTTGTGCATCTGATTCTTTGGCATCTCAAGTTTTAGAACTTAAGGTGGGACACTGCAGGAACAGGAAACAATCTTAAACTCCAGGCAGATGAGGAACAGTTCATCTAGTGTGGAGAGAGTTCCTCCAGACAGATGAGGAACAGTTCATCTAGTGTAGAGAGAGTTCCTCCATGCAGATGAGGAACAGTTCATCTAGTTTAGAGAGAGTTCCTCCAGGCAGATGAGGAACAGTTCATCTAGTTTAGAGAGAGTTCCTCCAGGCAGATGAGGAACAGTTCATCTAGTGTAGAGAGAGTTCCCTCAGGTAGACAAGAAGCAGTTCATCTAGTGTAGAGAGAGTGCCTTCAGGCAGATGAGGAGCAGTTTATCTGGTGTAGAGCAAGAGAGTTCCTCCAGGTAGATTAGGAACAGTTCATCTGGTGTAGAGAGAGTTCCTCCAGGCAGACGAGGAGATTGAGTCGTGTTTGTTGAGTCTGTTGAGTTTGAGTTGAGTTTGTTGAGAGACTTTTTGTCTCTTTTGAACACATTTTGGTCGCACTTTTGTCGCTTGTTTCAGAACCTGTTTGTACAAATCCAAACTACTGTGTTAGCAATTTTTATTCAAATCAAAGCAAGACATTTTGTTGTTAAAATTGAAAAAGAAATGATTTCACTTGAAAAATTGCAGCTTTTACGATTGCGAACAGACAGCTGCATTAAAGAGAGAAACAGTGAATCACGATATGACGTTTTCACAAAAATAGCAGATTGTCACAGGGTATAACTGTATCACACAGACCTGTTTGAGCGCAGATTGATTTGACTAAAACACATTTATCCAGATGTGTAAAACCCCTAAACAGTGGCGCGTTATGGATTACATTCTGGACTCATGTTGCAGCGTTGTGCAGTTTTCTTCTCAGTGGACGCTTCATACTTCTGTTCTGTTCAGATGGTGGTTTGAGGTCGCTCAGATGTGCGCCGTGTTTAATGTACAATCTCCATGTTTTCTTGTTCCTGAATTGTCCTGTGGTTTTTTCTGTGTGTGTGGTTCTGAGGAAGTGTATCCGCTGAAGAAAAGTGACACATCAAGTCCATCCACATGTGCATCCAAACGAAAGACTGTTGTTGTTTTCAGCTCGATTTGACCGCAATTGGGCACATTAAAGTTATTGTTTCTAGGCGTTAGTTACTGAAGAGTGTGTGCGGGCATTAGGGCTGCAACAAGTTAATCGATTTATAGAAATGGTTGTCAACTAATTAAATAATCCAGTAATCGTTAACTGGTTTATACACAGACTAAAACATTGTATGAGCTGAAAGAAGAGGTATTATCACTCAGACAGAGCAGGAATGACAAAACACACAGGAAACATGTCAATTATGAGTTTTTTTTATTAAAATCCTTGTGAAGACTTTGAAAAATTGTCAAAAACTATTTCAATTTTTGTTGCCATCATTTACATATATAATATATTCAAATAATGTGTACTGGATTTTATCAAGGAGGCATGGAATACAATTTTGATAGCAGTGAAATAAATACATGCTTTTGAAAATAAAGACTTGACTGCAAGCCTTCACTGACTTTAAAATGGCACTTATCTGTTTTTTCAAACAAACTCTTCAAATATTCTCCACCAGGACGTCTTCACTTCAGCTTCGTCTGGGTCAAATTGAGTAAAATTCAGGCTAAATGATCAGACTTATATGAAATGTCTGTAAATTTAATGACAAAAGTGCAAAAAGTATCAAATTTGTGTACTTATTTGAAAGTTTACAACATAACTTTACTCTTTTTATCACCTCCTTTTACAGCATTTTTTACTATAAACGAAATAATCAATATTCAAATTTTGCACGTCTTTTAAACTACATTCACAATATTATCCACATTTCTAGCTCTAGAGGATTATCTTATTTCTTCTCCCTGGTTTATTCTTGCTCTGTTTACATTATCACAGTGACTTATACTTTAGTAATCGCTGAAGTCATGTGTTTTCTGTGGCTCATGTTCTATTTTTAATTCACTTTCAGGCTTGTCTTTGTAACTTTATGCTTTCCTTGGACACAAAACACTGCACGCTTTTGGGAACCGTTATATTTTCTGAAACAAACTTTGTATTTTCTCAATGGCCAGTTCATAAACCCGCTTTTCTTTTGGCCTATTTGGAGAACGAGCTGGTGATTTATGATTCTGAGGCACATTTCGTATAAATAGATGACACAGCGATGACACACTGTCCTCTACGTCCCGCCCTCCTCCTGCTTCGAATTAAACTGGATTTGTGAAGACGGACTTGTAGAAAACTTTAAGTCTGTTCAATGATTTCCAGCTGCTCCTGGAAAGACGCGGAAAGGCAGGATTAGATTGACTTTCTGTAGATTTAAGGGAGCCGTGGAGAGCAGTGGAGTCCTGCAGTTTACAACACGGCCAGTCAACCCAACAGCTTCAAGATACAGAACATGTTTTATCTCCTCATAATGGTTGGTCCTGGTGGTTTAGACCTGGTTTGGACCCGGTTTGGACCTGGTTTTTATCCTGGTTTGGATCTGGTTTAGATCTGGTTTGGACCTGGTTTAGACCTGTTTTTTATCTTGGTTTTTGTCCTGGGTTAGACCTTGTTAAGACCTGCCTTAGTCCTGCTCTAGTCCTGGTTTGGACCTGTTTTTTTTATCCTGGTTTAGACCTTGTTTAGTCCTGCCTTAGTCCTGGTTTCAACCTGGTTTTGACCTGAGTCAGACCAGGTTTAGTCCTGGTTTAGTCCTGTTTTTTATCCTGTTGTAGTCCTGGTTCAGACCTGGTTCAGACCTGGTTTAGTCCTGCTGCTCTAGTTCTGGTTAGGACATTGTTTAGTCCTGGTTTGGTCCTGTTTTAGACCTGAGTCAGACCAGGTTTAGTCCTGGTTTAGTCCTGTTTTGGACCTGATTTTTAATCCTGGTTTAGTCTTGGTTTGGACCTGGTGCAGTCCTGGTGGTTTAGTCCTTGTGGTTTAGTCCTGGTGGTTCAGTCCTGGTTTGGACCTGTTTTTTTATCCTGGTTTAGACCTTGTTTAGTCCTGCCTTAGTCCTGGTTTCAACCTGGTTTTGACCTGAGTCAGACCAGGTTTAGTCCTGGTTTAGTCCTGGTTTTTATCCTGTTGTAGTCCTGGTTCAGTCCTGTTTTAGACCTGTTTTTTATCCTGGTTCAGTCCTGGTGTAAAGCTGGTTTAGTCCTGGTTCAGTTCTGTAGATGTTAAAGCATTTGTGTTACTTTTCTTTCATTTCTAAAGTGTTTCTGGCCTCGAAGACAAAACCATCCAAAAACTCTGCCCCTCGGTGAAACAGTTCCATAGATTCCAGCGTCACGTTCATTATATCTGTCAGTTTTGTCTCAACTTCCCTCAAAAACCTCACCATCTCCTGCATAATTGCGCCAAAATGACTGACAGGTTCAGCCCTGACATGAATTTAAAGTTAAAATATAATCTTAAACCGTGGATTAACCATTGAGTAAACGATTGTAAACAAACTCTGCCCTAAAAGCACGGCCTGTTGTGGGTGCAGGGTGTGTTTACGGAGGACTGTACGGGACACTCTCGTCTGTTAGCCTTTAGCGCACACAGTGTTTACCTTTGGGGAGTGAGGCGTGGACAGCGGCCTGTCATCGGGGTCAGGGGTCATGGCGGAGGTCAAAGGTCAGACGTGCAGAGGGAGTGAGGAGTGAGGGGCCGACGTGAGGAGCAGACTCGCGGTTCATGTCGGGTCTGTTTGCTCTGCTCGGGTTTGTGTTTCCGAGTGGATCTATTTGTGGAAGAGAGAGGAGTGACCCAGCGGCGTTCTGGGAAATCTGAGTGTCACTGTGTGCACAATAGAGCTGCACGATTTGGGGGAAATATCTAAATGCGTTTTTTAACTTATTGTTGCTTATTGTCACGATTTTGTTGCTATCCTGGCTTAGTCCTGGTTTTGTGCAGTTCTTGTGTTGTGTTTCCAGTTTTTTGTGTGTCTTTGTCGCTTTCAGTTTTTTGTCATTTTAGTCACGTTTTTGTTGCTGTTAGTCGCGTTTTTGTCACTTTTAGTCATGTTTTTGTTGCTTTTAGTCATGTTTTTGTCGCTGTTAGTCACGTTATTGTTTGTGTTTCTGAGTGGATCCATTTGTGGAAGAGAGTGACCCAGTGGCATTCTGGAAAAATCTAAGTGTCACTGTGCGCACAATAGAGCTGCACGATTTGAGGAAAATATTTAAATGCGATTTTTATGGCCAGTGTTGCGATTAGATTTGCGAATTATGTTTTCATGGTGTGTGTCTCTTGTAGGGTTGTTTTTGTCAGTTTTAGACACGTTTGTCACTTTTTGTCACGGTTTTGTTGCTAGTTGTCAAGTTTTTTTTTGTCTTTGTCGCTTTCAATCAAGTTTTTTGTCAGTTTTTGCTTTTTTGTCACTATTGGTCACGTTTTTGTTGCTGTTACCTCTTATAGGCCAGAGCTGCAACGATTAAACAAAATCCACACTATCACAATTTTAATGTTTGCAATTAGAAATTGCAATTAGAAATTGCAAGGGCAATAATTTCTTCCACAAACAACAAAATGTCTTGATTTGATTTTAATAAAAACTACCAACACTGTAGTTTGGATTTGTACAAACATGTTCTGAAACACGCAACAAAAGCGCGACCAAAAGTGATAAAAATGTGTTAAAAAACGACAAAAATAAACAAATGCGACTCAATGCACCAAAACACGACTAAAAACGACAAAGAAGTGACTAAAAGTGACAATGACGTGTCAAACACAACTGAACTAAAAGCGACAAAATAGTGTTTACAATTGAACTGAATCCCTTTTATTAAAACATAAATCACAATCGCCCTGGTCAGAAAAATCACAATGAGATATTTTTCCTAAGTTGTGCAGCTATTATAGTCAACAGAAAAATACAAAGTGAACATGAATCGTGATAAAAATCGAAATCATGATCTGACCCCAAGAAAATCGTTATAATATTTTTTTGCCCTGGTGAACTGAGCCCTTTTTGTTGGAGGTTTAATCATCAACAGCAACATAAAAGCATACACCAACAATGGAAATGATTGATGGATACCTGTGGAATGCACTTTTGGCTGCAGAAAAAGAAAACAGCTGTGTCAAAGACCTCCCATACGCTGTGTTTTATCATGACCTTGACTATAATACACAGTGTACCGCTCTTTGGCTCATGATGAACTCGGATCAGCCCTGACGCAGCCGCACACACTTCAGACACCGACTTGAAAAGGTGGCAGAAACTATAATCAGACAAAAAATATGTAATTGGTCCTCGTTAAAGATTGAAAAAAGTCCTCGTCATCTGATACACTGCAATCATCAGGAGTCTGAGATAAAGAACACCCTCTGCATCAGCATTTCTGCCTCTAAATAACTTACTTTTTCTGGTTAATTTGATGGCTAATGTGATTTATACAGGATGAAACTCTGCTTTTTCTTACTGGACATTTTCTATTTTTAAACAGCTCTTACATCAGCTCTTCACGTGGGACAAAATAAAATGTACAAATTCTTCTCGTTGTATTTAAGGCAAGACACTACGGGCAAAACTATTTTTTTCTACTTTTTGTTTTTTGGTCAGTTTGTTCTCTCAACATATCTACTTTCATGTGGAAACAACAAACGTGTCCAATCTGCTCCTAAAGATGTTTTATTCTTCCATTGAATCCACCTCATCAATAGATTTCTATGTGTAACCCCCGACTCAAGAATAGTGAAATTAGTAATCTAGTATGTTGGACCATGCACTAGGTTCTCAAGGGCTACAATAGGAATACTATGGTGAGTGAGAAAATGAAAGGGCTGGAGACAGAGATGAGCAACAACTAGAGTTGTATTGAAATAAAACAATAAAATGAAAACAAAACAATTACAACTTATCAGCCGGCACTCTATAATTTACAAGTAGTTTGATCACACCATTTGAATAATCCCAAATCCTATTGAGCTCAATAATTAAGTCCTTCAGTCAGAGTAAATGTTCTTTAGTTAGGTTCGAAAAGGGCTCAGTTTGAGTTGTGGCAGTTCGTGTGGTTACCACAATGAAGATTCAACGAGAAGAAACACAAGTTGGATGTGGTTCTGGGTTCTGGAATCTGGGATCTGGGCACAGGCTCGCCATCTCCGATGAGGGAGAATCCAGTATCCAATCCAGAGTCTTCTTAACAGACCAAAAAAAACCTAGGCTGCATAACAATAACCAATATTATAGTATACAGCTAGCAAATCTGGTATCAACCTCTAATTCTCACAGTTGCTATAGCTTTAGTTCTTATCAAGTATCAATTATCCATCCATCCATCCATCTTCTTCCGCTTATCCGGGGCCGGGTCGCGGGGGCAGCAGCCTGAGCAGGGACTCCCAGACTTCCTTCACCCCAGACACTTCCTCCAGCTCCTCCGGGGGGATCCCGAGGCGTTCCCAGGCCAGCCGAGAGACATAGTCCCTCCAGCGTGTCCTGGGTCTAACCTGGGCCGCCTCGGTGGGACATGCCCAGAACACCTCCCGAGGGAGGCGTCCAGGAGGCATCCGGAACAGATGCCCGAGCCACCTCAGCTGGCTCCTCTCGACGTGGAGGAGCAGCGGCTCTACTCCGAGCTCCCCCCGTGTGACTGAGCTCCTCACCCTATCTCTAAGGGAGTGCCCAGCCACCCAACGGAGGAAGCTCATTTCGACCGCTTGTATCCGCGATCTTGTCCTTTCGGTCATTACCCAAAGCTCATGACCATAGGTGAGGGTAGGAACGTAGATTGACCGGTAAATCGAGAGCTTCGTCTTTCGACTCAGCTCTCTCTTCACCACAACAGTCCGATACAGCGCCCGCATCACTGCAGACGCTGCACCGATCCGCCTGTCAATCTCACGCTCCATCCTTCCCTCACTCGTGAACAAGACCCCGAGATACTTGAACTCCTCCACTTGAGGCAAGGACTCTCCACCCACCCGGAGAGGGCAAGCCACCTTTTTCCGGTCGAGAACCATGGCCTCAGATTTGGAGGTGCTGATCCTCATCCCAGCCGCTTCACACTCGGCTGCAAACCGTCCCAGTGCATGCTGCAGGTCCCGGTCTGAGGAAGCCATCAGGACGACATCGTCCGCAAACAGCAGAGATGAGATCCTGTGGTTCCCAAACCGGACACCCTCCACGCCCTGACTGCGCCTAGAAATTCTGTCCATAAAAACTATGAACAGAACCGGTGACAAAGGGCAGCCCTGGCGGAGTCCAACATGCACCGGGAACAGGTCTGACTTACTGCCGGCAATGCGAACACAGCTCCTGCTCCTGTCATACAGGGACCGGACAGCCCTTAACAAAGGGCCCCGGACCCCATACTCCCGGAGCACTCCCCACAAGGCGCCTCGGGGCACACGGTCGAATGCCTTCTCCAGGTCCACAAAGCACATGTGGACTGGTTGGGCAAACTCCCATGAACCCTCGAGCACCCGATGGAGAGTATAGAGCTGGTCCAGTGTTCCACGACCGGGACGAAAACCACACTGCTCCTCCTGAATCCGAGGTTCGACTATCGGTCGGATTCTCCTCTCCAGTACCCTGGAATAGACCTTACCGGGGAGGCTGAGGAGTGTGATCCCCCTGTGGTTGGAACACACCCTCCGGTCCCCCTTCTTATACAGAGGGACCACCACCCCGGTCTGCCAGTCCAGAGGTACCGTGCCAGACTGCCACGCGATGTTGCAGAGACGTGTCAGCCAAGACAGTCCCACAACATCCAGAGACTTAAGATACTCAGGGCGGATCTCATCCACCCCCGGAGCCTTGCCACCAAGGAGCTTGCCAACCACCTCAGTGACTTCAGCCAGGGTGATGGATGAGTCCGCCTCCAAGATCTCAGCCTCTGCTTCCTCCTCGGAAGACGTGACAGTGGGATTGAGGAGATCCTCAAAGTATTCCTTCCACCGTCCAACCACATCCCCAGTCGAGGTCAACAGTTCTCCACCCGCACCGTAAACGGTGTTGGTGAAGCACTGCTTCCCCTTCCTGAGGCGTCGGACGGTTTGCCAGAATTTCTTTGAGGCCAACCGATAGTCCTCCTCCATGGCCTCCCCGAACTCCTCCCAATCCCGAGTTTTTGCCTCTGCGACAGCCCGGGCTGCAGCACGCTTGGCCTGCCGGTACCTGTCAGCTGCTTCAGGAGTCCCACAAGCCAGCAAGGCCCGGTAGGCCTCCTTCTTCAGCCTGACGGCATCCCTTACTTCCGGTGTCCACCACCGGTTCGGGATTGCTGCGCGACAGGCACCAGAGACCTTGCGACCACAGCTACGAGCTGCCGCATCGACAATGGAGGTGGAGAACATGGTCCACTCGGACTCAATGTCTCCAGCCTCCCCCGGGATCTGGGAGAAGTTCTCCCGGAGGTGTGAGTTGAAAACCCTGCTGACAGAGGGCTCTGCCAGCCGTTCCCAGCAGACCCTCACGATGCGCTTGGGCCTACCAAGTCGTTCCAGGCTTCCTCCCCCGCCAGCGGATCCAACTCACCACCAGGTGGTGATCAGTTGACAGCTCCGCCCCTCTGTTCACCCGAAAGTGTCCAAGACACGGCCGAAGGTCAGATGACACGACAACAAAGTCGATCATCGACCTCCGGCCTAGGGTGTCCTGGTGCCACGTGCACTGATGGACACCCTTGTGCTTGAACATGGTGTTCGTTATGGACAAGCTGTGACTAGCACAGAAGTCCAATAACTGAACACCACTCGGGTTCAGATCGGGGCGTTCCTCGATTACCCTCTCCAGGTGTCACTGTCATTGCCCACATGGGCGTTGAAGTCCCCCAGTAGAACAACGGAGTCCCCGGGTGGTGCACTGTCCAGTACCCCTCCCAGAGACTCCAAGAAGGCCGGGTACTCTGCACCGTTGTTCGGCCCGTAGGCCGACACAATGGTGAGAGACCTGTCCCCACCCGGCGGAGGGATGCGACCCTCTCGTTCACCGGGTGAACTCCAACACGTGACGGCTGAGCTGTGGGGCTATGAGCAAGCCCACACCAGCCCGCCGCTTCCCCGCGGGCAACGCCAGAGAAATGGAGCGTCCAGCCCCTCTCGAGGAGACGGGTTCCAGAGCCCAGGCTGTGCGTGGAGGTGAGGCCGACTATATCTAGTCGGTAGCGCTCAACCTCCCGCACGAGCTCAGGCTCCTTCCCCCCCAGCGAGGTGACATTCCATGTCCCCAGAGCTAGTTTCTGTGTCCGGAGATCCGGTCGTCGAGGCCCCTGCCTTCGACTGCCACCCAGATCTCTTTGCACCGGCCCCTTATGGATCCTCCTGCAGGTGGTGGGCCCACAGGAGGGCGGCCCCACGTCGCTCCTTCGGGCTGTGCCCGACCGGGCCCCGTGGGGAAAGGCCCGGCCACCAGACGCCGCCGCCGAAGCGCCACCCCAGGCCTGGCTCCAGGGTGGGGCCCCGGTGACGCCAGTCCGGGCGACGTACTCGTCCTTGGTTTTATACTCGTCATAAGAGGCTTCTGAACGCTCTTAGTCTGACCCGTCACCCAGGACCTGTTTGCCATGGGTGACCCTACCAGGGGCATGAAGCCCCCGACAACATAGCTCCCAGGATCATTCGGGTACTCAAACCCCTCCACCACGTTAAGGTGGCGGTTCAAGGAGGGGCTATCAATTATCAATTATTGTATTAGTTTTTAACATCAATAATATACATGCATGTTTTAAACTCAAAATATCATTGTTGCACATGAAATTGGTTTTAATCCATGTAATAACAATACTATTGTTCTGTCCAGTCCACTGGAGGGCGCTGGTATAACTTAGTTTAAGTCTTTGTTGTGTACAGTGCGCTATCTCTTTAAGAAAGTGAGTAAGAGCTATTGGGCCTGTCAGGAAGTCCCATTGTATCATCAGGCTGCATGGTGTTGTTTTCAAACTTCAGCGGGAAACATCTGCATACGTTCTATGCCTATGACAGCATCGTGGGTATGTATTAATAAGTTAGTTCGATATGTTTCAATGCAAAGGGATATTTTGGAAAAATTAGTAAAATGTGAAAGTATAAATTTAAGTTAAGTGGATGATGAGGCATTGCTTTTATTTACATGTAAACTGCTCTGTAGCTGTGTTAATTCATATAAAAGTGATTGGAGACATACTAATTGTTACATATTTAAGTTCATATTACGAATACACTGTTTAATTTCATGTTAAAAATATAAATATGATACCTAGTTAAAACCTGTGCAATTTATACGGTCTGATTCTGATTTGAATCATTGTTTTTTGTTGTGTACTTTTCAAGATGGGCATGTTTGTGATTGTTATTGTCTATTTGTTCCAGTTTCACCATTTCTTGCAACATCAATAAAACCTGTGGACTGCATGATACTCGTCTTCAGAGTCTTGATGTCAAGAAGGAGTTTAGCTGTCTGTCTAGTTATATTCGGCACATATGGCGAGGGCAGAACAGTGAAACCACGGCTATCAAGCGGGCAAGATCACGCAGTTCAAGCTGGAAAACGAAGACAACACTGTCCTACGCAGTAAGCAGACAGTCATCAGAGTAAAATCATACAATGGATGAGAAATCAGCATCGTACAAAACACGATCATCTGCTTCAATACAATCAAGCCTGTCAAATGGAAGTGCTGTGGCAAAGGCCAGAGCAAAGGCAGAAGCAGCAAAAGCACGCCTTTCATATGCTCAAAAAGAAATGACGCTAAAGTTAGAAAAGGCTAAAGTGGAAGCATCCATGGAAATGCTCAACTGTGAAAAAGAGACTGCTGCAGCTATTGCAGAAGCTGAAGCACTTGAAGCTGCATGTGATTTGGGAAGTGAAAAGCACAGTCTTAAGTTAAAGCTAGACTCTATGCCTTCTCTTGAAGCGGCAGAACGCACTGAACAATATGTAGCTGAACAAGCTAAAGCTACTGAGGCAAGAACACAAATGTGTGAAGAACAAACAGCTGTAAAAGTAGAACAAGATCCTGCTTACAGTAAACCAAATACAGCTTTAAAACCTGATGCCAAACCTTTCACCCCACTTCAAGCAAGCACTGATTTGCCACCACTCCATCATACCTCACAGCCATTTCGCTCGTACAACAATGAGTATCGCTCCAAGCCACATGAAGTCAGTTTTCATGAAGATAATGCTAATTCACCAAAAGTAACCGGTTACAGCGAAAATGTCAATGACTTTGTTAGATACCTGGCTCGTCGTGAGCTTGTGGCTACAGGCTTGCTCCAATTCAACGATAAGCCTGAGAACTATAGAGCTTGGAAACGTTCATTTCTAATGGCAACAAATGGTTTAAACCTCTCTGCAAGTGAAGAGATGGATCTTTTGCTGAAGTGGCTAGGCAAAGAGTCAGCAGAACATGTTGAGCGGATAAGGGCAATACACATCAACCACCCAGAAGCAGGCTTAGAAATGATATGGCAAAGACTTGAGAAGACCTATGGTTCAGTAGAAGTGATAGAAGAAGCTCTTTTCAAAAGACTTGACACCTTCCCCAAGATAACAAACAAAGATTATTCAAAGCTAACAAAACTGAGTGATCTGTTGATGGAGCTACAGTCTGCTAAGGATGAAGGAGACTTGCCGGGTCTTTCTTTCCTTGATACTGCAAGAGGAGTTAATCCAATTGTGCAAAAACTCCCGTTTCGTCTGCAAGAAAAGTGGACAGCAGTGGGCGCTGCCTACAAGCGACAATATCAAGTGTCCTATCCTCCATTTTCCTGTTTTGTAGACTTTGTCAGTCAAGAAGCCAGTATTATCAGTGACCCAAGTTTTAACTTCACCTCTCACACTGACACAGTCGCCAGAGTGGAGAAAGCAATATGGACAAACAGAAAGCGGGAAGTTGCCGTGCACAAAACAGAGGTGTCTCAAGGGGGAGCCACAAACACTGGTCAACCTCCAACTAAAGTTGATGACTGTGATAAACTGTGCCCTATTCACAGAAAGCCACATCCATTGCGCAAGTGTCATGCATTCAGAGAAAAGTCTATTGAAGATCGTAGACAGTTTCTAAAGGACAATAATGTGTGCTTTAAATGTTGTTCTTCATCGTCACACATCGCAAAAAACTGCAAAGTTAAAATTCAATGTGGTGAATGCAAAAGTGAAAGACACCCTACTGCAATGCACCCTGGGCCTGCGTACAGCATTGGAAAGACTGATTCCCCTCCAGATCATGGCGGGGAGGAGAAAGAAGCAGAGTTTCATCCACAAGTCTCAGATGAACCTCAACCACAAGTTACCAACAACTGCACTGATGTGTGTGGCGGAGGCCAATCAGGCCGCTCTTGTTCTAAAATATGTCTTGTCAAAGTGCATCCAGCTGGCCAAAAACACAAAACAGTCAAGATGTATGCTATCCTAGATGAGCAGAGTAACCGGTCATTGGTTCGTTCACAATTCTTTGGCCTCTTCAATGACCAAAGCTCAAGTTCTCCTTATACATTGAAAACGTGTGCTGGAATTAAGGAATCCAAAGGAAGGAGAGCTATCGGATACGAGGTGGAATCTCTCGACGGAACTGTTAACATTTCATTGCCGAGTCTTATAGAGTGCAATGAGATTCCTAACAATAGAGATGAGATCCCAACCCCAAATGCAGCTCTTTGTCATCCGCATCTTAAGTCACTGGCACCTCAAATACCAGACATCGACCCTAAAGCTGAGATCATGCTCTTACTAGGACGAGATGTAATCAGAGTGCACAAAGTCCGCAAACGAGTAAATGGTCCAAACAACTCACCTTATGCACAGAAACTAGACCTCGGGTGGGTCATCGTCGGCAATGTGTGCCTCGGAAACGTCCATAAACCACTCACAGTCAACACCTTTTACACAAATACTTCAGCACAAGGTCGACCAACTCTCTTTCAACCGTGTCCGAATGTGTTTCAAGTAAAAGAAAGATACAGTGATGCGCAGGTTTTAAGTCACTCTCCTCAGTTTCAGACAGGAAACACTTGTGAGCCAGACCATCTAGGATGTACAGTATTCAATCGGACTAAAGACGATAATCAAGTGGCTCATTCGATACAGGATACACAATTCATGAAAGTAATGGAACAAGAGTTAAAAAAAGACTCCAACAACAGTTGGGTGGCACCCCTGCCATTTAAATATCCACGCCAATGCCTTCCCAATAACCGCCCTCAAGCATTAAAGCGTCTGATGTCTCTCAAACGCAACTTTGAAAGAAATCCAGAAATGAAAGAACATTTTCTCAAGTTCATGGATCAGATGTTCAAGAACGGTCATGCAGAGTTAGCACCACCTCTGGCTGAGCAAGAAGAACGATGGTATTTACCAACGTTTGGGGTGTACCACCCAAGGAAACCAAAGAAGATCAGAGTGGTGTTTGATTCTAGTGCAGAATATGAAGGTGTTGCACTCAATGATGTTCTGTTGTCTGGACCTGACCTGAACAACACCTTGCTGGGTGTGCTCATTCGTTTCCGCAAGGAAGCAGTCGCTTTCACCGCAGATATAGAACAAATGTTCTATTGCTTCTTTGTCAGAGAAGAAGATAGGAACTTTCTACGGTTCTTGTGGTTTAAAGACAACAACCCCTCTGAAGATGTGGTGGAATGTCGGATGCGTGTCCACGTATTTGGTAACAGCCCGTCACCAGCTGTGGCTATTTATGGCTTACACCAGTCTGTTCTGAATAGTGAGATCCAGGCCGACCCTGATGTCAGAGACTTTGTAATCCGTGATTTCTATGTCGATGACGGACTGAAGTCCATGCCAACAGTTGATGCTGCAGTTGACCTCCTAAAAAGGACCCAAGCTACTCTATCCAAGTCAAACTTGAGGTTGCACAAGATTGCTGCGAACAACAACCAAGTAATGGCTGCCTTTCCATCCCAAGACCATGCAAGCGATCTCAAAGATCTAGATTTAGATGCAGACATAGTTCCAATGCAGCGTAGTCTCGGACTCAACTGGAACCTCCAAACAGATTCATTTTGCTTCAGTGTATTGGACGAAGTAAAACCTTACACTCGACGAGGCGTCTTATCCACCATCAACAGTCTTTACGATCCTCTTGGGTTTGTAGCTCCAGTTACCATCCGAGGTAAACATATCCTAAGAGAACTTACCACCAAAAGCGGAGACTGGGATGCACCACTGCCTGAAGAGATGGAGGATGCCTGGGCATCTTGGAGAGCTTCTTTAACAGAGTTGTCCAGTCTGTCAGTCTCCAGACCTTACACTAAAACTTCGCCGTCTGCTGCAGTCAGAAGGGAACTGTGCGTCTTCTGTGACGCCTCAACAAAAGCCATTGCTGCTGTCTCATACCTAAAAGTCACAGATGCTACTGGTAACAACCATGTAGGGTTCGTCATGGGAAAAGCCAAGTTATCCCCTCGCCCTGAGCATACTGTACCTAGATTGGAGCTTTGCGCTGCGGTTCTTGCTGTTGAGTTGTCAGACTTAGTTTCAGCTGAACTGGACCTTACGCTTGACACAGTGAACTTCTACTCAGACAGCAAGGTAGTCCTGGGGTACATTTATAATGAAACCAGACGTTTCTACGTATATGTCAGCAACCGCGTACAACGCATTCACAAGTCGTCCCAGCCAAGCCAATGGTTCTACGTGCCCACAGATCAGAATCCTGCAGATCATGCGACTCGGTCTGTCTCTGCTAGCCATCTGGAACACACCAACTGGCTCACTGGACCAAAGTTTTTACTGTCATCAGAAACACAAACCAAAAATGAATCCTTCTCACTCATCGAGCCCAACTCAGACTCCGACATTAGACCTCTAGTGTCTACGCTAAGCACTACAATGGCTACGAAAGTCCTTGGATCCCAAAGATTTGCCAAGTTTTCAACCTGGAAGTCACTGATTCGTGCTATCAGTCACCTCATTCACATTTGCCGCTGCTTTAATTCAACCATGCCAAGGAAAAGCATCTGTAAGGGCTGGCACTACTGTAAAGCAGAGATCACCGTTGAAGAAAAAGTCCAAGCTTCAAACATCATCATAAAAACAGTGCAGAAAGAAGTCTATGCTCAAGAACTAGAATGCATTCAGAAAGACAAGAAAGTGCCAGCAAACAGCACTCTCAAACGTCTGGATCCTTTCATTGACCCTAACGGCATGTTGAGAGTTGGAGGACGTCTACACCAGTCAAACCTTGAGCAGGATATAAAGAATCCATTGATTATTCCTGGAAAACATCACATAGCTGTTCTGCTTATCAGAGAGTACCACACACAGGTCCAGCATCAAGGTCGTCTCATCACCGAAGGAGCAATACGCACTGCTGGATTTTGGATAGTGGGTGGAAAGAAAAAGGTGAGCAGCATCATTCATCAATGCACAACCTGCAGGCGTCTCAGAGCTCCAGTCAGTGTTCAGAAAATGGCCAATCTTCCGGCAGATCGTCTTTCTATGGACCCACCTTTTACAAATGTTGGACTTGATGTGTTTGGTCCCTGGAGCGTGTCCTCACGTCGGACTAGAGGAGGCCTTTCACAGAGCAAAAGATGGGCTGTAATCTTCACGTGTATGAGCATTCGTGCAGTACATATTGAAATTATAGAGTCACTAGACACGTCATCATTTATCAACGGACTGCGCCGGTTTATTGCTATCCGTGGCCCTGTCAAACACATTCGTTCAGACCGTGGCACTAATTTTGTTGGTGCAAGCCGGGAGTTGAAGATACCCTCCAATATTGACAACACAACTGTAAAAACCTTCCTCACAAGCCAAGAATGCAGTTGGACCTTCAACCCTCCACACGCTTCTCATTTCGGAGGATCATGGGAACGCATGATTGGTCTTGCCAGAAGAATTCTGGACTCCATGTTCCTTCAGCTGAAAGACAAACTCACGCATGAAGTTCTGGTAACCTTTATGGCGGAAGTTGCTGCTATAATTAATGCCAGACCGCTCGTTCCTGTCACAACGGACCCAGATGATTCATTCATACTCACCCCAGCTGCTCTTCTCACACAAAAAGTGAACTGTGTACCTGCTCCCCCAGGTAACTTTGAACCTTCAGACTTGTTCAAACGTCAATGGAGGCAAGTCCAGCACCTTTCCAATACGTTTTGGGATAGGTGGCGTAAACAGTTTCTTCCAACACTACAGACAAGAAGAAAGTGGCTATCCACTCATCCAAACATCAAGGTTGGATCCATTGTTCTCATGAAAGACAGTCAAGTACAGAGGAATCAGTGGCCTCTCGGACTAGTCACACAAACTTTCCCCAGTAGTGACGGCAAAGTACGTCAAGTTGAAGTGAAGATTGTCAAACCAGGAGGGACTTCTCTCTTTCTCAGACCGATAACAGACATTGTTCTTGTTTTTCCCCCAGACTGTTAATTGTTATTTATTTTATTGTGCCGTTTAATCACGGCAGGCGGGGAGTGTTCTGTCCAGTCCACTGGAGGGCGCTGGTATAACTTAGTTTAAGTCTTTGTTGTGTACAGTGCGCTATCTCTTTAAGAAAGTGAGTAAGAGCTATTGGGCCTGTCAGGAAGTCCCATTGTATCATCAGGCTGCATGGTGTTGTTTTCAAACTTCAGCGGGAAACATCTGCATACGTTCTATGCCTATGACAGCATCGTGGGTATGTATTAATAAGTTAGTTCGATATGTTTCAATGCAAAGGGATATTTTGGAAAAATTAGTAAAATGTGAAAGTATAAATTTAAGTTAAGTGGATGATGAGGCATTGCTTTTATTTACATGTAAACTGCTCTGTAGCTGTGTTAATTCATATAAAAGTGATTGGAGACATACTAATTGTTACATATTTAAGTTCATATTACGAATACACTGTTTAATTTCATGTTAAAAATATAAATATGATACCTAGTTAAAACCTGTGCAATTTATACGGTCTGATTCTGATTTGAATCATTGTTTTTTGTTGTGTACTTTTCAAGATGGGCATGTTTGTGATTGTTATTGTCTATTTGTTCCAGTTTCACCATTTCTTGCAACATCAATAAAACCTGTGGACTGCATGATACTCGTCTTCAGAGTCTTGATGTCAAGAAGGAGTTTAGCTGTCTGTCTAGTTATATTCGGCACATATGGCGAGGGCAGAACAAATATGAATTACTCTTTTTATATCCTTCCTTATATAACCATTTACTTTGTGATTAATATTTTTAAACAATCAAAAAATTAACTTTTAACCCTTTTTTAAGCTTTGTAAATCATGAAATGAAATGAAATTATTTTCACTACCAAGCAGGTAATAAAACAATGAATACAATGGTACACCTTTAAACTTCTAGATAGATCAGCATTACTTTGCATAAAAATGTTGCTAAATACACATAACAATCGATCATAAACCGTCCAGAACAGAATAACAATGTGGTGACATATGCTGTCAACGTAAATCTTGCTTTAGAAAACCATAAAACAAGTAGAAATAATTTTCACATGGATTTTAAGTAGTAGTTTACCACTCACGCTAATTAGCATTAGCTTCGCGGTTAGCATTAGCTTCGCGATTAGCATGTTCTTGTTTTCCACATGTTACAGTAGCAAGCACGTGTCAACTCACCAAGACGATGTTTTAGCATGAGCACAGTAACAAACACCGTCGCTGACTCTCCGGTTCACACTCAGAGTACACTTTAAAATAATATACACAATTACCATTAGAGTATTTGACCATATTTTCATTGATTCACATGAGCATACGCTCACCAAGATGATATATTAGCTTAACACATCAAGGATCATCCACACAACTTCTCTCGTGTGTCCAGTGCGTAAAAGAACGAAAAACTAATGTAAAACTGAGATCGCGTCGCAGAAGGCGGGACTTCTTCTGACAAATAAGAAAGTCATTATTATCACACAACGTGACTGACCAAACAGGAAGTAAATTCAAAGAGAGAAGAGACACACTTCCTATTACAGAGTACATAAAAATAAGGAGAGAAATAAGTCACGTTTTCTCTACTGGGTTACATATGGGACATTGTAAATTCAAAGGCCATTTTCTTAAAATGCATTTTCGAGACATAAAGATCAGCCTTAAAGTAGATCCTACACCAAACTGTACAATCTGAGACTAAACAAGATTTTGATGAAACGTACAGAAGGATTAATTAAGTTTTAAGTTTAAAAAAAAAAAAAAAAAAAAGGTAAAATTTAATATAATACAACAGCATTTAAACACACAATGACATATTTATATCCTGATAAAATTAGAGGAAACAAATATCTTTTAATGGCCAGATTTGTGTGATTATTTTATGGCCTTTTACTTTGAAAGACAGAAATGAAGGGGCCTCTTAAAGCTGAGCTGATGCTTGTCTCCACGGGGTCAGTGCTCCTCGAGATGTGCCTCTGTTCGACTGAACCGAGACAAAGGAGGAAAGACGAGGTAGAGCTAAACAAAGTCTATTATTATTATTTCACACACTGGCTTTAACATGTGCTTGAGCAGATATCATGGTCTACGGTAAACTACAACGGAAAAAAATGGCGGTGCCTGCGGCAACTTCCAGAATAATGTGACTATAATAGGGCTGCAGCTAACAGTTATTTTGGTAATTGATTAGTGTAACGATTATTCCTTCCATTAATTTATTACTTGTTTAGAACACAAAAGACCCTTGAACATGAGAAGTTTACTAAATTTGACCCAGACAAAGCTGAAATGAAGGCGTTTGACGATATCCTGAAGGAGAATATTTATAGATGAACAGGGATTCTAATCAAAAACAAACTATTGACATGTTTCCTGCGTGTTTTTTGTGTCATTCCTGCTCCGTCTGAGAAATAAAACCTCTTCTTTCAGCTCATACAATGTTTTGGAGTCTGTGTATCAACCAATTAACGATTACACAATTATCTAATTAGTTGACAACTATTTCTAGAATCGATTAATTAACTGCAGCCTTACTATATAAATAAATGTGATTGATTGATAGATATTGTTATACTATTATTATCTATCATTATCTATTATTAACCAGTAACAGACTCTTGACCGCAATATAATTCAACGATTGGTTAAAGTAAACATTTAAAACGTGCTTCCCCAGTGCATTACAAGAAAAAACGACGCTAAAATGCACAAAAGCCAGTACATCTTGGACGCCTCAGAGTTTGAACAGCGCTTAAATCTGCATTGCGTCACTTTTCATGCAGAAGACATAATACAGCACATATTTTTCATGATATTTTTGTGCAATAAAACACCCGTCATAATAAAATATGCTTAGACCTCAAAAACAGAGGTGATGTCATGTATATTTCAAGCATTACTATCATGTCACACCAGCTTTCCGTTTTAGCTGAATCTTGTGACACGACTGACTTTTTTCAAACTTTTCCTGACTTATCGCTTGTATTTTCACCGCTGTAACGTCAGCCCTCTTTGCACGCTGGTCTTAGTCACTCTCCTCGTGACCTGGAGGTGTTTGAACCTGTGAGTCGTCGAGGGGTCGGCTCCATAGACATAAAAAATAATGGACAGACTGTCGTCGCTCCGCCCCATTCATGAAAATGCGGCTCAGTCATGGAGAATTCAAAATGGCCGCGGGTTAGCCCCCACCACTCCCCCCTCAGTGGGGAGGCGGGGAGAGGCCGAATTTGGGGCGGCCTTTTGCTGACGTACTGCCGTCGTAGCCTCTATAGTTACCGCCCACTCGTAGGTGTTTGGCTGCGCCGTGACATTTCCGGCGCGTAAAGCCCGCCTTCCTCATTAGATATGCACGAACTTTAAAAAATCACAGCGGCTAAACCAGCCTGGTTCAAAAAAATTCACCCCCCTCAGCGTTGTCACAGAGCCGTAAGCTAACGTTTGAGACCAAAGCCGTATTTTGAGCCAGGCTCTAAAGTAGGTTTTGAAACGTCTAACTCCCCATTGACTTGCATTGAATAATTCTACTTCCGCAGCAGTCCCTAGCGGTCAGCAGCAGATTGCAAACATGGCAGCCTGCAGTCGGCGGCTCAATTTGAGCGCGGTAGCCTCGCCCACTGGTCGGCTCCCGGTTTAAGGGGCTAATCCGCTAAAACTAACCTGAGGCGGGTTATCTGAGTACGAGACTCTGGATTAGGACACGGGAAATAAAGAGGTGTTACATTTTTCTTTAACAGCGTGGATTTATTGTGTTTGAGTTATGTTTTAGTTTTAATGAAATCGGACGGATCAGAAAGTGAAGCCCCTCGACATAAATGTTACGTAGTGCACCTTTAAAGACAGATTATGCTTTTGTCCTGTGGTTTCACATTAATGTTGAAATACCTGTTTCAAAATGTAAAAGTACAAGTATTTCATGCAGATTATGAGACAATTTTTGTGTATTAAATGTTATAATTTTGGTAAAGAATTGTGCTTCATTTTTATCTATTCAAATTAATTTCTTTAGTTTTATGTGTATATTTTTGTTTATTGTTGAGCTTGAACTCCAAACCTTCAGGTAGAACGTCACCATCAATGTGCTAAAAATAACCCTCAAACAAAAGGAAAAGTACTTACATTTTAGTCCAGTTAAAAAATGTAGTGGAGTAAAAAGTACAGGTACTTGGTCTCAAATGTAGTGAAGTAAAAGTTAAAAGTATCCACAGCAAAAACGACTTAAGTGAAGAACAGATACAGACTTTCCACTGGTTTTGTCTGTTTGACCTGCACGGATCATTGTTTTATAATTTGGACATTTTAACTTCTAAAACAACTCAATAATAGAAAGAATTCAGATGACTTAGACTTAAAAATACAGAGTTGAGACTAATAGTTATTATAACTATAATAACTGATAATTGTTGAGTGGACTATACAAACTCTAAAACATATGTCAAAGGTACTTTTTATAACTAAGACATTAATATTATTAAATCAAAATGTCAAAAAACGACAGATTGTTGCTGATTTGTACACTTCATTCATAAATATTCTCTATCTAGAAGTCTTCAGTCCCATATTTCTAACTTTATTTGGTGTATTTTAAGTCTAAATATACAATAGAAATAATTGCTTGACAAGTCGACCTAAATAAAACTGAGTTGATGCAATTGTCAAATCACTAGGGCGGCAGTATTTTGTTTGTATAATGTTCTCTGCAAAGAACAAAATATCCTGTCTTTTTATAGAAAAATCTTATTCTACCAGTTTGCACATCTGCTAAACTAGTACAAAAATCCAAAGAATTTATAGTAGGTTTGTTTTTGTCTATTTTAGACAAGTTTTGTTGCTTTTAGTCAAGTTTTTTGACACTTTTTGCAGACGTTTTTGTCACTCTTAATCCATTTTTAACTTAAAGAAACTAACTTTAAAAAGAAAGTTTTAGCATTAACACAGACTGCAGCTAACAGCTGTGAGTCGAACATAAACTCACCTTTCAATTTAAGCCACTTCCTCCTTTTGTCTTATGCCCCAGAAATCAATGAAAGGAAAGCTTCTCCGTCCTGTTTGTATTGATTGATATTGATATATTTGAACAAAACTGAGCCCAGACTGTGGTGTGTCAAAAACAAAACAAAATCTTAGACCAAAGAAGTGAGGAGTACACAGTGTGTGATGTAATGATCCCAACCACAGCCGGACCAGGACTTAGACCGGAATGCACACAGTCGCAATGACTTAGGGTTCTGTGTCTCGTCTTTTTATAGAGAATTATTTATGCAAATGTAGTTTGCACATCTGCTAAACTTAAACGAAAATCCCAAGAATTTCAGAATTCCAGATTTCAGTTGAGCTCAAATGTTAATGCTCCTACAATGTGCACTTTTTGTAGAATTCAATACACAAGTAGCAGTTTGTTTGTAATAATTGTCATGAAAGTCCTCACATATAAATACAGAGAATAAAACAAATCAAACAATATAAATAATGCCATTCATTACAAATACCAGCTGTTTCCCCTCTTTCTGTTTAGATCAACATTAAGGGGTTTTCGCTAAGAAATACGACTTTTTTATAATATAAATCTAATTGCAAATTTAAACACAATCACTATACTAGAAATTATTTTATTACAAATAGGACTGCAACAAGTTAATCTATTAATAGCAACTAATAGAGAAAAGCAATAGTTGCTGAAAGAAGAGGTTTTATGACTCAGACAAAGCAGGAATCACACAAAATGACACGAGGAAATGTGTAATTTTTTATTACAACACACATTTGCCATGTGATTACCTGACTGTGGAGAGCTTAGATCATCAAAACGGATGATTTTTTTTTTTTCTTTTCACTTTTGCTTAACTGATGATGCTGCTGAATCTGTGTGTCACTGATTAAGAGAAGAAAGAAAAGGTGCAAAATAAGTTCAGAGCTGTGGGCGTGTTTTGGGACCGATGTCTTAAATGCAGGAGAATAAAGGCTACTCAAACGTGCATGAATCACTCTAAATGCAAATTCAAGCGGGTAAATGAGACGGGAAACAATTATAACATGATTAAAACCTCTTAAAGGTCGATTTTCATAATACATCCCCTTTAAGATGGTCAAAACAAAAGCGTCCTTTGTGTGACTTTCTTGGACCGGCTGAAAGATTGTCGGTGGTTGACAGATCTCTCTCTTCCTTTCTCTCTCTCTCTGTCAGACAGGTGTGTTCTCCCCTGTCCTCACCCCTCCTCTCACCCCTCTCCGTGGGCCTGGCTCCTGCTGCCCGAACCCTGGAGGTCAAAGGTTAATGGAGCAGAGTGGCGCCGGCCGTCCTCCTCTGGATCGCGGCTGGATTTGGTAAACACTGGAGCTGTCAGTGCAGATTAATACGGGACGGGGCCGAGAGATGAGAGGGGAAGGATGAGAGGACTGAGGAGGGGAGGGATGAGAGGAGGAGAGAAGAGGGGAGTGAGAGGAAGGAGAGGAGATAGAAAGAGGAGAAAGGAGGAGTTGGGAGTTGGAGATGGGTGTCATCTGAAGATAAGGAAAAAATGGCAGCTTTTATAGAGAGAGGGAAAGAGAGACGGACATAGAGAAAGAGACAAGAGAGTCAGAGGGGGAGGGGGCGAGAGAGACACAGAGCTCGAGAAAGAGAGTGGGAATAAGAGGAGAGGGGGGGGAGAAACGGGGAAAAAGAGACAGAGGGGGAGAGAGATACAAAGGGAGACATAGGGAGAGCGACAGGAGAGAAACAGAGGGAGAAAGAGACACAGAGAGGGTTAAAGAGAGAGAGAGGGGATGGGAGAGAGAAACAGGGAAAGAGACAGAAGGAAAAAGAGGCGAGAGACAGAAAGAGATACAGAAAGGGATAGACAGAGAGGGTAGAGAGTCAAAGAGTGAGGAGGAAAGAGACACAGATTGAGAGAGTGAAACAGGGGGAGAGAAACACAGACGGAGAAAGAGGGGGAAGCAGGAGGCGAGATAAAAAAGGGAAAGACACAGAGGGAGAACAAGAGAAAGATAGAAACAGGGAGAGAGAGACACACTGAGAAGAAAGACAGAGGGCGAGAGAGAAAGAGACATAGAGAGAGACAGAAGGGGAAAGACAGAAAGGGAGAAAATGGGAGGGAGGGGGATAAAGAGGGAGAGACACAGGGAGAAATGGGGCTTGGGACGGAGAGAGTGACACACACAGAAAGGGAGAAAGAGAGGGCGAAAGAGAGAAACAGGGAGAGAGAGAGACAGAGGGGGAGGGAGAGATTCACACAAAGAGAAGGAGGGAGAGAGAGAGAGAGACAGAGGAGAACTCAATTCAAGAACTATGACGAAGCAGAATCTCCAGTGCCTGGGTCTGTCTGGAGGCTTCCAACTTTACAAGAATATTAGAGATCATTTGGGGATAATCTTGATGTACAATAGTCAGATTTTATCAAGGCTGTCAACAAGTTAATCAACTAAACGCAACTAATCGATTATGGAAATATTTCTCAACTGATTAATTGACTAATCGTTAACAGACACAGACTCCAAAACTTGGCCTGAGCGTGCAAGAGGTTTTATAATTCAGACAGAGCAGGACTCACAATCAAAGATATAAATGATAAGAAAAAGTAGAAATCCATATGTTAAAATGTTTATACTGGAGGACACACACGGACCAAAAAATGAGATTAAACCTGGACTAACCTTTTCATAGAACTTTGACAGAATTTAGACTAAAACCGGACTAAACTTGGGCTAAATTTGGACTAAACCAGACTAAACTTGGACTACACCTGGACTACACCTGGACTACACCTGGACTAAACTTGGACTAAACTTGGACGTAACTTGGACGTAACTTGGACTAAACTTGGACTAAACTTGGACTAAACTTGGACTAAACTTGGACTAAACTTGGACTAAACTTGGGACTAAACCTGGCCTAAACCTGCATTAAACATGGACTAAACTTGGACTAGGACTAAACTTGGACTTAACTTGGACTTAACTTGGACTTAACTTGGACTTAACTTGGACTAAACTTGGACTAAACTTGGACTAAACTTGGACTAAACTTGGACTAAACTTGGACTAAACTTGGACTAAACTTGGACTAAACTTGGACTAAACTTGGGACTAAACCTGGCCTAAACCTGCATTAAACATGGACTAAACTTGGACTAGGACTAAACTTGGACTTAACTTGGACTTAACTTGGACTAAACTTGGACTAAACTGGGACTAAACTTGGGACTAAACCTGGCCTAAACCTGCATTAAACATGGACTAAACTTGGACTAAACTTGGACTAAACTTGGGCTAAACTTGGACTAAACCTTCACTAAACCTGGCCTAAACCTGCATTAAACATGGACTAAACATGGACTAAACATGGACTAAACATGGACTAAACATGGACTAAACATGGACTAAACATGGACTAAACATGGACTAAACATGGACTAAACATGGACTAAACATGGACTAAACATGGACTAAACATGGACTAAACCTGCATTAAACCTGGCCTAAACTTGGAACTAAACTTGCACTTAACCTGCATTAAATTTGGTCTAAACTTGGACTAAAACTTGCACAAAACTTGGAACTTATCCCAAACTAGGACCGTCTTTTCATGTTTTCTCCTGTATAACTCTTTACTGTACAACACACTCCCCCTTCCCATTCTTCCTCCCCCGTTTGACCTCTGACCCCGCCTCCCGCTGCACTGTCAGATGTTGAAAGCGAGGCGAGGCTTGGGGTCCCAAAAGGGGAACACGGACCATACAGCGCCCACAGAACTGACACTGCCTTTGATACTTTGAAGAATGACACTAAACACATCCAGTCTGCGTTTGTAGCTCGTATCCCTCCAATTTTTGATGGCGTCACTTTCCTCTCGTCCCGGGACCCTCCGCGCACGGCCGAGAGCGCAGAGGAAATGAAATACTGATTGTAATAAATGAAACGGAGCCGGGAGGAGGACGAGGGGGGAGAACACAATATCAAATCAGTCTGGTTTTATTAAAAAGCCCGAGGATGCGCCTGTGTGACCCGGTGACAAACTGTCTGTAGGAAATTTGTCCATTGTTTCCAGAAGAACAGCAGGTGCGCGGACTTAGGAACTACAGCAGCCCTCGAGGTTGTTTTCCTTGGTTACGCAATCGGAAAATAATACATTTCTTTGCCCTATACGTTGCGGCGCGGTCTGGGGTTTTGCAGATTAAATTTTGGCGCAAAGCAAGCTCTGGGGAATCACAGAAGGATCAGACTTTGTTTGACTTCTTTGGGTTTAATTAATTGGGCAGGGATGATATATCGTTTTGCGGAATATCATTACACTGTTTGTTGTGTCGTATCAAACTGGAAAACTGTAACACAACAAATTAAAGTGACAAGTTAGATGACATACTTCGCTAAAATGTAGTGAACATGATTATATCAGTTAATCGATTAACCACAACTAATCAATTATAGAAATGGTTGTCAACTAATTAAATAATCGAGTAATCGTTAACTGGTCAATACACAGACTCCAATACATTCTGTGTTCTGAAAGAAGAGGTTTTAGTTTTATGACTCAGACGGAGCAGGAATGACACAAAAAACACACAGGAAACATGAAAATTGTGTGTTTTTGATTAAAATTCTTCGTCAAACGCCTTCATTTCAGCTTTGTCTGGATCAAATTGAGTAAAATTCTCATATTCAAGGGTCTATTGCGCTCCAAACAACTAATCGATTAATCAAAAGAATAGTCACTGGACTACTCGACTACCAAAATAATCATTAGTTGTAGCCCCACATTTTACTAAACATTTTGCCCATTTGCCCCCAGTTTAACAGTTTTTGTAATATTTATAATGTTACTTCCTGGTTGAACATGAGCAGCAAATATGATGAATGCAGAGGTAATTCTACAACTGTTACCTAGCAACCATTTTGAAAAGAGGGGCCTAAATCCATATAAATTACACCATAGTTCTGATTTGACAAATAATATCACCTTTATTTTGTTATATGACTGTTTTAAACTGTCAAAAAATGTGTCCGTTGTCTATAAATTGTCTGCTTTCGATGGCACGTTGCTTGTTATTAAATTGTTATGATTCAGCATCAGATGTGTTATTACTGGAGACCTCTGCTTTAAAGTCTATATGACAAGTTCTCAAAATGTTCTAATTATGACTTAATTTGTTGGGCATCATCTGTGAAATTGCAGTTTGTTAAGTGATTTTGATAAGTAAAAGTTTAAAATTACAGGACGTACTGCTGAGTTCTAAAATCCCTCTGTGATGTCATCAAAAAGCGACGTACCATTGAAAATAGACAATTTACAAACAACTGACAATTTTCTGACAGTTTAAACGGTCATTCAACAAAATAAAGTTTATTGTATTTTATTGTATTATCGTTTTCAATTAATTGATATTGTGTAATTTATGTGGCTGAGGAAACACAGAGCAAGCTATTGGTTGTGCAATAGTGCAATAATTTCTTCCTCAAACAACAAAATGTCTTGCTTTTATTGGAATAAAAAACTAACACTGTAGTTTGGATTTATACAAACATGTTCTGAAACAAGCGACAAAAGTGCGTTCGAAAGTGACAAAAACACGCCTAAGAACCACAAACGCAACTCAGTGCACCCCAATCAGACTAAAAACGACAAAAAAAACCCCAACTAAAAATGACAAAGACGCGACCAAACGTGACAAAGACGTGTTTAAACATGACAAACACAACCGAACGTGACAAAAATGTGCCTAAAAGCGACAATTGTGTTTTAAAATGTGAATTTGAACCGAATCCTATTATTAAAACATAAATCACAATCGCACTGGTCACAAAAACCACAATTAGATATTTTTCCTAAATCGTGCAGCTCTATTAAATGCAATAGAAAAAATACAAAGTGATGAAATCGAAATCACAATCTGGCCCCAGGAAAACTGATAATTTTTTGCCACGTTGCCCAGCCCTAATTGAATCTCCTTGAAATTACACAACAGCTATATTCAAACTAGTTTTCCACAATGTCAAATCCCATTAAAAGCACATACTATTAAAGTTATGAGCCTTGAATGCGAGGCAAGACAGTAGCTCAATGCTCCACATGCCTTCTGGAGCCCGTCAGGTCACTGCTTTCCATGGGTCCCGCTCTCTATGCTAATTCTGCACTAGTTTAACCCCTGTTCCTTTTGATTCGCGGGAGTCCCCTTGTGCGTCTGGCCGCGCCTCCCCCCTTTCGCCCCTTTTCTCCCGTACAGCAATGCATTGTCTCCGCGTTCTGGGCCCCTGCCAAAAAAACAAGGAAGCTTTGGAAAACTTGGAGCCGTTTAATCTTTTCGCCCTCCCTCCTTCCATGCCATTATCCGCCGTTCTTTCTTCTCGGTGCGAGCGTTTTTTTTTTTTTTATGCGAGCGAGGCCGGTGTATTAACATATGCGCCGGCTCTGAGCGCTTTTGTGTGCGGCGAAATGCAAAAGACAGCAGTGGAGGATGGCGCGAAAATTTAATGTATTCCGGCGCCGTACAGTGGAGGAGAAGTGGAGCAAAGGTCGCGCTTTTGCTTTTGTGGAAGGGCCTTATAATATTTGCACGTTATAATTGAATCACACATGCTGTACAATTAAAGGGCGCATGACAGGTTTTATGATTTTCTAATTTTGACTTTAGTCTGTGTATCAATACCTCTTGTAAATATAAATTATAGTTTCACACCAATCAGGTCGCTGTTTGTTGAGAAAAGTTCAGTTGAAAATTACAGGAAGTAAACAAACTGATTAAGTGTATGCATAATTTACACAAAATAAACTTTTTTTTTTCCCCTTTAAATGTTCATTCATTTTCTACCGCTTATTCCCGTTAGGGGTCGCGGGTGACTGGAGCCTATCCCAGTGACTTTGGGCCTTAGGCAGGGTACACCCTGGACAGTGGCCAACTCGTCACAGGACTAAATTAAATGTTTGATTTAAATGTTGATTCCACAAAATAAAGGTGTTAAAGTGTGTTTTTCTTTTACATGAGTTTTGGTTCAGTGTACAGTGTGGTTGCTATGGTAATTTCCCAGCGTGATGTCAACATTTACAAACAGGAAGTAAAATTAAAAACCTTAAAACAAATGGCTAAAATTTGTAAGGACTTTTGTAGAATTTGAAATATATTTATCTTAAATGCATTTTAGTTAAGTGAGTAGTTGAACATGTCAGGAGCACTTTAAAAGAGACTTATTATATTAAAGGAGCTGTACCTGATTTTTTTAAATTTAGAAGAATAGAACACTGTTCATCTGTGTTGCCCCAGTACAGATTGATTGTAAAAACGTCTATTTGAATGAAAATGAGACCATAGTGCTTTCTCTGCAGACATTTTATTTTGGTATTTGATTCTACGAGAAGCAGGAAATGGGCCATTAGCATGTTTGTGTTTGCATGTAATGTTTGTTAGCTTTAGCTCGGAGTTCTCAGAGACTCGTGAAAAGTGTTTATAAACTCATCGCAATGAATATTTATGATGCTGGGACTGCATTAGGATAGAGAGCGATACATGTGACTGATTTAAAGAGTTTAACATCAACTAGTTCTGTTTTTCAAGTGTCAAAACAGTAAAAATCAGGCACTGTGCTTTTATGTAATGAACTATTACATGCATATATCACTGTTTAATATGGATTTCCTGATTAAAACTGCACAATTGTTTGACAACACTTTTTCCAAGAGGCATTTCAGTGTAGCAGATTTGTCATATTTAGTCACGTTTTGGTCTTTTAGTTGCATTTTTATCACTTTTAGTTGTGCATTTGTCACTTTTAGTCATGTTTTTGTCACTTTCAGTTGTGCATTCGTCACTTTTAGTCATGCTTTTGTCACTTTTAGTCATGCATTTGTCACTTTCAGTCTTGTTATCATTTTTAGTCGTGCATTTGTCATTTTTACTAGCGTTATTGACACTCAGTCGTGTTTTTGTCATTTTTACTCGTGCATTTTTCACTTTCGGTCGTGTTTTGTCACTTTTTGTCAGTCATATTTAGTCATGTTTGTCTTTTAGTTGTCTTTGTCAATTGTAATCACGCTTTTGTGACTTTTAGTCTCATTTGTCTTTCAGTCACATTTTTGCTTGTTAATTGCATTTTGGTCACTTTTAGTCACATTTGTCATATTTAGTCTCATTTTGGTCACTTTTAGTCACATTTGTCATATTTAGTTTCATTTTGGTCACTTTTAGTCACATTTGTCATATTTAGATTTACATTTTGGTCTTTTAGTCACACTTTTATCACTTTTAGTTGTGCATTTGTCATTTTAACAGCGTTTTTGTCACTTTTAGTCATGTTTTGTCACTTAGTCACGCATTTGTCACTTTCTGTCATGTTTTTGCTTGTTAATTGCGTTTTTGTCCCTTTTAGTTATATTTTTTTTAACTTTAAGTCATGTTTTTGTCACTTTAAGTCATGCTGTTGTCACTTAGTCATGTTTTTGTCACTCTTAGTCATGTTTTTGTCACTTTTAATCTTTATTTATCTTGTTTTTAATTTCAGAACATGTAACAAATCAAACCTACACTGTTAGCAGTTTTCATACAGTATAAAACAGGTCTGTGCCAAAATGAGGTCTGAGCCAAAGACTAAACCTGGACTAAACCAGGTCTAAAGCAGGACTAAAGCAGGACTAAAGCAGGACTAAAGCAGGACTAAAGCAGGACTAAAGCAGGACTAAAGCAGGACTAAATCTTGCAGAGCTGTTGAAATGTTCCCTATTGTTACACAAGAGTTGATAATGTTTATCTGAGGGCGGAGTGAGACGGAGAGGCTCTGCTCTGTGTCAAGTGTCAGAACAAAATCCTCCTCCAAAATCTGCCTCCCAAGATCTGTCTCCAACTTTTCTGCCTCTCCAGTTGTTGAGCAATGTTTTGGAGCTTGAATTTAAATGGAACACGCTGCTCTCAAATATGTATTGGATTGAACGCGTTATTTCAACACATTTGTCTTTAAAAGAAAGTTATACAAGAAACATTGTGCAGTATATTATGTTAAAATCATGGTGATGATGGCAGGAGTTTTGAGGCCTAAGTACATGGATCTGAAATCGTTTTTAAGCAATATTCATTTTAAAGTGCGTATGATATGTTTTAATGATTTTATCATTTTGATTTTATTTGGTGTATTAATACCAATTAAACCAATTTAACCATAAAAAAAAAAATCTAGTTTTACACCAATTAAGCAGTGGTTTGTGGGAAAAAGTTGAAAAATCTAATATAAAAACTGATGACATCACACTGTGAGACTCAGACTTATTTCATCCAAAGGTTATGCATAATATACCCAAAATAAACTACTTTTTTTACCCTTAAAACATTAATTCAGCAAAATAAAAGTGTTCACATATATTTTGATTCATCAGATTAATCATAGACCATGAAATCACTGGACCTCTGGAGTGTGACATCACTCATAGCGTTTGGCTCCTGCTAAATGAAGCCAATCGCGGCTTGCAGTTACAGTGGCTAAAGCGGAGCCAAACTCCATGTTTGGAAAGCTGAGTATCGTGGCAACCACATGGACCAATCAGGAGCGAGGTTGTTAACGGTTTCTGCCCCTCGGAGGGAGAAGACAGCGACAACGAGCCGCGCTAGCTGTCAATCAAGCCTGTTGCTAACACAAGCGAAAACCAGCCCCTGGAAAAGGAAGCACCTGATTGGTCAGTTATTATTGCTAAAAACTTGATTTATGAAGAACATAACGAGAATAAAGCAGCAGGATCATGTAGAGTGTGTCAAAACATATATTTTAGTTCCAGATGGTGAGTTTGACAGAAGCAATTACAGAGTAAAGACACTAATGTCCCAACAGAAAGTGAGTGGAAGCTCGGCTTTATGGAGCGAGGACCACCTCCATGGACACTTCATATTTGGAACGCAGCGGGCTCCGATAGTCCAGTGATTTACTGTCAATGGATTAAATAAATCTCTGACATTAGCTGCCTTTTAGCCCAGTGTGCAAAGGAATTTCCTCCCTCGTGTGATGTCATCATTTACAACCAGGAAGGGATATCACAAAACTAAAAAATTCCTAAATCATGATAAAATGTATGATTTTTTTTTTTTTTTGCAAACTTTAAATATATTTATCTTATCTGTAATTTAGTTACATGAGTAGTCCAACCTGTCATTGACATCTGTCTCCCATCTGTATTAAATAATATTAGTCAATAAAGAGAGTGATGTCAGCTGAAACCCATCAATACCTAACTGGAAACTTTTTGCTTTTTACGTCTAACAACTCAGAAACTAACACAAAGAGAAAGCTGTATCTTGAACTGGTCTGCAGCAGTAATTAAATGCTACATGCTCTGAACAAACCTATAGCTACGGTTTCCTTTTTCACTCCCTTAAGTATTTTTAAATCCTTTGTTTTCAAACCACAGCGAGCCCTGCATTAGCGCTGCTCATGTTCTCTCTTTGGGGCGAGACGATACCTGCTCCTCCTCAGGGCAGCCTTTTCTTTTTGTGCTCTCTCCCTTTGTGTTTTTGTGTTTGCCAAAAGTGTAGTTATGTGTGTGATCGGCGTTTTTATTAGCAATCATAGCATCTAAGTTTGTGTGCCAATGATGAATCACTTGACTCTGATCGCCTCTCAGCCGCCGCTCGCACTAATTCTGTTGTTTAGCTGCTGTAGACTGGGACAAGTGTGGTTTTGGGGCAAATGCTGATTGAGTTGAGTTGTTTAGCGCACTCTGACTTTTGTGTACAGTGTTTCCTGCAGAGGTCCAGCTCGCAAGGGCCTGCTACGTGATCAGCTGACCCAAACACAGCTAATGTTTTCTTCATAAATAAAATCTAAACTGCACCTGAATTACACTTTTTCTTCATGCGGCCGATCTCCCCGATTAATAAAAATACCTTTAGTAATCACACGTTTGTGGCACTGCAAGACGTGGGTGAAGCTTGTGTAAACAAGCTTTTTCTGCATTTATTTTACTTTTCTGGGCCTCGATGCCACGTTTTAACATCTCTGTACGAAATGCTTTTGGTTTGGAAACAGTTGGTTGCCATATGCACTGAAAAAATCTTACTTTGGGGCTAGAAGTGAGTGTCGTGCATCATAAACATATTTAATTACAGCATATTTAGTGACTAATTTTACTGTTGTATTTGTTGCCCATTGTGTGTTTTATTTTTCTGCATTTTGACTCTCGTGAAGCGCTTTGTGACCGCTTTGTCTATGAAAGGCGCTATCTAAAACTTTAATTAAACCACTGAACAGAAAACAGCTGATGCTAACTCAAGCAAACAAAGTTATCGTCTCTGGAAATACACCGGTTTTTCACAAGATCAAGTCAGCATTGGGCAAGGAATTATAATTTTGTCTTTGCATCTGCTTTTTTGCCACTTGGTTTCTCACCTTAGTCTGCGTTCTCTTTTGTTCTCTCTCGTCCAATCGTCTCGCTCTTAACCCTCTGGGCGCTAGTGCCTCTCATGGCCTCCTTCGGACCCCTCAAACAGGCCAGTACGACCAGTGGCGGACCTTGGAACTTGGGGGCCCAAAGCAAAATTAAGCCAACAAAGAGAAAAGCAACTGTTTCAGAAGCTTGTCTATGATGATTGGGGGCCATCTTATTGGGGCCCCTTCAGGTTGGGGGCCCCAGGTGGTCTGTTGCCTAATGGTAAGTCCGCCACTGGGTACGGTACACTTTAGCCGGTACACCTCGTACCGCGCTAATGCAAACATGACTACGGTGAGTGTCTTGCCCCTGGAGGAATGAGAGGGGCGTGGCTCTGTCCCAGACGTAAACACAGGTGACAAATGGGTGGTGATGTGGCCTATCAGGTGTCCCGGGGGAAGATTTATAATGTGACACCGGACAAAAGCTGGAGAAAAGCACAAAAGCATCTATATCTGGATCCGAACAACAGGAGGAGGGAAATCACTGCTGCACAATTGTCCGAGTGAATTGTCTTACCGTTAGATACGAGGTTCAGGGTGGTTTTCCTACACATGAGGGTGTAACAGTATCCAAATCACATGGTATACAATAGGCCTGTCTGTCACTCTGAAATGTTTATGGCCGTGGCGTGTTATTGGAGAATTGCTGAGGCTGTATACAATTTTTGAACTAAAGAATACAATATTCCCTCATTTTATGGCTTTTTAACACAAAAATGCTTCAATTTCTTCCTCCAAACACTGAACATTTCAAACTTCCAGTGCTTGTCAGAGCCTGACAGAGGAGTGGCTAAAGCTCATGATTAAAAAGCCCCAAGCTCATTATTGACCATTTGAAACAATCTAAATATTTGATTAATTGTTCTGTCCAGTTGCCTCAGTACATTTAATTTGGTCTGAAGTTGCAACATAGATTAAAGGAGACATGATGTAAATATCAACTTTTTAGAGCTTGTTTTCCATCTGTATTGCAATTTAAAAATGTAAAAAAATATTAAAACGATCCACAGGAAAACCTGAGTGCCGCAATTTCCACCAAGAGAATTTATTTATTAACCTTTATCAGTGAAAACCAATCAAGACCTCTTTTTCAAGGGTGACTTGGTGCAAAGTGAAATATGAAAATCATGAAAAATCTTCAACAACATCTGCAGAACTGGACCAAGACTAATCCAGATCTAAACTAGGACTAATCCAGGTCTAAACTAGGACTAATCCAGGACTAATCTAGGACTAAATTAGGACTAAACTAGGATTACACCAGGGCTAATCTATGACTAATCCAAATCTAAACTAGGACTAATCCAGCACTAATTCAGGACTACACTAAAACTAATCCAGGTCTAAACTAGGACTGATCCAGGACTAAACTAGGATTTATCTAGGACTAATCCAGGACAAAAGTAGGACTAATCCAGGACTAATTCAGGACTAAACTCGGACTGAACCAGCTCTGAACCAGGACTAAACCACTATCAAGAGGTTAAATATGTTCTATATTTTTGAAGATGGTTGAGGGCCGCATCATGTCCCTTGGAGGGCCTGATGTGGCCCGCGGGCCTTCAGTTGAACAGTCCTGCTGTGGATACATTTAATCGGGGTCTTTGCACAAACAGCTGATGTCGACAGAAGACCGATGCTGTTGTTGTGAGTTTGAGGAAGTGTCTGATGGAGCGGGCAGCGAGGGTCAGGAGGATCAGGGCTTTTCCCGGTCCACAATCAGCAGCTGGACTCAACAATGGAACTGAACAGGAAGCACATCATCAGCATCTTCACCGCGCACACGGGTCCAGCTGTCCACATGTTTACCAGGACGTGCACTGATACTGAACATAAAGAACACAAAGAAGGGTTTAAGAGTTATCACTGATTTGTTTGTTTGGTCATTTGAAGTGTAAATATTTAAATTAAATCATGACTTTTTAACACCCATGTAGTGTTTTACAGTTTTAATGTTGTGTTATGAATCTGGTCCCAAGCACTGTCCCAAAAATCTGCAGAAATAATTTATGAATAAAGTTAGGTGTTTTGGGTTGAACAAAAACAAGTTGTTCTTTAGAAGTAAAAGCAAGCAGAATGTTCCTCCTGTTTCCCCTGAAGGCTCGGTTATTGAAGTTGTAAATGCTTGGTTGTCATAATTGCGGATTTTTAAACCTTATATAGACTCTCTCGTCAAAAAGTTGTGCCTTAAATTGAGTTTTTCTTGAGAAATAAATTGTCTTTTTGTTTAAATGCCAGAAAGAGCCTTCAAAAGAATTGGTAAAACATAACAGATGACTAAACCTGGACTAGACAAGGTCTAAGCCAGGACTAAACCTTAAAGTCTTAAAAGGGACAGATCATGCAAAATTAAGAACTTTTTAATGCACTAAAACCAGGACTAAATCAAGGCTAAATCAAGGCTAAATCAAGGCTAAACCAAACAAAGCTGTAGTTTTGAGATGCTCTGTCACACTCCACTCCTTTCCTATTTTACTGCGTCTAACTTGTCAACTTTGATGACAAAATGTTTCTATTTTAAACGTCTGACTGAACATGTTTTGCTTACAATCCCCGGGAACAAATAAACCTAATTATACATAATCTTTAAGTGTCAGAATTGGCTGAACACATTGTTTTTCTCTCTTTTATTTGAGGAAAATGCAAGTCAGTATTAACAGCCAAAACAAAAGTAGGTTAACACGATCACCACATCTACAACGAATACTAGCATAATATTATCTTGAATTATTCTGTGACAAAAGGATACAAGACCCAGAGGAAGCGATTTTACAGGTTCTACAGCATGTTTTCCCCTTTAATCCCCCAAATCTACATTTCCAATTGTTGCTCGGCATCAATAATTACAGTAAGGGTTTATGTGGAAGAATTGGCTGAGCTGACAGTTTTCCTTGTGTTTTTATGAGGAAAATGTAAGGACCAGCGTTCACAGTGAATCTGGGTTAAATGCATGGAATACCACCCACAGAAACTACTTTGAGTTCAACCATCGCTGCTTCTACTGCAGTTAGAGCTCAACCATCACTGGCTCTCAAGATAAATACTAAATACCAAAATGAAACTTGTATTTTACGTATTTTACGACTATAGCCTATACCGCTATCCACTGCTACAACGATCCTTTTACTTCTGAGCTGCAGAGGACGGACTTTTTGTGAAGGTCTCAAGTCTGTGACCTCAAGTCTAAGTCAGGTCTAAGTCAGGTCTAAGTCAGGTCTAAGTCGGGGCTAAGTCGGGGCTAAGTCGGGGCTAAGTCAAGGACCAGCAAGTCTGAGGCAAAAGACCAGCAGGTCCAAGTGTACAGTGTGTTGCCCACAAGTCCAAGTCAAGTCCTTTGCTTTTCGACAAGACAAGTTTATTTGTAGAGCACGATTCGTACACAGGGCAATTCAAAGTGCTTTACATAACAGGAAAAGTTGCATTAAAATCACAAAACATGTAAAGACACACACGGACACGTTTAAAGAGGAGGATGCAGATAGATTTTTCAGTCGTATGCACGTCTACACAAAACTGGTTTCAGTCTGGATTAGAACATTGTCAGAGTGAAGGTCTGTCTCACATCTTTAGAAGATTGTTCCAGATTTTAGCTGTATAAAACTGAAACACTGATTCCCCATTTTTAGTCATGATTTTTGTGGACAGGGACTTTTTCTGTGAAATTAGACTGAAATAACATATAACCATCAGCTGTACAGAGTTTTATTTTATTTACAGATTTTAATTTAATTTTTTTTTTTTTTTTTTTTTTTTTTAGAAACAAAGTCACATGGGATGTGCTGCAGTCATGTTGTCCTCGGGAACTCGGGTTTCCTAAATAAGATGTCAGTTGTTTGCATTCATGTACTTTTATCTCAGAAAATCACCACCATTGATAAAATCAGAGTTTAATGGAGCTAACAGTGAGCTTTGTTGTTGTTAGAATGCTCAACATTAAAGGTGGTTTGTATTGGAAAACATCATCATATTTAGCTCGCTAGCATTAGATTTTACATTACAGTGGATCTGTCTTATGCAAATAGTAACGTTGGTCAATCACTTCAAATTACGTTAATTTGATACATTTGCTGCTTTTTGTCCGTCTCCACATGCCTGACGTCATCAGCTTCTCCCTCAAGTTCCAGAGTTATTTTCTGACTTGTGCGGGCGTTCATGTGCATTTTTCAACATTTCCCAGAGTTCCTGAGGATCACATGAACGCAGCATATGATCCGTGAAGCAGGAATCCAAACACAAAAGTGCTGCTCTGAGTTGGTTGATGAGACACGGATCAGGCAGAGGCTCCGAGTCTCTTCCCCTTGTTTCTTTGTCATTTCTTTGGCTGGTTCTAAGCGGCCCTTCTACAGGTGAGCTGGGAAAGGCGTCTTTTTGGACATTTGACTTGTATTTTGAGCATTAACCACCCCAACTCAGAAGCAATGTGGCAACTTAGGTCCTCTTTTGTGTTCGAAGTGTGTTGAACGCCGTTTTATCAAGACTCAAGTCATTAAATAGTGACACGTCTCACTCGAGTACAATTCTCTGCTGTGCACACTACTACTGCTACAACCAAAACTGTTCTTGTTCTTTGTATTTTTATAAAACTGGGAGTCAGTCATTTGACTGTTATTTCTTCTACTTCTAGTGCTATTGATATTTTCTGTGCATTTTTAAAGAAATTAAAGTGAGACGCTGCAGGTGAATAGGAAAAAATCTTAAATTTAAATATATCAAATTGACACTTCTCCTGTAGTTTCCTCACATAAATGTAAGAAAAACACTAAAAGATTACAATTTTTTTATCATGTAATGTTTTCATGTAGAAATAAGGTATTTTGTGTGTAAAAACAGCCAAAATTGCACATATTTGGGACAAATAAATCTGAAAAATGGACAGAACCAGGTTTAAATTTCTTGGTTAATTTTGTGCACATACAGTTACAAAAAAAATGTAACTGTATGTGATTGCGATTGCGATTTTGGATTTCTTATTTGGTTTTTGAGCAAACTAGATTGGACTGAAAACTGTCCTAAAAATTAAAATTTCACCTCTTCTTTTTACTTTAATAAATCAGTTTTAGAATTAGATATCAAATCCTTCTGTATGTTTTGTCAAAATCTCGAGTCTAATATTGTACAGTTTGGTGTGTGTGGGATCAACTTTAAGGCTGATCTTTGTTTCTGTGGACGGCCTTTGAAGTTACAATGTCCCAGAGAAATCTATGAATGAAGTGGATTAAATGGAAGAATAAAACATCTTTAGGAGCAGATTGGACAAGTTTGTTGTTTCCACATGAAAGTCAATATGTTGAGAGAGCAAACTGACTAAAAAACGAAAAAAATGTGTCACCTTAAGAGCCAAAACCATCTGTGTCTACTACAACACTACCACTACTTCTGTTATCACTAATACTACTCTATTACTATTTTTTATTATTTACCACTAATTTCTACTACTACTACAACCACTACTCTTCCTACAAATACTATTCTTCATGATTTTGTTTCTATATACAAAAATAACAGGCATCCAATCTAGGTTAAACACCCGTCCTGCTCCACACAAGCGTAGGTGTTGCTGCAGGACGAGGTTTGGGTGTCAGACCGCAGCATTGTCCCACACAAAGTGAAGGGAGTGTGCGGTGTCCCGTTTCAGCTCAGGGGTGCGGGGATGGGCGCTCGGGTGTTAGACGTGTGGGCGTTTGGGACAGAGGCGAGAGAGAGCGCGCCTTGGGACATGTTCACCAGGTAAAGGGTATCGTTGGAGCAGGGGCTGGACACAATGGTGGAAGACGTGTGGATTTGGCCGTGAGCGAAGCAGAGAAACTAGAGTCCGTGTCTGAGTTCCACCTGAATGAGTTCAAGAAGAAAGAGCTAGGCACGTCACGATGATTACTACATTGACTCACTGAACAATACTTTTTGAGACTCAATATTTATTGTGTGTAAATTTTGCACAAATGGGGAGTTTGATATTTTTTGTGATATAGTAAGATTTAAAGGAAATATATTATGCATTTTTTGTATTATTAGCCTTTAAACATGCTCTTGAATACCTTCAGTTTGCCATCTCATGTTTTGATATAAACAATAAAGTTTATTGTGAAGTAATTAGTTTTTCTCAGCAGTCTGGAATGACACTGAGTGCATCCAGCCAGCAAATAGTGCCACAATTGAGCTATGTTATCTCTTTAAGAGAATGTGCAACACACTATTATTAAGCTATAGCAGCAGCAGTTGATCTGAAAATACGTCCCAGATCAAGGGAGTTCACCAGGAAGTGTTTTTGACACTCGGAGGGGGAGAATTTTCTAATAAACATTCTTCAAAACGACGTGAATGCAAGTGAAGGCTACTTCAGGTGTGTTTTTGATGACGGAACATTGTTAGAGCATGGTTTAAAGATCAAAATCTCACTGTAGCAGAATATGTGTCCTTTAAGCTGTAGCACGTCAAATAAGATACTTCTATCACCAATTATAGATACTAAGTACACTGAACAAAAATATAAACACTTCCATTTTTCACACACACAAAAGACCCATTTCTAACCAACATTGTTCACAAATCTGTCTAAATCTGTGAGTTAGTGAGCACTTCTCCTTTGCCGAGATAATCCATCCCACCTCACACTTGTCGCATATCAAGATGCTGATTAGACAGCACGGCTATTGCACAGACATGGCCACAATAAAAAGACACTCTGAAATAGTCTTTACTATTATTTACTTATTATTTTCATACTACAGAGTGCTGGATTCTTCTCTTGACTGCTGTCACATCATTCTGGTAACAACACAGCACATCTTGCATCTTTTTATCCAGATTACTCGCCCCATCCTTTCAGACACCTGTAGATCACATTTTTTGACCCGCTGATGCGCTCACGTCTCGCCTGTTTTTCATAGACACTCTGAAATCACAGTGCCACAGATGCAGACAGTAGAATCTCATCCGGAGCTGTTTCCCGTGCAGTGAATGTTCATTTCTCTGCCATGATCCGTCTCCAAAGGCATTTTAGAGAATTTGCCTGTACATGCGACCGCCCTCACAACCGCAGACCACATGTAACCACAGCAGACCGTCATCCCCTCTGAGACCAGCCCCCGGACAGCTGCCGCAACGATCCGATTGTATAACCAAAGAACTTTTGCCAGGAACCGTCTTAGAAGTCTGGGTCTCAGGGTCTGGACCGAAAGACACAACGCCGGGATGATATTTGTCCGGTTCTCTAACAATTCTTTCTTCGTGTCATTCTAAGCAGCAGGTTTATCTAATGTGTTCTAGTTAAAAGCGAATGTAGAGGCCAATTTTGTAATTTTCTTTAGGTGCTATTGCTAGATAATTATTTGTTAAACCTGCGTCTTCTTGGCTTAACTTAAGTTTCATAGATCTATTATTCATCATTTTATTTTGGTGGTGCCTTAGAGGTGGAGCTAGAGTTCCTATATATGGACAGGTGGGGGAGCTCTAGGAAAAAGGTGAAGCGGCCAAAACAGTTGTAGAGACTCTCTGGGCTTCAAGGCCTACAGTTTGACTGTGCTCCTGCGGAATACATCAGCTGTGGAACCTTTTTTGAGAACAGTTGAATGGGAAAAAGTCTTAAATTTAAAGATATCAATTTAAAACTTTAAAATATCACAAGTTTTTCATCATGTCGTGTTTTCATGTAGAAATAAGGCATTTTAAAATGGCCAAAAATACACATATTTGGGACATATAAACCCGAAAAATGGACAGAACCAGGTTTAAATTTCTTGGTTCATTTTGTAACATATTAGTTACAAAAAATGTACAGAGGGGATTTTGGATTTCTTATTTAATTTAAATTTTTAGTAAACTAGATTGGAAAATTGTCCTAATAAGTCAAATTTCGCCTCTTTTTTTTAAACTTAAACTTCAATAAATCAGTTTTAGAGTTAGATATCAAAAAATCCTTCTGTACGTTTTGTCAAAATCTTGTTGAGTCCAGATTGTACAGTTTGATGTAGGATCTACTTTAAGGCTGATCTTTATGTCTCGAGGGAGAAAAGGGCATTTTAAGAAAACGTCCTTTGAATTTACGATGAGAGAAATCTATGGAAGTGGATTAAATGAACGAATAAAACATCTTTAGGAGCAGATTGGACATGTTTGTTGTTTCATGTTGAGAGAACAAACCGACCAAAAAACAAAAATATTGAAAAAATATAGTTTTACCTGTAGTGTCTCGCTTTAAAACCTGACGACCTAAACTAAATCACCAACAATCACCGTCTTTTTGATTTTGCCACTTCAGCAGATGTAACTTCAACTTAAAATTCAATAAACATTGTACTAAATTCTATCTAAGCCGTGAATTATTGACCTCAAAACAATTCACTCAAAAAAACTGTCAATCGTCTCTGCGTCAACCAATCAGGAGGCAGAAACGGCGATCTCCTGATAAAGCCCACCCACATTAAAGCAGCTGCAGATGAGAAATGTCTGGTCTGGAACAGAGATAAGGCCCTAAAAGAACGTAATATTCTGTCAACACTGGACTCATTTTATCATGTGCTATCAATGATCTTATGGAACTGAAGATTGTCCCAGAAATTAAAAGTATTTTCTGCAAACGTCAGTGGATTTCATGCTTGAGTTTGAAGATTTAATCGATTGAGTGAGTAATGAATGTCAGTGCATTATATGGATATTTTTAGCCTTATTTCCTGACGCAATCCTTAACACTTCCTCTTTATACTTTACTCTTTATGGAGAAATCCTGAAAACGGCAAAGAATGGAACGTCTTCTGCAACGGACAAAGTTATCCTGTCTTTCATAGAATAATTTTGCACCTGTAGCTTGGACAACATGTTCTGAAACTCTCAAAGGTTAATGCTCCTGAAGTTGTTTACGACGCAAACTCTGAACACATTCCTTTTTTTCTTTTTAAACCATAATTCGCAATTGGTTCTCATATTACTGACAAAATTCACTTGTGGCTGGTTGGAGACATGTTGATTCTATGGAAGTGTTTACTCTTTGTACTTGACTTTTTAAATGCAAAAATGGTTGAAAAATGTTGGGTGAAAAGTGTCAGGTTTTGCCAATTAAGATCTCACAGAGCAGTCATTGCAGATATTTGAAATACTTTTACTTTATACTGACTTTTAACTGGCAAAAACCTTCATCAAAGTGAGCACTAAAAGCTCAAAATCACAAAAAAAGGTAATACATATTTAATGCAGCATAATTACCAAACACAGGGAAAGTTTCTGTTATGTTTGACTTGTAGCTAATCAAAAATGCTAAACATTTATTTGCATTTTCTACATAATTCACTACAACAAAGCCACATTTGCGCTTTAAAATGCAGCTGTTCTTTTGATTGTCATTTGTTGTTGTATAAATGTCAGAACCACAGCTGACAGGAAAGATCTGGCGTCTCATTTATAAAACTTAACACGGAATTCTTGCTAAAGTTGTACGTTCGGACAAAGCACAAACTTCCAAAAGCTTGCTCCAACATGCTCACGTCTCGTCTGTCTGAGCTCAGATTGTCTTTGGCCCAGGGGTCTCCTTTATAAAAGTGTAGGTGGACTTCTGACTAAAAGTGTGTGTACGGACCAAACACATGCTCATTTCTCATCTCTCTGAGCACAGATTGACTTTAATCTCGTGTCTGAAAGCCCAGATGTGCAGAGTTCTGAGTTTTTGGACCCGGATCGCTTATTTCTATGTAAAGTTGTCTTTTTATAGATCGCAAACATAGCTGAAGAACTTTACTATTGTTCACAGTAGGACTAGAACCAAGATGGCTGTGTAGACCCTTTAAAAGTTAAAAACATTCTAAATTCAGAATGGAGGCAAAAGTGAAGAAGAACATATTATGATTTCACTGGAGAAACTGGGATTAACCTCAGAATATCACAAAATATGAAAAATGTGATGATTTTGTCAAAGTAAAAGCCTCAGACACATGTGAGTGACATCAGAGCTGCTTTAAACACATTTATTATTGTATTTTACATTATGTTTTAGGAAATTATGATCAACTTTTTGCATGTTTGATGAAGGAACAATCTAGATTTATGGGTTTTACTGGAAAATACTCACAGAAATGTTGAACCCACAATCATTTTTCATTTTATCTAGAGATATATTAGATACTATTCCATAAATTAGATTATTTTGAAGCTAAAATACAATTTTAAGTCTAGAAAATTGTATTTTGTCCATTGTTTGTTATAGAAAAGCAAACTAACTGATCTTTCTGTCCTGAAAATACAAATGTGTTGCTTTTTTTCCAACACAAACACTTAAAACCAGTAGAATTTAGATCTAATGTGAGAGAATCAATGAAAAATGTACTTTCAGCTTAATTTTGCCTCCAGAATTTTGATGACATCACTTTTCAAAGGGTCTATAGGTCACATGAACCAAGTGCAATACTTTTTTTTTTTGGCATCATTGTGCTCTCCAATTGAAGGTACAGCACACAATAAAAGACAATAAAATACCTACACTATTAATTAGATCCTGCAAGTATTAGAGAAACATTCACAAATACCGTTGATGTTTAGCGTAAATAATAGTTCCACGTGTCTAATTTTCTCCCTAAAGTCAACAAGTGGAAGAATAAATTGATATGAAAGATTACACCTTGAGCTTTTTGTATTCACCTTATTCTGCCCCGCCCACTTTTGCAGTTTTTTGCCACAGATACACACTTTTGTTGTAAACGCACTTCCGTTTGACGAGAACTGTTAAAGCTAATGACGAACACCGCTAAAATGTTACATAAAGTAGATTGATTTGTGTAAAATTTTTAATGAACACGAGCAACAACAAGTCAATAACGCTCCGATTTCCTGGTCAGTCTGAAAACAGCTTTAGTCCATGTAGAACTTATTTTCTGTTGAGCTCGTCTGCTCCATGTAAACTAATACAACAGAAACAAGACGGCGGCGAATAAGGTGAATTGTCTCTATCTTTAGACTTTGCAGAATCCGTGGAAGCAAAGTACCCGGTTCTATAGACTCTGTGTGGTTTCTGCGGCCCTGACAGACCCTGGACATCCTCTGTCTCTCGTCCTGTGAGGAGGCCACAATACCATACATTCTTTCACTGTCTCTTCTCTGAGTTTTACATAATCAGTAAAAGAGGACGTGCGTGTTGACATCTCCTCCTCACAGACACGAACGGTAAATATGTGCGTCTATAGGACAGACAGAGGAAGCGCTGTGCTATTTTGGGGCAAACACTGAGCTTTTGTGAAGGAGACAGACAGAAATAGAGATATAATATTGCTTTTTAAATTACTCCTAGAAATATTTTGCTGTGTTTTTCTGGAGAACTTTACATTTGTTGGGGGGAAAAATGACTTACCTTTATGTTAAGTTGTTATGTTAAGAGAAGTCATTATCAATGTACTCAAGAAAAAAAAGGACAACAGATGATAAATTGCCGGGAAATGGAATATTTGCTCTGGAATTTGTGATAGAATTTGTCGTCTGTTGAGTTTTAAACATGGTTTGAACTCTTTGTTTCTAATAGTTGTTGAGTTGTTTTTATGTTGTTATTGAGATGATTTACTAAAATGTATGAGTGGTTGTGGATGTGTGGGAGCTGGTGAAAACGTCTGTTTGTCTGATACAAAAAGAAGGGAAAGAGGGAGAGAAAATAGAAGGAAGTCAGAAACATGAATAAGAACAAGAGATGAAAAAGAAAAAGGGATAAAGAGTAAGAATAAGGGAGAAAGAGAAAGTGAGAGAATAAAGGGAGAAAGACAGTAAGAGAGAGAGTGAGACAGAGGGAGAGAGAGAGAGAAAGGCAGAAAGACAAGGAGAGAGCAAAAGTGAGAGAAAAGTGAGCAAAAGAGAGAGGGAGAGAGACAGTAAGAGAGAGAGAAAGTGAGACAGAATAAGAAAGACAGGGAGAAAGAGGGAGAAAGGGTAAGAGAGGGAGACAGTGTGTAGGAGAAAGGGAGAAAGAGGAAGAGAGACTGAGAAAGAGAGGGAGAGAGAAAGAGCGAAGAGGATAAGAGAAAAAGAAATTGACAGTATAAGAGAAAGAGAGAGAAAGACTGATATATTAAAGAAAGGGAGGAGAGAAATAAAGATGGGTGGAGAGAAGGAGAGGCTAGAAAGTGGAAGGGAAGAGGAGAGAAAATGAGAAATCCAAAGAGATATAGAGAGGAAGAGATTTGGAGACAAAGTGTGAAGGAGGAAAAAGAAAAGCTGGAGAAATAGAAGGAGGGATAAAGAGTGAGTGAGAGAAGAAATAAAGACATAAAGAAAGCGAGGAAAGTGAGAGAAGCGCGAATCAAGGAGAGAGAAAGATGGAAAGAACAAGAGAAGAGAGAATCTAGAGAAAGAAGCTGATGTGTACGTTGCACGATAAGTGAAGAATGCAGCATAAAAACTGTATGGAGTCATTTCCTGTTGGCGTGAGTTCAGATTCTCTCTGTCTTTGCATCAGACGTGGACTTTATTGTAAGAACAAAGCAGCACACTGTCCTCAAAGGCTCTATCACACTTTTAACGCCCATTTTGGGTCATACTGAACCATGAATCAGCACTGGACAATGTGACAAAATAATATTCAAGATTTTTTTCCCTTGTATTTATTCAGTTGTATTAGTAAAACATATAAAATGCCTTTAAGTATCTATTTCTTGACCATTAATCATCAAAAGAACAAACAAAAACCTGCTCATTAACGATTTAGAATGACTAAATCTTGATCTTGAGTAAAAATCACACATTGTGTGAGATCGGCGGCCATCTTGTTTGACCTGTATGCTAACCACAAATGCTAATAACTGGTTAGCGTTAATAATGGTGTTTTATACAGTAATATTCAGTGATCAGAGGCAGAGCTGGGTAGATATGTTTAATGCCATACCGTGGAACATTCCAGACATGATTTGGAGCCTTCACCCTGGGGCGTAGCACTAAATTTTGGGCTCCAGGTACAAATGGTACAAATCAGTGTGCCCCTAATACATAATTTTGTATATGATTTATTTACCCCAGCAAATTCACAAACATCTTGGAACAATTAGAACATACACAAACTGCAAATCATAAAGGTTTGTTTTATTTGTCAACAACTTGGCTAATTTAGCAATAATCTTCCTCTTTTTTTCTTTCTTTTTTTTTTTTAAGATGGGACTTAAAAAAAAGCTGACTTTTTTGGGTCAGTTTGAATGAATTTTTTGTTTTCCATCAAAGAATGTCTTGTAAAAGCAGCACTTTGTGACAAAAATGAAACACCTGTGTGCTGTCTGCGTCTCATAATAAAGTATTTTGTCTCAAAGTAAGAGCTAAAAGCAGCGCTCTGATTGGCTGCGCTCGGGTGGTCCTCCCCAGTTTCACTTTGTCGTCTGAAAAAAGCTGTTTTGAAGCTGTGCGTGGGACCGAAAATTAATGCGTGTGAATTTTATTTAGTGAGTGAGGGACAAGTTAGATTTAAAAACTACTTCTGGTTTTGCAGAGTGAAAACCAGGTACTGCAGCTTTAAAGGGTTGATGGGGCCCTTAGATTTCGCCCCTGCCCGCACTAGAAAAGTCCCACACTGCACCTTTAATCCCTCCTTCATAACGTGTCCACGTCATTGTCCAGCATGACTCTGCATCTCTGAACTTGCTGTGTGGACTCTCCGAAGCCGATCCCTGTTCGGCGTGTTTGCTCAGCTGCGGCGCTGCAGTTTGGACTCCAGCGCCGCGCCCCTCTCCTCCGCAGGGGCCGCGACCTCTCACCCCTCACCTCTCCCTCCGGGGGCTTATTTGCTCGCAGCCCATCGTTCAAGAAGGCCGTTTTGTGCGTCCCTCTTCGCTCCTCTCTCCTGCGCCGTCTGTAGATCAGCCTCTTGTCAGCGCCGCCATTGATCCCGTCCTAAATGAGCTGATTAGTAGATGTGCTGTTGGGACGTCCCGTAGAGAGAGGGGGCGAGGAGGGAGCGGTGGGCAAAGGGCACGCAGAGCTAACACAGTGAAGCATTGAGGCTCGAAGATGTAACGTGAAATCAGTGGCTGTTTGAAGAGGCGCTGACCGAGCTCTCTTGCGCTGTTGACATGCTTTGATTCTCGCAAACGGACAGGATTAATCCACTCACAAAGCAGCGTTTATTATTGCTTGAACCTTTCAGACAAAAAAAAAAGATTGCTAGAGTAATTATTTAGAGAATTTATATAAAACAAGGGAGGGCTGTAGTCTTTTAGTCGTTTAGTCCCTTGATTTTCAACCAGTGTGCCTTGAGGTTTTCCCAGGTGCGCCTTGAAAAAATGTCATGAATTTAAATGAATAATTGACCATTTTAGTGTGTTTTGAGCAACTTCTTCATAAAAAAACTGAAAGGTAAACAGCTACCATTGCTAAATTTAAAGAACCATACACAATGACATACTGTATACAATATTTGCAACGTAAATAACACTGTTTTAGTTGGTGCCGCAGAATATTTTCCACCAAAACAGTGTGCCATGACTCAAAAAAGGTTGAAAAACATTGGTTTAGTCATTTAATCGGTCGATGTGTTTTAGTCGACCGACATTTTTATTACTTGATCAATTATTTTATTTCGATTAAAAGTATTTATTCGACAAAACCGCCAAAAAAGTGAAGATATGGAGTGGGTTAGCTAAAGATCTTGGAGTGAATCATGAGTTTAATGTGTAATTTATGTGAGTAAACTACAGGAGAAGTTTCAAATATTTTTAAATTTAAGATGTTTTCCTGTTCACCTGCAGCGTCTCGCCTTAAGCAGTTCATTTTTCCGTCTTTTCTCAAATATCTTGCTTCCAGCGGTGGATGAAGTACTCCATTTTGTTTCTCAAGTAAAATTACAGATACAACAACAAAAAACACTCAAGTAAAAGTGTCACATTTTAAAATCTACTCAAGTATTAAAGTAGTCCTTTTAAAAATAAGAAAGTAAAAGTAATTCATTTTGAGTTGGAGAACTATTAAAGCATCAAATTGTAATCTTAATTGGTATATTAGGTTGAGTTTTAGTCAACTTTCCTATTTATTTTTCTCTGTTCACCTTATTGCGCCCACTTTTGCCTCTTTTTATGTCTATGAGCCGCACTCTTGGGGTAAAGGGACTTCTGGTTTGACGCTAACGGTGTTCGCGCAAATGACAAACGAGGGAAAAGTCTCACGCGAAAACATTATATAAAATAGATTGATTTGTGTGAAATGTTTAATGAACACGAGCAGAAACAAGTCAGCAATGCACCGATTTCCTGAGGCCTGAAAACGTCTTTTTCGTCCATGTAGAACTTATTTTCTGTTGAGCTCGTCTGCCTCATGTAAACTATAACGGAAAAAGATGGTGACGCGTACGGCAACTCCTGGAATAAAGTGAATTGAGGCTATTTTGTTTGCTCAAGGAGAGCTAGAAAAAAAAAGCAAGATGTCACCATAAATGTGTAAAAAAATAAATCCCTCAGTCTTTTCAGCAGGTCTAAAACCTCAAGAAAATATACTTTTACTTTTCAGTCCAGTTCAAAAATGTGTGGAGTAGAAAGTAGAGATACACGCTCTGAAATGTAGTGAAGTAAAAGTTAAAAGTGCCTTCTGTAAAATGTACTTAAAGTGTAGATACCTAAAAAAAAATGACTTAAAGTGCATATGACAGGTTTTTATCATTTTCTAATTTTGTCTTTATTTGGTGTATTTATACTTGTTGCAAATATGAATATAGTTTTACACCAATCAAGTTGCCATTGGTGGAGGAAAATTAAAAAACCTGTAGAAAATTACAGGAAGTAAACAAATTGATGACATCACACTGGAGAGACAAAGGTTACGTCCAATTCACACAAAAGAAACTACTTTTTTGACCCTTTGAACATTAATTTCAACAAAATAACTGTGTTCTCATGTATTTTTATTTGTCAAACTAAAAATCTGTGACGTTAGAGGAGTTTTTGCCCAGTGCAGTGTTGTTGCTATGGTCATTTCCTAGTGTGATGTCATCATTTACAACCAGGAAGTAAAATTAAAAACCTAAAAAATTGCAAAGCGAGGATAATATTTGTAAAGTAGTTTAGTACACTTTGAAATATATTTATCTACACTGCGTTTTAGTGAAGTGAGTAGTCCAACCTGTCAGAGGCACTTTTACTTTTGTACTTTACTTTCCACCACAGCATGCCTCTGTGTGATGGCTGCCCCAGCCTCACACTGACAGTGCTGGCGTGCCCACAAGTTCCCACCCTATGGCCTGAACCATGGCAGGCAGATTAGGGGGGGGGGGGGTTTAGGCTTAATTTTGTTATTGTTTCTCACATACTGGGTTTTGTTTATATTGGTTACAATAGGTGAATATATATATATAAGTACATTGTTTAAGTTTTTGCTAAATTAAATTATCCTGGGTTACATATGTATAATGTTATTGTCTTATGTTAAATGTTTTGTCTGCCCCTTTTGTTACAGCTGGTCTGATCAGCCAGTTTAAATGTTCCCCCCGTGTGTTCTGTGTTAGGTCAGTTTGTGTTCAGTTTGGAAGGGAGTTTGTTGTTTTGACTTCTTTTATGGGCCCACATTATTGTTAATTTCTTCATTTTTTTGGCTAAATAAAAGCCTTCTACTTTTGAATTCTTGGTGTGTTCTGTTCCTGACCCTCGGTCCCTTACACTCTGTTTGAAACACTATGAACTAAATCGTGTCAAAATGCTCTTTTAGCCCTTCAACAAACACATTAAACGCTGACTGTCCCGAGTGTGTTTGGGTCAGTTGTGTTTCCTGTTGCGTTCTCTGGTGGATTGTGTCCGTCTCTTCTGAAGCAGCTGTTTATCCCGAGCGGACACATAGTTTTGGTCTTGGGTCTGGAGGAGGAGCAGAGCTGAGCACTTCCAGACCGCGCTAATGAAGACGGATGCTGGCGCGCTGTGGCCGGCCTGACCCCGCACACTTTGACCTCTGACCTTTACGGCCTTGAACAGGGGGCCATGCTTAAAAAGAAGTTTAAAGAAAAGAGTTAAAATGGAGTTTAGAAGGTTTTAGTAGATTTTTTTGGACTTGTTTTGAGACAATTTTGACAGTTTTACGTTTTTTTTAATTCACATTTTCAGACTTAAGTGGCGGAATTATCGTCGGCGCAAACGGATAAAATGTGTTTCTGTGTTTTTCTTTGGCCTTGTTTTTGTCCGTGGAGCTTTTGTAGCAACTTTAGACGGTAAACTGGAAACTGAAAGTAGTTTCTCGTTGTTGCTCTAGCTGTGCAGAGCTAAGATAGAATGTTTGCTTACGGCAGGAATAAAAAGCGTTATTTACTAAGAAAACATGATCGTTTTTTAAAGAAATCACCACTTTTTGGTTGCGCTGGCTTTCTGAGTCATAATTTGTTGCACAGTCACATCTAAATTGCAAATTCCAGTCTCTGTGTGCGTTTTAATTAATAATAAATGAAAATCACATGGCGTCCTTGCAGTTATTATCTACGAGCTTAAACTTCTCGAGTCTTTCCCTCCATTTTCCAGCAAATTCGCAGACTTGTCCCACTTTTTCTACGTTCTGAGGTGGTCAAAGCAGCACTGGCAGAAGGTAGCACTAATTACAAAAGCCGTTCCAGCCCTGGCCCGAGCTGCAGAGTTTTACACGCCATAAAGCGGCGCAAACTGTGGAAAATATGGAGCTGCAGTAAACAAGAGTGAGACAAAGGCCATATTGTAGGAGTATATGAGCGTTTTCAGATCAAATATAAGAAGCCCGTTCACGTGTGTGTGGTATCGCGGCGCACAAAAGTGTTCTTTATGACCGACATGTTTATGGTGCAGACGTAAATAGAGTGAGTAATCTTCTTTGTGTCTTTACAGGGTCAGAGGAGAAAGAAGGAAGAGTGCCATTGCTTCAAAACGCTGTGATGTGAGTAAAAGTATTGAAACACATAAATATTTCTTGGATGTAAGCGTTTAGACAGCACTAACTACTTTATTTTTTATTTGAATCTCCATTAACTTGTGCTCGTCTTCCTGGCGTCTGTCTCTTGTGTAATTTACAGTTAGTTACATTTCATTATACAATCTAAAGGATGATAGTATTATTATTAAATAATATAAAATAAGTCTTTGTACAGTACATATATTAATAATGGTACTAATCAACACATTTTCAGTCGTGCAAAACATGATCTGTTCTGCTCACCTCATTACAAGCCGCCCACTTTTGCCTCTTTTTGCCTCTTTTTCACGCGTCAAGGCCCTTCCAGTGTGGCTTGAGCTCCATTCACACAAGCGGGAACGAGGGAAAAGTCTCACGGCTAAAATATTATATATTATAAGCTGATTTGTGTAAAATGTTTAATGTACACGTGAAACAACAAGTCAGCAGTGCACCGATTCCCTGAGGCCTGAAAACAGCTTTTTAGTCCGTGTAGAACTTATTTTCTGTTGAGCTCGTCTCTGTTGCCCCGTGTAAACTAATACCAATACTTATAATAAAAAAGATGGCGGCGCCTACAGCTACCTCCTGAAACAAGGTGAATAAAAACAACAGTTTAATTTATCTTAAACTGGTGGGAAGTGACTTCCAGAAGCAGCTCTTCTGCAGAGAACAGATCCTTTCATAAATGCTCTTTTTGTTCTGGGGACAGTCGTCTTTCCTGAGGTTAGTTAGCAGCTCTCGTGCAGCAAAACCCACTGAATACAGTTTATCATTATCATGTTTTATTATTAAAAACTGGGCTCTTTTGATGCATGAACAGACTCACTTGCAATTTGTCCTTCTATTCTGGTTCTACAATTATCACTCCTGATATTAAAGTCCCAATAATATTGCTAATTGAACTACTTTCTCTCCTCCTCCTCTTCGAGTGCGGACGTGTCTTCTCTCTGCTCCTGCTCTGCTCCTGCTCTGTTTTTTTGCTACTTGCTTTGTCTCGTCAATTTTTTCCAACTTTTTTTACCTTTTCAACTCGGATTATCTGCCCGCCAACTGATCTCTGAAAATGAATGTGATCGACTGGTCTCTGAGCGCTTTGGATAAGATTTTCTCCCAACGAAAAGCCTCCCCCCGGAGAGGCACGCTGCCCCGACGGAACAGACATGGCTGGATTCGTACGGGATAATTGGTATAACACCTGGCAGATCCTATGCATCGAGCCCTTGCAGGTCGAAGATGTAGAAGATCTATTTATCTTTGGATTTATGATAGCGGGCTTTCTATTATTGGGACTTGGAATCGCCTTTGTCTATCGGAATATTTTTCAGACAGGAGAATTCGTCCAAAACCTGTCTGAGAACAACAAAACAAAGTTTGTGGAACTGAGTGAAAGGATGTTAAGACTTGAGCAAAGACTGACCACGGACTGGCACAGCTCCTGGATCTGGATCGTAATATCTTGTCTCGACCACGGAGGTGCTGAAAGCCGTTGGACAATTAGAGAGAGACGGTTAAAGATGGACTAACTCAATGAAACAACGAATCGCTACTCGGAAAGACCAGAAATGATTGGTTTATTGATCTGTACAAATTCCTGATCAACAAATGTATTAAAATATATTTTTCTGCCCTCCCTCCCTTGGTTTTCCTCTTATCCGGACCTTGAGATGCAGCTGGCTGGAAGAACCCGAGTCAGACTGACCTTGCAACATAAACATGAGATAACATTTGCACACACCTTCCGCGCTCTTCCCTCTATCTTCTTGTTTGTGACCCTGTCCTATATCCACTGAAAAAATTCCATCACGTGACCACGTGTACCGTATTCCCAATATCTGTTGTATATTGTGTATTAATGTTTGCTCTACTGTTCATTTCTAAACAGCTACTTGCATCTTTTGATTACTTAACATGGATTACTTACAGAATGCAGCTACCTGCTTTGTCTTGCTTATGTATTGTCTATAAATGTAATTGTATATGTTCTGTTGTAACGGCAACTGTAGTTTCAACGGTTTGTAAAGCGCTTTGGGTGCCTATTAGGCGGAAAAGCGCTCTATAAATAAAAATTCTTCTTCTTCTTCTTCTTCTTCTACTTAAACGTCTACTAACTCTGCTGTTACTACACGTGTGCAGCCTTTACTGTAAATGATCCAGTATAAATGTCATTACTAATAGAACACACTACCGTCCCACTAATATTATTGCTATTAATACTTTTGGCACCTTTTATAGCTCCTTATGGCCTCGTTTATGGCGACGTTTACTTCCATTTTTTCTGCAAATGAAATGCACTTGTCCTGTTGCTATTTGTCCACTTTCTACTACGAGACTGTACTTTTCAAGGTTGTCGCCAAAGTAAATAAAAAGTTGCACAAAACATATTTAAACCCAGTCAAACATGCACTGTGTACTTGGATTTTCTCTCCAAATACTTTCAATACGCCGTTTGGTTCAAAACTATAAATTATCAAGAAGCTATCAATTTACTCTTGAAATTTCAAAATGATTTCAGAATACATCGGTATGCAGTTTGTGTAGGTGCATTTATGTGAGCTTTATCTTTTAAATTTATAGCTTTTTAACCAAACCCCACCCCGATCCTGCATGTTTTCAAGCTACTGTTACTCAAATCATCCCACATTCTGCAAACAGTAATATATCAATCTACAATTACAAGAAACGATGAACTAAATAAAGATCGTCTATAAATTATGATCACATTTCTGGGTGTTGCTTATTACGGTAGGATTAAGGAGGAATGCGCAGATATATTTAGTTTATAAAGCTGTTAAAGTGACAGGTTTTCATGGTTATTACTTTTTTTGGTGGGAAAGTATGTGTGGTCAATATCTAATCATAGTTTTGCATCAGTCAAGTGTTGGTTTGTGAGAAAAAACATTGGAAATTACTGGAAATATAGCACTGAGTTGTAAAAAAACAACAATCTAGATTTTGATTCAGAGAAAACATTACTTGCTAATCCTGAAATGAGTCAATCACAGCATTAGTTAAAAGATAAAACATTCACATAAAAGTTAAAAACGTTACTAATTGGGCTATACAAAAACTAACATTAAAGGACAAATATTCCGCAAAATTGACTTGAAAATTTACGCACAATGAATGTAATTTTCTGACAGTTTACTTTCATCTAACAAAATAAATCTGCTGTTGTGTATTTTTGTTTAAATTTGAGTTTTGGCCCTTGTTTTCAGTATTGTTGCTTGGTAACAGTTATAAATTACAAATTATTGCCAGTTTGACAGTTTTGGTGAGGTTTATGGTTTTACTTCCTGTTGGACATGATGCGTATGTTACCTAGCAACAATACTGTAAACATGGGCCAAAACTCATCTCATTTACACAAAAGTTATGATTATGATAATATGATGAGTTAGTATGATGACTGAAAGTTCTTGTAGGCACATTTATTTAGTCAAAGATTAATGTAAATTGACAAAGTTGTGTTCCTTGTGACGTAAATTGTCTTTTCACTGTTGACAGAATTCTTTTTGTTTTTGATTAAAATGAACATATTACGCTACAGTGGAATTTTTTGAGCTTTTAATCATGTTCTAACATTGTTTCGTCATCAGAAACACACCTGGAGCTGCATTTAGCTTATTCACACTAGTTTCACGAATCCTGGTTAGAAAATCCTCTCTCTCCGACCGTCAAAAACACTTCCTGCTGAACTCTTTCGATCAATGGCGTTTCTTTGACGTTTGACGTCACTTATCGAAGAATTTTACACTGTTTTTAAGTCATTAAATCATCACCAAACTCGTTCTGAGCATTTCTGCCGTCTACACACTTTCCTTACAACTGCTACATTAGCTTTTGTTATTAACTTTTTAGTTCTAAAACATGAGGCGCCTATGACAGGTTGGACAACTCACTGAACTAAAATGCAGTTAGGATAAATATATTTCAAATTCTGCTAAAATTTTTACAAATTTTACCCCAGCCTAGCTGTTTTTTATTAGGTTTTTCATTTTACTTCCTGGTTGTAAATGATGACATCACAGTGGGAAATTACCATAGCAACCATCCTGTACACTAACATCTAATGTCACAGATTTTATTTATGTGACAAAGGAAAATACATGTGAACACCTTTATTTTGTTGAATCAGTGTTTAAAGGGACAAAAAGGTAGTTTATTTTGTGTAATGCATCCCCTGTGTGATGTCATCCATTTTAAACATATTTTTCAACTTTTCTCCACAAACAGCTGCCCGATTGGTGTAAAACTATAATTTATGTTTACAAGCGCATGTTTAAAGGCCAATATCTATATAATTATTGTATTATTTGTTGTTTTGTCTGTTTTTACACGTTTTCTATGGACAGCTTTGAGTCTGAAATGAAAAATTAATTGATAAAAAAAAAAACAGAGATTTTGAACCAGCAACAACTCTCTTCAGTCTTTCAGCCGCTGTCCTGAATGTAGCCCGAACATGGAAACCTCTTCTAAAACGTATTTGTGCGTGTGCAATTCTCATGAAACTCACTAAGTAAGTAAATAGTCCAGAATCTTTTATACTCCTCTCGCTCAAGCAGCAGCAGAAGTCCACAGAAAACAGAATTTGGACACTTACAATCCACGCCAAAGATAATAAATATCAGAGGTTCAGCTGGAGTTCATCCAAACCACACACAGGACTTTTCTGTTTGTTTATTCTGCCTACATTTGCAGTTTGAATTAAATTTACTAAAGTGGATCTGAGCGCAGGAAATGTCAATTAAATCTACTCAAAGTAATGTTTAGTCGGATAAGTTTAGCAAAGCTTCCCCGGAGCCAAAACAAAGGAAAAAGACACATTATTTACTGTAATCCAACGCAATTAATGAGAAATAATGAGTCGCACACTCAAACGAGACAATGTGGGTTTAGTCTGGAATTTGCAAGTGGTAAGTCCAAAATTGTTACACTGATTTAAAGTAAAACTAAGTAACATTTTACTTTATTAAACATCTTTAAATGATGGTTAATTATGTATTTTCGGTGCGTTTAAAGCGTCCATTGTCGCAACATTTGCCGACATCGACCTGAAGAGGACTCTCCTGAGAAAACCTGAATCTTTTTTCATATCTGGGGGACAAAGTAGTGCAGTGGTTAGTGCTCTCACTGCACAGCAAGAAGGTCCTGGGTTTGAGTCCTGGATGATTCTGGGCCTCTCTGTGTGGAGTTTGCATGTTCTTCCCGTGTTTGCTTAGGTTTCCTCCGGGTGTCTAAAAAGGTAGCCTCTGTATGAGCCAGGTAGGTCCAAAAGAAAAGAGAAAGAACTCAGGTGAGAAGAACCAAAAAGCAGCTATAAAGACAAAACGTATAACTGTATTTTGAGCCGTACAGACTTAGAAAAACAAAGCTAGTGCACTTAAGCATCAGCTGTTTCCTGTTTACAAAGCACAGCACTCGAGTCAAGAACAAAAATATTATTAGTTTGTCATCTCCTCTTTTGAAACAAGTTACACTAAATCTGTTTCTCTACTGTTTGCTCTGGCACTTTCTGAATATAGGTGCCATCTACTGGCTGCATAGTGCTTAAACAATTTAGGCTTGGAGTTGTATTGATCGTGTTTAGACGTAGAAATGCTCAGGAGTCTGGTGGTGATTTAAGAACTTACAATAGCCAAAGATTCCCGGATAAGTGACGTCAAGTATTGAAAAAATATCATCAATCGAGGGAGTTCAGCACGAAGTGTTTTTGACGGTCGGAGAGAGTGGATTTTCTAACCAGGATTCATCAAACTAGCGTGAACGAAGCTAAACACAACTCCAGTTATGTTCTTGATGACAGAACCGTGTTAGAACACGGTTAAAACCTCAAAAACATTACAATAGCATAACTGGGTTCTTTTTAATAAATGCAGAATTAGCTGATAAACCAGAAGTTGCGTCTTGTTCGCTTTAGCCTCGTCTCAAAGCGACACAAACTTGGAATAACTTAACATCTTTGTCTGAGATCGACCGCACGAAGAAAAAGTCTAACGCCGGTACGATTTCGATTTTATTTACGACGAAAACCAACCCTCAGCCGATAAATAATCCTCATGTGTCTCTGTTACGTAACCCAGCTCAAGCCCAAATCCTTATTGTCCGAGCTGCTCTAGTAGAGGCGGGTTTCTTCTCTTTATCAGCAGCACACAGGTCTATAATTACATTCTTGGTGAAATCCTACACTCTCACCACTCCCTGAACGCAGCACAGACACTGTACTCCCTGTGGCCCTGTGCCGGGTCAAGGATTAAGGCCAAAGTGGAGGAGATTTTCTTTACAAAATCTTGGTTTTTTGTCAGGGCAACTTGAGAAAAGGCCAATAGGAGCAGAAGTGAAAAAGTAAAAGTATTTGGTGAACAGACCGGTTTTTTCTTAATAGTATACTGCAAAAAATGAATTTCTAGATGAGTTAAAATGTCTTAATTTTAGACGTTTTGACTCGTTAAGATTAGTTAAAACTGTTTATTTGATGGAACTAGATTATTTAACTTGTTTTAAACGGTTTCTGACTTGTTTCCATCCAAATTATCTGCCAGATCATTTTACATACTCCATTATTTTAAGCTATGATCAGTCTAAAATGCCTTGAAACTTGTGAAATGTTCTGCATCGCTTCAGCGATTCAATCTCATTGAGTCAAAACTAACACAAATCCAGAAAAAAAATTATAATTCATAGTCATTCTAAGGTTATTTTTTGCTGTGTAAAATGTCAAACTTGATTGTGACACAAAGGAAATGGTTTGAGAACTATTTTAAAACTACTGTGATCTTAATTTTTTCATATAAATTCAAAAGAAATGTCAACACAAAATAATGTGAGTTTCTTAAATGTTGTCATGTGGCTTTTATTAGTTCTGACAGATGACGACTAGGTCCAATTCTTTATCATATATTTTCAGTTCAAATGAGTATGTTTTATATTGTTTTAGTCTCTGGCTGTCAATTTTTGATATTCCTATTTATGGTTTAAGAGTTTATTTAAAGCAGAACTAAGTAACTTCAGCGACAGAGCCCCCCCTGCAAGTCTCGTGTGAAAATACACTGCCAGTAAAATGACGGCGAAAACTTTTTTCTCCTTTTCTTTTTTTCCCCCTTCCTTTTTATTGAAATAAGGAAGTACAATTACATACAAAAACATTTAATGTTGCCAAATATTTTTATTATATTATTACATAAATTGTATTACTTTTGGTTTTTTTTTGTCAGTTTTCTCTCACATATCGTCTTTCATGTGGAAACAACAAACTTGTCCAATCTGCTCTTAAAGATGTTTTATTCTTCCATTGAATCCACTTCATCCATGGATTTCTCTGGGACATTGTAACTTCAAAGGCCGTTTTCTTAAAATAAATTTTTCTCCCTCGAGACATAAAGACCAGCCTTAGAGTAACTTACAAACACCGAACGATTTTGATGAAACGTACAGAGGGATTTTTTTATATCTAATTTTAAAACTGATTTATTAAAGTTTTAAGTTAAAAAAAATGAGGAATAGGAAAATAGGAACATTTTCAGTCAAATCTAGTTTACTTAAAAACTAAATAAGAAATCCAAAATCCCCTTTGTACATTTTTTTATAACTCATATGTTACAAAATGAACCAAGAAATTTAACCTGGTTCTGTCCATTTTTCAGATTTAAATGTCCCAAATATGTGTATTTTTGGCCGTTTTCACACATAAAATGCCTTATTTCTACATGAAAACATGACATGATGAAGAACTTGTGATACATTTTTTTCTTACATTTATGTGAGTAAACTACAGGAGAAGTTTACAATTGATATCTTTGATTTAAGACGTTTCACCTGCAGCGTCGCACCTTAATCTGCTGTAAACGCCACAGGAGGCACTTTATTCCCTGGAGTTCTGGAGGTTAAACTCAAAGTCGCTGTCTTTTTTTCTACATTTTAAGAGCCGTCATGAGGCTGTTCGGCCACACTGATTGGCTCTCGTGAAGCTCCTCGTAACACGTTGAAACGATTTGGCGGCTCGAACTCACCCACAGACACGATGAGAGACGCCACAAGTCAGTTTTAAGCAAATCTGGCTTAATATCGGGCCAAAAATCCTTTACAAGACTTGAGCGTAGTCTGTTAAAAATGGAACAAATACAAACAGATGCAGTGTTTACAGGTTAAAGTAGGTCATACATTCACTGCGTCTCTAATTGTTCTTTAAAAACAACTTTCTTTTGGTATTATAATAAGTCTGCAGCTTCATAAATGTGTTCACGCGTCTCTCTTTGGTTTTACGTAAAGAAGGCAGATGTGGCTTGAATAGATGGAGTGAATTACAAAAGGATCATGTCTTTGTCAAACAGGTTAATTTGAATGAATCATGACGGATGTGACTTTTATGGCCCTTTATCTGTGAACGCTAACCAGGTTTACACTCAAATGTCAAACAGACTGACAACTTCTGCTGCTGTAACGGCATTTAAGAGGACTTTACATATTTTAGAAAACCTCATTTAGTCTCAGTCCCACTTGAATTTACTCTCAAATGAGTAACTATGACTTTAACCCTTACAGTTGAGCTTAAAACAGTCCTGAAGGAGCTGCTGACCCACAATTAAGATCATTATCTGTCATTATCTCTGTTTTCAGTCAGAGTTTCACGTAAATTGCGATGTGTTTAAACGTGATGGAGGAAGGTGTATTTTAAACTGTCACCATCAAGTCTGAAATGATGGATCTGACATTTGTGGTCTAGTCATTAATATAGTTTGACCCGAGTTTAGACCCGGACTCGTAGTTTAGAGCCAGACTTTAAAGCATGACTTTAAAGCGAGAGTTTAGTCTGAAACCCAGAGTTTCGAAGTTAAAGTAACGGAGCTTAGTCCTGGAGTTTAGATCCGGAGTTTAGTCCAAGAGTTTAGAACCAGAGTTTAGTCCCGGAGTTTAGGCCCAAAATTAACTTTAGTCCCGGAGTTTAGGCCCAAAATTAACTTCAGTCCTGGAGTTTAGGCCCAAAATTAACTTTAGATTCAGGATTTAGATCCCGAGGGTAGTCTCGGAGTTTAGTCTGAGAGTTTGGTCCCGAAGTTTGGTTCTGGAGTTTAGTTCTTTAAAGCTGGAGTTTACTTTAGAGCCGGAGTTTAGACCTAGACTTTACTTTAGAGCCAGAGTTAAGTTTAGATCCAGACTTTAGATCCAGACTGGACTTTAAAGCTGGCGTGGGGCAGATGTAGCTTTTGCATCTAAAAGCCTTTTCTCTTCAGATTTAAACGCAGACAGAGTTACACTTGTTTCATGTTGAGCGAAGGAGAAGCTTGTTTGGAGCGAGTCAATGGAAAAAGCAAATCATGAACCAAGACTGAGTACATTTATCTAAGAACATTGTAGTTATAGTTATTGATGTTGCAGTTTTTTAATTGTGTATACTAATAATAATAATAATGAATTTTATTTATATTGCTCTTTACATTCCAAGAACAAATCTCAAAAGTGCTGCAGTCGGTCGAAAACAAACAGTCCCAGCAGTGATGTGGTCAGACATTCACCTAAAACGAGAATCAAGACGTGTTATCACAGTATTTATCTGTGTGGTGATGTTTACGAAGCAGGTAGAAATGAACATCTCAGTTTTAAAGACAGTGTATTTGGTTTTTTTACTTTCATGTTTAAGGTTAGTGTTTCCCAACCAGGGGTACAGGGACCCCAGGGGAACATGAGGAATTACCAGGTGAAAATGTACTTTATCTGAATACAAAAGTGTCATTAGTTGTAAATTTAGCCTCTTTTGGAGTATCTTGGACCATAAATATAATTAAAACTAAAAATATAATAGTAATAATTGACTATATTTGACTTGTAAACCCATTTATTTGCCCGAAACTCAAGTTAAAGGGTACTCTGAGTGTGTTTTGAGTCTGTTTTAGATCACTATTGTGTTTCAGAATGTCCAAAATATAAAACAATGATCCACAGCTGTCATTGATAATAACTATATAGCAAACAAAAGCATAATATGTCTTTTTATGTCTTCTTTAACCAATTTACAACTTTAAAAAAGAAAATGAAGTAGTACAGTTGTTGAAGGTAAACGGCTAGTTGTGACTATTCTAAAGTGCACATTTCTCAAGTTTAAAAAAAGGAGAAAAAAAAGTAAAAATTTGAGTAGCTCTTTCACTTATATAATCCAATAAAACACACCTGCTCACTCCAAACATCTGGATTTCTTGCTTGTGGAATAATAACAATGTAATAATAACAATTTAAAGTTATAAGCTCTAAACTCAGACTCGATAATACCACCTTAAAACCCACTTAGTCGACACGTCCGCCTTATCTGAGCGTAAACAAAGGTGGTTAATTGGTGACAGGTCTCACTCCTCACACAGTGTCCAGCTGTGACCCCCGAGCCCTTCTGAAGTGTGGGGTCAAAGGTCAGAGCGTTGAGAGGTGGAGAACTTATGCACTTAACACGACCTCGGCTTTATCTGGCAACCGCGGCCTGAACTTTTCTACTCAAAACGTCACCAAAACTAACTATCGGAATTATCACAAAATGAAAGAAGATGTTTTAGGCAAAGTTACATATATTAGGTTTATTACATTCCCTTCATAAAATGTTAAATACAATCGCAACTTAAAGGAAATATATGTTGTTATTGGCTTTTAATCACTCAAATTACCTTAGCACTGGAGACATTTTTTTTTTCCTTTTTTGGTCAGTTTGCGCTCTCATCATATCGACTTTCATGTAGTAACCACAAACTTGTCCAATCTGCTCCTAAAGATGTTTTATTCTTCCATTGAATCCACTTCATCCATAGATTTCTCTGGGACATTGTAAATTCAAAGGCAGTTTTCTTCCAGAGACATAAAGATCAGCCTTAAAGTAGATCCTGTACAATCTGGACTCAACAAGAATTTGACGAAACAGAGGAGTTTTTGACATCTAATTCTAAAACTGATTTTTTGAAGTTTATGTAAAAAAACATGAACCGAAATTTGAATTTTTAGGACAATTTACAGTCAAATCTAGATTACTCAAAAACTAAATAAGAAATCCAAAATCCCCTCTGTACATTTTATTGTATCTAATGTGTACAAAATGATTCAGATTTAAATATCCCAAATATATGTATTTTTGGTCGTTTTTACATGTAAAATGCCTCATTTCTACATGAAAACATGTCATGATGAAAAACTTGTAATACATTTTTTTCTTACATTTATGTGAGTAAACTACAGGAGAAGTTAAACATTGATATCTTAAAATTTATTTTCAATAAATAAAATTAATAAATTAAATTTCCTGTTCACCTGAAGAGTCTCACCTTAAAATACTATTACTTTTGGCGTCTCATGTTTTACAACGGGGGGAAAAAAAAGGAAGTTTGTAAAAAACAAAATTAATTCTTGTTCTTACTCTAGGAATTACATGGGTGGGATAAACAAAAACTAGCTTGCCTATGCTAATGCAGCCGTACAGTTATAATGATTGTGATTTGACAGTTTAGCGTTGATTTATGGACTAAACACATCTCGAAGACAATGACATCACAGATTGCAGAAATTCTGAATATTTCTGAGGCTTAGAGGGGAGAGGACTAATTAAACAAGCGTGAATGAAGCTTAAGGCGACTCCTGATAACATATGGATTTTAAAAACTGCACTGGATTCACACCGACGCAATAATTAGTGGAAAATCTAAACTGTGTGACTTCTAAGGGTCAGACGAGATGACCTCGTAAACAAGTGTGAATGAAGCAAAATACAGCTTTGACGGGGGAATAATGTTATAGCTTAAAAAAAAGTCAATTCCATCCTGTAAAGCAGAACTAAGTAACATTTTGACCTTATTAATCGTCTTTGTGAGTCCATTTGGTGGTTTTAAATGTATTTCCGTGGCGTTTAGAAGCCCCCATCGTCGCCCCCTGCTGTCTCTGAGCAGAAAACCAGCTTCAACATTTGACCCAAAGACAACTCTCCTGAGAAACCCTGGCTCTTTTTTATATTTGATGATGTGAAATGCTTTTGTATGTGATTGTACTTCCTTATTTCAAAAAAAAAAAAAAAAAGGGGGAGCAGTGTAGTTTCACAAGAGACCTGCAGGGGGAGCTCTATCGCTGAATTTACTTAGTTCTGCTTCAAAGACATTCTGCTTTCTGGCTTGAAAATCAACTTACACAAAGCACTCCAGGCTGTTTTTGACATCCACATCCCACTCGACTTCAGAATTGTGTATTTTGGCCTCAAAACTCCTGCATCAACACAATAAAGTGATGTCTTTGGATCACACTTCTGGCGCCAGAAAAGAATTACAAAGAAGTGGATGACGCAAACAGATAGCGCTGCAACAAGTGAATCGATTAATCGCAACTAATCAATTATAGAAATGGTTGTCAACTAATTAGATAATCGTGTAATCCTTAACTGGTCTATGGACAGACTCCAAAACATTGTATGAGCTGAAAGAAGAGGTTTTATTTCTCAGACGGAGCAGGAATGACACAAAAACACACAGGAAACATGTAAATGTGTGTGTTTTTGATTAAAATCCTTGTTCATCTATAAATATTCTCCACCAGGATGTCGTCAGACGCCTTCTCTTCAGCTTTATCTGGGTCAAATTGAGTAAAATTCTCATATCCAAGGGCCTTTTGTGCTCTTAACTAATCGATTAATCAAAGGAATAATCGCTGGACTAATCGATTACTGAAACAATCATCAAAAATGGAATAAAATACTTTCAGACTTCATTTGAAAATTGAGCTATTTGTCAGATTATATGGACTGAGTGGGACTTTTGTCAGTTTAGATGCTCCATAATTTTTTTTTTTTTTTTCAGTGAATGTTCTGTGCTTTTTTTATTTAAAATTTTGACCTATTTATTGCGTGGCAGTGTTTTGTGTTCTAAGTTTTGTGTGTTTACATTTAAAAAATTGAACGGGAAAAAGGTACACAATTTAAATCAATACCTTTTTTGTCAGAGAAAAATTTGTAACCAAAAACATTTTAAATTCAGAATGGAGGCAAAAGTGAAGTGGGACATGATGTGATTTCACTGAAGAAACTGGGATTTACCTCAGAATATCACAAAATATAAAAAATGTAGATGATTTTAAACTGCTTTAAACACATTTATTATTGTATTTTACATTATGTTTTAGGAAATTATGATGAACTAATTGCATTTTTGATGAAGGAACAATCCAGATTTATGGGTTTTACTGGAAAAATACTCACAGAAATGTTGAGCCCACAATCATTTTTCATTTTATCTAGAGATATAATAGATACTATTCCATAAATTCAATTATTTTGAAGCTAAAATATAAGGTTTGACAATTGTATTTTGCCCATCGTTTGTTATAGAAAAGCAAACTAACTGACCTTTCTACCCTGAAAAGTCAAATGTGTTGCCTTTTTCCAACACAAACACTTAAAACCAGTAGAATTTAGATCCAATGTGAGATAATTATTGAAAAATGTACTTTCAACTTCATTTTGCCTCCAGTCGCCTCACATTTTAAAGCGTATAAAATGCTCAGTTTTATAAGAAAACTGCTGGTCTGTGTTTTTAAAGTCCTCCATACTGCACTGGACTTTTATCTGTGATCCATCAGTGTTCTTAATTAACTGCGCTGCTTTTTTGTCTTTTCAACATGGGTCACTTCCCACAGCGACCAGCAGAGGGCATTAGAAATTGAAGCTCAAATTCAGGAGCATAAATTACATTTTGTAGTATTTCAAGTATTGTTGCATGTGTGTTAAACAGTATTTACAAATGTTTTTTTTAATATAAAGCATGACACAAAACAATCTTAAATCTTTCTTGCTCTGTATAACGTCTCGACTTCCTCATACGACCAACTGCCTTGACTTTTTAGAGAAGCACTTTTGCCTTCTTGGTGAAAAATGTGCTACATCCAACGTTTTTACTTCTTCAAACACGATTCTGTTGCGAAGGAGACAATTTAAAAAGCTGACTGAGAAACTGATTTTAGACCCTCTTTCTCAATTACATTAAAGCCAAACAATAAAACCACTTCCTTTGTCGTCGCAATTTTGACCCAGAGCTAAACCAGGACCAACTTCAACGCAGAAGACTTAAACTAGAATCAAACTTAGATTAAAACAAATCATTGAAATCGGTTTAAGAGCCACGACTTTAGAACATTTCCATCACTTTTACTTCTCTTACACTGAGAATCCACAAAAACTTGGACAAACTTGGGACTTTTCAGGCAAAATATCCAACTTAACCAGGACTAAACCAGGATTTGACCAGTGTGAAAGCATAAAAGTTTAAAAGTGAGGTCTAAACAAGGACAAAAAGCATAAAAGAGTATAAAAGTGATCTCTAAATGAAGACAAAAAACGCATTATTTACAGCAAAACTTTGACTAAATGGAGACTAACCCAGAACTAAACCAGGACTATAACACAAAGGTCTCAACTTCAACATCCATGATTAAAACTAGACCAAATTTTGAATTAAATTGAACCAATGAAAGCAGTTTTAACCCCATCCGCTCTGACCTGTTTTTCATAAAACATCCGACTAAAATGAGCCTAATTTCAAACTGAAGCTGATTCTGAACCCTTTGGAGCTCAAACTATTGTCTGGACTCTTTGTGAAGCTGAGACTCTGCCTCTGGAGTCTAGTTTACTCTGATTCCACTTAGAAACCAGCTCTGCAAAGAGGAATATCCCATTTTAAAGTCCGCCTACATTTTTTTTGTTAAATATAGGAAGGAATAAAGATGTTTTTTGTTGATTTTGCCTGACTGACACTAGTTTTGGGCATTTGTTGGTTTTTGACAATTCCTCTTTCAAAGCTGAAGCTAATTTAACTAAAAATGAGTTTTAGGGACTTATAATAAAGTAAAGTCCAGGCAGAATCCATATAAAAGTGGCAATGTGGCAGAAACTCAAAAGGGCTCATCCTTAAAACCACACACCTTAAACTGATTATTTATCAAGCTCAAATGAATAGATAATCCACAGACGAAAATCACATTGGTAAACAGAAAATAGCTTTCAAAAATAACAAAAACGTTTTTATCAGTAAAAAAGTATTAGATTTTGTACATTTTATTTATAATATGATTCTGTGTTGAAGTAGGCCTACAATATGTTGCACACAGTATTCTGATTACTATTTTGATTATACACAACCATTTATTATTAGTATTTAAATGACTTTACTAATTACAGTTTATACTTATTTAGCAATATTTCCTTAAGATATTTGTACTGTTTGCTTTTGAAGTGTTCATAAGGTCACCTCTCGTTCCATCGTTTCGATCCACTGTGGTGAAAAAAAAATGTCACCTGGGATTTTTTGCTTTATGGGAGATGAGTTTTTGCTTGTCTAGTTTGATGAGCATGAATTTGGCATTTTTTAACTAAATAGTTACTAAAGGTATGAGGACATTTACCATGGTTTATCATAAAAACAAACAAATACATTTTTGATGAATATTAATGTCATAAATATTTCATAGCTTTAGTTTGAAAAAAGTGGGGCACAAGGAGCGTCAGGGCTAGAAAATGTAGCTCAAATTTTAAAATTCTTTGAAGATAAATTGGAAATGTACTTGTCCAGACAATATTACAATTAGAAAGATATGGATAAATGAAAGAATATCACAAAGTTGACATAACAGCATTATGAACATAACTTCTTCTTATGCTCAGAGATTTTGTCTGGATCAAATTTAGTACAATTCTCATATTCAAGGGACTTTCACATAATAATCCTTAGTTGCTGCTCTACAAACAGAACAATCAAGAGCTGACATTGAAAAATGGAAAAAATACTATCACACTTAATTTGAAAATTGAGCTATTTGTCAGACTATTTAGACTAAATGGGACTTTTGTAAGATTTTCCACAAATTCCAGTCGAACAAGTGAAATGTTTTGTGTTGACGCTGAACCAGTGCTAATAAGATGAGCTAATTTTACACCAAAAACAACTTAAAAGCTTGTATTTGAGTCATTATTGGATCTTTTAACAGAAAAAAAGAACTGAAAAAGTTGAAAACAGTCCAAATTTGCAAGCGACTTTCCAAAAACATAACTCTAAAGTCGCTGTATTTATTTCAATATTCTCCACTGGGATGTCGTCAAACGCCTTCACCTCAGCTTTGTCTGAATATGAGAATTGTACTAAATTTGACCCAAAGGACTTTTACTTAAGAATCCTTAGTTGCAGCTCTACAAACAGAACAATCAAGAGCTGACATTGTGGCTGTCGTTTGAAAAATGGAAAAAATACTTTCAGACTTGATTTGAAAATTGAGCTATTTGTCAGACTATTTGGACTAAGTGGGACTTTTGTAAGATTTTCCACAAATTCAAGTCCAACAATTGAAATGTTTTGTGCTGACGCTGAACCAGTGCTAATAAGATGAACAAATTTTACACCAAAAACAACTTAAAAGCTTGTATTTGAGTCTAACAGGAAAGTTTTAACAGGAAAAAGAACTGAAAACAGTCCAAATTTGCAAGCGACTTTCCACAAACAGACTCCAAAGTCGCTGTATTTATTTGAATATTCTCCACCGGGATGTCGTCAAACGCCTTCACCTCAGCTTTGTCTGGGTCAAATTTAGTACAATTCTCATATTCAAGGGACTTTTGCATAAGAATTGTTACTTTACAGCTCTGTATGGACTAAGTGGGACTTTTGCAAGTGAAATGTTTTGTGTTGATGCTGAACCTGTGCCAATAAGATGAACAAATTTTACACAATAACAACTTAAAAGCTTGTATTTTAGTCATTATTGGATCTTTTAACAGAAAAAAGGACTGAAAAAAGTTGAAAACAGTCCAAATTTGCTGTAAAGAAGCAGACTTTGCAACCCTGCTCGGAGCATCCCGTTCAAAGTACGTCGGTGCAGGGGAGGAGTACTTCAAAGAGCGTCTCGGGACACCCACCTCTGCATAAACAGGGGATCTCCTTACCCCAAACAAAGCCGCATCCAGCCGCGGGACGAGGGGCCGAGAGGGGGAGGAGAAGGTGCAGTGAAATCAGTCATTACGGTAATTACAACCCGGAGCATGCTTTCATTCTGAGAGAGAGAGGGCGGCCATCCAAACAACTACAGTCAACTACGACGCAATGAGGGAGCGGTTTGGATTTGTCGATAAGTCCGGGTTTTCTGCGTTTGTTTCCGTTTCTGCACCATTTTTAGGCGTACCGTCCTATTAAGGTGACTTCTGCCTCGTGTGGCTTTTGAGCGTCTACTGTAACTGTCAAAAAGTCCAAGTTGAGTCCATGTTTTGGTGCTCAGTTGTTAAAAATATCGAAGCTCGACTGCGTATCAACGTTAAAACTTGTATCAAAAGTAGCTATTAGTTTGAAAAAGCATCAAAATCTTGCAAGACAAAATACATAATGGATCGTTCTTGAATAGTTCTAGAATGGTCTTGATCTACAGCTGGAGGGTTAATGTATGGGTTCAATTACAAGTAAAAATGTAGGTTGATCTGGTTTTATTTTGTGAGGATCTGGTTTAGTCTTTAGTTTATCAGAATCAGAATGACAAGGGAAAGTTATTTAGTTAATGTAAATGAAAAATATTCTGCTACAGTGACTTTTTTGAGCTTTTAACCATGTTCTAACAATGTTCCGTCACCAAAAACATACATGAAGTAGCATTCAGCTGCATTCACGCTGTTTTGAGGAATGTTTATTAGAAAATCCTCTTCGTCCGAGCGTCAGACACACTTCCTGCTGAACTCCCTCAATTCGGAATCTATTTTCAGATCATCTACTTCGTTTATCTGAGAATGTTCTGCTGTTTTTAGTCCTTAAATCATCGCTAAACTAATTTATTTCTGCCTCTAAACACAATAATTGCTGCAGCAAATCCGCATTATACCTTCTTTTCAGCGCTAACTTCACTAGATTGTATATAGCACTGGCGCATCTGCTGGCTGGACGCTCTCTGTCATTTCATAGTAACTGAAAACACAGGGAATAGAATGAATAAGAAACATTTTTTTTGTTTGTTTTAAACATGAGATGGCAAATTTATGACACTCAAGAGCATGTTTGAAGGCTAATGACAATATGAAAAATGTATGATAATTTTCCTTTAAAAGAAAAAATTAAATATCAGTCTCGCAGTAAGAATAAAATACTACAAATGTCTTTTTAACAGCTAAACCCGTCCTGTAAAAACAATAATTCGAATACCCTCCCATCATATTTACATGTTCCTGTCAGTTTTCAGCAACATTTTAACAAACAACAGCAACAAAACTATTGTAGCACCAAAATATTGTCCATCCTTACAGCGTATGGATTTATTTTGACATTTCTGTTGTCAAATTTGTACATTAAACCCCACAATAAAAACATCCTTTAAGGGGAAAAAACAGCACAAAAGTCCACCCAGGAAGGCAGGTAATTATATATTTTTGTCATCTTTTTTTTTATTATCATCATGCATTTCTTTTTTTTTTTTTTTTTCTTTTTTTCTCCCTTTTTCCCTCATTCTTTCCTTTTTTTTTTTACCTTCATGTGATTTTGACCAAAAAAATCTCACAACATACACAGGATCTTATTTTCCAATCATTGCAAATTACTTTCATTAACCTTTATCCTCCATCTACCTTAAATCCAAAATAAAATACATGCAAAAATACAAACTGGATCAAACGGCATCTTCATTTTCAGCTTCTAAGTCGCCCTTTCCATTTCCAATAACCTGTAATTCCTGTGTGTGTCATCACTCGATAAAAAATCCAAATAAAAGCTCATCCTTGATCTGTGAACGTGCTGGGCCTCCCTCGTCCACATCTGAAACACTTTGAAGCGCTCCGGGTCCAGAGCCAGATTCCTGGTCGGAGTCTCACCCGGACTCTGTGGGAAACGGAAAACTAAACACACTTAATGGATTCAAGTTGTTGGACTTTATCGCCGCACTTTACTGTTACGTCATTAGATCTCTGCAGCTCCAATAAATACAACTCATTATCTGGCTTTCTGGGTTTGAAGAAATACTAAAATTATATACAGCACTTCTTCAAAACAGTCTTATTTGTGATTGTGTCAACGGTACTGAAGTATTTTTATGTACGTTAGTAGTGGTGGAAGAAGTTTTCAGTTTTGTCAAGTTAAAGTACAGATACAGGAGAAAAAAAAAGACTCAAGTAAGAGAAAAAGTATGGCCTGAGTGTTACGGACCTTCACGGGTAAAGCTAACAGACATTAGCATGCTTACAATGCACTTCCTGCTTCTCGTAGAATGCCTCTTTTTGCCACAGATACGCGCTTCTGTTGTAAACGCGCTTCTGTTTGACGAGAACTCTGTTAAAGCTAATGACGAACGAGGGAAAAGTCTCGCCGCTAAAATGTTACATAAAGTAGATTGATTTGTGTAAAATGTTTAATGAACACGAGCAACAACAAGTCAACAACGCATCGATTTCCTGAGGCCTGAAAACGGTGTTTTAGTCCGTGTAGAACTTATTTTCTGTTGAGCTCGTCTGCTCCATGTAAACTACAACAGAAACAAGACGGCGGCGCCCACAAGAAGAATAAACAGATGCAGAGAAAAGGTTTATTAAATCTGTGTAATCCCTCATTCGTCCAGGAGGGTGACCAAAATTTGTCAAAGTTTGTCGTCTGGAAAATGTTTTGAAAAACAAGACATTTCAACTCTCTTAAGTCAGGGACTCCTCCCTGTGGGCGGGACTTTCACAGATCAGAGTAGCATAGTCACCTTATACCAGAAGTTGCCGTACGCGCCGCCGTCTTGTTTCCGTTGTAGTTTACATGGAGCAGACGAGCTCAACAGAAAATAAGTTCTACACGGACTAAAAAGTCGTTTTCAGACTGACCAGGAAATCAGTGCGTTGAGACTTGTTTTTGCTCGTGTTCATTAAACATTTTACACAAATGAGGAATTCTGTCCAAAAAGGAAGAATAGAAACTCAACAGCGCTCAGTAAAAACGACAAGAACACACTGCAGTTTACATTGTCATTTAATCTGCAAATGAATCATCTGTGCCAGGAATACGCCCAGAACCTTCCATAACATCATTCAGTATCCAATCAGGAATTAAGAAACGGGACACTAGAATCATGGAGGCCAAAGAGAGCACAGTGCAGCGAGAATGGACTGGATTTTGTTTATGGACCCTTTAAAAGTTTGGGGCAAAACGATCTCAGAAAACATCTCAGAATATCTAAAAAAATATGACAAATGAAGGTGGTTTTGTCAAAGTAAAAGCACTCAGACACACATTTGAGCACATTTAACACTGAATTTTACTTTATTTGTTTATTTAATAGGAGATTATGACGATGATATTTAGCATTTTTTAATCTTGATTTTTAGGTTTTATTGGATAAATACTCAGAGAAATGTTGAGCCCACAATAGTTTTTCGTTTTATCTACGAATATATTCCACACTTTACCACTAATTATTCTTTTTATGAAGCTCAAATACAATTTTCAGGCTAAAACCATAGTATTTTTCTCGTCTTTCTTAACAGAGAAACATACTAACTGAGCCTGTAAATTAAAAACGATTTCATAGTTTTGGTTAGAAAGGCGTGAAAAAAAATTGCATTTAGATCTGATGTGTTATGGTTTAATTTAGCGTCTGCAGTCGCCTCCGTGCTGGAATGTTTAACTTTTGATGAATATTTGTGATTATGTTTAGATTTCAGGTGTATTTCTTGTGAGGAGAGAAGAACTGCTAACTGCTTGGTCATGATTTGTCTCTGCTTTAAATCTTTTCTGTTCAGAAGGAAAAGCCACTGAGAACAGACTAAAAGAGCACAAGTGGCATCTAGTGGTCAGGAGTGGAACTGCTGAGGTCACACTTTAACATAAGGCACATTAAATACTAAGCATTTATAAATGTTAATTAAAGAAACTAACTATAAACACATGTTTAATGATAATTATTATTAAGGTTAGGGTTAGAGTCAGTTAATGTTAATGATTGTTATTACACATTTGTTCATGATTAGTTTATATTTCTCAATAATTAGTTAATGATAAATGCATTTATAAATGCTTTGTGTGCACGCTTTGTAAATGAAATGATAACATGGCATGCATACAGGCGGGTACGGTTATTTGAAAATCAAATGTTTTGTGTGGCAACCTTTGTAGAGAAGGCCTGGACATTAAGACCAAATACGTTGTATCCTGAGATAATTTGGTTAAGTTGTGGTTTTGTTGGGCACTGCTGATGGTGTCATAAAAGCCCATGGGCTGCACCTGAGTGCATGACACTTAAAGATATTCATTCATTCATATAAAGTGTTCTAACCCTAACACTTTTTCTTTATATCAGAAGAAAACTTAAAGGACAAATCTTATGCAAAATTGACTTTGTTGAGCTTTTAACCCTGTTCTATTTGTTCCATCATCAAAAACATACATGGAGAGCATGTAGCTTGATTTACATTTGTTTGACATGACATGCGGGTTTAAAGCCTAAAAACAATATGAAAACTGCATAATATTTTCCTTTCAAGTGGCAAAGACGTTAAAAAAAAACATCAATGATATTGCACTTGTATTGTATATAAGTTGGACACAAATTAGAAAATTGGTCATCTCTTTTTCCAAACCTCAAACCAACCACAAAAATGGACAATATACACCTTTTTAAGCAATAACTGAATCAGCAATAAATGAAAACGAAGTGAACTGAGCAATATTAGACTGACCTCAAAGGACAAGCCCACTGTATAATCCTTTGAAACTGTAAAGCCACATCCTCTGCATGAGTCAAAGTCCGTGTGGCTGAGGGAGGAGAGCGTGTGCTGCTCTTTAGTTCTGGAGACTGTGGAGAATGTTTCTTAATTCAGCCTGAAGCAGCACACGTCACAAACACGATCCATCTGAGAGAAGCAGGCCAGAGAAACAGATGTACAGCACTACGGTTCACACAAGAATCAGGCCACTTTATGTTCTTTCAGATAAAATAATATAAATCCAACTCTGGGAAGTCCTCTCTGTGATGTTCCTCACCACAACTACACTCCAGCGAGGTTTATTTATTTAATTTATTCTAATGCTGTGTTCATATTTGCACAAACACCACATTTAAAATTGGGATTAAACTAGGACTAAACCTGGAATTAACTATGGACAAAGCAAAGTATGAAAAATATGAGTGCAGTTAATCGAAACAGGTTCAAAATCATAATTCATAATAATAATCACAATAATAGGCAAATCACAAAGGCTGCAGTTTTTGGAGTGTAATAATTTCCCTCCACAAACACTAAAACATTCTGTATAAAAACTGCTGACTCTGTAGTGTAGATTTGTTAAAACATGTTCTGAAAACAACCGACAAATATGTGTCTAAAAGCACCAAAATAAAATCTAAAACAAAAACAACGCGATCAAAAGTGATAATCGGTGACACAAACATGACTAAAAGCACCAAAATCAAAAAACGCAACTAAAAGTGACACAAACTTTGCTAAAACAAACAACAAAACAGCAACAAAAATGACAACACAAATCTGTAGTTTCAGTTGTGTTTAAAATGTGAACTTTGAACAGAAACCTAAATAAAATAAATGTAATTCAATTAAATATTAAAAATAATAAAAAATATAAAAAATTAAATCCTAAACTAAACCCCAAATTAAAGTAAACTAAACCCCAAACTAAACTAAACTAAATCCCAAACTAAATTACACTACACTAAACCCCAAACTAAATAAAATACTAAAGTGATTCTGAGCTGGGACGAGGGGCCTTTTTTCTTCCACACTCTGGGGTCTGTCCTGAAGAAGGAGGTAAATGTCATTCCTGCTTGATGAGATGCTGCTGTTAAATCACAAACTCGTCTTTCTTACAGACTTTGCGTCCCACAGACTTGTTCCCTCTTTTGTTGGCTGCATTTCTTTACACCCTGAGCCTTGACTCATCACTCTTTTCCCTCCAGTGCTCTGTAACGTCCCGTCTCGCCCCACGCACCAGCTGCTCGCCCTCACTTCACTGCGGGGTCATCCTCGGAGCACTTCAGACGTCCGTGTGGGTCACGTGAGGGCGTCGGCCTGGATGCTTCCACAGGCCGTGCACGGGACCACGGGGGGCTCATTGTGCGCTCCCCAGGACCGACAAGGGCCACTGTTCTTGTGTTTGATCACAACGTCCGTTATTTAATGGGCCCTGGCACCGCGGGGGGAGGACAGTGCGTCTTGTCGCTTTCGTCAGAAAAAAGAATCTTGGTCAAAGGTGGAGGAGGACATAACTGTGCTTTATTGTTCTTTCATGTGTTTTTGATAAACAAAAGCTCTGTAAAACAACACTGTCCTACTGTCCCTTTAGTGCTTTTGGTCGTGTGTTTGCTCTAGAGAGAGAGCGATGGCTGGACGACTTATCAGGCTGATATTTGCACTTTGTAATGTATTGTTGAGGTCTTAAATCAGCAGCATTTGTCGATTTGGGCCAATGAACTGCTTTAAGTAAAGACATAAAGCTTTGTTGTCACACTTTAGTTTGTTGAAGGCGTGGCACACTGTGATTTCACTGCTCCAGTAGAAAGACAGGGTTGTGTATCTAATTTTAAATCATGTTTTGGGGAAAATTATAAAAATCGGTCATGAGCAGAGCTGGTCAGCCATTGGCAGCTCTGGATTCTTAAAGCCTCAACAGGCAACAGCCCTGGAAAAACCCACATGGATTTTTAGTTTGCGCCCTGACCTCTCATCTTCACACTCTCTCGCCCTGACCTCACCTCTTCACACTCACTCGTCTGGTGGGTTTCCTCCCAGCGACCCATTCTTCTACCTGGTAAACCATGATGATTTGTCTTGTGATGAAAAATATAATCTCATTGTCAATAAAGAACAGTAATAGTTATAAAATACTTTAGAAGCAATTGAAATGCCATTCCGTCATTAAAATTTCCTCAGTATAGTTTGCACCCCCTTCCAAAGAATCCCTTAGAGCCCCTGAGAAGTTTTGGGGACCCAGTTTTGGGTCAATCCAGCAGGTTGGTAAAGACTGCACTCTCTATGAAGATACTGTCTGTTGGGCTTTGTGTGTTCAGTGTAACATGAAAATTGATCCATGGTTTAACACTGGAGATTGGAGAAAATAAACCTGAAATTAATTTGTACTAGTCGTGCATTTTGCGACCAAAGGCACTTCAGACACTTAAGGCCTCTTCTCTTGACATCAGCTCTGTTCTTGTTCTTGGACGGTGCTGATGTGAGAAGCACTTCTGAGCCGCTCTGACAGTGTCACACATTTAACCGACTCCGCGGGCCGTCCATTGTCTGCTCCCTCTGGACCTCGGGATCGTGAAGGCCGACTGTTCTTGTGTTTGATCACGACGTCCGTTATTTAATGGGGCCTGGCACCGCGGGGGGAGGAGTCTACTCTGAAGAACTGCTCAATTGTCTTGTCGCTTTCGTTAGCCGAGTTGATAGCGGGGTCGTAACCTCCGTGCCCCCCTTTGGGCTGAATCGGACGCCGAAGCTCATGCGGACGTCGCTAATTGTCCCACAAAAGCACGTTCTTACCACCTTCTCAACACGAGTGGTATTAGATTAAAGACCCAAGCAGATTTTAAGGGACAACATCTGCCATTTTGCGAGCACGTTTTGGTTTTTCAAAGAGTGTTTTTTTTTTGGAGAAGAGGGGCGTCGTGGCGGTTTCAAGGTCGTTTCACATTTTTTTCTCTATTGTTTGTGAGGAAAGCCAAGCCATTACAAACCAGAGCGTTTGGGGTTTAACTGAATTCTGGTGTGGGACAGCTGCAAAACATCTTAAACTCCGGCATGAAGCAAGGATCTGGAGGAAAGCATCTGTAAACAAGTGGAACAAACAATGAAGTTAGCAACATGTGAAAAGTGCAGTGTCCAAGGCCTTAAACGTGACAACAAGCTAAATTAATGTCTCCAAATAGGTGTTTTCAATTTGTTTTTAAAGCAGAACTAATGAATTTTTTCATATTTTTATTTATTAAACGTCTTTGTCAGTCCGTGTGGTGGTTGCATATGTGTTTTCGTCGCCCCCTGCTGTCTCTGGGCAGAAAACCAGCTTCAACATTTGCCGACATTAACCCGAAGACAACTTTCCTGAGAAACTCTGGCTCTTTTTTCATATTTGGCAACGCAAACTGTTTTTGTATGTGATTGTACTTCCTTATTTCAATAAAAAGAAGGAAAAAAAAGCTTTGTGTCTTTTCACTAAGTGTGTTTTCAGGTGGAGCTCTGTCGCTGACATTACTTAGTTCTACTTCATGAAGAAAGAGGAGAAAACTTTGGCGTAATGTTGAAAAATGTGTCACAACTTTGTTTTAATTCATTCATGGATGCATTTTCTTGATCACAATATTATGGGAATTCATCAGAAAAGAGATCAATCATGTTTGTAAATGTTGTGATCGAGATTTTTGTTCGACATAAAAAGTTAACGAACTGTGGCATTATTAACTACAATGTACAATACAGTCAAATGTAAGCCTATTCACCTTATTCTGCCCCGCCCACTTTTGCCTCTATGTCTGTGATCCGCACTCTTGTTGTAAAGGGACTTCTGGTTTGACGATAATGACGATCGAGGGAAAAGTCTCTCGCTAAAACATCATATAAAGTAGATTGATTTGTGTAAAATGTTTAATGAACACGAGCAAAAACAAGTCACAACGCACCGATTTCCTGGACGGCCTGAAAACAGCTTTTTAGTCCATGTAGAACTTATTTTCTGTTGAGCTCGTCTGCTCCATGTAAACTAATACAACGGAAACAAGACGACGGCGCGTACGGCAACTTTGGGATGGATCCAATGTGCATATCTTTATAATGACTGAATACATGCATCAAAAATATTCATTCAAAAAACTACATTTGAATAACTGTGTTCTGGTATAGCTTTTCTTTCTTTTTAGACATTCGGCAAATGGTGAAGGGCCGGAATCGAACCCAGCAACGACCCAGTGCAACGCTCCAACCACTGCACCACCAGCGAGCATCGTTTCTTTCATTTTTGTGGTAAGGCTAAAGTTTTTCTAATTCTGACTTAGTTTGGTGTTAATGTTAATCATAGTTTTACATTTGTGAAGTTGAAGTTTCTGAAGAAATAAAAGGATAAAATAAAAGTTTTAAATAACAGGAAGTGGTGCTGAGTTCTAAAACAGAATCCCTCTGTGATGTCATCAAAAAGGGACGTACCGTTGAAAATACAGAGACAATTTACAGACAACCGACACATTTTTCTGACAGTTTAAACCATCATTCAACAAAATAAAAGGGTTATCAGGTATTATTATTTTTCAAATCATAACTATTGTGTAATTTATATGTTTTGTTGGCGATTGTTTTCAAATGGTTGCTCGGTAACAGTTGTAAAATCATATTTGCTGCTTATGTTCAACCAGGAAGGAACATTTTAAACATAAAAACTGTCAAACTGGGGCAAAATGTTTAATAAAATCTTAAATATAATCATGTTCATGACGTTTTAGTGAAATGACTTTAAGAATGCTCTTGCTTTCTGAAAATCAAAGGAAAACATATCCGTTTTTGATCATGCAATTTACAAACTGCACAGAAATTGCAGCTTTATTGGCGCAAACATGGGTGATTTTTAGTTCTGTTTAATGAATTTGTAACAAATGGTGCCACAAATATAACACAAACAAGCAAAATGTATGTGTTTAGTGCAATTTGAACAAAATGTGATACAAAATGCTTTATAGAACAATCAAAATATGCTGGTTTTGATCAAATGTCATATTTTTTTACACTCTAATGCAACTCGACTCGTACTTTGATTGAAACATGAAACAAAATACATTACAAATACATTTTAATGCAAGTATTCTATAAATAAATACATTTTCATACTATTATTCCCCATTTGTGACTCCCGCCTCCAATGAAACAAGTATGGATTTTATTTGTGTTGCAATTTGTGTGATTTTCTAAGTATTTAGAAATTGTTTGACATGTTGCCATAGCTGCCCTGGGGCAAACTGACAGAAGTGTGGAGTGCAGTGCAGTTTTTATGGCAGAATTTTAGTTTTTAATGTCAAAATGCAGATGTTTTGACCTGGTTTGTGTTTAATATCTCTGGGTTTGTTCTTTTGAAACATAAGCAGTTCAAAAAAGTTCAGTGTCTTCTCTGCCCAATCGCACATGTGCAGTTTAAACAATATAAGTCACAAACAGTGTCTCGTTCTAAATGAATTCAGTGCGAGGTTTGAACAATAGTGGCTGAAAAACAAAGTGCAAACATCTGATTGTGGTTTGCAGTCAACAAAACAACCAGAAAACACAAAGTAAGATGAGTTTTATGTCTCGTTTGGTCATGACACGACAGATTACGTGCAGAATGAACCCTGTCACCTTAAACATCATCAGACTGAAACGAGAAAAACAGAGTAAGAGTGAAGCGTCAGAGAGAGTTTTCCTGCTGTGTCTTCAGAGTTTTTGTCCTGAGGGCTGTTACACTCCTCAAACTGCCCTGACACAGAATCTGCTGCACTGAAGCCTTCTATTATTGTATTTAAGAGATCAAAATGCTTAAATACTTAAATACTGAAAGTGTAAATACATTTTAGCTTGAATAAATAAAGTTGGATGAATGCTTGAATGATACCAAATATGTAAATAAATAAAGTAATATATATCTTTGCATTTCGTTTTCCAAAAGAAATAAAGTTTGTTTGAATGTGATACAGTATTACTAATACCACTATACAACTTTTACTAGTAGAAGTAGTTCAGGAAGTACTTCAGGAGTAAAAAGTACTACTGGATGTAACATCTGATTTATAATTTGAAGTTAATGCAATTGAAAAGACAAAACATAGATTCATTTTTATTTTTAAACGATAGACACAAAAATTAAAGTGAAAAATATCTGAAGGAGAGTGGCAAGAAACACAATAGTTTATTATTATCACTTGTAGATTTACTCATGGTTTAAGAGGAAAAAGATTATTACACTGTACAATGTGTTACTCAAGAACGAGGAAAAGGCTGGTGTTAAAACTACTCTTTACTACTCTAAACAGTGAAAAAGTTTATGTAACTGACTTCAATACCTTTGTTTAAATGTTCTCTAAACTGTTTAAGAAAAAAAAAAAACAATTAAGTCAAAGAAATTAATCAGTAAATAAGTTAAATATCTTATCCATCCTCAGTGACCTGTAGAACTTGAGGCGCTGACAATCTGGCGCCCTCTTGTGGTGGTTTTAAAAATGTCTTTATTGGTTGCTGCTCCTTTTGTGTCCAGCAGAGGTCAGCATTGACTTTGATTCAGAAACTCTAATCCCAGATTTTCTTTCATTTTTACCAATAAACTTTTAATTTTTAAACATTGCACCAGATTTTAGGTCATAGACTGAACTTGCACTTTATAATTTAGCAAAGTTTTTAATAAATGCAATAAATTAGCACAGAAATGAACACCCCCCGTTTAAAGCTGTTTTGCAGATATGAATTCAAATTTTCCAGTGGTTTACTTACCACCACGAATTAATGAAACTGTCACCACACATTAAAAAAAAAATAAAAACAACAAAAGCTTCCTTCAAGAGCAATTCAAGAGAAAAGTTATAGAAATCACTCTTGATGAGGAGGGGTCTGTACTCAATTTTGCCTCGGGCCCCCAAATTTTAGGTCCTCCACTGAACAGGTGAACAGGAAAAAATCTTGAATTTAAAGATATCAATGTTAAACTTCTCCTGTAGTTTACTCACATAAATGTAAGAAAAAATATATTACGTTTTTCATCATGTCATGTTTTCATGTAGAAATAAGGCATTTTATGTGTAAAAGTGGCCAGAAATACACATATTTGGAACATTTAAACCTGAAAAATGGACAACCAGGTTTAAATTTTTTGGTTCATTTTGTAACATATATTAATTTCAAAAAAATGTATAGAGGGGATTTTGGATTTCTTATTTAGCTTTTAAGTAAACAAGACTGAACTGAAAATTGACCTCATATTTTTTTTTACTTAAAACTTCAATAAATCAGTTTCAGAATTAGATATTAAAAAATCCTTCTGTACGTTTTGTCAAGATCCAGATTGTACAGTTTGGTGTGGGATCTACTTTAAGGCTGATCTTTGTCTAACCTACGGTGTGCCGCAGGGTTCAGTACTCGGTCCAGTTCTGTTCACACTTTATATGCTGCCCTTAGGTATGATCATCAGAAAGCATGGCATTAACTTCCACTGCTATGCAGATGACACTCAGCTTTATTTATCAATGAAACCTGATCAGACCCATCAAGTAGACAGACTTAGTGCCTGCGTGAAAGACATAAAAACTTGGATGACTCTTAATTATCTGCTCCTTAACCCTGAAAAAACCGAGGTCATTCTGCTGGGCCCTAAGCACCTGCGAGACTCTTTATCTGACCAGATAGTTTCTCTGGACAATATCACTGTAGCCCCCAGCTCTACTGTAAGAAACCTTGGGGTCCTATTTCACCAAGATCTCTCATTCAAAGCTCATATAAATCAAGCCTGTAAAACAGCCTACTTTCATTTGCGTAACATAACCAAAATTAGAAAAATCCTGCCCAGAGATGATGCCGAAAAACTCATCCATGCATTTGTCACATCCAGATTAGACTATTGTAACGCCCTGCTTGCAGCGTGTCCTAAAAGCTCTATAAGAAGCTTTCAACTGGTTCAAAATGCAGCAGCAAGATTATTAACAGGTACTAGAAAAAGAGATCATATTTCACCAGTGTTAGAGTCTCTTCACTGGCTTCCTGTTGAGTTTAGAATCAAATTTAAAATCCTCCTCCTGACTTATAAAGCTTTAAACAATATGGCCCCATCCTACCTCAAAGATGCAATAGTAGCGTACCATCCAAACAGAGCTCTTCGTTCTCAAAATGCTGGACTATTGTTAGTCCCCAGAGTCTCTAAAAGCACAGTAGGAGGTCGAGCATTTAGCTACCAAGCTCCTGTGTTATGGAACCAGCTCCCTGTTCATGTAAAAGAGGCCGACACAGTCTCTACATTTAAGACCAGGCTCAAAACGTTCCTCTTTGAAATAGCTTATGGTCAGGCCAGTTAGGAACAGAAATAAAAACCTACAGTTTTAGCTACGCTGCCCTTGGAGCAATTCTGCTGGGGAAGTATGGCAGCTTGAACACTATCCTCTGGTTCTTCCTACTTTACCTATCAACAATATTTAATATTACTTCAACTGTAGTCTGTTCATTGCTGTTCACATGTTTCTCTTTCTCTCCACTTCCCCCGGGGAGTGGAGACTGTTTCAGGCACTGCGGCGGCTGCTCCAGTGACGACCCCCACCCCCATCTGTCTGGAGGATCGATCTCTACACTGGACGATCTATGCGCCACCCGCCTGGAGGAACTCCCTCAACCCTGGATTAGCCACACCTCGTCTGCCTGGACCAACTCCATCTGCTTAGATTAACTGTTCCTCATCTCCTGCTGGAGGATCTCTCTACACTGGTGGACTGCTCCTCGTCCGCCTGGAGGAACTCTTTAAAGCCACCTCCCTCTTGAGTGGTTCTGGCTCCACAGTCCAAGTGGATGCGTCAGTCCTAGTTCATCTGCAGCCTGTCCGTCCGTGGGAGTAGGATCTCTCCTTCACTGTGGTTCTCCCCGAGATTTCTACTTTTTCCCATGGGGTTTTTTGTAGTTTTTCCTCGCCGCGAAGGAGGGTCAAAGGACAGGGGCATTCTGGGACAGTTATCTGAACTGCTTTTACCTGTGGCCCATCGAGGCAACTGTTGTTGTGATTTTGGGCATTATAAAAATAAATTGATTTGATTTGATTTGATTTGTCTTTGTGGGAGAAAAATGCATTTTAAGAAAACGTCCTTTGAAGTTACAATGTCCCAGAGAAATCTATGGATGAAGTGGATTCAATGGAAGAATAAAACATCTTTAAGAGCAGATTGGACAAGTTTGTTGTTTCCATGTGAAAGACGATATGTTGAGAGGGCAAACTGACCAAAAAACAAAAAATTTAAAAAGATTTGTTTTGCCTGTAGTGTCTCGCCTTAAAATTGTACCGTGTTTAACTAAATCAGTGACAGTTTTGCAGTCAGTCGGCTGCTAAATCCATCTTTGTCACTTTGAACTTTCCTCCTGGGCTCCCTCCATCTTTTTCATGCATCTCTTTTCTTTCTTTTTGTGCCAGACTCTGTGAAAGTCGTTGTCTCGCACAGATGACCTCACTCCTCCTCAGACACATGAAAGAAAAGACACGTCAGAGCCTCCGCACCAAAACAAGCCCATAACACACCACAGAACAGGCCGCTTTGAGGAGCCGCGCACTCTTTTATGGCCCAGAGCACTGTTTTCAACCGCTTCTGAGCCGGGGCACACTTTTTTGGTTTAAAACAAACTGAATTGTTACCAAATCAGACCTTTTGGTTGAGAAAATTTGGCAATGGGGATTGTTTTGCTTTCTTTTTTGGTACACAAGTATGTTTAGGACACTACGAAATGGCAAAGTGTTCAATTAAATCAATTTTTAAATTTAAACTGCACATTTCTGGATTTTCCTGAGCAAACTTCTGATCCAATAAAGAAAGCAAAACAATCACGATTATCAAATAAAAAGAACCTGACCACATTATTTGCCAAATTTGGGCTTAATTTGGGCTCTAAATTTACACCTAATTTAGACTTGTTTAGTATGGGTTTAGTCCTGGTTAAGTCCTGGTTTAGACCTAATTTAGACCTAATTTAGTCCTGGTTTAGTCCTGGTTTAGTCCTGGTTTAGTCCTGGTTTAGTCCTGGTTCAGTCCTGGTTTAGTCCTGGTTCAGTCCTGGTTCAGTCCTGGTTCAGTCCTGGTTCATTCCTGGTTTAGACCTGGTTCAGTCCTGGTTCAGTCCTGGTTTAGTCCTGGTTCAGTCCTGGTTTAGTCCTGGTTCAGTCCTGGTTTAGTACTGGTTTAGTCCCGGTTCAGAGTAGAATTGTAAAGTAGAAAATGTGTTTAAGTCCACTCTGGGTTTGCAGTAAGTGTCTGTGTCCTCCTGTTGCATGCTGGGAGATAAGGCGTTTATCAGTCACTCTCTTCCTCTGGGTTCTGTTCGAAGTTTATCTGCTGGAGCTGTGTGCGGCCGTCATCACTTCAGAACCCACAGAGACGCTCCACAGAACCAGAGCTCCAGACCAGCGCTTCTCAAACTGTGACTCCTGCTGTAAAGCTGCACTGCCACACTTTTCTGCACCTTCTGCAAAGATTATTTTACTTGTTTCAACCCGTTTCTGACTTGTTTCAACACATTGCTTCTTACTTCAAGCCAAATTATCTGACAGTGCGTTAAGTTGATTTTACAAATTAAGTTTCTTATTTTAAGATGAATTATCGCTTGATCAGTCAAATATCTTGAAACCAGAGAAATAATCCGCAGCACATCAGAAATTAAATAAAAATAATATGCATTTTTTGTATTATTAGCCTTTAAACATGCTCTTGAGTACCTTTAATTTGCCATCTCTTGTTTTGGAAAAAAAAAAAAAAAAAGTTTATTATGATATAAGTAAAGTTTTTCTCAGTAGTCTGGAATGACACTTAGTGCATCAAGCCAGTAGATGGTGCTATGCACAGTTTAGCTACTTTATCTCTTTAATAGAATGTGCGACACGTCATTATCAAGCTAATGTGAGCAGTGAACAGCAGAAAAGCTCAGAACGAGTCTCTTCTCCCTCCTTGACCTAATACCGATTCAGTTCACATCTTTTTTTCCCCCCTCCCAGTATCCCCCTCTCTGCCATTTTGGATTGATTTCCTCATTTTTCCCCTTCCCCTCCATTTCCTTCTCATGTTTTTTGTTTTATTTTAACCTGCACGAACATTGATTTTCGAGTGGTTGTCAACAGCACATGGCGATGATTTAAGGATTTAAAGATTCTCAAGTAAATGATGTAGATGATCCAAAAATACGTCCCGGATCAAGGAATTCAGCAGGAAGTGTTTGTCGCTCGGAGGGAGAGGATTTTTAACAAACATTCCTCAAAACAGCGTGAATACAACTGAACGCAACTCCAGGTATATTTTTGATGACGGAACATAGTTAGAGCATCAAAAAAGTCAGAATATGTGTCCTTTAAATCTCATCCAGTCAAAACTACTCAAACCCAGAAAAAAAATGATAATTCCAAGTCATTTTAAGCTTGGCTCGATATACTTTTCTTTGCTGTGTGGCAGAAAAAAGATTTCATTGCTTTGTTGTCACTACATCTTCATGAAGAAGTGACTGGTGCAGAGGCTCACTTTAAAGGAGACCTATCATACTTTTTTTTTGGTATTTTGTTTTGAACTATGACATGTGTGTTCTTTTAATATATTTACATACCTACCTGCGAAAAGGTTCCACAGTGCACTTTAAGCTCCTGTCATTCCAGCCGTGTAGTATTTGTGGAGCAGCAGTCCTTCTCTGCGGATCCTCAAAGCTCTGAGGAATCATCTGATCCAAAAACAGCCTCTCTTTCTCTCTTCCTGTGCTGATGGATCTAGCACCTGTCCACGCTCCACTTTCACTGCGAAAACCGTGGCCTGTGAATGCACCACGCAGGGGCCGGCGCCGAAATATCTGTGTTTTTTAAAGCAACACCAAACGCACCACACACACGTTAGCACTCACTCCCAGAAAACACATTCATGATCGGACAAACCAGCTCCACAAACAAAGGAAGAGAGAGAGAGGAAGAGAAAACTGTCAATTAATCTGCCATTTTTGGTCTGTTGTCCATTGTCACCTCAGAACAAGAAGGTTTTCTCTGGGCTATACTTTCTCCCATCGACCCAAAGATCCTCCCGCTTAAGGTCCTGCCTAAGACTGAGTCGCTGAATGCAGCTCCTGACAGGTTGCCCTTGTGGCATTGAAGAAGAAGTGGCATTTAGGGGTGCTCTTCTTTACACTTCGAAAGGTTTAAAGGGAACATATTCTGCTATAGTGACTTTTTTTTAACTTTTTACTATGTTCTAACATGTTCTGTCATCAAAAATACACCTGGAATTGCATTTAACTTCATTCACGCTCGTTTGAACAATCCTGGTTTGAAAATCCCCTCCCGCTGACTGTCAACAACACTCCCTGCTGAACTCCCTCGATCGTATATGTTCTTCCAATACTTATTCATGCTTCTCTGATGAATCCTGGTTAGAAAATCCTCCTCCCTCCGACCGTCAAAAACACTCCCTGCAGAACTCCCTCGATGAATGATGTGTTTCCGATATTTGACATCACTTATCTAGGAATCTTCTGCTGTTTTAAGTCCTTAAATCATCACCAGACTCGCTCTGAGCATCACTACAAACTGCTTGGCTTACTTGCATTTTTAGCTTGTGTAAGTGCTATGCAGCCAGTAGATGGCGCCTAACTTCAGTAAAAGCCAGGACAAACAGAACCAGATACAGATGTTCAATTTGTTTTTATATTTTTGTTTGTTTGTTCTTAAACATAAGATGCCAAACTTAAGCTACTCAGGCATGTTTAAAAGCTAATAACAATATAAAAATAACTCCAAAACATATTTGAAGAATTAATATGCAAAAACAGATACAGTAAGCGCCATTTTAAAAAGTCATCGAAGGCTTGCAGTCAAGTTTTTGTATAATAAGTTTTCAAAAGCAAAATGTATTTTACTGCTATCAAAATTTGATTCCACCCCTCCTTGATAAAATCCAGTACACATTATTTTAATTAAATATATAGATGATGGTGGCAAAAATTAAAACACTTTTTGACAGTTTTTTAAGTTGGAGATATGTTTTTACCATTGAACTCTTCATTTTTCCTTTAAGTGTCTCAAAGTGAATTTATTTTTAGATTATTTCTTAAATTGCGATTTATATCGGGATTCTATATTAGTTCCAAATATCTCTACATGTAACTAGTTTAATTTACAGTGACAGAAACTAAGATGAAAACAATGTATTGACAAATGACTGAAGTTGTGTCCTACTTTAGCTGAAAAAGGACCCTCAACACAATTTATTTCAGGTGCATTTACTGCACATCAAAACTGGGACTAAAGCCCATCTGATCTATGCTGCTTTGTTCTACAACGTGTGTGTAATGGCCCAGACTAGGCCTAGACCAGGACTAGAAACCAAATCTACAACCGGTCTAAAGTGGGCTCTAATCAGGACTGAACCAGGCCCCGTGTGTCGCAGTAAAACAATCCCAGCAGCCTCTTCAAGCAGGTCCCAGCTGGACTGTGTCTGGGCCTCACGGCGAGCAGACCACCCCAGAATCACAGCTCCAAGGACGGATCCCTCTGCTCCAAATGTCCCTGGAAAACCGTCTCTTTGTTGTAGATTAATACTCCTTATGTTTGTGTTTATTTGTTGGACTCCCCTCAAACAAAACAGAAGAGTTCCTTTGCAAAAACAGATAAATGTTGAAGTACAATTAAGTCTTTGTCTGACAGTGTTTTCAAAAGCCAAATCTATTTTAGTGCAATAGAAATATGATTCAATCCCTTTTTGAGCAATGCCTTCAACTAAACTGTTATGAATAATAATTATAGAAGACTGTATCAAAAAGAAAAAAACTCTGGCAATCTGTTTCAAATGAGCTCTCATTATTAAATTTAAGAAAAGACAGAGTTAAAGGACACACATTCTGCTACAGTGACTTTTTTGAATTCTAACAATGTTCCGTCATCAAAAACATACCTGGAGTAGCATTTATTTGCATTCACGCTGTTTTGAGAAATGTTTATTAGAAAGTCACTGTAGCAGAATATGTCCTTAAACTCTGTCTTTTCTTAAATTGAATAATGAGAGCTCATTTGAAACAGATTGCCACAGTTTTTCTTTTCTTTTTGATACAGTCTTCTACAACTATTATTCATAACAGTTTAGTTGAAGGCATTGCTCAAAAAGGGATTCGGTGAGTGCTCGGTAACTTTCTCTAATCAAACGTGCGTGATGAGGCTACAGGACTGATGTGCACAGGTCCGTGATTAAACCGTCTAAAATATTCACTCTTTTACTTCATGTCCTGCTCTTTAAGCTAAGAATTTTATTATCATCCTTTTAGAGCCCTCTGCTGGTCCGTGGGGAGTCTGTTGCCGCCATCGTGTTTGCGTTAAAAGAGGATTTGGTGAGTGTTGAATGTAATGCTAACGCGCTAAGCTAGCGGGCTAGCGCTAGCGTTAGCATTGACGGGCTAACTGTTTTGTATTTGTACGCATTGTTCAACTTATTTAATTAATAATTCAGGTACCTTGTCTTATATTTTGCCTGTGTAAACCTTATTTATGCCCGTCATTGAAGGTTATTTATTGACAATGAGTGTGTTTATCCTGATCACTTGAATGTTGTACCTCACCTGTACAATTAGGCTACACCCAACAGCCAAAACATTAGTTGACACTACAGCACTTTATTAATGTTATTTATGCAATGTAGTTAGTGTTAATCATTTGCACAATATGCATTTGAATAATTTGTGATTTAACTTTTGAATTATGTACATGTGTTTATGATTAGGAGCTAAAGTTAAATAGTCATAGAATTATTTTGCTTTTCTGGTTATTCATTGGTCCTGTGTCATTAATACAGGCCAGGTGCTTCTGATCTGATGGAGAGCCAGGAGCCCCCAGCCTGGGTCCCAGGGTCTGGTAGGAGGCTGACACAACCTGTCCCCACAACACTCTTTGAACTGACTTTTACATCCACACATCCACTCTCTGATTGACATATGAACTCAAAACCCTCGTGGGTTGTCGTGTCAGTTTTCCGTGAACCGCCCGTGTCATTATTTGTTTTTTTTGGGATAAGTGGTTGCAACAATCCATTTAACTCGATACTAGTTCAAAGTGCACTTTTTCCTCTCTTACTCAAACTGGTTTCAATACTTCAGTCTGTATATATTTGGGGTATTAATATTGTTTGTTATTGTGTTTCCTTTTTGTTTCTGTGAATACTTAATACTTAATATTTCACAATATATAGTACCACCAAAAGCAAGTTTTGACTCCTGTCTCCCTAATTATTCACACCAGCTCCAGCAGTCGAACTAATATTCTGACCCTAGTCCATACCATAGCCCATTGTTAGCATAGCTTCTAACTCAAACAAGCGCTAATACATGCTACAGGTGACTTTCCACCTCCGAAAGTTACATACTGTGCCTTTTAAGAAAAGTTTTCTAATTACTGCACTCACCCATGGGGTCCCACCTGTAATTCTCATCTCTTGGACAAAAACATCTTCAGATACATGTCTATAAAAGCAGTAAAGACTAGTAATCTACAATTATTGTCAAAGTTGAAGCCTGAGTCCAAGACCAAGTCCTCAAGTCAAGTCACTGATCTGTAGATTTCTCTGGGACATTGTAACTTAAAAGGCCGTTTTCTTAAAATGCATTTTTGTCCCTCAGAGACATAAAGATCAGCCTTAAAGTAGATCCTACACCAAACTGTACAATCTGGACTCAACAAGATTTTAACGAAACGTAAAGAAGGATTTTTTGATATCTAAATCTCAAACTGATTTATTGAAGTTTTAAGTCAAAATAATTAGGCAAAATTAATTTCAGGTGTGTCCTCTAGTTTTCTTAAAAACTAAATAAGGAATCTAAAATCCCCTCTGTACAGTTTTTGTAACTAATATGTGCACAAGATTTTTTTACTCATAAAATGCCATATTTCTACATGAAAACATGAAATGATGAAAAATTGTGATACATTTTTTTCTTACATTTATGTGCGTAAACTACAGAAGTTTACAATTGATATCTTTAACTTTAAGATTTTTTCTTATTCACCTGCAGCGTCTCACCTTTAAATGATGATAACATTAGTCTTCAAACGTTTTCTGGTTTAAATCCACGGCTGAATGAAATCTGACATGTTGTTTTTGACTCGGCGAGACTTGTACGTGGACAGTTCTTAAGCCTGGGTTGACAGCTGCTCTTATGCTGCGGCGCGTTGGTTTGGCTAAGTCGCCCTCTAACCACAGTCAACACGGTCCAATCCAAAACACCTATCTGTATAATCACAGGAGAAGAGACGGCGCGTTGTAATTTGGGCCTGTGCAAATCTGCGTCCGTGTCTTTAGGTCGGAGTTTGCCCATGTGTGAAGACGTTCGCCTGTTAGCTTTGGGGCAAACGTAGCATTATTGTCGGTTACTGTTAAGTGGTTAAACAGCCATTTGAGAACGGACCGTTATTTTAGGATTAGGTCCGACCGCACTCACGCTGTCTGCTAAAGCTGCCACCGCTGTTATTTCTTGTTGCTGATGCTACTGAATGCACCATATTCTTGAGGTAAAAAGGCTAATTACTAAAAAGTACAAGACACTCATTATACTCTTTACATAAATCTTCAATAGCAACTGTGCAGTTTACAATAAAATGAATAAAAAGCCCATATTATGAAACATAAACATAAAACATCTCATAGGAAGAGTGTACTGTTATTTGAAAGTGGACATGTCATGCATTTTTGTGACTTTAATTGGCTTTTAAAGTTGCTTTTGGTCAGCTTTGGAAAATTATGCCACGTTTCTAACTTTTTGGAAAACACACTTCCGTTTCCAATGTGATATTTAAAGTGCGCATGGCAGGTTTTTATGATTTTCTTTTTTTCTTTATTTTCTTTATTCGGTGTATTAATACCTACTGTAAATATAAATCATAGTTTTACACCAATCAGGTCGCTGTTGTGGAGAAAAGTTGAAAAATCTGTTTAAAGTTACCGGAAGTAAACAAATTGACGACGTCACACAAATGTTATGCATAATTTACTCAAAAGAAACTTATTTTTTTGACCCTTTAATCATTGATTCAACAAAATAAAGGTGTTCACAGGTATTTTCTTTGTCAAATAAAAAATCTGACATTACATGAGTTTGGGCCAGGTGTACACGATGGTTGCTATGGTGATTTCCTAGTGTGATGTCATCATTTACAACCAGGAAGTAAAATTGAAAACCTAAAAAATGCTTAAACCAGGATAGAATTTATAAAGAATTTGAGATATATTTATCTTAACTGCATTTTAGTTAAATTAGTGGTCCGACCTGTCAGAGGCACTTTAAGGCTGGTTCACTTTGGAGCAGATCAGGGCGGTCTGAGAGTGGCTCCACTGTCTTAAGTGATCTGTACCGCTCCCTTTGAGTAGTCCGAAGAACAAAAGAGAGAACCCACACTAAGGTGATAACCAAACACCAACTCTAAAGAGAAAATAATTCCTTAATAAAAGTAAATGGTCACACTTATATTGCACTTTTCTACCATTCAAGGCACTCAAAAGGCTTTAAGGAACCATTCACACACCGTACACAGACACTGGGGGCGAGGCAGGTTAAGCGTCTTGCCCAAGGAACAACGGTAGTATTATTCACCTGAGGGAGCTGGAATCGCACGGTCAACCTGTGGGTCAGTGGATCTGACCGCTCAACCAAGAATGTTCATGTCAGGAGCGCAATTCAAACCACCGACCTTCAGATCAGAAACTGCGACCACTTCCAAACTCCAACTTGATCATCTGTTATTTCGTATTTCCCACGGATCTATGACATTATCTGGATAGGAAGTAGCTTAAACCTGTCGCCCCCCTGTGGTCACTCCATTGGAAATCTTGTGCAGCATTTTTGTGTGCATTTTTCTGTTAGAGCACAATGTAAACACAAACTGGTGTTCGACGGCACCAACAGATTTCAAAAAGGTTGGATTTTGATGCGATTTTTAGCTATTTTCAGATGAACTTATTAACATGAACTTTTTTTAATGGTTCAAAATCCTTCCGTTTTTTTAATCTTGAGCTTGGGCTCGCTCTGTTTGGCACTGCTCCGCTCCAGCAGCTCTCGCTCTGATTGGTCAGATCACTTCTGGACCTGGAAGATCGAGCTGAAGGCTAAACTGGTGACATGCGCCAGCGAGCACGACCCACTGGCTTCAAGAGGCGGCCATCTTGCTCCCTGTGGGCTTGGTTTCTTCAGCTTCATCTTATTCTTCATTGTATTCTTCATCTTCATCATCTTATTCATATTCATAATCTCATCATCTTCATCTTATTATTCATCTTTATCATCATCTTCTTTATCATCTTCATCGTCTTCTTCATATTCATAATCTTCATCTTTTTCCTAATAATCTTCATAATTTCTACATCATTTTCTTCATCATCACCATCTTCATCTTATGCTCCACCATATTCTTCATTTCATTAATCATATTCATCATCATCATTATACTCATCTTTATCATCTTCGTCTTCATATTCATCATTTTATTCTTCATCACATTCATCATCATATTCATCTTATTCTTCATCTTCATGTTCATCTTTTTCTTCATATGAATCATCTTATTCATCATATTCTACATCTTCATCATCTTATTCTTCATCATCTTCATAAACATCTTTTTCTTAATAATTTTCTAAATCATAATCATCTGCTTCGTTTTCATATTCAACATCTTTATCTTCATCATCATGTTCATCTAAATCTTTTTCTTCGTCATCTTCCTATTAATCGTCTTCCTCATGTTCTTCATCTTCTGCTTTATTATCATCTTCATCTTATTCTTCATCTTTATCTTTACGTAATATTTTTCTTCATATTAATCATATTCATCTTATTTATTTATCAGTTGAATCCATTTAGGTTTGTTTGATTTTTGGTCTGTGCAGTTGCTTGTATTCTCTTTTTTTATAAATGTTTGTCATCGATTTTAAAAAAGGGGAAAAAGGAAACACAATACTAAATGCTAATAAATACAGTGTATAAGCCACTTTTTTAATAATACATGTCCATATTTTGTGATATTCTGAGGCTAATCCCAGTTTCTCCAGTGAAATCACATTATGTTCTGAAATTTAGAATGGATTTGTTTGCAAAGGGTCTTAAAAAACACAAAACCATCCTGTAGTAGCTCTGTTACAAACGTTTGCTAATCCTATAAGAAAAGCAGCATATTCTAACACAAAAACACACTTATAATACGCAGCCCGTTTCCGTCTAAATCTGTTTTCAAACTCTCGATTTATGGCTCTTGGACAGTCCCGTTGCAGATTTACGATTCGATGGGCTTTCCAGTATTGTCCGTCTGTTTTGGTCGTTATCCTCATTACCGGCCGGACCCCCGTTACTGTTTGTGCGGACAGTTAAATCCAGGCGGGGGGGAAAGTCCGGAGGAGCGACCGGGACCAGGCCTTTGTTCAGAGCACGGACCGAGGCTCGTCAAGCGGACCACACAAGCAGCAGAGGAAGAGGACGGACGCAGAGCCGAGAGGGAGACGCTAACTGCAACAAAACGCCTAATGTGTCAGATGTAAAAGCAGGTCTGTGATTATGAGGTTGGAGAAAAAGGGAGTGGAAGGTCAGAAACAAAACAAAAAACTGCATTTCCCTTTTAAAGTGTCTATGACAGGTTGGACTATCTTTTAACTAAAATGCAGTTAAGATAAATGTTTCAAATTCTGCTAAAATATTTACACATTTTCCCCCAGTTTAGCCAGTTTTGTTGATTTTTAATTTGACTTCCTGGTTGTAAATGATGACGTCACACGAGGAAATTACCAAGAAACCATCCTGTTTAGTGCACCAAAACTAATGTCAGAGATTTTTTATTTGACAAAGAGAAACACATTTATTTTGTTGAATCAATGTTTAAAGGGTCAAAAAGTAGTTTCTTTTGAGTAAATTATGCATACTCTTTGTCTCTCCAGTGTGATGTCATCAACTTCCTATTATTTTCAACTGATTTTTCAACTTTTCTCCACAAACAGCTACCTGATTGGTGTAAAACTATAATTTATGTTTACAAGAGGTATTAACACACTGAATAAAGTCAAAATTAGAAAATCATAAAAACCTGACATACGCACTTTAAAGGACATAGTCTGCTACAGTGACGTTTTAGAGCTTTAATCCTTGTTCTAACCATAGACATTCATAGACGTGAAAATCTCGGCCCGTTGCTCAGACACCACCTCTTTGTTGCCGATGCTCCACGGACTTACTTAAAATCAAACGCTCCTTCACAAACAAACGAATGGAGAAGCTGATCCCTATATTACAGTTTGCACCAGTTTTAGTTCATGATATTTATGTCATTTCCCCGCTCTTCTCACCCTTAACATGTAAAAGAGGATGTTCGGTGGTCACTAAATGCTCACCAGAAGCACAAGTTCAGAAATCTCAACTTAAAGTCAGTTAGCCTTTAGCTCAGATGACAGTTTTACACGCTAATTATTATCTAAAATAAAATACCAAAAGGTTTACACACTGAACAATGACTTGCAACAAGGCTTTGAGCTCTTGTAAATGTTGGTACCAGCTTGACACTCTCTGGATTATTCAGAACTTGAGTGTTTTGTGGGCTAATGCTGACTGCTATAGGGAAAATACATGGTACTTCAAATCATAACAGACTAGCTGCATGCTCAGTGGTTGACAGCATGAGCATCGAACGCCACGTCGATGTCTATGGTTCTAACAATATTCCGTCATCAAAAACACACCTGAAGTAGCTTTCAGCTGCATTCACGCTGTTTTGAGGAATGTTTATCGGAAATTTCTCCCCCGTCCGAGCGTCAAACACACGTCTTGCTGAACTCCCTGAATTTTCTGACATATTTTCAGACTTCATACGTCACTTATTTGAGAATATTCCGCTGTTTTAAGTCCTTAAATCATTGCTAAATTCGTTCTGAACATTTCTGCCTCTAAACATAACTGCTACAGAAAATCCACACAATGACATCTTTTCAGCGCTAATTGATTGTATACAACGCTGGATGCACTCAGTGTCATTTCATTGGGACTTATAACACAGGTCATAGAAACATGAGGTGGCAAATATAACTCAACACTCAAGAGCATGTTTAAAGGCTAACGGCAATATGAATAATGCAGAATGTTTTTCCTATAAAGTATATATGACATGATTATATTTAAGATTTTCCTAAACATTTTGCCTATTTGTCGCCAGTTTTCGTAATGTTTAAAATGTTACTTCCTGGTTGAACATGAGCAGCAAATATGACATAGAGGTAATTCCACAACTGTTCCCTAGCAACCAGCCTGTAAACAAGGGCCAAAATCCATTTAAATTACACAATAGATGGGATTGGATTTCTTTCACAAATGTCATGTTTAGATAAGAACTTTTTGTGGCAGTTTGTTTTGTGCTGCATCAACATAATGAACTAACAAACCCAAAAAAGTAAAGTATGGTACAGTTTATGGTTGTGGTCCTGTCTCTAAAACGCCTCTTGAGTTTAATTCTCGACCACAGCTTTAAGTACAGCACTGTTAAAACATCTTACACTTCATTATGTTCCATCACCAACCAACATCTCCCCCTCTCTTTCTCCCCCTTTCTCTCTCACACTGCATCCTTTTCTCTCAGCCCTCTTTCCTCTCCCTCTTCCCATTCACAATCTCTGTCTCTCTGTTCCCCCCTTCTCTCTCTATCTATCCCCCCTCTCTCCCTTTTCTCTTTTCCTAAGATCTCTCTCTCCTTTTTCTCTCTCTCTATACCCCCTCGATCTCTTTGTCTCCCTTTGTCTCTCTTTCTTTGTCCCTACGCTCTTATTTCATTAGTATCTTATCTTTCTCTTCCCCCTTCTCTCTCTACCCCACCCTACTATCTCTCTCTTCCATCTTTTCTCTCTCTCTGCCTCTCTCTCTCGCTGTCTTTGTCTCTATTCTTGTCTCATCCCACTTTCCTTTATTGCTGTCTTCCCCTTCTTTTTCTTTTTGTCTCCCTCTCTCTCCAGTCTTCATAATCTCCCCCTCACACCCCTCATTCCTTCACTTTCTCGCTTTTCTTTTTTCCTAATCTCTCTCCTCTCTCTCTCTTTCTCTGTCCCTTGTGCTTATTTTGTTGTGTCGCTCTTTTCCCTCTCTACCCCCTTCTCTCTCTTTCTCTTTAATCTTCCCCTCTCTGTCATTCCCCACCTTCTCTCTACATCCTCTTGCTCATCATTTTTAATATTTTACCTATTTTTACTAGTCGTTCTCTTCCCCCTTTTCTCTCACTCTGTTTCTCTTTTTCTGTCAATTGTCATTCTCACCCTTTAAAATTCTTTCTCTCCACTCTTTCCCCACGCTCTTATTCCATTTCTATCCATCTCTTTATTTTGTCTCTCTTTCTCTCTCATTCCTCCTCTCTCTTTTCTCTTTCCCCAAACTCTCCCTCTCTCTCACACCCCTCATTCCTCCTTCGCTCTCTCTTTTCCCTTTCCCTAAGTTCTCCTTCTCTCCCTCTCTTTCTCCCTCTCCATGTTGCTGGTAAAACTTTTATGTTCTTTTTTTATACGTAGTTTCCATCTCGCTCCACTCCCTCGCGGTTCCCCAGCGGCCGGCCAAACGTCCATAAAACCCTCAAAGGCATCGTACCAGAAAAACTATTTGTTCCTTTAAATCGCTCCTTGCTTTTTAAACCAGATAAACCAGATAAACCTCAAGCAGCACTTCAGGAGCGAGGTTACCTGATGGTTCGAGCGACGAGGATGAACTCTGGCGGACGTTTTGTTTATTTATGTTGTTGTGGCGCAATTTTACGAGCCATAAAAGTACAAGAGGAAAAGCTTGATGCAAAACAAGAACATAATTCAAATGGAAGCAACTTTGATCCGACAGAAAACATGTTTTACAGTCAACGGACCAAGAGTTTAAGCTCAATTACAGGATGTAAAAACAGGACGCATCTGAAACTTTTGACTTAGAGTTTCATAAATTATGTTTAAAGCTGCACTATGTAACTTTTTTTTTTGAAAGATCCACCATATACTTGTCTCCATGGCGATGTCATTGCTTTGTTCCTCAGTTTGGGATTGAACATATGTGCATTTATTCAATTTCAGGTGTTTTAATTTCTCAAAAATGACTAAACCAGGATTAAGCCGGGTCTAAAATGGGTCAGAGCCGGGACTAAATCAGGTCCAAACCAGGACCAAGTCAGCACTAAGCCAGATCTAAACCACGACTAAACCAGGACTAAGCCAGGACTAAGCCATGTCTCTGGCCTCTGCTCTGACAAATCCAGGCTAAAAACATGTTTAGATGTGTAAATGACTGAAAGGTCTATCTGCACTCTTTTTTTAATTTATTATGTATGTCTTTGTGTTTTGTCATTTTAATGCATGTTTTCTTGTTATGTAAAGCACTTTGTATATGAATTGTGCTCTACAAATAAACTTGCCTTGACTTAAATATTTTCTGTATCTTTTGAAGATGGGTTGAGGGCCTGATCATGTCCCTTGGAAGGCAACAACAAAACTAGGACTAAACCGGACTAGACCAGGGCTAAATCAGGACTAGAACACGACCAAAACCAAGTCTGCATCAGGACCAGATTGGGCTCAAAACAGGACCAGATCATAGTGAATGTTTCTGATTATACAATACACTTTTTGGGACAAAGACATAATGACCCTTTAAAAGTTTGTAAACCAAACATTCTAAATTCTGAATGGAGGCAAAAGTGAAGTGCAACATAATGTGATTTCACTGGACAAACTGGGATTAACCCCTTATCACAAACTATGAAAAATTGAGATGATTTTGAAAAAGTAAAAGCCTCAAACACATGTGAGTGACATCAGAGCTGCTTTAAACACATTTATTATTGTATTTTACATTATGTTTTAGGAAATTGTGATCAACTCTTTGCAGAGAAGAAACTATCCAGATTTATGGATTTTACTGGAAAAATACTCACAGAAATGTTGAACCCACAATCACTTTTCATTATATCTAGAGATATATTAGATACTATTCCATAAATTAGATGATTTTGAAGCTAAAATACAATTTTAAGGCAAGAAAATTTTAATTTGTCCATTTGTTATAGAAAAGCAAACTAACTGACCTTTCTATCCTGGAATTTTTTTTCCAACACAAATACTTAAAACCAGTAGAATTTAGATCTAATGTGAGCGAATCATTGAAAAATGTACAGTCAACTTCATTTTGCCTCCAGTCGCCTCCACTCCATAATTTTGATGACATCACATTTTAAAGGGTCTATACATTGCTCCTCTCCTCCGTCTGTCCCTCTCTGTTCTTGTGTTTGACCCTTTTACACCTTGAACGCCGTCTGAAGCGTGTTTTGACTGGGAGCACTGGTCCAGAGCCCTGTCCTGGTCTGACAGTGGACAGAGCTCAGTCCAGTTCAGCGGAAAATGAAACCAAGACCACCACAGAAACTCAAGTCACTGGAAAATTCAATCATGGCAAAGTTCATCCAGAGTTATGGGAATTTCCAACACGTGCATTTTGATTTGTGTGTTTGATTAGGGACAGCGCACAAAAACATCGGCATTTGTCATTTATTTACTGCCACCGCGACCACCAATCACTCTTAACGCGTTCCTACTTAAAAATGGTAAAGTCTTGCACAAGGACACAACAGAACGCTGATGAATGGAACCTATTTAACTCTGATCCGTCATCAAGCTTGTTTTGGCAAGAAATATGTTCAAATCTGCAGGAGAATAATGTTCTTTACCTTTCTAGCCTGGCGTTACCCCCTGTGGACACTGACTCCAGTCCGGTTTGTGGTCCAGGAGTCGCATGGGTCACTTGCAGATCGCCTGTCACACCAGCTCCGGTTTACTGCGGTGTATTTTTGATTAAAGCCGCGCAGATTCACGTGAGAACACTTGTCAAATGACATGAAAACTGCACCAGACTGCTGTGGTGTCCGGCAAAAATAGACTTCTTGCGGATTCTTTCCGTAGACCCACGGCCGCAGTGCGCCGAGGTCATAACCGAGGCCGAGGTGTGTAACAGCGCAAAGTGATTTTAAGCACTTGGTCTTGACAGGACCGGGGTCAGTGTACACTAGGCATTACACTTGGGACATTAGCGCCCTTTACCTGTGACTGCTCCTGTCAAGCTCACCATCTTGGAACTAAAATGTCCGTTTGACACACTCTACATTAGCAATAATATCAATCAGATGCTTCTTTTTCCTGAGGCTGGTTTTCACTCCTGTTAGCACCAGGTTTGATTGACAGCTAGCGTGGCTAGTTGCCAGCGTCTCCTTCCGCCGAGGGGCGGAAACTGTTAACAACCTGGCTCCTGATTGGTCCGTGTGGTTGCCACAAGCACTCAGATTTCCAAATATGGAGTCTGGCTCCGCTTTAGCCGCTATAATTGCTAGCCGCGATTGGCTTCATTTGGCTGGAGCCAAACACTATCATGTCACACTCCGGTCCAGTGATTTTTATACGCTCTATGAATCCAATTTATGTGTAAATCACATTTTATAAACAATATGCTGCACATATAGAACAATCAGAACAATACAAGTAATAATGTTAATCAAATCAATAATAAAAACTGTACAAAAAAGATTGGCATCTTGCTTAAATAAAAAAGAAATTAAACAAATTGGAACTCTAATCGCAATTCTTATCAGAATAATCACTGACATATTTTTCCCAAGATTATAATCATATTCTGGGACATTTTAGGTAAAGTATAATAACACTTTCATGAAACAAACAAGCGATAAACTCATCTTAAAGTCAAATTTTCCAGTAAAAGGTTTTGAAGATGTTCAGATGTGATCATTGAAATCGGACGCTCCATTCAGTGACCTACTTTATATTGTGGCCTAGATTGTTCTGGTCCAAAACAACGACGAAACCGAGTGGTTCAGACGTGCAGTGTTATGATGTTCTCATGTGAAGTGTGTTAATATGAGAGGCATGCAGCAGAGGCACACCCAGCGACAGTCCTGATGCTCACAAACCAGCAGCAGACGCAGGACAAAGTCAAAAAACACTGCGCAAGGTTCACAAAGACACTCCCACGGGCTCAACACTGCAATGCAAACTATATTTCAGAGACACGATACAGATAAATAAGACGTTTGCATTGAGTAGTTCAGATAAAACATGAGTATTGTCCAGCTTTAGTGCGAGTTTAACCCGCTCTGCAGCTTTCAGTGCGTTTCTTCTGCTTGAGACAGACTTTCACTGTTTTGGTATGGATTTTAAAGAACACATTATGGACCCTTTAAAAAATTGTAAACAAAAACATTCTAAATTCAGAATGGAGGCAAAAGTGAAGTGCAACATAATGTGATTTCACTGGAGACACTGGGATTTAACCTCAATATCACAAAATATGAAAAATGTGATGATTTTGTCAAAGTAAAAGCCTCAGACACATGTGAGTGACATCAGAGCTGCTTTAAACACATTTATTATTGTATTTTACATTATGTTTTAGGAAATTATGATAAACTCTTTGCATTTTTGATGAAGGAACAATCCAGAATTATGGGTTTTACTGGAAAAATACTCACAGAAATGTTGAGCCCACAATCATTTTTCATTTATAGATACTGTAGCATAAAGTAGATTCTTTTGAAGCTAAAATACAATTTTAAGGTAAGACAATTGTATTTTTTTCATCGTTTGTTAAAGAAAAGCAAACTAACATTTCTACCCTGGGAATTCAAATGTGTTGCTTTTTTTTCCAACACAAACCAATAGAAATTAGATCTAATGTGAGAGAATCATTGGAAAATGTAACTTAATTTTGCCTCCAGTCGATTCCATTCCATAATTCTGATGACATCACATTTTAAAGGGTCTATTCTAGATTGACTTTAGTTTTAGACATGTTCTAACAATGTTCCCTTTTTTGTTTTGTTTTCCAAGTTGAATTTAGCTTCATTCACGCTAGTTCGATGAATCCTTCTTTTTTTTCAGTCAGTTTGCTCGCTCAATTTATTGGCTTTCATGTGGATTGTCCTATTGTCCGATCTTCTAAAGATGTTTTATTGTTTCATTGAATCCATTGGGACATTGTAACTTCAAAGGCCGTGTTCTTAAAATACATTTTTCTTCCACAGAGACATAAAGATCAACCTTAAAGTAAATCCCACACACACCAAACAGTACAATCTGGTCCTTAACAAGATTTTGACTGAACAAACAGAAGGATGTGTTTATCTAATTCCAATCTTGATTTATTAAAATTTTAAGTAAAAAAAAATGGATGAAATTTGACTTTTTTAAAGGCAATTTTAAGTCTGATCTATTAAACAAAACAAAAAAAGCAATAAATCTTTTGGTAACTAGTATGTGCACAAATGAACCAAGAAAGCTGAACCTGGGTCTGTCCATGTTTCAGATGTAAATGTCCCAAACATGCAATTTTGTCCGTTTTTACACATAAAATGCTTGATTTCTATAAGAAAACGTGACATGATGAAAAACTTTCTTACATTCATGTGAGTAAACTACAAGAGACATTAAATTTTTAAATTTAAGATTTATTCTTCACCTGTAGAGTCTCTGCAGCGGACACAGTGAAAATCAAAATGCACTGCACAAGGTTTAGACGTTGGTTTGTCTCTTATTTCAAACATTCAAAAACATAAGTATCAAGACAGAACCAATAACAATCAAAAGACAATCACTTTCTTATTCAGGAGGTGTTTTCTGCAGACACTCGGCACCAAAAGAACCAGTAACATTAAATTATTAGCATTATTAATACCATGTGAGCTGCTTTTCCAAAACGTGTGACTAAAATGAGCCCAAATTCAAATTGAAGCTGTTTCTGAACCCTGTAGAGCTCAAACTATTGTCTGGACGCTTTATGAAGGCGAGACTCTGTAGTTTTGTGTCTGATTTACTCTGATTACACCTGGAAACAAGCTCTGCTCAAAGGAATGTCAGAGTTTAAAATCCACTTTTCTTTGTTAAAGGAAAAATATTCTGCATTTTTCATATTGATATAAGCCTTTAAACATGCTCTTGAGTGCCTTAAATTTGCCATCTCATGTTTTAAAACGAACAAAAAAAAGTTTATCATGAAATAATTATATTTTTTGTCAGCCGTATGGAATGACACTTACTTTGTGCATCCTACCAGTAGATGGCGCCAAGCTGTCAGCTACTGTATATTAGCTATGGAAGTAAACGTGCTACTCGTAATTATCAAGTTCGTAGCAGCAGTTATCGTGTTTGTCGTGTAAACTTATGGTTCAATACTAAGAACCTGAAAAAATGATAGTATGCTTCCTTTAAAGGCTGATCTTTATGTCTCTGTGGGAGAAAAATACATTTGGAGAAAACAGCCGTTGAAGTTACAATGTCCCAGAGAAATCTATGATGCAAGCTGAGAAAATAATAAAACATCCTCGATCTACAAACCCAGTCTTAGTAGTAAGTTTGGTTGCCTGTTAACTTATCTTGAAACAGTTCAGTCTAATTAATGTCTAACTTTGGATTACGCTGTTAAATTGAATTACTATTTGGTCACATGATTACGTCTCATTTGGTCCTGGTTTAAGTTGAGCTTTTGACGATTTAATTGAGCTGTGGTTTACCAATTACAGCAGTGGTTAGTAACATTTGTAATCCTTGAAATTAAGGTTTATTGTAGAGTTTATCTGAAGGAGGAGCACATATAAAGACTTGGGAAAACTACAGTGAGGACAAAAACGACCAGGAATAAACCCAAGACGACCATTTAAGGAGAAACACGACAGGCAAAACTTTTTTTTTTTTCCTTTGGTCATTTTGTTCTCTCAAAGTATCGTCTTTCATGTGGAAACAGCAAACTTGTCCAATCTGCTCCTAAAGATGTTTTATTCTTCCATTGAATCCACTTCATCCAGAGGTTTCTCTGGGACTTTGTAACTTCAAAGGACGTTTTCTTAAAATGCAGTTTTCTCCCTCGAGACATAAAGATCAGCCTTAAAGTAGATCCAACACCAAACTGTACAATCTGGACTCAACAAGACTTTGACGAAACGCACAGAAGGGTTTGTTGTCATCTAATTCTAAAACTGATTTATTACAGTTTTTAAGTTGGCAAAATTTGAAGATCTAAATCCAAAATTGCCTCTATAATGTTTTTTGTAACAATGTGTACAAAATTAACCAAGAAATTCAAACCTGGTTCATTCCAGTTTTCATTATACACATAAAATGCCTTGTTTCTATGTACAAAATGTGTAATACTTTTTTTCCTTACATTTATGTGAGTAAACTACAGGAGAAATTGATATCTTTCTATTTACATTTTTTTCCTATTCACCTGCAGCGTCTCACCACAGAGACATAAAGATCAATCTTAAAGTAGATCCTACACCAAACTGTACAATCTTGGACTGAACAAGATTTTGACGAAACGCACAGAAGTATTTTTTGATTTCTAATTCTAAAACTGATTTATTAAAGTTTTAAGCTAAAAAAAATTAGGCCAATTTTCAGTCAAATCTATTTAACTCAGAAACCTAAATAATAAATCCAAAATCCCCCTTTTTTGTAACTAATATGTTACAAAATGAACCAAGAAATTTAAACCTGGTTCTGTCCATTTTTCAGATTTAAATGTCCCAAATATGTGCAATTTTGGCCATTTTTCCACATCAAATTCCTTATTTCTACATGAAAACATGACATGATGAAAAACTTGTAATACATTTTTGTCTTACATTTATGTGAGTAAACTACAGGAGAAGTTTTAAATTGATATCTTTAAATTTAAGATTTTTTCCTGTTCACCTGCAGCGTCTCGCCTAAAATTCATGTAGCTCCTCAATGACAACACTGCAACACGGTTTCTCGAGTACGGGCGCATTTATTAGCCTTCACAAATGCCGTAAACGCCGTGAAAACTACAGGACACAATAAACAGCACAATTAGACACTCCATCTTGATTTGCTAACGCTAACTAACAAGTGAAAAATACTACCTCGTGGCCGCCTGTCACTTCGGAGGTCTTTAGGTAAATATGGAGTTAACTTGTGCAATTTCAGTCTGTGTACATTAACATTATAGTCAGCACCACTTACATTCAGAAAGAAACAAAGGTTATAGGACATTTACAAAACAAATACCTTGTGCAGCTTGTTAGCTAACATTTGAAAGCTGCTTTAGACGTAGCTCTCGCTCTGACAGTCTGAGGCATGTGAGGGCGTATGTCGCGCACCTGTCGCCTGACAATCTCACAAAGTCACGTTAAATCTCGCGTTGCTAGCGGAAGTAAAACAAACGAACCGTACAATATTTCGAAATATCGTAACTTATGCAAAATAAAGACAGGGTTTGACTTTGTGATAATAATATAATATTCAACAAAAATAATCTTTCTTTTTGAACAAAAAATAAACAACTTTTATAAAGGAATCTTTTTATTCCACTTACAATTCATGTTCAAATCCACCTTAAATTGTCTCACAGCGCTGATACAAAACTTAACTTACACATATATTACACAAGTCAAAACAATCATTAGTAAGAAAAAAAATCTGTTTCAACTTTGAACAAACAAAGTTATGTTGGACAAGGTCTACAAAACAATGATTTGGTCCACGTTTTAGACCAGAATCAGATGAAAACAAACTATTATTTCAATTTAACTGATCAATCATGCGACTTTTAATGTTTTTGCTTGACATTTTTAGACTATTTCAACCGTGAAAACCCTTCAGACTGGGCTGTTTGAGCATAAAAGTTGTGTAAAATCCCTCATGTTTCTTTAAATGCTCAGATAACGCTTCATTACTCAGAGTTTAACAGTTTGATTGTTGTAAACCTCAGACTCGTAAACAAACACTTCTTCTTCACCTAAGAGCCGCTGTCCTGGTGGTATGTGCATTCTGGGAGAACAGTACACTCCCACAGCTTGTATTACACACTGGATTTAACATTTAAGGCTGTTTTTATAACGAGAGGACGAGCCACAAGTGTCAAAACGCAACAGTCTGAGTCCCAAGTCACAGAGTTTGAATCGAGACGCCTTTACAATGTTTTTACGCAATTCCAAACCAGTAAATGACAGTTAGTCTAAAAAAAGAAAAAGTATCCAAAAATAAACTTAAAGCACACAACTTCGCAAAATAAAGTCAAGAAATAAAGGAATTAGCAATGAATAGGGCCTTATCGACCAACTAAAAGGGGTATGTGGCAAAACTATGAAGTATCTGTCTGTATCTGACCCAAACTGCACCAAAAAACCACAACGGCACAGGAGTTCATGCAAAAAAATAAGAATTTATACAGAAAAGTACCAGGAAACGGTGTATTATATGTTGGATTAGATTAAATGCATGGTTCACTCCAAGATCTTTAGCTAACCCACTCCATATCTTCACTTTTTCATCGCTTATAAAAATGATTAGTCTACGAATACAAATGTAGGTCGACTAAAACGCCATCTACGCATTAATCAACTAAACGAGTAAGAATACAGCCCTATTAGAAAACAATCACAATCTCAAGCGCATAATTAAATATGGAAATTATTCTTGAGAAACAGCATCATTTTTGTTATGAATATAGGCTTTTAGACTGTTAAGTTGTGGAAATATCTCTGCACAGGCGTCTATAGTTGTTAATAGACCAGGGTTTAGCACAGTGTAAAACTAGGGTGTCTTACTTTTTCTGTAAATGAGTACATTTTGTAAAGAAATCCAAAAATCCCTCTGTACAATTTTTGTAACTAATGTAAAATGAACCAAGAAAGTTAACCTGGTTCTGTCCATTTTTCAGATTTAAATGTCCCAAATATGTGTATTTTTGGCAATTTTTACACATAAAATGCAATATTTCTACATGAAAACATGACATGACAAAAAGCTTGTAATATATATTTTTCTTACATTTATGTGAGTAAACTACAGGAGAAGTTCAAATTGATAACTTTAAATTTAAGATTTTTTCCTATTCACCTGCAGCGTCTCGCCTAAAATTCACATTCAAATCCACCTTAAATTGGCTCACAGCGCTGATACAAAACGTAACTTACACATATATTATACAACAGTCAAAACAATCATTAGTGAGAAAAAAAGTTTCAGTTTCAACTTTGAACAAAGTTATGTTGTACAAGGTCTACAAAACCAATGATTTGGTCCACGTTTTAGACCAGTATCAGATGAAAACAAACTATTATTTCAATTTAACTGATCAATTATGCAACTTTTTAATGTTCACTTTAGGAGTCTCTTGTAAAAGCAGGACAATGTGACTAAATGAGGCTGCTGCACTGTCTGTATCTGATAATAAAGTCTTATTTCACATCAAGCTGTGCAGAGTGCTGCGCTCTGATTGGCTGAGCTTGGGTGGTCCACCTCAGCTTCACTTCACCATCTGAAAAAAGCTCTTCTAAAACTGTGCTTGCACCTAAAATGAATGCATGAGGATTTGAACGACATGGCAAAGGGTTTGTAGTGACGGACCAAGGAATTTGAGGGCCCAAGGCAAAATTTTTTCCATAATTTTTTTGACTTAAATTGTTCTTGAAGATAGATATTTTTAATGTGTGGTGATGGGTTCATAAATTTGGGGATGGAAAATTCATTCAGCTACATGTTCTAAACGGGGTTTGAGGGTCGTCCACCAGAAGAATATCCCGCGCTTTAACACAAGTTCATAATTTAAACACATGATATTAATTTGTAATCCTACAGTGTCACATTTCATTCATTATTGAGCTTTAGGGGGGACAATCCCAGACTATTTTGTCTTTTTCTTGTTTAAAAGACACTGCACCACTTTACTGTGATATTGAGAAAAAAGTAACAGAGCCTTGAGTCTTGGGGGCCCCCAAGGCAATTGTGGTCTGTTGCCCAATGCCAGTTAGGCAGATTTAAATACCTCATTCCTCCTCCGTCCATGTGAAAATCAAGGACCTCAGCTTTAAACCCCCACTAGACTCAAATTAAAGCTAGTTTTTAATTTAGGATGTTTTAATTGCACTGAAACACACAAACTTGACTCGTATCCTGCTTGTTTCCATGGAAATGTTGTTCCTAATATGAAACTAAACGTATGTTTTTTCAATTTCCAGTGAATCATGCAGTTAACATGCCACCTCCAGAAAGTTATTATCCTACTTCAAATTAAACTAAAATGTCAATAGTCTGTGCTAGTTTAGCCCGCTTGCAGGTACATCTCAACCAAGTCCCATAAACTGATTTTATTAACTTTAAATTCGTCTTCAAACTCCTTCTCCTGCCCGTTTCAAACATGACCGCCGATAATTGCAGCTTAGATCCTCCGAACATCCAGCTTCAGTCTAATTTTAGTCCTCCTCCGTTCGGCATGACTCCCTCAGCTCTTTGTTTACATCTCGAGTGAAGAAACCCCAAAGCGCCAGCTGTGCGTCCCGGGCAGCGCGTGTCGTGTGCGCGCCGTAAGGGGGCCGAGTCCTGCGGAAACCCGACCCTCTCGGACCTTTTAAAGCAATATGGGACGAGTCTGCTGAATGGGCCGGCGCGAGTGGACGTCCCGGCGCAGTCTGCGGGGCAAAAGAGACGGACTCGACCGAGGAGGACGCCGCCAAGACCCGGGGGACGCGAGCGACTTCGGATGGACGCTTCGAATGAATGAGACGAGCGCGTAAAAGTAAAAGCAGGTTGGAAGAAGAGGTCGGCGCGGAAGTTATGAGACGTGTTACATCGAGAGACCGGTGAGGGTGAACGGGAACGCGGACAGAAAGACAGAGAGAGAAGAGGAGGACGGACAGACAACAAAGTCACAAGGTAAATGAACCGCGAAGAACCGGGCTGCATCGCCAAGTGTGAGTTTTTCTGACTTTACGCACGTTTACGCGGCCAATTTTCCAAACGCTGCTGCTTTTGAAACGTCTCCAGCTTACTTTTTTGCTGACTAGGGTGTTATTAAAGGGCTACTCTTCGCTTGGGACCAGCACACCTGTTCCTCGTAGTCCTTTTTCGGGCTAAACTCTCGGCCAAAGCCCCTTGAGTCCGTATCGTAACAGTTCAGCGCGTAGATTTAATACTTTGGCGACGCCGTTTTAAACATCTGTCCAATTAAAGTGAGGTGTTGTGGAGTTTATGTCCGCCTGCTGGTTAAGAGTTCACGCCGAGGACTGTAAAGATTTTAAAACGCGCTGTATTTCAACGTGAGGCTGCGGGGAAATTGTTACAGGGTTCATAAATCTGCGTGACCCAAGGCGGCAGTAACAAACCATAAGAGGATGCGAAGTGCTGCACGTGGAGAACCAAAGTTATGATTGTAAACAGTAACTTATCTGCTTTGCCGTGCTTTCGTCTCGAGTTTAAGCTGTTTTTGACTCGGTTTAGTGTCGAAATGTGATTTAAATCTGCTTTGGTTTGTGTGGAGTGGAATATTTTGCTTTGTTTTATTGTTTAAAGTGGGAATGACAGGTTTTATGATTGTCTAATTTTGACTTTATTCAGTTTATTAATACCGCTTGTAAATATGAATTATAGTTTTACACCAATCAGGTCGCTGTTTGTGGCTAAAAGTTAAATTACAGGAAGTAAACAAATTGATGACATCACACTGGGGAGTTAAAGTTTATACATAATTTACACAAAATAAACTACTTTTTTGACCCTTTAAACACTGATTCAACAAAATAAAGGTTTATTTTTCTTTATCCAATAAACATATCTGTGACATTAGAGTTCTCGTACAGTGTACAGGATGGTTCTTGGTAATTTCCTAGTGTGATGTTGCCATTTACAACCAGGAAATGAAATTAAATACCTAAAAAATGGCTAAACTGTGGTATAATTTGCAAATATTTGATCAGAATTTGAAATATATTTATCTTAACTACATTTAGTAAAAAGCACTTTAGGTTCTTTTAGTTCGTCCACTATTATATAAGGTTTTCATAGATTTCAGTTTTCTGTCACATCCAACGTTTTGAGGACTTTTCTCATTCAAAAGTTGCTTGTGTCAACCGTCCTAAATTATTCTGCAACTGCAATTCTAAAATGTTGAAACTAATTGGGTTGTTGAGACATATTGTGTTTTTTTCCAAGCTCGTAGGATTGAACTTCAACATAGTAGATCAAGTAGATCGTCACTTTACTTTTCATTCATCGTAAACTGTAATGTTGATCTAAAAATGCTTAGTATTTGAAACAGATTCATAAACATCCTGTTTTAAACTACAGATATGATAAGCCCCGCCTCTTCATAATGACATTTTACCGTAACAAGCAACAGATTGTCTTTTACATGTTTTTATTTTTGAAAAGTGTAAGTGTAAAAATGACATTTTAGAACACAACATGTATCACTTGGACTCGATCTGGGCGGGGATAGGGGGTTGGTGAAAACTGGAATTTTCTGAGCGCTCGATTGTCAGTTGCAGGAATACAGCATTACAAACAGGCAAGAATCAATCAAAATACAACGTTGAGTAAACGAATAATGACGAAACATTGTTGTAACAGGGATAAAACCTCCTAAAAGTAGATTTTCCATCATACGTCTCCTTTAAAGGTGCTTTGCGTAACTTTTCTGGTCACAGGCAGCAGTCATGGAGATTGGTTATTGCTTTGCGTTTTATTGCGTTCCACATTAAGCATATCTATAAACTTGCAAGCATTATCAATAGACATGATTTGATTGTTTGTAAATGTCTTGGAAAACATGTGTTCTCCTGTGAGTGGAGTCACCTCTCCACAGATCTGACCTGTAACTTGGCCTGGTGGTGTCTTGTAGATGGGTTTAGTCCTCACTGTTTGTTCAGCTCGAAGGTTGATGTTTTAAATTTTAGTTTTTCTACGTTCACCAAACTTCAGCCGGACGATTTGGGAAAAATATTCGATTCTGTCCAGTTTTGATTAAGAAAAAAAGTAAATACAGTCTAATTCAAAATGAGATTACAGTTGCGATATATGTTTGAAAGTAGGTTTTATCGTTACACTTGTAGTGCACTTTACAGGTTTGTCAGTCTCTCAAAACTCCACTTTTGTCTCTGTTCATTCACTCCACACTCTGATGGTAAGACATTTATGTAGCCACAACTGCCCTGGGGCAAACTGACAGAAGTGAGGCTGCCAATCTGCGCCATCAGGATGTGGGATAAGTGTCTTGCCTGAGGACACGACGACTGTGGACGGTGCTCAGTGTAAAACACTCCCGGAGAGTTAACATTTGAGAGAAGACTGAATGGTGAACTGATTAACTTTTGCATTTTACATTTCAGAACACGTTTGTAGAGATCTAAACTAGATATTATAATTGTGCCAACTCAAATTGAGATTTCTTGATTGTGACATATTCTGCAGCCCTAACAGCAACTTACAAACACTGTAGTTTCGACTTTTTCGAAACATTTCATTCACATGTGTTTGTTCACTCTGTGCCATTAACCAGATTTGAACCAAGCTTGAGATTCAGTCATTTCTAATGGTTTGTGTCTCCAAAGACAATCCTCTGTCAGTGAAGCCTGTGGTTTGGAACAGAGTTTGGACTTGAATTACAATGATTAATCCTCAAGAAATGAATACTGAAAGACATTTTATTTGTTTTTAATGAGACACTGTAAAATCAAATTAGAAATTGAGAATTGAGACGAGGATTTTTGTCAATTTCACACTGAAATGTATCTTGATTTTATTGTGTATAGCTATTCATTGGTTTTTGTGCTTGGTAGTTTAGTCATACCCGTGTTTTCTTTGGTCTGAGCCCAGCTGCCCTGGGGCTTCCTGACAGACATGAGCAATTCTATTCCTAAGAACAACAAAAACACCACTAAAATTGGCAAAAAAAGTGACTGATATTGACAAGAAAAAGTGATTAAAAGTAACTAAAAGGAAGCTAAAAGCAACAAAAAAGTGACTGAAAGCAACAAAAATGCAGCTAAAAGTGACATAAAAGTGACTCAACGCGACAAATGTGTCTAAATGCAACAAAAGTGTGACTAAGAACAAAAACGCAGCTAAAATTGGTAAAAAAAAGTGACTGAAATTGACAAAAAGTGAATAAAAGCAACTAAAAGAAGCTAAAAGCGACAAAAAGCAACAAAGAATGGTCTAAAAGCAACAAAAACGCAGCTAAAAGTGACAAAAAAAGTGACTCAACGCGGCAAACATGTCTAAAAAGAACAAAAAAAAAACGCAGCTAAATTTGGCTGAAAAGTGACTGAAATTGACAAAGTAACTAAAAGGAACAAAGGCGCAGCTAAAAGCGAAAAAAAAAAAAGTGCCTCAAAACGAGAAAACAGTGACTTAAAACAACAAAAACGCAACTAAAATCGACAAAGTGACTAAAAGCGTGGTCTGAGCCTCTGCCACCTCAGCTGCCCCGGGGCATCCTGACAAACATGAGCATTTCTATGGCTCTATTGTATCTCTGCCTCATTTTAACCACACTTGACACGCTCCGTCTCGACCCTCCTCTGGCTCCCCTCGCTCTGCCACCTCGGGCCGGCGGCTGGTGGATAGTCTTTCCTGAAACCTGAGTGGTGGTTTCCCCAGGGTTTTCCTCCTGCGCCGCTCCGAGTGCAGGGCTCAAAGTGCACGAGGCCAGTGTTTACACCTCCGCTCAGGAATGCGGGGCTTCATAAAGACGCCGGTCAGTTTGTCCCGGGCTGTGGTTAACCTGACGCACACACAGCTCTGAAGATGGAGAGATTAGAGCCGAGGTGAGGAGGTGGGAGAGTGCGCGAGGAGGAGGGGAGATTGCGAAGGCTGCAGGTTTTGAAGTGCAATCATTTCCTCCACAAACAACAAAATGTGCTGCTTTATTCTGTGTAAAATTTGCCAACTCTGTAGTGTGGATTTGTTTAAGCGACAAAAATGTGACTAAAAGCAACAACACGACTATAAGTAGCAATAAAGTGACTCAAAACTACAAAAATTGACTTAAAGCGACAGTAAAGTGACTAAAAGCGGCCAAAAAAGTTGCTCAAATTGACAAAAACACAATAGTGACAAAGCGACAAGTCGCTAAGAACAAAAAAGCAACTAAACAAAACATGACTAAAATTGACAAAAAAAAGAAATACAAATGTATAAAAAATGTATAAAAATGTAAAAAAAAAAGACTAAAGCATCAAAACTTTGACTAACAACTAAAATGTAGCTAAAATTGGCAAGAAAGTGACTCAAAGCGACAAAAAAGTGACTCAAAATGACAAAAAAGTGACTTAACTCAAAAACGCTGCTACAATCGATAAAAAAATATCTGAAAGCAAAAAAAAGTGACTAAATGCAACAAAAACGCAGCTAAAAGCGACAAAAAACTGACTAACGCCAACAAAAACTACGAGTAAGAGCAATAAAATGCAACTAAAAGCAGCGAAAAGTGCGTCTGCAAGTGACAAAAGCACAAATAGAAGTGAAAAAACGCTTACGTCCCACCTCTTTTTACTCTGCAAACCAGTCTTCTTCAGCCAAAGGGATTGTCAGTACAAACAAGCTGTGTCTTACCAAAAAAACTAAAAACATTCAAATCCATGTCTCTTCCGCTCATATATCAAACCAAAATACATCTGTTTTAAACATTTTCCTCCCTAATCCACAGGAAAAACATTGTTGCAAAAAAACTGTTGCACTGGGACCAAAACCCTTCGCCCGTAAGACTTTGGACTTGACAGAGAGCGCAGCATTAAAATGAATGAGTCCACAGAGTTTAACATACTCTAAGTCCATAATAAAATGTGTTTTTTTGCTCTTATAATGACAACTTTTTAACAAATATGAGAGAAAAGGCACAGTGAATAGTTAATAAAGAAGATTTTCAACACAAGTAAAGGCTGAATTATGACTTGAAATCAGAAAAGCTGCAAGTATTCAGAGAAATTTAAAGTTTTTGTCTAAACCTGTAGTTTAAACCTCTAAACATGTTCTGAAATGCATTTGATTCTTGTTTTTCTGTTTACATTTCAGTCCGCTCCTGGAAATGTTTAAAATGTCGTTCTGTGAATTGAATTTTACACCAATTTACTCCTCAATATTCATCAGAAAGTTGCAGTTAAACACATTTCCAGCTCTACCTTTAACATGACCTAGATTTGGTCTCTGTTTGGATTAGATGGGAGTCACATTTCACAGCTTTGAGCAAAATCATGGAAATTGTGACGTGAAATAGTCAGTGACAGAGTATCAGGGCCACAGCTGCTGAGAAGGAGACCGGTTTAAGTTTAAAATGGATACGAGAGGTTTACGTTTTTCTTCGAATTACTTTATTTAATGAGATACTTCCTGTGGTCATACTGTATTTATCATATAGATGTAGATTTTGAAGTGCAATCATTTCCTTCACAAACATGTGCTTTAGATTTGTTAAAACATTCTTAAACAACAAAAACGTGACTAAAAGGAACAAAAACGTGACTTTAAGCTGCAAAAACAGACTCAAAACGCCAAAAAATGTACTCAGTGACACAAAAAATGGCTCAAAGTGACAAAACAACGCAACAAATAGTGATAAGAGTGACTGAAAGCAACAAATACTCATACATAAATTGACGAAGAGTCTTAAATAGACAAAAATAGTGACTGAAAGTGACAAAAATGTGACTAACACCTAAAATGCAGTTAAAAATACTAAAATTGACTCAAAAAAGTGACTCAACAAAAGCGACTTAAAACAACAAAAATGCAGCTTAAAGTAACAAAGTGACTCAAAGAAACAAACACATGACAAAGCGGCAAAAATGTGACTTCAAACAAAAATGCAGCTACATTCATCAAAAAAGCAAAGCAAGAAAAATCTAAAATCGACAAAAAAACTAAGATCGATAAAACAGTGACTCAAAGTGACAAAAGTTGCCTCAAAGTAACAGTAAAGTGACTAAAAGTGGCAAAAGTGGCAAAAACGCAAAAAAAGTGACTAAAATCGACAAAAAAAGTGACTCAAAGTACAGTGATCCCTCGCTATATCGCGTTTCATCTTTCACGGCTTCGCTGCTTCACGGATTTTTTTTACAGTGCGGATATTTTTTACAGTGCATCCACCGAACTTCAGCGCACGCACAAGAACGGGACCCTTTGACGAGTCGTTCATTGCAGTTCTCAAATATAATCGAAGATGGCATATCCGTTTATAAAAATCTTCTTGCTCAGAAAAAGAAAGAGCGGCAACAACTAAAGAAAGAGTCCTGTGCCTTCAGTAGAAACAGACGCTACAGGGGGCGGAGTCAGGACGAAGAGGCACAGACTGTGAAATACACCAGTGACAATGTTTACAACCTTGTATTACTATATTAAAATTATTGTTTTAAACACATTTTGGGCTTTAAAACAGGTTTTGATTTTTGGTTTCATTCCATAGTTCAGTATTGCATTGTAAAATAATAAAAAATAAAGCTGTGACTACTTCACGGATTTCACTTTTCGCGTGTTATTTTTGGAACGCAACTCCCGCGATAAACGAGGGATCACTGTAACAGAAAAGTGTCTAAAGTGGCAAAAACGCAAAAAATAGGGAGTAAAATCGACAAAAAGTATCTAAAAGTGACAAAAACGCCCCCCTCTCCCTCTTCCACTGTTACTTTTTCTTTGTTTCTCCCCCTCTCTCTCATTTTCTTTCTTTCTCTCTGCCCCCCTCCCTTTCTCTCCCTCTGTCTTTCTCTCTCCTTCTTCCTCTCTTTCTCTCTCCTTCTCTTTCTCTCCCCTCTTTCTCGCTCCCTCTCTTTCTCTCTCTCTCCTTCTCTCTCACCCTTTCTCCCTCTCTTTCGCTCTCTCTCCTTCTCTTGCTCTCTCTCTCTTTTACTCTGTCACTCTCCTCTCTCCCTCTTTCGCTCTTTCTCCCTCTTTCTTGCTCTCTCCCTCCCCCTCCCTCTCTCCCTCACCTCGAGCAGCTGCTCTTCTGTCTGCTCACTCAGTTTAAGTGAAGACGTGTCCACAGCCTCCTGCTTCCAATCTGAGTGAGAGAACGAGCGAGAGAAAAGGAGAACGACGAGACGATGGAAGGACAGAGAGGAGAAGACGAGAGGAAAAGAGAGAAAGAAGAGAGAGAGTGAAACATCTGGTCCCAACATGTGTGTGTGATGGCAGAGGAAAAGAAGCGATGATGATGGTGTTAGTCTTGATAGAGCAGGTCTGACTCCACACCAGGCTCGTGCCAGTGCCCCTGTGCTGGAGTCACCCAAAATAAAAACGGTTTCAGGCTTTAAATGGAGATGAAATGTACTTTTATTTGACTGAAAACATGTAATTAGTTGTAATTTTAGTATCTTTTTGGAGTATCTTGGACCATAAACACAATTAAAACAACAAATATAATGTAATAATTAACTGTATCCGACCAGTAAACCCATTTATTCGCCCAAAACTCAAGTTAAGGGGTACTCCGAGTGTGAGACAAAGCTTAGGGGGTATTCGAGACCAAAAAAAGTTGGGAACCATTGCCTTAAGACACAACTGGCACATCATGAGACGACTAAAAGTGATTAAACGTGGTGCTGGCTCTTAATTGTACATCACTTCTGCTTCCAACTCCATTCAAAAGACCAAACACTCAGGAGTTTGCACCAAATAACATCTATTTATGCGGAAAAGTGCTCTTAAACTGTGCATTTGTTTGTAAAAAAGCAGAGACATCTTTACAATGAAGAGTTAACTCGCTAAAACGGACAAGTGCCTTTTGAAAAAAAATTGGCAAAGGCTTGAAGTTTACTCTGGCAATGTTTTCAAAAGCAGAATCTATTTTAGTGCAATAAAAACCTCTCTTTTCTTGACCATATCCACACAATTATGCAATATATGAATAAGATTCTGTAATAAAGAGCAAACAAATGGGACACATTTTCAAAACTGTTATTAGTAATCATGTATTTCAGTAATAAAAAGCAAAAATGTTACCTAATGTCTAACTGCTGCAACTAACGCTTATTTTAAATCTAGCAATTAGTTGTTTAGAACGTTTAGAATATGAGATTTTACTCAATTTTACCCAGATAAAGCTGAAGTGAAGCTGTTTAAGGACGTCCTGGTGGAGAATATTTACAGACAAAAGGTTGTTTCAGTTTACACATTCCCCGTGTCATGTCTGTGTCATCCCTACCTTTTCTGAGTCATAAAACCTCTTCACTCACCTCGAAGCATGTTTTGGAGTCTGCGTGCAGACCAGATGAGGCCACAGCGCTTTCTCTGCATCTGTTTATAGTGTTTTAGAGAGTTTTATTCTACGAGAAGCAGGAAGTACGCTGTTAGCATGCTAATGTTTGTAAGCTTCACCCAAGATGTGAAAAATGCTTATAAAATCATGGCGGTGAATATTTGGATGCTGCATTTTTGGTCCTTTGCACAGCTTTACAACTTTTTTTTGGACGGCAAAGTGAAACTGTGGAGGACCACCCGAGCACAGCCAATCAGAGCGCAGCTTTTAGCTCTTACTTCGAGACAAAATACTTTATTATTATACAGACAGCACACAGAGGTCTTAATTTTGTCACGAAGTGCTGCTTTTACAAGATACTCATTGATGAAAAACTCTAAATTTACTAATTTACACCCAAAAACGTCAGGTAGTCCAGCTTTAAAGACCCACTTTGATTCTCTGGCTTGAGTTGTATTGTCTGCTGTGTTTTTTTTAATTTATTTTACTTATTTATGTCTACTCTAAGATTTTATGCTTTTGCTTCTGTTTGATTTAACTTAATCAAATCGAGCAGTTGCTGTATATTTTGTTTGTTGTTTGATGTTTTATGTTTCTGCAGCACTTTGGAAACGGTTCTGTTTATAAAATGCGGCATATAAATAAAGTATATTTGTATTTTAGTCGATTAACCAAAGCACAGAGCCCTGAAAGCATCTGAACTCCAGTATTAGAAGCGATCTCTGACACCATAAACTGCCTTTGAAAGTTTATTACATTATTGGACAGTAGCATTCACGTGTAATCGTCTGGTCCGCCGCAAACCGTATCGAATCTCCTCTTGTCTGAAAAACACGGGTGTAGAACTGTCAAACGTGTCAGTGCTGACCGCATTCTGCAACTTCAGACTCTCTCCCGATCCTTTTGGCGGCGTTTCCATCGACTGTTTGCTCTGGCCGCTGCCTCTTCTCCGCTGGATGGAAGCGGAGAAGCTCAGAGGGCCTTCCCGTCTGTGTCAACCCAGAAACAGCTCTCTATTTTGGGCTTGAGCTCGGCCGTGCCTCCTTCTGTCCGCTCTGGGTGGCCTGGAGCTTCCAAACAAGGATCTGTTCAGTTTGTTAGTGTTGTCTTGGGCTTTGACAGATACTAGGGAGAAGGGAGAGAGTTACTGCTTTGTCCTGGATGTGTGGCATTATATGGATCTTTCTTTTCTTAAACTTATCATTTGTTAAATTCCTTCTATTACTGACCTTTCCACAAATCTGAACTGCTGTGTCACCCAAACATAATTTTCATTGTTTTCTTAATAAATCTAACAGGAATTATTATTTTTCTTCCTGCGGCCAATCTTAACAATTCACAAATAGAAAGTTTGTAATTCCATAAGTTTGTGAGGTGTGGCTAAAGCTAGAGTTTAAGAAACTATTTCCAGTTTGTCGTCAGCTTTTCTGCCTTTATTTCACTTCTGTGCGCTTTTACACAGAGGCTGGTTTTTGCTCGTGTTAGCAACAGGTTTGATTGACAGCTAGCGCCGTACCTTGCCGCCGTCTCCTCCCACCGAGAGGTGGAAACTATTAACAATCTCGCTCCTGATTAGTCCGTGTGGTTGCCATGATACGCACTCGGATGTCCAAATATGGAGTCTGGCTTCACTTTAGCCGCTATAACTGCTAGCCGCCATTGGCTTCATTTGGCTGGAGCCAAACGCTATGGGTGACGTCAAACTCCGGACGTCCAGTGACTTTTATATGGTCTATGGTTAGTTGCTGTAAATTGTCACTGTATTTTCAATTGTTCGTTGCTTTTTGATGACATCACAGAGGGATTCCATTTCAGAACTCAGCATGACCTGTAATTTTAAACTTTTATTTTTCCAATTTCTTCACAAATGGGAACGTCACGGATATAAAACTATAATAAATAATTGCGACAGGTGTTATCCCATCAGACTTCATTTAAAAACCTAAACATAACAGAAGAACTTTAAACGGGCTGATCTGCTCCAAAACCAGTGGAAACACGGCGCACCTTTAACTCTGGATTAAAATATGTTGCGTGATTTATTTAATAGTGACACGAAGCGATTGGTTGGTTGAATGTTCCGCTGTGCAGCTTTAAGTCCACATTAGCAGCAGACAGAGAGGCAGACAGCATTCAGCAGCAGACGGCCACAGTCCAAAGTGCCTGTGCGCCCTACAATCATGCGCTCGCTTAAATACAGGCTTCACCGGCAGATTACAAAGTCCGGACGGAGCAGGGCAGACCAGAGACCAGACCTGGGACCAGACCCGGGACCGCCGGACACTCACGGACAGTCCTGCTCCAGGGCACAATGGAAATACAGTTTTGGTTCCAACGCAGTTTTTAGTAATGACTCACTAACATGTTTTACCACAAAACCAGCAGACTTTGAAAACATGTCTGCAGGTAACACAGCACCAGACGAGAAAAGGCTATTTTAACTCAGAGCTGGAATCGTTTAATTGTGGAGCTTCTATTGGTTTGTTTGTTAAAGCTAATTCTGGAGGTTTGGTTTCTGTTACTGGCATTGCATGTGGACTGATGTTGTATTCAGTGTTCATTTGACAAGAAATTTCAGTTTAGTTTTAGTCTTTTGTCTAAAATGATTATTAATTTTAGTCAAGATTTAGTCCGTTTTTTTTTCAGTTTAAGTCTTGTTTTAGTCGATGAAAATGTCATGCTAACGGACCCTTTAAAATGTGATGTCATCAAAATCCCGGAGTGGAGGAGACTGGAGGCAAAATGAAGTTGACTGTAAATTTTTCAGTGATTATCTCACATTAGATCTAAATTCTACTGGTTTTAAGTGTTTGTGTTGGAAAAAAGCAACACATTTGAATTTCCAGGGGAATTTCCAGGGAAGAAAGGTCAGTTTGTTTGCTTTTCTATAACAAATGATGGATAAAATAAAATTTTCTAGCATAATTTCCTAAAACATGATGTAAAATACAATAATAAATGTGTTTAAAGCAGCTCTGATGTCACGCACATGTGTCTGAGGCTTTTACTTTGACAAAATCATCTACATTTTTCATATTTTGTGATATTCTGAGGTTAATCCCAGTTTCTCCTGTGAAATCATAATATGTTCCACTTCACTTTTGCCTCAATTCCGAATTTAGAATGTTTTTTTTTTTTTAAACAAACTTCTAGTTTTAGTCGACCGGAATATATATTTTTCTATTTTAATACAATAAAATGTATTGCGATGCATCATGGGACGTGTTGTTTGGACGTAGAGGTTGTTTTTTTTTGTAGTTTTTTTTTTTACAGTTTGTTGCTTTGGGATTGTTTCATTGTTTACGTTTATTTTTTATTCTTCGTCTTCTTCCGGGTCCGGGTCGCGGGGGCAGTTCGTTTTTATTGTTCGCAGAAAATATCAGTACTTTTACTTACTTACTTTTACTTAACTTTTAGTCATTATGATCACTTTTTGTTTAGTTTTTATTCAGATTCAAAATATGACATTGACAAAAACTATGAGGGAAATGTGTCGACAAAATGAACACTGGTTGTATCTTTGAGCAAGACACTTATTATTGCCATCTTGGTATGATAATTCCAATTTAATCCAATCTAACTTCATTTGTAGAGCACCTTTTAAAGAGAGAAGTCGACCAAAGAGCTTATCACACAAATGAGCATAAGACGATGTAAAACAACAACTCAATAATCACACATTTAAAAACTAAAGTCAACATTAATTACACTGTTAAAAAAACAAGGTGCGTTTTAAAGAAGAAATTAGAAAGTTGCATATTGATTGAGGTGCATGTTGATTTAAAAAAAAAAGGAAAAAAAAGTGAACAAAATTTCAGTTGGCGATTTTAAAAAATGGCTATCGCTCATTGTACTACTGACTACTTCCTGTCCAATTCTTTCCCTTTTCAGAGTCAAACTAAAATGTATAAATCATTAAACATCAGTGAACAGTGAGCATGTTAAAGACGTGTAAATGAGATGGACACTTCCTCGACGATAAATGGGGCTGTTTGTGGGTCAGTGCTAACGCTAATGCTAATTTTGAAGCATCATAAAGATAAAAATAAAACGAATAAAAACAAAAATGGCAGTAATAAAAACAATCAGGTAATCTTAACTTAACATTTAATTGGTTGTTTCTTTATTTTACATTTTAATGAAAGTTAGCAGTGAGAAACGGTTAGCTTAGCCAACTGCTGCTATGCATAAAGACCATTCATTGTAGGAAACGGTGAACTAGAATTATCAACCGTATCAAAAATAATACTTATATCAAAAGTAAAATAAACAGGACAAATTGAACCTTTCTTGAACAGGAATAGAATGTTTTACCAAAAGTAATCCAGTAATTTTTTGCATTAAACCAATTCTTTAGTATTGATATTAGTGAGATTTTTTACAATTGTGACCACACTACATAAACAATTACGGTATATGTGATGTGTTATTTTTATCAGTTAAAATTTGCACGTTTAAGATATGCCAGCATTTCTTAAAACATTACTCGAATATAAGCATTTTCAATTGTAAAGCATTATCACTATTTCAGAAAAGTCACCATAAAAAGTCCAAAACTAAACCATGATCCAAAAATAAAGTTGTTATCCCTGTGGAGTTAGCCTGTTAGCTCGTCCTGGTCACAGCTGGATGCTAACAACCCATTTGCTGCTAACACCGCGATGCTAATTCCCTTTACACTTCCTTCAGCGTGTACTTAAAAGTTACTGTTGGTCTGTCGTCGTTAAACCAGGAGCCAAGACGGATGACCAAATGTTTTTTTTAGTCGGCAGAGTTGGCAGAGGTTTGGAGGTTTAGGGTTTGGAGGTTTGGAGGTTGTAGACAGATAAAAATGGCCTCGGACGGAGCAGGATGAGCTCATGGGTAAATGGAGATGTGGGAGTATAAAGTGAAGCTGGCTTTTGTTACAGTAAAGACGTAAACACAAGCTAAAAACACTCTCCGTGCAGTCATCGGGCTATTTTATTGTGGTGATATTGGACACCTTTATAAAGCCGGATAAAAGGTTATTCTGGGACTGAAAATCGCAGTGTCAGCACAAATAAATGATAACAACTCATGATGTTTAAAGAATCTATGAAAGTATTTGGTTATTTAATAATGTACGCATGAATAAAGTCCAGAAAGTAATTCAATGTGCTTTACAGAACAAGTCGATGTAATCCCTCATTCGTCCAGGTGTGGTCCATCGTAGAAAGGATTTCAGGGGTTGTCATCCGGACGTTGTTTGAAGATCGATTCAAGATTCAAACAACGTCCGGATGACAACCCTTGAAATCCTTTCTACGATTTACAGAAGAAGAATAAACGTATTAAAATCTCAACAAAATGGGGAAAAAAGTATATATTTTTTTAAATACTGAAGGGGTTAGGGCCTGATCGAGTATTAAGCAATTATGGAAATACTTCTTAAAGAAATTGGTGCAGTAAGTCATTTTTCTGATGGAGGTGGCCTCAAGCCTAGGTGGCAGAGCAGCTAGAGTTCTTGCCTCTCAATAAGCAGGTCAAATCCCGGATGATCTCTGGATGGAGTCTGCATGTTCTCCCTGTGTTACTGTGAGTTCTCTCTGGGTCCAGCTTACCCCACTGTCCAAAGACATGCATGTTTTCAGGCTAACTGGCAAATCTAAAGTGCCCCAAGTGAATGAATGTGAGAGTGAATGGTTGTCTGTCCATGTCTGTCTCTGTGTTCGCCCTGCCCCCGTCTATGGCCCAAAGTCGCTGGGATAGGCTCCAAGTGGTGAATGAATGAAAGTTGAAGACCGGTAATGTCCTCTTGAACCAAGGGCAACAAAATGTAAATGAAGCGGATCGCTGAATAGACCTGTGGACTGGGCTATCGCTCCGATGTGTTCCGGTCTTTTTACATGTGCTACAACTAAAACAAACATGTACAATAGATGGCTAGGACTCCCATGAAAAAAAAAAACTCTGAATCTTAGCTATTACTATTAAGAATAAATAAATTTCAACAAAAAAACGTTTTTTCATTAAATTCAGCTATACTTGAATAAAGGTAAGAGAGTAGGACTGTTGACTAAGGAAATAAGGAAGGAAAGACTGCATAACATTCAACACGACCGAACTGCTGCTCCTCGTACCAGCAACGTCATTTCTGGTCCAGTTTGTAGTCCAGATGATGCGTTGCGTTTGGGTTCAAAATCTCATGTCAGTCTTTTCAGACGCCTCCAGGACCTTCCCAAAAATTAGTATAAATGATGTCCATAGATTCCCTCTCTCGTGCCCTCTTGTGAAAACGAGAAAAGGGATTTAAATTGCACATTTCCAGCTACATCCACAACTATGAGGGTAAGTAGGCTATGCTAATGAGCAGAGCTAGCGTTACTGATGCGATAACATACCACACTGTTAAGCAGCATAGCTATCTGGCCTTCACTAATAACCCGTTTTCACAAACACAACATTTAATTTTTTCTTGTAACTTCTCGCTGGTAAAGTAAAATATCCTGGTGAGAAGAGCAGCGGAGTGCTAGACTGGAAATTACTTTAAGCGGCTGTCGAACGTTATGCACACAGTCAATTGTTGGTCGACTAAAGACAGATTAGTCGACTAAAAGGGTGTGTGGCAAAAGTCATCAAAACTATGACCCAAACTGCACTCAAAAAATATAACTGCACAAGAGCTCATGCAAAAACAACTAGAAAAATACTTTTAGTAAGTGAGATATTCTTCAAATCTGCAGCTAACTCACTCCATACCTCCTCCTTTCTGCTCTATATACATAAACATAAAAAACCACAAAGAATTTCAAGTACTACTATATCTAATAATCTACTCATCTTTTACCAATAACCAACATAAAGCTCTGTGACACCAAATGACTAAGAATAGTTTTTGAACAGAAGCTGAATCTCTAATTAAAGGCTTCCCCGTCACAGCCTCACATTGTGCCGCTCGCATTGTCCCCGTGTCTTTCATCTATTATTGGATCCATCAGCGCCGACCTCACCGTTGTGTGTGTTCACTGAACCGGTCAAACCCAGCACTCGTAACCCCTCTTCAGGTAAAAATAACTCCCGCGCCCCACTTTCCCACAGTCCCCAAACGCACCATTCATCCTTTCTTTAACACATTCCTTCAGCCTGAGCTCAAATCTGGTGGTTCTCACATTGTGGTGCGCGAAACACTGGTGGATGATTTGAGTCTTTCTTGTGTTTTTAAAGTGACCATGACAGGTTGGACTAATCATTTTACTAATAGATAATAATACTGATTTGATTTGATTTATTTATTTTCACATAATCAGAAAAAAACAGAAGTCTATATAAAACAAAACAACACAAAACGTGATGGAGTGTGGCAGAAACCTGAAAGGGCTTATCCTTAAAGCCACACCCCTTTAATTGATTATTATAACAAGCTCAAATTAAAAGCTGTCTGGTGATGAATTACAAATGAAAATCACATTGATAAACAGAAAACAGCCCTCACAACCACAAAACAAAACATTTTTCCAATGAAAATGTACTGGATTTTGTAAATTTGATTATTATTATTATTTAATATTATTTTGTATTGATGTAGGCCTCCAATATGTTGTATATAGAGCTCTGATTACTATTTGGATCATACACAACCATTTTAATAATCACAGTTGATACTTATTTAACAATATTTCCTTAAGATTTTTTTTACTCTTTGCTATTGAGGTGTTCATAAAGTTGCCGTACTCATTCCATAATTTTGCTCCACTGTGTCGAAAAGAAAATTTCACTTGGGATTTTTTGCTTAATGGGAGATGAAGAGTTTGTGCTCGTCTAGTTTGATAAGAATGAACTTGGCATTTTTTGAGAAAATAGTTATTAAAGGTATAAGGACATTTACTATGTTTTATCATTAAAACAAAACTACATTTTTGATGAATATTAATGTCATAAATATTTAATAACTTTAGTTTGAAAAAAAGTGGGGCACTGGGAGCGTCATATCTAGAAAATGTAGCTAAACGAACAAATGTCTTCTGTAGAAATAAAATTCTCAAGGTTTAGATTAAAAACGCAACATTTTATCCCTGTTTTGCCATTTTTTGGGGTTATAATTTTACTTCCTGGTTGTAAATCATGACATCACACTAGGAAATTCCCAAAACTGGGTCAAAATGTCTCTAATGTCTCAGAAATTATTATTTTACGACTAAAGAATACATGAGCACACCTTTATTTTGTTGAATAAATGTTTCAAGAGTCGGAAAAATGTGTTTCTTACGCTTAAATTGTGCCAAAACTGTAAGTGTATCCCGCCAGTCGATGGCACCTAACGCTAAACACAATTTAGTCATGTTATCACTTTAAGAGACGCAATGATTTGCCAGACAGTAGCATTTATCGTGTTAAGATGGCAGAAATGCTCAAAACGAGTCTGACAATGATTTAAGGACTTAAGATTCTTGGATGAGTGACGTAGAAAATTGGGAAAAACATCAGTTGTTTCCGCTTGTGGTTTACTCCTGGATTTGTCCTGGTTTTGTCTCTGCATGTTTTACCTTTTGATTGTCCTGGATTAAACCAAGCTAATTGCATTCAATCAATCGGTTCCTGCCAGACATGACCTGTACGCCACCGACACCCATCTTAGTTCTATAGTCTTAATTTAAACTCCAATGAAAAGCTGCGTAAACCTCTCAAATCAGAACAGTCGTAATCTTTACTACATCTATGGTTCTGACAATTATACAACAACAAATGACATCGTACAAAAGTACAGCTGCACTTTAAAATGCAAATGTGGCTTTGTTGTAATGAGTTATGTATAAAATGCTAATAAATGATTAGCATTGGTGATTATGCTACGCTCCAGGCAACTGGGAAGTCTGTTATTTCCCACTTGAAAGATACTAGTTCCGACCTCCGAGCGTTCCAGCTGAATGAACTCGTATGTAAACAATGTGGCTAATGCTAACTGTAAATAACAGATTATTTCCGGGTTTATCCTATAACAAACATTTACATGGTTTATGTGCTGGTTAATCACTCAGATTCACTTCTTGTGGTGATTATTGTCGCTGTAACACGTCACAGTTTGATCTCCTGTGTGAAGTGGGAGTCTCTTGACCAGCTCCAGTTCACGTAGGATTTACCAGTTCAAGTGGTGTTCCAGGGCATTTTTTGTGTCAGTCAGAGTTGGGAAATATCCCAGTTACCAGTTGCCTGGAATGCACGATTAGGATACAGGTCTTCTAACGACTGAAAGATGACCTGTGAATGTCTGTGAAGCGTTCCCTGTTTGTGGTAATAGGCCAGCACTAAATATTCATTTAATTAAACGTTTCTGTGAGATTTTGAACTTTTAGTGCTTACCTTGATCAAGGTCTTTGCCAGTTAAGTCCAGGTAAAGTCATGAATGGATGAAATTATACAGCAGCACACCGTAACATCGCCAAATCAGACCTTTTAGTAAAATAAAAGTGGAATATAATGTAGTAGGCCACTGTATGATTATTTAATCTTGGCAATATATATCATTTTTCTTTTTTTGGTACAGAATTTTGTTCAGGATACCCCAAAATGGTAAATTATTCAATTAAATCCACTGTGTAAATCTGTTAACTCAAACTGAACATTTTTTCAAGGTGCACCTAGCAATACCTCGAGGCTTTACATTTACACTTTCCAATCCAGATATTCTATTGTCGTCTTAAGTGTGACAAGTTTGAGACTCCTGACCTAAATCTTTCCCGTCTTCTTCGTCCTCCTCCTCCTGGTTTGACGGGACAGTCCTGGAAAAGTCTTTGTGCCTCTTGCGGGTCCCGTTTCAGCCCCGGCCTGTAATTAAGACTGGATTTGGGGACTTCAGAGGGAGACGGGGGTTTCGGGGGTAAAAGAAGCAGCGAGCGTGACATGCTTTGGGTCACGGTTGAACCTTCTCCTCACAGGACAAAGACCTCCTGCCGGGACGAGGGCAGTGTGTGTGGTACTCCCGGAAAACTATCTGGGAGAGAAGAAAGACTCAGGAACGTCATGCACCCTGAGGAATTTGGATTATTTTTTGTCATTTATGTCAAGATCCTTTACCATTTCTGTGAATATACCTTTAAATCCATAGACAGCAGTTATTTTTTTGATTAATCGACTAGTCAAACAATTATTTCTTTTGTATATTTAACCTTTTTAAACACAATATCAGCCAATCAAAGGTTGAAATATGGTGAGTAAAGGCTTCTAGACAGAGAATATTTATGAAAATGAGGAATATTTTCATGTCACAATCGTTGTTATAAATGATTTCTTGACATGTGTTTTAGAGTTTGTATAATTCAGTTAACAATTTGTCAATTATCAGTTTTATGGGTAAAATTACACTTATTAATGGAGTCTTAGTCGACCAAAGTTTGTATTTAACATAGGATCAGAGAACGGAAAAGACAAGATATAGAACATTTTGTATTTTTAGATATTTACATGTAAAAAGGCATTTTAAACTTATGATTCACAAGTTTACTTTATACAGTATATACACAATTTCCTTGTAATTTTTCTGTGTATGTATTTATTGTCTATACTCTATACAAACTTAATGAATGGACACATTTCACTAAAACGTAGTGAACATGATTATATTTAAGATTTAACTAAATATTTTGCCTATTTGTCCCCAGTTTTTGTGAAGTTTAAATGGTTACTTCCTGGTTGGACATTGGCAGCAAATATGACATAGAGGTAATCCATATTGGTTACCTAGCAACCATTTTGAAAACAAGGGCCAGAATCCATGTATATTACACAATAGTTGTGATTTATACATCTTCCAGTTTCTAGTTGCAGAAGTTTAAAATTTTTAGGCTTATTTGGTATATTTTAGAATTTAGAAATGATAATAACTTATAATCCACAAACCAGCTTCTAAATGTGTTTTAGTCATAAATAATGTTGATATTGATTAAGTACCGTATTATTAGGCCCAATAATTACTGATGCAGTGATCTGAGCAAGCCTGGGATTTTAAGAGGGTCCTGTCTCTTTGTCTGAAACACTGGTTTAACTCTGGCTCTTGTGTGAGTGAATGATCAAACCTTCAGCTGCAGGAGTCATGAGCATCTGCAGCTTTAGGATGAGTGCTGTTTGTTTGCTGTCTGTGAGCAAAGTATGTATGCTGTATGCATACCTTTGACGCGGCATTGTTTTATTGGCAGGCCATTTATAATACAAATTAAAAATCATATCGAGGACCATCAGAAATCTTCTTGAGGTCCGTATTTGGCCCCTGGGCCGCGAGTTTGAGATGCCTGGCTTAAATTGTCAAAAAGTGGTGTCAGTTGTTTGTAAATTGTCTCTGTATTTACAACGGTACATCGCTTTTTGATGACATCACAGAGGGATTCTGTTTTGGAACTCAGCTCTACTTCCTGTAATTTAAAATTTTTATTTCTCAAAATTTCTGCACAAACTGCAACTTCACAAATGTAAAATTATGATCTTATCAAACTTTAAGATTCTTGCAGTAGTTTAGCAGTTCATATTTCAATCCTTTCTCAAATATTGCTCCTGGACGTGTTTTGAACAAGAAAGATCGGAAATCCCCAGTTTTATATTAAATGTTAAAGGATGCAGCAACAGTTTCTGTTTTCAGTTTTAATTTTTACTTTGAGCAGCTAATTTCACGTGTCTCCAGATTTAAAGACAAATCTGTGGGATGTTGAACGGTACATTGTTTTGGTGATTCATGTGTCTGACGGCAGCCGAGAAAGTGAGCTTCAATGGTCCTGGTTTTACTGTTTAGTCATGAGTGGAGTTGGCCTTAGTCAGAGTGAATCATGGGAAATGTGGTCCATAAAGATCAAACCACTTCACTCCTCGCAGTGGAAACAACTCTGAGTAAATAAATCTAGTAATAACAAACAGGAGGTGAAGCAAAGAGTCACCACCACATCAACCACCACCAAAGAACTAAATAAACGTGGCTTTTGTCAGTATTTGCACAATATCAAAAACAGTCCCTTAAAGGTACACGACATAAATTAACGTATCCAGCTTGAATTTATTTAGAAAGAGGCTTTTTACTGCTCAAAAATACATCGACAAACATGCAGTCTTTCCGCAAATAGAGTTGCCTTTCCGCACATCTGACCTGTAACTTGCTCTGGTGGCGTCATCTGCTTGTTTCCATGGAGACACATGACCCTCACGTGCCAGAAAATGCCATACTGTGGAACATTCTAAAGAAAATTATAAGATCTTGGTGGCAGATTGGGCAACAGTTTGGAAAAATATCTTATCGCAAATTTTCTGACAAGAATTGTGATTAAATTTGTGATTTATGTTGTATATGATTCTGTTCATGGTTTAGACACGTCAAGTAGAACTGACAAAACAAATGAAATAGGCCTATGCACCGACAAACATACCTGTATGTAAAAGGGGGTGTGACAAAAATATATCTAAACTATGAAATATCTCCGTGTATCTGATCCAAACTGCACAGAAGTTCATGTAAAAATAACAATTTATACAGAAAAGTACTTGTAAACAGTGTATTTATTTGTTAGATACTGATTTACTCCAAAATCTTCAGCTGACTTACTCCAGAACTTCTCGTTTTTTCTGTTGTCACATAAATTTGTTGAATGCAAATAAAATAATTAGTTGACTAATAAAAATGTTGGTTGACTAAGACACCATCGACCGATTAATCGACTAAAGGCATACAGCCCTAGTTTGCAGGTTTTATACAGAATAAAAGGATAAAGAAATTATACTCTCATTATAAATGATGATAAATTGCAGGCTTTGTGCTTTGCTAACTTTGTCCATTCAAATTGCAGTTTTGATGCGATTGTGATTAATCTTGCAGCCCTGGTGAAAGAAACTAGGGTTACATATTGCATCCATTTAAAAAGACTTGATAAATTCTTTTGGAATAAAATCCATGCGTTTTTCATGCATTTGCAGGTCGTCTGTCACAATAACAAACATCAGCTGTAATTAATACCAGAATAGAACAGGTTAGTGTTCATAAAGAGTCATAAAAGTCATTTATTTAACACCTCTACTGCTCAATTTTAAAGAATACTAAGAACAACTAAGAAAAAGGTCTTCATTCATGCAAAGTAAACATACAATAAATATAGAGCCCCAAAATATATTTCTGTTCATCATATACAGTATTGAACAATAAGCTGATATAGTTTAGTCTTTATTTGAAGGGACAATGTACAGTAATGACATTAATCTCATGTTCCACACAACATTAAAGCTAAATTGTATAGTTCCCAATTTGCATCTATAGTAGTTATTGTGACAGACTTATATTTGCAGGATATAGAAACTTAAAATAAACGATCATAATAGACTTATCGTTCAATAAATAATATTTTTTCAGGGTCAATATTTATCGTGTGTTTATATTCTTTCCAGAGAAACGTCCGTGTCTGTTTCTTGGATCATGCTGCTCTTTATTTGTTGCAGCTCATGCCTTTTAATGATACTGTATATTTTTAAAAATGTTTACTAAGATTATCCTGTGTTTTTGTTAATGTTTGTAAGGCTTTTTGTAGTTTTAATTTCTTCCAAGAGCCCGTACCTTCAAAAACAGGACTAACCCTCTGTCTGATCTCTGCCATTTCAAACAGACAATGACAAATAAATAAACAGTGATTTATGTTTTTGCCAGAGAAGACTCACCTGATCTCTCTCTGTTTTCTCCTCCAGACTGAGCTCCACCTCCATCATGGCGGAGGTTCTGGACAGCGCCGACCCAGGAGCGGTGGAGGTTTCTGGGGTGGACTGGCACAAGCGCTGCCTGGCTCTGGAGATGCAGCTGCTGCGCTTCAGACTGCAGGCCGGCAAGATCAGGGAGCTGCTGGCGGAGAAGGTAAGACGCACTGTTTCTTTCTCCGCAACGTTACTTTGTGCTGCTCTTTTCTGTGTGGTTCAAGTCAGAGCCGGAGAATCGGCAAAAACACAGAAATATGAACAATTGTCTCTTTTAGTGTTGTTTCTTGTTTCGTTTAGTATTGTTTTTTTGTCTCTGTTTTTGTCTCTTCTAGTTAGGGATGCACCGATACGTATTGAATATTGGTATTGGCACGGAAAAAGTAGTTAAATTGGATATCGGCTTCAGAATATCGTTTCAGCCGATATCCTGGTTGGGCCTTTAAAGTGACTGAGACTCTTTACAGACCCTTGTTGATCCAAAATATTGTTTTATTATTTTGTCTCTTGTTAGTTGAAAGATAAAGACTAGTGAAATCTGTGTTACCCCAGCACAGATATATTGTAAAAGTATTTATTCGGGAGGAAATTAGACCACAGCTTTTTTATCAGTTGTGCTATAACCCGGCACCAGCATCTGTCCTTTGACTTTGTCTTGGTTAATGTTAATGTTGTGCACTGTCCCTGTACAGATAAAGGAATACAGGACAATACAATTCATAGAGCGTTTTATCCAACAAAAGGTGCAGGAAGTGCACTGTTAGCATGCTAATGTTTGTTTTCTTTACCCAGTACTGTCCGTGACACTCTGAGCTCAGGGACTCGTGAAAAGTGCTTTAAAACTCATGGAGATGAATATTTATGATGCTGAGACTGTATTAGAAAAGTGAGATACATGTGACTGATGTAAAGAGTTTAATATCAACTAGTTCTGTTTTTCATGTTTCAAAACAGTAAAAATTAGGTACAGGGCCTTTAAGAAAATAAATGCTATTTTCAGTCTCTGCAGAGGTATTAAAGCCCAAGTATCGAAATCGGTATCGGATCTGTAAAAGCTGCTACTTATTAAAATCCCTACTTCTACTTCTAGTCTCATTTTTGTCATTTCTAGTCACATTTTCAAATAATCAAGCAAATCAGACTGAGTTACGTGACTCGAAGCGACAAAAACGTGACTAGATGCATTAAAAAAACAAACAAAAGTGATAAAAATGCCACTAAAAAAAAAGTAAATTAAATTAAAATATAACTAAAAGTGACAAATGTGCTTTTTTGTCAGTTTTAGTCACATTATTGATGCTTTCAGACGTGTTTTTGTCGCTTTTAGACATGTTTTTGTCACTCTTAGATGCATTTTTTTCCTCATTTTTAGTCATTTTGTTGTCACTTTTAGTCACTTTTGTCTCTAGTTTCAGAACACGTTTTAACAAATCTAAACTGTGCAGCTAATTGTCGCGCTGCAGCCTAATTTGGTCCATTCAAACTGCGATTTCGATTTGATTTCGATGAGCTGCGCAGCTCAAATGGAAGCCCCGTACTCTGCTGTAACGACTTGTTGTGTGAAGCCGCTCTGTAAACTCTCTCCAGCTCTGCACGCGACTCTGGTTTTGGTCTTTGCCGAGCGCAGGAGGAAGTCATTAAACGTGTGATTCAGACCAAAGGCAGGTGAGAACGCCGATGTTTACGACGCGCAGACGAGCCCGTGAATGTCTCCAGCGCTCACTCTGCGTCAGCCACAAATAAACAGTTTGGATTTGGACTCGTCGATCATTTCATTTGCGTAAACTGAGACCACGAGGATGTAAAATCATGGTTAAGTGCGACCATCTGACACTCAGTGAAGCCATGTGGATGTTGAAATCTGTTTTGCAGTTTAAAGACGGAACAAATTTGGTCTGTGAGAAATACTCGAGGACTTTTAAGGTTAGCAAGAAATGTTTAGATTTAGACACTGCTTTGGGGTTGAAATGGCACCGTGAAGGAAAGAAGGGTAAATGCATTTGTTGAAAACATTTGAGAGGTGATCGGTTGAGAAAAAAAGTTACATTTGGTTGAATTTCCAGTACAGTTTTCAATATTCCAACTTGTTTGATGGAAAAAGACTTATCGTAATAATTTTTACACATAATCTTTCCCTCTTTTTTAATAAATATGCTGTATTATTTGAACAAGAGATTATGATTGTCAAAGTTTTGGTACTAAAACACTTGAAAACTACTGTATATACTAATATAAATGTCAAAATCGTACACAATTTTGCCTTTTCCGAATCGTTTTTAGAGTTTATTTTGCAGATATTTAACCAGGTAAGAACCCATTGAGATCGAAACCTCTTTTTCATGGATAACTAGGGCCAAAGTGCAAAGTAGTTTGGATTTGTACTTTTTACTCTTAAAGTACATTTTTAAACAACTACTTCAATGTGTTTACTTGAGTAAATTTTTAATGTGATACTTTCACTTTCCTTGAGTAGTTTTTTGCACCCGTATCTGTACTTTTATCTCTGCTGCCACCATTATGAAAAAAACTGTAATTTCATTTTTTATTCTCAAACATTTATATTTAAATCGTAATGACAGCATTAAAGACTCGGGGTGTTTTTACAGAATTGATCATGTATTTCACCTTGACATTTGTTTATTGTTACATCTAGGGCTGTGATCCTTTAGTCGTTTAGTCGATTAGTCGGTCGTGGTGTCTTAGTCGACCAAGATTTTTATTAGTCGACCTATTGTTTTATTTGCATTCAACAAAATGATGTAGCAAAAACAAGAATATTTGGAGTGAGTAGGCTAAATATTTTGGAGTAAATCTATTTCTAACACATAAATACACTGTGTACTAGTACTTTTCTGTGTAATTTGATATTTTTGCTTGAACTGTTGAGCAGTTTCGGTTTCTTTTAGAGCAGTTTGGGTCAGATACACAGAGATATTTCATAGTTTTTATTAGGTCTGGGTGATATGGTGATTAAAAACTGAATATTGAGCTCCTCCCTGTCACAATCTGCTATTTTTGTGAAATCGTCATATCGTGATTCACTGTTTGTCTCTTTAATGCAGCTGTCTGTTCAAACACACTTTTTCTCCTGTTGTTTAGCCTCTGAAGCCTCTGAGCAGATGACTTTATTTACCTTTTATTCACCTTATTCCGGAAGTTGCCGTACGCGCCGCCGTCTTGTTTCCGTTGTATTAGTTTACATGGAGCAGACGAGCTCAACAGAAAATAAGTTCTACATGGACTAAAGCCGTCTTCAGACCGCCCAGGAAATCGGAGCGTTGTTGACTTGTTGTTGCTCGTGTTCATTAAACATTTTACACAAATTAATCTACTTTATGTAACATTTTAGTGGCAAAACTTTTCCCTCGTTCGTCATTAGCTTTAACGGAGTTCTCGTCAAACGGAAGTGCGTTTACAACAAAAGTGCAAAAAACTGCATAAGTGGGCGGGGCAGAATAAGGTCAATAGACCAGAACAGTACAATTAAACCAAATCGCAATTTTAATGGAAGCAATTAGCAAATCACAGAGGCTGCAATTTTTGAAGAGGACTCGGGTCCGTCCTCCGTGTTCTCCTGTGTTTCTTCTGCTCCGTCTGGACTCGGAGTCAGGAGTCCTGCGCTGACCCACTTTGGGATGGAAAAACGTTGGCGCGCTGCTCTGTGACGAGCCGTGTGTCTCTGCGACTGAGGGGAAGAGCGCGAGGGAGGCTAAGGACTTTACCAGGATAATGTGGTTTTACAGCGTTTCATGTGGATCGAGCGAGTCTGAGGGAGAGCCAAGAGAAACTGACCCACGGGACAGGACCAAATGTTGACTTTAAACACATTTGTCACCGTTTTCTTCTATATTTTGAATTGGTCCGTTTCAAAAAATACACATAAAGCATTAACCAGGCAGATTATGACGACGCAGTTATTTAAATTCAACATTTAAAGTGCCTCTGACAGGTTGGAGTACTCATGTAACTAAAATACAGGTAAGATAACTATATTTAAAGTTTTGTTAAAAATAATTATACATTTTATAATTTTTAGCGTGTTTTGTTTTGTTTTGTAACATCACTTCCTGGTTGTAAATGATGACATCACACTAGGAAACTACTTTTTACGCTGGACTAAAACTAGGCGAATGTTAAAGATTTTTTGTCCGACAAATCAAAATATTTGTGAACACCTTTATTTTGTCTAATTAATGTTTCAAGGGTAAAACAAGTTGTTCATTTTGGGTGAATCATGCACAAGCTTTGGATGGAATGAGTCTCCCTAGTGTGATGTCATCAGTGTTTTACATCCAGTCATTTTAAACAGATTTTTCAACTTTTCTCCACAAACCACGACTCGATTGGTGTAAAACGATACGCACAATACGTATTAATACACCAAATAAAATCTAAATTAGAAAATAGTTAAAACCTGTCGTATGCACTTTAATATTCAGTTATGTTTAAAAAGGTAATAAAGTGTACCTAATATGACTTCAATAGCTTAATTAATGAAAAGGCCCCACAAATGCATATGAAGTTATGGTAAAGTTCACAAATTAATTAATGTATTTCTCTGGGCTGTAAAATAATTTGTTACAGGCATATTTTAGCCCAATTGCTCTTCCATTTTCTCTTTTCTCTGTTTAAAAAGACAAAACTGCTCCACAAAGACCACACAAGGAATGACACGTGAGCACAAAGATATGGCCTGAATTTTCATATCGGACCAAATCAGTGATAAAACCGATAATCTGTCCCAGGTGAAGCTTTACCTCAGCCACATCTAGGTCTCGCAAAAATTGTTATCATGATTTTCTTGGAGCCAGATCATGATTTCGATTTGATCACGATTCATGTTGCCTTTAATAGAGCTGCACGATTTAGAAAAAATATCAAATTGTGATTTTTCTGACCAGTGAGATTAGATTTGCGATTTGTTGTAATAATTCTGAACACAATTTTGTCGCTTTTAGTCACATTTTGTTACATTCAGTTGTGTTTGTCATATTTAAATGCGTCTTTGTCACTTTTGGTCGCGTTTTTGGCGTTTTTTGTCACTTTATTGTCACTTTTAGTCACGTTTTGATGCATTAAGTTGTGTTTGTTGTTTGCTGGTGCGTTTTTGTCGCTTTTTAGTGCTTTTCTATCGCTTTTGGTGGCGCTTTTGCCGTTTGTTTCAGAACATGTTTGTACAAATCCAAACTACAGTGTTAGCAGTTTTTATTCAAATCAAAGCATTTTGTTGTTTGTGGAAGAAATTATTGCACTTCAAAAATTGCAGCCTTTGAGATTTGTTAATTGCATCCATTAAAATTGTGTGGATTTGGTTTAATTGTGCAGCTCTGGTCTATAAGAGGTAAATAAAGTCATCTGCTCAGAGGCTTCAGAGGCTAAACAACAGGAGAAAAAGTGTGTTTGAACAGACAGCTGCATTAAAGACACAAACAGTGAATCACGATACAACGATTTCACAAAAATAGCAGATAGTCACAGGGACCAGCTCGAAATTCCATTTTTATCACCGTATCAGCCAGCACTAGCCACATCTGCCCTGGGACAGCTAGTTTCAAAAACATCTTCAACATTTTCAACAATATATTCTTCTCTGCATCAAAACATTTACCATTTTCTGGGTCATAAACTCTCAGTTCTAGTTCTTGTAATAAACAGTGTGCAGGTCTGGAGTCCTGACGGTGCCTTTTTCCTCCTCGTGGCTCGAGCCTCAAAGGTCAGAGAGTTCAGGACTTTTAGTAAATATTTAGCGCTGTTTGCAGGGTAGATGTTAATGATAAACTGCTTGTCTTTTGTTTAGCTTTTGTTTTGTTCAAACATGGAGCGACTTGGGCAACTTGTGAGTTGAGCGACTTGTGAGCGACTTGTCAGTAAATTCCTCATGTTTGTGCTCGTCCAATAATCTGTAAATTATCATATATTTTCTTATAAGCAGGACTGCAACAAGTTAATCGCAACTAATCAATTATAGAAACGGTTGTCAACTAATTAAATAATTGAGTAATCGTTAACAGGTCTATACACAGACTCCAAAACATTGTATGAGCTGAAAGAAGAGGTTTTATGACTGACACAAAAACACACAGGAAACATGTAAATTATGAGTTTTTGATTAAAATCCTTGTTCATCCATAAATATTTTCCTCCAGGACGTCATCAAACACCTTCACTTCAGCTTTGTCAGGGGAAAATGGAGTAAAATTCTCATATTCAAGGGTCTTTCGCACTCTCGACAACTAATCGATTAATCAAAGGAATAATCGCTAGACTAATCAATTACTGAAATAATCGTTAGTTGCAAGTCTGACACAAATATTTCTTGCTTTGTTGTGTTTGAGACGCATCCATGCAGCTTTTTCAGTCCCGATTTCGATACCGATATCAGAGTTCTGAGTATTTGCTGATACCGATACGAAGCCAGTGCAGATTACACTATTTCGTAGTTTTAAAATTTTGAAACAAGCAGATTTCAAACCAAGATAGAGAATGATCTTGACAAAGAAATCCAAGAATCAAGAACAATAACGGCATTCAAGAAATACATAAAAGCTATCATAATAAGTGGAAAAGAAAATTAGGTTGTTGCAGTTGTTTGGGATGTATTTTGTACGTTTTAAAATGCAAATTTATAGTGTAAAAGGTATTTTTGTATTTTCAAACCATTATTGTTGTGTTAAAGTGGACGGATAACATAACATTGCTCTTCTTTCTACTTATTTTCATTAATTGTTTTTAAAGATGTTTAACTCTTTGACACAGATTATGTCTTTTTATATATTTTTTTATTAATGAACACATAAAATTCTAAACTTCATTTTGATATTAAAGTGAATATACGGGTTCTCTTGTTTTTCTATTTTTGATTTAGTTTTGTAAATAGCACCTTTGGCAAATATTTATCATAATTTTACCTGTTCTATCTGTGAAGTTGCAGTTTGTGAAGAAAAAAGTTTAAAACTACAGGAAGTAGAGTGGAACTGAACTAAAACTGATGTCATCCCTCTGTGATGTCATCAAAAGTCGACACAGCATTGAAAATACAGGGACAATTAACAGCAACTGACATATTTTTCAGACAAAATAAAGGTGTTATCAGGTATTTGTCAAATCGTAACTCTGTGTGTAATTTCTATGGATTTGGGCCCGCTTTTACAGTCTGGTTGCTATGGTAACAGTCGAGCCACATCTACTGTCCATGTCCAACCAGGAAGTAACATTATAAACTTTAGAAAAACTGTCAAACTGGGGACAAACAGGCAAAATGTTTAGTAAAATCTTAAATATAATCGTGTTTACTCCGTTTTAGTGAAATGTATAGTTTAACTTGTCATATGCACTTTAAAGATATGACTCAATACTAATAATAACAATCATTTGCAATACCAGAACAATACAGACTTTGACATTTTTGCTGTCCCAGTTTCTCTTTTCTCAAACTATAAACACTGCTTATAGTGGTCTGTGGGGCTCTTTGCAGGCTGAGTATTATTTTATTTAGAGACAAATCTATGAAAGTGCTCTGGCGAACAAACATTCGCTCGTCCCATGTGATTAATAAAAGTCTTTTACTGCACCAAACAAAGTGCCTCGGACCTTTTGGACGGCCTTTTTACCATTTGCCAAAGTAAATTGTTATATTTTAAGCCTGTTTACTTTCACTGTTCTCCTGCTGTCGAGCCTTGTCCTTGATGTTTGTCTTTTTACCAAGAATATCCTCAGAAGCACTCACTTTTTCTCTGTATTTTAACAAATCTATTAACGTTTCTCTCCTCCTTTGGGTTAATCATTATGTAGAATGACCTTATCCATGGTTTATTCTTATTTCAGACGTGGTTTAGTTTAATTGTATTCCATTTTTTATTAGTTTTTTTTTGTTGTCATTTTTTAGACCTGATATTGTCCAGGTTTTGATTTTATAGCACTTGAAAAGCCAAATAGGTGTAAATTAATGTCACTAACAATTATTTTAGCATCTAGCATCTAGTCAAACGATTATTTGTGTTCTACTTTGAGACTTTTATAAATACATTATATAAATACATATAAGTGAAAATTGAACTGAAGGCCTCGAGATGGAGGAGTGTTTCTGAATAAAGTGCATTTTTTCTGAAAATCTGACATCGTTTGAGCTTTTTGACATTTTTATCTAATAATTCCGTCATAAAAAGGTATTTTAGAGTCTGTATAACGATTACGATTCACTTTTATCTAGTCAGCTAGTCATAGTTTTAACATCATTAACATCAGTCTGAACTTTTCCACCTTTTCTTTTCTAAAACAGCTACTTGCATCTTTTGTATGGATTATTGTTTTGTTGTGTGTTGTTGTGACCGAATACAGCTACCTGCTCTGTATGTCTGCTGTCTATTGTTTTGTTTATTGTGTGTTTATTGTGACCGCAACTGTAGTTTCAACGGTTTGTAAAGCGCTTTGAGTGCCTGTTAGGTGGAAAAATAAAAATCAGTCGATTAATCATTGCAGCCGTAGTGGAAACCTTGAGAACTACTGCTACACTCTTTTTTTTAACACTCTCTAATTTGTATTTTACATTTTATATCCACAACATGTTTATTTTTCCATGTATTTACGCATCAGCTTGTGTTCAAATTCATGTATGTGTCTACGTCAGGCCCGTCTGTGTTTACCCTGTGCTGATCGTTGGTCCAGACTGGGTTGCGTTGACAGCAGGAGCCGTGAGTCGGACTTAGAGTTTACTTAAGCCTGACAGATGGAGGTGCAGACATAACCGTGGAGCGCCACCTCAGCACTCCAGGCTCAGACCATAGCAGACGGGAATAGAAGAGACACGCGGCGCTTTATGTGGGCTCTGTGTTCAGGGTTTAGGAGTTCAGACGTTGATGGTTGTGATAACTTTAGACGTAATGGTAGTAACGTTGCTATGATGTGAGAGAAGAGGAGACTTTTGAAGCATTTGCTCCAACACTTTTCCCTTTTTTGCCTTTTGAAATGGACTCTTTGTGTTGTAATTTATCAGTAAAAGTCTGTGTCTCTTTTGTTGGTGTAAACAAAAGACAACATTATCTTCAATATTAGAAAACAATTTAGTAACATTGCTGGGATTTCCTGATTTGTCAAAGCTAGAGGAGGTTCACGTGATGAAATTGTCTTTTGAACTTTTGGGTCTTGTAAAAATGGTCCAATAGATTAATACACCTCATCAGATCAAAATCAGAACTACTTTTATTCATCTCAAAGGGAAATTTGTTTGCTACTGACATGTAACTGACCAAAAGAAGAAATACACCTATCAAAAATAAAGAAACAAGATCTAAAAAGCTAAAAAAAATACAACCAATACAGTAAAATACAATAAAACTGTCTTTTTTTTATCAGCTAAACCCTCAGTGTAACAGCATAAAACAAAAACTCATCTTTTTGCACTGCCTTTTAATTCAAGCTGACGTTTTTATTACGTTATTGAACTTGTGCAGCACTCTAGGGCAGTGTATCTGATTATAAATGTGCCATAGAATTAAATCTGTGTCAACGTTTTATTTTTGTTTGAAGTACCAACGCTGGACCAAATTTCTTACTGGGACAATAGCGTTTATTATTCAACTTTAACACATTTATCTTAGTTTTCCAACCTTTATACGTATGTTGTAAACTTTGTCATCATTTCTTCAGCACAAACGACATTCAACTTTATTCAAGTTTTTGCCTTGAGTCGAGTGTCCTTTTCCTCTTCTTTATATTCGCAGGGCACGTCTGTCGAGCCCAGATCCGTCGCTCTTGAACCGGTGCATTGACGCATTCACTTAAACATATTTGGAGTGTTTGACCTTTTTGACCCCTGCGTTCTCTCCGCGTTCCCCTTTTGTACTCGTGCTGTTTTTCTTATGGATAAATGCAGTGGTCTCTGCGGGGCTTAAGCTTCGTAAACCATCGACTCGCGCTGTCGACCTCGCCGTCCTCCTCTTTTTCCTGCGCTTCCAGCTTTAAGTGCAAACGCAGTGAGCGATGGAGGCTTTGAAAACTTAAGCGTAAGAGATTATTCAGTGCAGCAGTGAAGATGGTGTCACCAGGAACAAGGAAACAGTTATTTATGTGGCAGAACCAGAACAGCAGCAGTAAAAGTATCAAAAAGTATCAGTAACACTTTATTAAAACTAACACAAGTGTTGTTATTACAAAGACTTAATTCATAATGCATAAATAGTTTAATAGTTTTGTTATTAATGATTTGGGCTAGTGTAGTTAGTCAAGGGCAGTGTTGGAAAGTAACAAAGTACAAAAGTAAAAGTACTGTTAAATAAGCAAACTTTTAAGGTATCTGTACTTAAGTCGTTTTTACAGTGGGTACTTTTCACTTTTACTTCACTACATTTGAGACCAAGTATCTGTACTTTTTACTGCACTACATTTTTTTTCACTAAAATTAAAAGTAGAAAATACTTTAGTTTTAGAGTTATTTTTAGCTCGTTGTTGGTGACGTTCTGCCTGAAGGTTTTGAGTTCAAGCTCAGAATCAAACAAACAAACATATACACATACAATTAAAGACATTAATTAGACAAGACCTTTTTTGACCAAAATTGAGTACAATTCTTTACCAAAATTACGACATTTAATTCGTAAAGCTGGTCTCATAATCTGCATGAAATATTTTTACTTTTTACTCCTAAAGTACATTTTCAAACTGGTACTTCAACACGTTTACTTAAGTAGATTTTTAATGTGATACTTTTACTTGAGTAACAACACTGAGGAGTACTTCTTCCACCTCTGGTCAAAGGGAATAGAGGATATTTATTACATAGTTACTTAAGCCTGAATCATTCTAAATAAGCTGTTTGTTTTACTTAAAGGGCCTATACCTGATTTTTCTTTTACTGTTGTGAAACGGAAAAAACAACTAGGGTTAGGGTTATGTTCCTGATCTTTTTTCTTTTTTGCATGTAATAAAGTAAAATCTGTGTTGCCCAAGTACAGATCTATTATATATATATATATATATATATATATATATATATATATATATATATATATATATATTTTAAAGGATCTGTTCAAGTGAAAATGAGACCACAACTTTTACTCTGCATCTATTCATAGAAAGTTGTATTCTATATTCTATTATTCATTTTATCTAGAAATATATTAGCTACTATTACATAAATTGGAATCTTTTGACGCTAAAATACAATTTTAAGGCTAGAAAATTGTATTCTGTCCATCGTTTGTTATTGAAAAGCAAACTAACTGTCCTTTCTACCCTGGAAATTCAAATGTGTTGCTTTTTTTCTCAACACAAACACTTAAAACCAATAGAATTTAGATTTAGTGAGCGAATCACTGAAAAATGTACAGTCAACTTCATTTTGCCTCCAGTCGCCTCCACTCCAGAATTTTGCTGAAATTACATTTTAAGGGGTCTATATGGATGTGTTTTATCATTGTTCGTTCTCTTTTTGCTTTGTTACTCGTAGGGAAAGATTCTTTGTGTCGGGATCAATCATTTTTACCTGTGCACTCATAAAATAAACTCTCTTCAGTTGAAAGGGACAGAGTTTCATTTCAGCTCTTTATTTTTGACAGCGTGTTGTACACGAAAATCCACAACGACGTGCAGTTTTCACAAGGTTAACGGGTCCTGTCTTGAGTAATGGACAATTGCTCAGGGTCAAACACGCCTCTGAACGCTGCAGCGCTGAAGGATGGAGTGCGCTTTGAAAACAGGACCATGCATGCAGAACAAAAGCTGACGTAAGGCTCTGCACATACCAGCATTCTTCAACTACGACTGTGTGGAGCTCAAGTTGTTGGATGTAGAGCTGTGATCCTTTAGTCGATCGAGAATTTTATTAGTCGACCAATTGTTTTATTTGCGTTCAACAAAATTACGTAGCAAAAACGAGAAGATTTGGAGTGAGTTGGCTAAAGATTTTGGAGTAAATCTTTATTTCTAACACATAAATACACTGTGTACTAGTACTTTTCTGTGTAAATTGTTATTTTAGCATGAACTGTTGAGCAGTTTCGGTCTTCAAGTGCAGTTTGGGTGAGATACATGGAGATGTTTCATAGTTTTGATATATTTTTGCCACGCCCCCTTTTTAGTCGACTAATCGGTCGATGGGGCAGGTCTTTAGTCTAACAAGAATTTCTTTAGTCGACGACAGCCCTAGTTGGATGTAGCTCGCAACGTTTTGACCGACAGCTATATTTTTTTTAAGATTCTCAAAAGAATTATTTGATTGGTCAGCTGAATTTTCAATCTCCATTTATGTCCTTTTTCATAAATCATGCAAATTTTCCCCCATCGAGAATATAAAAGCAACATCTTGGTCCATATCCAATTTTAAAAATCAATCGCAAACCCAGAGGGAAAAAAAATGTGTAAGAAATTATATTGTGATGAGAGCAGCTTGACTGAGCGATGGTTTCGTCGTCTGAAAAATGTAAAAAGTGAAAGTTGTGAGAGTTCCGCCGTCCTCATTTCCCTGTTTGAACATGTGTAGCTGAGATTTAATGCTTTCGCAGCAAAAAAAAAGTACATCTAGCATAGTTTAAAATGACTTGAATTTATATTTTTAAATCTGTATTTGAGTGTTTTTGACTTGATGACATTTAATTGCTGATGTGATGCAGAATATTTCACTGGTTTCTAGATATTTCTGACTGATCATGTGATAATTTGACGTAAAATACTACAACAGTTTTGTCAAGTTACATAATTTAACCCAATGGCAGATAATTTGTCTTGAAATAAGTAATGTATTGAAACAAGTCAGAAATGGCTTGAAAAATAAGATAGCTTCATTAAATAAATTGTCTTAACTAAAATTAACTAGTGAAAAAGTCTGAAATGAAGATTAATATCCTTAAATCAAGACGTTTTTACTCATCTAGAAATCATTTTTAAGTGTTCTGTGTTTGAACTTGACACATTCAAACCTCTGCTGGACTAAATCGTTATTCTCCCACTTAGTGTCAGCTCAGGATTAGGACTTGGATTTAGGACTGAGCTCATGTGGATTCTGTCCTAACAGTAGACTTACACTTGATGAAGTTAATAAACGTCAGCGATAGACTTAAGATGTTGGTTTGGCCTCTTCTCATAATCCTCACGTCCTCAGTGGTCGCTGTGTTGTGCTTTAACCCTTGAATTGTCTTTGTCTTTGTGCAGATGCAGGAGCTGGAGCAGAGGGTCATTGAAGCCGACCAGAGAGCTGAGAACGCAGAGAAACAGGTGACTACTTTGGCATGTTTTTCCCCCTCCTTTATGACTAAATTAAGTAAAATTAAGTTAAACATTACATTGAGGAGTTATTTTTAGTGCATTCATGGTAAAGGTTTTAAGTTCAACTCCCAGCTTTAAGCAAAACAAAAACATTTAGATAAAATCCACGAGAAAAAATATTGAATCAATTAAAATCCTGACCCTTCTGCTGTCCCTAAAGCCGGGTGTCCACTGTATGATTCTTTTTGTCTCATAAGACTTATGGATGTCACACTGCAAGACGTAATAGATTAAACGTCGCAGACAGAACAGTCACATTGTGCGTTGGTTCACATGATCGATCGTAGCTACGACTGAAGTTAATCTGAGCAAATATCAGGCTCAGGCTCCGTGTGATAAAGTCATCACAGTTGTACCTGTAAGCAGAGGCTAGCACGACTAAATGAAAGAGAAATGAGAAGATAAGGTCCCGTTTGTGGCTGAGCTCCTGCTGTTACTTTGCGGCGCTCTTGTGTTTATATTTTTGACACAGATTGATCGTAGACGCAGCGACAGGAGGCTCACTCTGAGACCAAGATTCCAAAACATGTTTGACATAAATCGTAGCTCGTCTTTGGTCGTATGACGGTTGTAAGTTTAGTCTTTGTTCCCGTCTCACTCTGAGATCTACGAGCCACGATTTTGTGCTCAAGATTCTTCCCACGATCAGAAATCTTACGTCGCAGACGGACAAAGTCGTGCAGTGGACATCGAAGTTAAATAGAAAAAAATTAAATAAATCAAGGGAGTTCAGAAGGAAGTGTTTTGACCGTCAGAGGGGGGATTTTCTTACCAGCATCACTCAAACTCACGTGAATGAAGCTAAGCGCAACTTCAGGTATGACAGAACATTGTTAGAACTCGAGTTAGAACTAGAAAAGCTCAAAAAAGTCACTGCAGCTGAATATGTGTCTGGTTCTGGTCTGGTTAGATACTGGTGCTCACAACCAGCAACGTTTTCTTTTTTTATAAACAATAAAAAATGTTAATTGTAGACACTGGAGTAATTGGTCATACATTGTGGTAATTCCCTATGAAGGGTTGGAGGTTTAATTCCTACTAACTCTAAACACGGCCCAGTCTTTTCTATTGCACTTTAAGGCTCTGTACAGTTCGGTTTATGTAAGTTTGCTTGTTCTAATTCCTCTGCAGCTGCCTTGTTGAATTGCTAATTAGAGGCCATTACGGTGACTTCATCTGTAGGTGGTAATTTTATGGAGCCTGCACTTCAATAACATGAAATACCTGAGCGCTTACACAGCTGTGCACTCGCGCTCGTGTGTCACTCGCGCTGGAGCCACGCTGACTTTTTAATGGGCTTTTACGTTCATTAATTCTGTGGGTCGTGCTCGAAAAGTTATAGAATTTGAAGTTGTGATTAGAGCCAGTGTTTTATGAATAAATAGTCGAACTTGAACTCACACTGCAAAAAATGAATTTCTGGATTAGTTAAAATGTCTTGATTTATGCTTTTTAATCTTAATTTCAGACATTTCGACTAGTTAAGATTTGTTAACACTATTTATTTGCTGGAACTAGATTATTTAACCTTTTTCATACTGTTTCTGACTTGTTTCAATTCATTTCTTGATAAATTTCAAGCCAAATCATCTCCCAGTGGGTTAAGATAATTTTACTTACCCCACTGGCAAATGTATTTTCTTATTTTAAGGTAAAATAAGAAAGCTCAGAGGCCTCTGAAGCCTCTGAACAGATGACTTTCTTTACATCTTAAAGGCCAGGGCTGCACATTTAAACAAAATCGACACAAACTCACAATTTTAATGGACGCAATTAGCAAATCACAAAGGCCGCAATTTATGAAGTGCAATAATTTCTTGCTTTGATTTGAATAAAAACTGCTAACACTGTAGTTCGGGTCACTTCCATCTATTCTACAAGTTCTTCAAGTCTCAAGTCAGTGACAAGCAACTCCAAGTCCCAAGTCCTCCCAGTGCTTTGAGTTTCAAGTCTGTTCGAGTATTTGTATAAAATTACCGAAAACAACTCGTATTTTTGCAATATGGTCCTTAAGGTGAGACATTACAGGTGAATAAGGCATTTTATGTGTAAAAATGACCAAAAGTACACATATTTGGGACATTTAAATCTGAAAATGGACAGAACCAGGTCTAAATTTCTTGGTTCATTTTGTAACATATTAGTTACAAAAAAATGTACAGAAGGGATTTTGGATTTCTTATTTAGATTTTAAGTAAACTAGATTGGACTGAAGATTGTCCTAAAAATTCAAATTCCGCCTCATTTTTTTAATTAAAACTTAAATAAATCAGTTTTAGAATGAGATATCAAAAAAATCTTCTGTACATTTTGTCAAAATCTTGTTGAGTCCAGATTGTACAGTTTGTTGTGTGTAGGATCTACTTTAAGGCTGATCTTTATGTCTCGAGGGAGAAAAATGTATTTTAAGAAAATGGCCTTTGAAGTTACAATGTCCCAGAGAAATCTATGGATGAAGTGGATTAAATGGAAGAATAAAACATCTTTAGGAGCAGATTGGACACGTTTGTTGTCTCCACATGAAAGACAATACGTTGAGAGAGCAAACTGACCAAAAAACAAAAAATTGACAAAAAGCGTTTGCCTGTCGTGTCTCACCTAAAACTCCAGAACGTTTGTAATGCAACCAATTCTTTGCACTTTTCAGATTCTCGTCATGGAAGAAAAACTCAAGTCTGCCAACGTCCAAACCAGCGAATCGGAGAGCTCCTTGTACCGAAAGCACCAGGACTTAACCAATCAGCTCCAAGAGAAAGAGGCGGTGATAAAGCGATTGGAAACCCAGCTGGAAAAACAGGTAGAGGAGATTTACTCGCATCCGAAAAGCAGAGACCCATTTATGTTCATGACGTGTGACTGTCTTCTCCGGTCTGTGCGGACGCAGATAGTGGTCAGGGCTCAGGAGTCGAAGATAATTGAAGAAAAGGCGGCCAAGATTAAAGACTGGGTCACCATGAAGCTACGAGAGGTAAGAGGGGAGCAGGGGATTGTGGGATTGTGGGAAAGCCCTGGTTTGGATCAGAAACTTCAGTTTAAGTTACGGTAAATCCTAAAATACTGTGGGAATACCAAGAGGCCGAGTTACAGCATGTACTTATGAGGTAATGGGGATTGAAACGAACAGAGCGTTGAGATGGAAAGACTTTGTGGAGTAAGACAAGAAAAGGGAAGTACAATTAATCGAAATCAAATTTGAATCAATCAGCAGATCGTAAAGGCTGCAGTTTTTGAAGTGCAATAATTTCCTACACAAACAACAAAATGTCACGTTTTTCTTCCGCATAAAATTGCTAACCCTGATTTGTTAGAGCATGTTCTGAAACAAGTGACAAAAATGCAACAAAAGTGATAAAAATGTGACTGAAAGCATCAAAAACATGTCTGAAAGCATCAAAAACATGTTTGAAAGCATCAAAAATACATCTAAAAGCATAAAAAATGTGACTGAAAGTATCAAAAACATGTCTTAAAGCAACAAAAATACATCTAAAAGCATAAAAAATGTGACTGAAAGTATCAAAAACATGTCTAAAAGCGACAAAAACCTGACTCAAAGCATCAAAAATACATCTAAAAGCATAAAAAATGTGACTGAAAGTATCAAAAACATATCTTAAAGTGTCAAAAACATGTCTTAAAGTGTCAAAAATTAGTCTATAAACATCAAAAACGTGACTGAAAGCGTCAAACACATCTAAAAGTGACAAAAACATGTCATAAAGTGACAAACATAAGTATAAAAGCATCAAAAACATGACTACAAATGACAAAAATGCAACCAAAAGCGACATAAACGTGGCTAACTGACAAGAATGACACAAGTGATAAAAGCGTGACTAAAAGCGACAAAACATTTTCTGAAATACGTTATTCTTTTATTAGTTTGTAAGTTCATATTTGACTTTGTTGTGTTTAAATGTTCCTGTTTTTCTTAGTTTTCTAGTGACAAACAAACTATCAAAGCATTAAAACCGTGACTATAAGCGACAAAAACTCAACTCAAAGCATCAAAAATGAGTATAAAAGCTTAAAAAACGCAACTAAAGGCAACACAAACTCGACTAAGCGACAAAAACACATCTACAAGCATCAAAAACATGACTGAAAGCATCATGAACATGTGTAAAAGTGACAAAAACAGGTCCAAAATAGTCAAAAATTAGTCTGAAAGTATCAAAAACGTGACTGAAAGCGTCAAAAACACTTCTAAAACCGACAAACGCACGTCCTTAAGTGACAAATGTGTATAAAAGCATAAAAAAAACGTGACTTAAAGCATCAAAAATGAGTATAAAATCATAAAAAAGTGGCAAAATGTGAATTTAAAAAATCTACATTTAGGTTTGTTAAGATCAAAGCCTTGTTAAAAGTCATCGTTGAGTGTGTAAACCTAATGGTGTTTTATTTTAGATGATAATTATTATAAAACTGACATGTGAGCTAAAGGCTAATTAACTAACTTGAAATTTCTGATCTTGTGCTTCTGGTTTGAATCTAGTGAGACTAAACATCCACTTTTACATGTCACTGATGATCAGGTTAGATATAAAGAAAAATATAATTCAATAAACATCACATATTTTAATATTTCAACATTTGGCTTCACCATTCATTTGTCTGTGAAGGAACGTTTGAGTTTTTATTCAAATTGCAAAGCTTGTTTTGAGTGAAATCTGTAGAAAGTACCATTTTATTTTATTTTTTTAAGCTATTTGATTAGATCTGATTATGAAACTCCCACTGCGTCTTGATTTGTGAAGTACTGAAAGTGTGTAAAATGTGTCTGTTTGTTGTTTCAGATGGAGCAGGAGAACCAGCAGCTGAAACTGGCCAATCAGAGACAGTCAGAACAAATAGTGCTCCTTCAGGATAAGCTACAGAGTAAGTACAACTGCAACACGAAGGTCCCGGGTTCAACTCCCAACCTGTGGAGGTTTGTTAGGGTTTCCTCTCTAGCTTTCCTCATCAATGGAAAAAAAGGACTGTGCAATAAATACAATTTTAAGGTCAGACGCTGCAGGTGAATAGGAAAAAATCTTAAATTTAAAGATATCAATTGTAAACTTCTCCTGTAGTATAGTTACATCACTGTAAGAAAAAAAATGTATTACAACTTTTTCATCATTTGATGTTTTCATGTAGAAATAAGGCATTTTATGTGTGAAAATGACCAAAGATACACATATTTGGGACATTTAAAACTAAAAATGGTCAGAACCAGGTTTAAATTTCTTGGTTCATTTTGTACACATTAGTTACAAAAATAATTTACAGAGTGGATTTTGGATATCTTTATATTTTGTTTTTGAATAAACTAGATTTGTAGATTTTGAAAATTGTCCTAAAAATTAAAATTTCGCCTCATTTTTCTTACTTAAAACTTCAATAAATCAGTTTTAGAATTAGATATCAACAGACGGAAACCGTTAACAACCTGGCTCCTGATTGGTCCGTGTGGTTGCCACGATACGCACTCGGATTTCCAAATATGGAGTCTGGCTCCACTTTAACTGCTAGCCACGATTGCCTTCATTTGACTGGAGCCAAACACTATCATGTCACACTCCCATAGTCCATCGTGTTACCGTCTATGGTCCAAGATTGTACAGTGTGTGGAAGCTACTTTAAGGCTGATCTTTGTCTCTGAGAAAAATGTATTTTAAGAAAACGGCCTTTGAAGTTACAATGTCCCAGAGAAATCTATGGATGAAGTGGATTAAATTAAAGAATAAAACATCTTTAGGAGCAGATTGGACAAAGTTGTTGTTTCCACATGAAAGACGATATGTTGAGAGAGCAAACTGTCCCCCCACCAAAAAAAGTTTTGCCTGTAGTGTCTCGCCTTAATCTACCTTAATCTAATCGACAGAATCAAGACTGGGATTCTGTCATTCAAATTGTCCATGATCCGCTTTGGTCTTTGAAAAGTAAAAACATGCTTGGAGTTCAGACTCTGGGAGTTTGACATTTGACTGTTTTTGTGTGAAATGGTAATGACTGAGGCAAGACACTGCAGGTGAAAAGGTGTTTAATCATGTTATGTTTTTATTTAGAAATTAAGTGTAAAAATGGCCACAATCACATTTCAGATACACACGTCTGAAAAATGGATAGTCAGGTTGTTCAGGTAACAGTCAGGTAATTTTCTAGCGTCTTTTTTAGTAACTAGCTCTTCAGTGCTTCATTTTTTAATCTAAAACTTAGAATGAAATATCAACAACTCTTTCGTCACGAGCCCTCACAATCTTTAGCATTTACGGGTGCTGATCTTTACGTCCCGTTATGCAATACTTAGTGAGAAAACGGCCTTTTAAGTTAAAATGTCAAATATGAATCGTCCAGTTCTAACTCAAAACATGCACTTTTGAACTCTACCTTAACCTGAGTTTTTTTAAATCCAAGTTTGTTCAAATCAGAGTCAGAAAAGGTCCACAAACCAGGCACTTTCTTTGGCGTAAGGTATAACATATAACAAAGAATAAAACAGTACGGTACGATATCCTCAATTTTATCCCAGTAATTAAAGAAGATACAAAGAGAGTCGACATTTTAGTCATGTTTGGATTGAAATAACTACAGATTAATTATTCTTTTTCTTGTTTTTTTCTCTCCCTTCTGTATTTTCTTTACTTTTACCCATGGAATCTGTTCCACATTTCTCATTTATTACAGCTCTGTGGAAAATCTATAGGACACTGGTTCAGCAAAGGGTCAAAGCCAAAAGTACTTTACTCTGGTTTTGTTCTGGTTTAGCCTCAGTTTTGTCCTGATTTAATTCTGGTTTAGTGCCTGATTTTGTTCTTGTTTAGTCCTAGTTTAGTTCTGATTTGGTTCTTGTTTAGTCCTGGTTTAGTTCTGATTTAGTTCTTGTTTAGTCCAGGTTTAGTTCGGATTTAGTTCAAGTTTAGTGCCTGATTTAGTTCTTGTTTAGCCCAGGTTTAGGCCTGATTTAGTTCTATCTTAGTCCTGGCTTAGTTCTTGTTAAGTCCTGGTTTAGTCTTGGTTTAGTTCTTGTTTAGTCTTGGTTTAGTTCTTGTTTAGTCCTGGTTTAGTTCTGATTTAGTTCTAGTTTAGTGCCTGATTTAGTCCTTGTTTAGTCCTAGTTAAGTTCTTGACTAAACATAGTTTGAGTAATCCTGGTTTAGTCCTGGCTTAGTTCTTGTTTAGTGCTGGTTTAGTTCTGGACTGAATACGGTTTGAGTAGTCCTGGTTTAGTACTGATTTAGTTCTAGTTTATTGTCTGATTTAGTCCTGGTTTAGTTCTTGTTTAGTCCTGGTTTAGTACTGATTTAGTTCTAGTTTATTGTCTGATTTAGTCCTGGTTTAGTTCTTGTTTAGTCCTGGTTTAGCACTGATTTAGGGTGCATTCACACTTGGTCCTGTTCTAGTTCTGGTTTAGGCCTGGTCTTGTCCAGTCCAGATTTAGTACTGGGTTAAATCCCAGTTTAATCCCAGTTTTCTATTATATTCAATTTTGTTTAGTTTAGTCCTCTATTAGTCCTGGTTTAGTACTGATACTTTCTGGTTTGGCCCTGGTTTTGAGTCCAGTTTGAGTCCTGGTGTAGACTTGGTTTGGGCCTGTTCTAGTCCAGGTTTAGTCCCAATGATGCGGTCTAGTTTTGCATGAGTCCAGTTTAGTTTAATACTTGTTTAATCCAGGTTTAGTTTTGAATTATATCTGGTTTAGTCCTGATTTAGTCTTGCGTTTGTCCTGGATTATTCCTGGATCATACATTTAGTTTAGTCCTGGTTTAATATTGGTTTAGTTCTGGATTTAAATATGGTTAAAAAGTCCTTATTTAGTTAGTCCTGGATTAGTCCTGGATTAGTCTCAGATTATATCTGGGTTTGTCTTTGTTTAGTCTTGAGTTAGTTCTGGATTAGTCCTGGATTAGTCCTGGTTTAGTCTTGAGTTAGTTCTGGATTAGTCCTGGATTATATCTGGGTTTGTCTTGGTTTAGTCTTGAGTTAGTCCTGGATTAGTCCTGGTTTAGTTTTGAGTTAGTCCTGGATTATATCTGGGTTTGTTTTGGTTTAGTCTTGAGTTAGTCCTGGATTAGTCCTGGTTTTGTCTTGAGTTAGTCCTGAATTAGTCCGGGTTAATATTATCTGGTTTAGTCCTGATTTAATTCTGGTTTAGTTCTGTGTTTTTACCTGGTTTAGAGTCTGTTCATTTGGCATTGTTTAGTCTTAAAATATCAAAAAAAAAAAATTCACAAACTCAAACCTAATTATGAGTGAAAATGTCAATTATCTTTCTACATTTATTCAATCTGACAACAATTTTTATATTTTACCTCCCCACATCTTAATTTTACAGTATATTTGCCATTTTGAGGATATTTTACAGTTCAAAACATTTCAAAATGAATTGGTAGTTGCTATGGCGCTATGACAGTTCTAATCACAGTTTTGACTCTTTTTTTCTGGTGCTGGTCCTCAGTTCTTTTGGAGAAGTCCCCGTTCTCCAGTGGAACCACGTCGTCCCCGGTGCTGGACACACACCAGGTCCCTGTGAGTCCCCTGTTCCCCCCGGGCAGCCCTGGCTCTCCTCTGCCCCACGACGAGGGCTGGAGACAGGCCGGGTCCAGAGGAAACACCCCCCTCATCAAAACAGCACTGTCAGGTACATGATTTAACCGTGTTTTACCATGACAATTTACAATAAAATACATAAATATAAATACCACTTTGTAGCTTTAAAAAAATATATCTTTAAAATTGTACAGCACGATTTAACTTGTTCAATTCTGTAGTTGGGTTAAATTAATAAAAGTATTATGAAGATTATTTCGTTTTTTATTACCAATGTTTATTTCATAGCCTTTTTTTTTTCTTTCTTTTTAACATGAAATTAATTATACATTTTTATTGATAGTAAAACAATGTCTAACAATATGGTGTTTTAAAATTCAGTTTGGTATTTCAGTTGCTATTTCAGTGAAAAATAACGTTTTCTCAGCTCACTGCCACCTCAGTTTTACCTCTGGTTCAGTTTTACACAGATTTTTTTTTTTGCACTGAATAAAAAAAGAAAAGCAACTGTATTTCAAATGTTTAAAACACTGTATTTGTATGCGTTTCAGATCATTTCATGAACATGTTTCCTTAATTGAGTGTAAAAGAAAAATAAAAATCCCCCCCTCAAAAAACTAAATCCATCCAAAAAAATGTAAATAAAAAAAATCTGTTCACATAATAAAAAAAGACCCCCCCTAAAAATATATATATATATAATTACGAAATTCCAATGGCAACAAATATCAGTTTCGTGAATTTAGTGTAAAATAAATAAATAGTAAAACACAAAATCGGTTTAAAAAAGCTTGTTTAAATGTTAAAAACAAAACATTACTAATATTGCTAATATAGACTGAAATGTTTAGTTTTTTGCATTGTTGAAACATTGCCAGCAGCATTATATTCAAACCAATAAACAAACTAATATAAAAGTCTGTTTTTATTTATGCATAAATTAACAGAAACATTGCCTTTCATTTCCAGATCACAAAAGATCCCCTGACGCTCTCATTAAAGCTAAACCTCACATTGACGCCGTTCACAAAGTCTTGTCCCAGACCCGCCCTCTGGGACCGGACCCCCCCCTCCTCCCCGACGCTCCCTCCTCCGACCGGGACAACTCCTCGGACGAACTCAGCTCCAAATTCCGCTCCCACTGCCTGCACTCCTCCTCCTCGTCCTCCTCCTCGTCCTCCGCCTACGAAATGGCGCACGGGCCCAGCTCCCCGCCGCTCGCCGCCCCGGCCCCCCTCCTGTCCCGCTCGCCCTCCACCAACAACCCCTTCCCGAACCAGTCGAGCATGACGCTGCCGAAGGTGCGCACGCCGGTCACCCCGAGGGACAGTATCCAGCTGGTGAAGAAGCACTACAGCCAGCCGCAGCCCGGCCTGGACAAGCTGCACCACCTCAACGCGCCCCTCGACGTGGGCGCGCCCTCCTCCGCCTGCTCCACGCTGAAGGGCAGCAGCGCCTCGCCGTTCTCGCAGGCGGTGGAGGAGACGGACATAGACGACGGGCTGGAGGACGGCATGGAGGGCGTGGTGGAGGAGGGGGCGGGGCCGGAGGAGGCAGACGGGGTGTCGTTCCTGGGGCTGGCGGAGGAGCTGGAGGGGCTGGACCCGGAGGCGCTGAAGCCGCCCACGCCGCCGCTGCACAGGTTTCCTTCGTGGGTAAGAACACACGGGCTGATGTGTGTCCTGATCTAGACTAGGTTTTAAATACAGTTTGTTAAAATACAGTTGCTTTTCTTTTTTATTTGGGGCAAAAAATAAAAATCTGTGTAAAACCTGGCCAGAAGTAAAGCTGAGAGTGAACATGTTTACACTGTATTTTCCAGTGAATTGAAAAAACAGCAACTGTATTTTCATCGTAACATCGTATTGTTAGACATTGTTTTATTTCCAATGACAATTTGGACTTGAAAAAAACAAAAATCATATAAACATATACATACATACACAATCACATAATTCAAATGCAAAAATGCTATATAGAAAACAAACATTTGTAATAAAACACAAAATAATCTTTGTATCTTTTTTATTTATTTAAACCCACTACAGAATAGAACAAGGTAAGTTATTCTGTACAATTTAGTTGCAATGTTGCCTTGGAACAATAAAAATAGTGTTATTTACTTAGATTTATGCATTTTTATTGACCATCAGTCCTGTGCTTTGTAATAAAGAATGAAAAATGTTAACAGAAACAAAAACGTTCATTGTTTATTCATTATCCTTCAACATTATATTGATTGTGTTATTTGACAGAATAATCTAATGCTTAGTGTAGTGTATTTGTTTATTTATCAGGGACAATACACATAAAACATAGACCACCTTATTCTGCCCCGCCCACTTTTGCCTCTTTTTGCCACAGATCCACGCTCCTGTTGTAAACGCACTTCCGATTGTCAAGAACCCCGTTCACGCAAATGACGAACGAGGGAAAAGTCTCGTCGCTAAAACATTTTATAAAGTAGATTGATTTGAGTAAAATGTTTAATGAACACGAGCAAAAACAAGTCACACTGCACCGATTCTGAAAACGGCTTTTTAGTCCGAGTAGAACTTATTTTCTGTTGAGCTCGTCTACTCCGTGTAAACTACAACGGAAACAATACGGCGACGCGTACGGCAACTTCAGGAATAAGATTATTACAGAAGAGGAAAGGAGTTTGTGCCAGTTTATAACAAAATTGTTTATTTCCTCCCTGCACATGTCAAAAATGATGTACAAACCAATAACAACTGATTAATGAAGAAATAAAGACATTAGGGCTGTGATCCTTTAGTCATTTAGTCGATTTATCTGTCAATTCAGTCTTAGTCGACCAACATTTTTATTTGTCGACTAATCATTTTATTAAGATTAAAGTTATATATGTCGCAAAAATGAGAAGATATTGAGTGAGCTAGCTGAAAATGTTGGAGTCTAACATATAAATACTCTGTTTCCTTGTACTTTTCTGAATAAATAGTTTTAGCATGAACTCCTCTGCAGTTGTGGTCTTTTGAATGTAGTTTGGGTCAAATACATGAAGATACTTTACAGTTTTGGTATATTTATTTAGGTATACTATATTTTAAGTCGACTAATCGGTCAGTCGGGCAGGTCTTTAGTCGATCAAGAATTTCTTTAGCCGACTACAGCCCTAAAATACATTATCCTTTATTTTTTTCTGCTGACGTCTTATCCCCAAATGTCATAAATGTAACCTGCATGATCTGAAGTTAACCTTTGTTATCGACAGGAGAGCAGGATCTACGCTGTGGCCAAGTCTGGGATGAGAGTGTCAGAGGTCACTGCAGGAGCCAGAGGAAGAGGTACTACTACTGCTACTATTATTATTACTACTACTGCTACTACTATTATTATTACTACTACTCCTACTACAATTATTATTACTACTACTACTGCTACTACTATTATTATTACTACTACTCCTACTGCTATTATTATTACTACTACTCCTACTGCTATTATTATTACTGCTACTACTACTGCTATTATTACTACTACTACTACTACTACTACTACTACTAATAGACTACTAGAAATCTCACTCCATGACCTCTCATTTCTTCTGCTTTCTATTCTAATCCCAGTAAGTCGACTAATAAAAAAGCTTGCAGACTAAGACTAACGACCAAGTGTCTGCAGGCCTTCTTTATCTACGGCTATGCTAAAGGTCAGATCTGTGAAGAGGTGCACCTTTAATTGTCGGTTCATTAACTAGTATTTTATTAAGCTGACAGAAAATGACAAGACATTTCTGTGCCTTTGACATAAATAACCTTTTTATTATTATTGAGGTTTTCTAAGCAGATCCAGATTTTTTCTAATCGTCAGTAATGAGCTTGGATCTTTTTAATTGGGGTCTATTGCCAATCAACTGTCAGTAAAAGTGTGTGATTTGAAGAAAATTAAACTTTTCTTTTTGGTAAAAACAAAAGCGTGCTGCGTTTATGTTCAGGAAATTAATATTTACATGTTTTTAATGAGACAAAATACAATATTAAAGGAAACAGTGTGGTTTTGTGGTGTCAGAGTTGTGTAAAAGCTGTGAATTTGTCTCCTGGAGCGTGTCTGTGTGCGGTCTCTGCATCTGTCACTGCTGTGTTTGATGTCACTTCCTTTTGGCCTGCAGCTGTGGCCCCGCCCCCACACACCTGTGCAGCTGTGGCCCCGCCCCCTCTCTCTGCGGGGGAGGAGGGGCGAGGTGTGGAGGGGGAGGAGCACTTTTAATCAGAGCTGATGACAGAAGAGAGCTGCGTGTGATTATGAACTGCCGCAGGAGAGAGAATGAGAGAGAAGAGGAAGAAAGGGAGAGGAGAAAGAGGGAGGTAGAGGGGGAGAAGGGGGTGGTAGAGAGAGAAGAGAAGAGAGAGAAGATGAAGAAAGGGAGAGGAGAAAGAGGGATTGTGGGAGGTAGAGGGGGAGAAGGGGGTGGTAGAGAGAGAAGAGAGATAAGAGGAAGAAAGGGGAAGGAGAAAGAGGGGAAGAAGAGGGGGAGAGGAGGTGGTAAAGAGAGAAGAGGAAGAGAGAAGAGGAAGAAAGGGAAGAGTTAGAGGGGGAGAAGGGGGTGGTAGAGAAGAGGAAGAAAGGGAGAGGAGAAAAGGGGGAGGTAGAGGGGGAGAAGGGGCTGGTAGAGAGAGAAGGGAAGAGAGAAAAAAGGAAGGAGAATAGAGTAGAAGAAGAGATGAGAGAGAAGAGAAGTGAAAAGCTAAGGGGAAGAGATGGAGAAGAGTGGGGGCAGAAAGGAGAGGGAAGAGAAAATCCAAAAGCAGATTGACAGAAGAAGAGAGAGAGAGAGAGAGAGAAAGCAAGGGAGAAAGAGAGAAGGAGAGAGAGGGGGGAAGAGAGTGAGAAAGAAAAAAGAGCTAAAGAGAGAGAGAAAAAAGTGAGAGAGGGAGAAAGAAAGAAAAAAGTGAGAGAGGGAGAAAGAGAGAAAACGAGAGGAGAGAGGGGGAAGAGAGTGAGAAAGAGAGAGATAGAAAGAGAGCGAGAAAGGGAAAGAAAAAACAGCTAAAGAGAGAAAAAAGAGTGAGAGCGAGAGAAAGTAAGGGATAAAGTGTAAAGGAGAAGAGTGAGAATGAGAGCGAGGAAGAAAGAGCAAAAGAGAGAGAGGGATAAAGAGGGAGAGAAAGAGAGAAACCAAGGGAGAGAGAGAGAAGGAAGAAAAAGAAAAAGAGAGAGAAAGAGATTTAAAAAGAGCATAAGAGAGAAAGAGAGAAACCAAGGGAGAGAGAAGAAAGAGAGAAAGGGAGAGAAAGAGAGAAACCAAGGGGGAGAGTGAGAGCGAGAAAAAAAGAGCAAACAAGAGAGAGAAGGATAAAGAGGGAGAGAAAGATTGAGTTTGAAAAAGAGAGCACAAGAAAGAAAGGGAAAGAAACCAAGGGAGACGAGAGAAGAAAAAGCGTGAGAGAAAGAAGAAGAAGAAGGAGGAGAGAGGAAGGATAGAGAGAGAGAGAGAGAAGAAGGAAGCCTGAGTGAGATTTCCTGCGTTCTTGGATCTGGTGTGGATTATCCGAGAGCCGACTCAGCACTTTCAGCTTCAGGTTCAGTCGACAGAACAAACCGCCGCGTCAAACATCTGAATCTAATCAGTCACTTAAGAGGAACACTTTAGTTAATCGAATTTAAAGGAGCCTCCACCTTCAAAATAAAGCTCACATTTTCACATAGAAGTAGAAAGGTCAGTTAGTTTGCTTTTCTATAACAAACAATGGACAAAATACAGTTTTCTAGCCTTAAAATTGTATTTTAGCTTCAAAAGAATCTAATTTATGGAATAGTATCTAATATATCTCTAGATAAAATGAAAAAGTATTGTGGGCTAAACATTTCTGTGAGTATTTTTCCAGTAAAACCCATAAATCTGGATTGTTCCTTCATCAAAAATGCAAAGAGTTTACCATAATTTCCTTAAACATAATGTAAAATACAATGTGTTTAAAGCAGCTCATTTCTAAAAATCATCTCAATTTTTCATATTCTGAGGTTAATCCCAGTTTCTCCAGTGAAATCACATTATGTTGCACTTCACTTTTGCCTCCATTCTGAATTTAGAATGTGTTTTTTTTTACAAACTTTTAAAGGGTCTATTAGTCGACTAATCATTTTATTAAGGTTTAAATTATATATGCGGCTAAAACGAGACGATATGGAGTGTTTGCTGAAGACAACATATAAATACTCTGTCTCCTGGTACTTTTCTGGATAAATAGTTGTTTTAGCATGAACTAGTGCGTGTTTGTGGTGTTTTGAGTGCAGTTTGGGTCAAATACATGGAGATACTTTTCTAATATTTTTGCCACACCACCTTTTAGTCGGCTAATCGGTGGATAGGACATGTCTTCAGTCTACTACAGCCCTAGAATAGAGTCCAAATCTGGGGCCCTGAAGACTGTGGGGCCCAGGGCAATTGACCCTTTGTCCCCCCCTGTATACTGCCCTGCTTTAAGTACAAATTTAACAGCAGCACTTGTATTTGTGTAACTATTTTGTCATGCACCTTTAATTGAATACACATTTCTTAAACTTTTTCTTTCTTTCAATAATATCTGTCTGATTAGTTTGTTTTCTGTTGTTTTTCCTCCAGGTTTACCCCAGTGTCCACCCACAGGCCCGTTCTCTCAGCTCATCTACAAAAACATCAGCGTTCCTGTCTACACCACGCTCAAAGGGGTGAGACGAAAACCTCTGTTCTTCTATAAACTCACCCAACAACACAGCTTTCACTACAGTTCCTCGCGATGCAGGAAAATGTGAACGATAAATGTGTTTTTGCGCGTCAGAAAGCCACTCAGATCAGCAGCGTGCCGCTCCCGGACGACGACTCGGGCTCGGAGGACGACAGCAGCTCCTTGGCCTCGTTAAGAACCTCCATTTTGAATCCGGACAGAAAAGGGAGCGTCCCGGGCAGCCCACGAGCCGTCAAGAGAGGTCAGCCGTGTATTAATACTTCATCTGCTCTACAGTTATATTTACAAATTAGTCAAGTAATTCAAGATGGAAGGAATCTAATCAAAGCTACTCAAATTCAGAAAAAAGTATATACGATTAAACAACCAACCACAACCAACTTATATTGTCTTGTATTGTCATCATCAACTGGGCTATTCATGGGTTTCAGGATGATGATAAATGATTAATGTTGTCATTGTGATTAACAATTTAAAACATGTTTTATCTTTGAGTTGGAAAAAGTCTGAAACCCTTGAATACAGACTCTAAAACGCATACAAAAGACCTTTTTATAACAAAGACAGTGGCATTCTTAAAGGACAATTACGTAACATTGACTTTTTTGATCTTTTATCCATGTTCTAACATTGTTCCATCATCAAAAACACACCTGGAGATGTATTTAGTTTGATTCATGTTTGTTTGATGCTGGTTTGAAAATCACTGTGTCCTGAACTCCTTCGATGTGACGTAGATGATGCCGACGTCATTTATCCCAGAATCCTTTGCTGTTTTAAGTCCTTAAATCATCTCCAGACTCGCTTTGAACATTTCTTCCGTCTAATCATGATTACAACTTCGTCAGATCCACTCTTTACTGCAATGCATTGTGGGTGTATATTTACATGTGTGTAATTGCCTCTGCAGCCAGCAGATGGAGCCACAGCGAAGTCAAAATAGCATCTCCCAATGCAGTTATAAAGTTATATTTTTCTTTGTAAAAGCGTTTTATTTTTAGTTCTAAACATGAGATGTCAAACTGAAGACACTCAAGAGCAGGTTTAAAGGATGAAAACAATATGAAAAATGCACAGTATATTTCCTTTAAGGTGAGACACTGCAGGTAAATAGGAAAAAATCTTAAATTTAAAGATATTAATTGTAAACTTCTCCTGTGGTTTACTCACATAAATGTAAGAAAAAATATATTATACGTTTTTCATCATGTCATGTTTTCATGTTGAAATAAGGCATTTTATGTGACAAAACGGCCAAAAATATGCATATCTGGGAAATTTAAATCTGAAAAATGGACAGAACCAGGTTTCAATTTCTTTCTTTCCATTTTGTACACAAATTAGTTAAAAAAATTAAAATTAAAAAAATCTACAGAGGGTATTTTGTCAAAATGTCAAAAAATAATAAATTATACACTTTATTTGTAAATGTTTTCTAGCTAGAAACTTTTTTGTCACTATATTTCAACATTTATTTGGTCAATCAAATCAACGTACAATAGAAATAATTGTTTGACTAGTTGACTAATTGAAAAAAAAAGATCTAAAATAAGCCCTCATTTATTTTTCAAGCATTTCTCTTTTATTTTTCTCAGATACAATTTTTCTTTTACTTTCTTTCACTTTTCTTTTAAACTTGCGTGTGCAGGTGTGTCCATGTCGTCGATCAGCTCAGAGAGTGACTACGCCATCCCTCCAGACGCCTACTCTCTGGACAGCGACTACTCCGAGCCCGAACACAAGGTGCAGAGGACGTCGGCGTACTCCTGCGAGAGCGCCGGGCCGGTCAGTTTCACTCCGAGTAACCACAGCCAAAGCCCGGGTCTGTGAGAAACGCAACTCTTACCCTTGTGTCCGAGCAGGAGACGCTGGAGAAGTCGGGTTACCTGCTGAAGATGGGCGCTCAGGTGAAGGCCTGGAAGCGCCGCTGGTTTGTCCTCAGGAACGGAGAGATCCTCTACTACAAGTCTCCTGTGAGTCTGCAGCTACAACTCACCTGCGACACAGAAAAGAGCAGACTTAGAGAAAAGGTGTAGAGCAGTCCAGCCCAAGCTAGAAAGAAAGCCATTCTGACTCTCCAGGACATTGTTTAAGACCTCGATTTTCAACCAGTGCGCCGGGGAACACTAGTGCGCCTTAAGGTTTTGCCAGGTGCGCCTTGAGAAAATGTCCAGTTTGAGTTAACAGATTCACAAATGTGGATTTAATCGACCAATAGACCTTTTTGGAGTGTTCTGAGCAACATTTTCACCAAAAAAAAAAAAACGCAAAACCATCACTATTACCAAATTTAAAGAACTAGACAGTGCCACAGACATAGTTTGCCTCATTTATATAATATTTTTAACTAAATGGCCTGATTTGATAATATTTTAGTGGTAGGTGGCGCGCCGTGGTAGCTTTTAAACCCAAAACGTGTGCCACAACTCAAAAAAGGTTGAAAAACACTGGTCAGCCAGTGCAGGACCTAGAAATTTGTGGGTCCTACTCATCCAGTGGGATTTTGTATTACTATTTTCCCCGTGTCCCTTGAATTGTCCTTAAAGTGCCTATGACAGGTTGGACGACTCATTTGACTAAAATGCAGTTCAGATAAACATGTTTAAAATTTTGCTAAAATACTTTACAAGTTTATCCCAGTTTAACAAGTTTTTAGGTTTTTTATTTCACTTCCTGGTTGTAAATGATGACATCACACTAGGAAATTACCAAGAAACCGTCCTGTGCACTGGGCCAAAACTCATCTAATGTCACAGATTTTTTTATTTGACAAAGAAAAATACATGTGAACACTTTTATTTTTTTTTAAATCAATGTTTAAACGGTCCAAAAAGTAGTTTATTTTGTGTAAATTATGCATAACCTTTGTGTGATCTCATCAATTCATTTACTTACTGTAACTTTCAACAGATTTTTTCATTTTTCTACTTGATTGGTATAAAATTATGTATATTTACAACAGGTATTAATACACCAGGTAAAATCAAAATTAGAAAATGATAAAAACCTGTCATACGCACTTTAAAGGAAGCGTTTGCAGTGCAGCTTACATGTTCTACAGTTTTAACAGGGGGGGTTTGGCGGTCCTCCCTCAGAAGAACATTTAAGTAATCACACCATATTTCGTTTTATCTTATTTACTACTTTGTCTGTCTCCCTATTTGAAAGTACAGTGCGCTCCTTTGCTGTGACATTGAGAGAAAAGCAAGTGTTTGAGAACCTTGCGTCTGTGATGGTCGGGGGGTATGTTCCTTCAGGGGGCCCAAGTCAATTGTAGCCTGTTGCCTAATGCTAAGTCTGATACTGATTAGCTTGATTTAACCATTTAAAGCTGAATTAAATTAGATTAGATTAGATTGAGACTCATGCTGTACTTTTAACCAGGGCGGTCAACATAAATTTGGTGGTCCGGGACAAAAAAGTCTCACATAGGCCCCCCCTTTAATACGAATTAATAGGAAAAGAATAGGCCTGTAATCCTTCAGTCGTTTAGTCGATTAATTGGTCGATGGTGTCTTAAGTCAACCAATATTTTTATAGACCCTTTAAAATCTGATGCGTTAAAGGAGACATTATAAGTTTTAACTCTTAAGATTAGAATCAAACATGTTATGATTGTTTTCACTTGTTGTATACATTCCAGTGATGGATGAAGTACTCCATTTTATTAAAAGTAAAGAGACAACAGCAAAAAATACTCAAGTAAAAGTATCACATTTTAAAGTCTACTCAAGTAAAAGTATTAAAGTAAAAAATAAAGTAATTCTTTTTGGTTTGGAGAACTATTGAAGCATCAAATTGTAATCTTGAACTTTCCAGGTTATATTTCTCTATAGAAGCTTTTTGTTTGTTCAAAGGGAAGAAAAACAGGAAAGATATTGTCATAAATGTGCTAAAAATAAACCCGTCAGTCTTTTCATCAGGTCTAAAACCTTTAGAAAATATACTTTTACTTTTCAGTCCAGTTAAAAAATATGTGGAGTAGAAAGTACAGATACGTGCTCTGAAATGTAGTGAAGTAAAAATAAAAAGTATCTACTGTAGAATGTACTTAAGTAAAGTACAGATACCTAAAAAAAATAAGTTAAGTGCAATACTTTTACTTCTGTACTTTGTTACTTTCCACCTCTGTTACGATCACAAACATGTATAAAGAGTCATTCAGGCACGTTTGAGTTCTCTCCCCTGCATTCTAGATAACATTATTTAGTTCTTCCATTTTTTTTCTTAATGGGTGATTCCTGTAGAATTCCACATACTTGGCCGTTTGGATCATACGCCGGGCTTTATGTTCAGCCGGCTGCAGCGTCGAGAGTTCGATTACGGCTCTAACAAGTAAACGTCTCTCTCAAACCCATTTCACGTGACACGTCCTGAACAATAAATCGTGCAGGCCGAGGAATCCACTGCTCTTTCTCGTGATCTTTGCTCTCCACAGTCGGGCCGTCAGTCCGGTCCAACAGACGGGGCTTTGTGATGACGTTTACGGTGATGAACCTTTAAGGAGCGGAAATCAGTGCCGCAGTTTTCAAGTCAATTTAAACTATTAATTTGAAAGTTTCTTCTAATAAGACAGTTGCAGAAAAGCTATTGGCTCATTCCACCTTCGTCAGAGATTACCTTAGAGGAGACTATAGCTTTTTGCTGGAACGATATTATTATTGTATTCCTGAACTATATTCCAGACAGGCCCAGACTCTGGCAGTTTTCAAGTTTAGGCCAAAGACTGAGTGAATTTTATATGTATTTTATGTTTTTAAAACTGCTTTTATTATACATATTTATGTTTTTATCTTGAATTGTGTTTCCTAATATGTGTTTTAATGTTTGTAAAGCTCTTTGAATTGTGCTTTGTACGAATTGTGCTATACAAATACATTTTGCTCGCTTTCTTATTAAAAGAAACTCTCAAGTTAATAATTACAAGACGACAGAATGAACTTTCCAAATATCAATTTAAATCGGTATTGCAAAAACAAGTATCCAGATAGAATCATATGTCTGCTTTAAGCAAAACAAGAGTTATTATTTCAAGGACATTTTGTGACCTGTAAATGGTGTTTTTCAGAGTGATGTCATCAGGAAGCCTCAGGGCCAGATCGAACTGAACTCGTCCTGTCGCATCATCAGAGGGGAGGGGGCCCAGACGTTTCAGGTGAGGACTGTAAAAGCCGCTACTTTTTCCTCAACCCTGCGGCTTATACATCGACGCGGCTAATTTATGTATTTTTCCGGGAACTGCCTCTAGGGGCGCTCTAGCAGGAAGCGCAAGAGTTTGACAGACCGGTGAAAGAGCGAGCGTGCGGAGGAATACACTAGTTTGATTGTGTTTGAACAGTCAGTTTGCATCACGCCCACGCCATCGTTACAGAAAACACACGAAGAAATGTATATAATGCAGTTTTTAAGTTAAAATCAATCGATGTAGACACAGGTGCGGCTTATATACGTACAAAGTTGTAAATATGGCTGGTGCGGCTTACACTCAGGTGCGCTCAATAGTCCACATTTTACGGTATTTTAACTTTCAAGGCCTTTCCATTTGTCGAGCGGCGCTTTTAGTGATTCGCCCCGTTACATTTCCTCCTGTTCCTGCAGCTGATCACAGAGAAGAAGACGTTCTACCTGACGGCGGACTCTCCAAACATCCTGGAGGAGTGGATCAGAGTCCTGCAGAACATCCTCCGAGTCCAGACCTGCAGCTCGCTCAGTGTCCACACCACCGCCAAACCCACGGCCCGGGGCTGGCTCACCAAGGTCAGACCTGGGGTTGAACACATCACAACAGAATCACAAGAGCTAACGAATAATGAAGCAAAAACAAGTCATTTCAGTTCAATAGTCAATCTAAAATCCAATACAGTAAACAATTATCGGTAACTACAATAACTACACTTATTCCTGCCTTAATAAAGCCTGAACAAAGACTTAATTCATACTGAACAAATAGTTTATTAAGAATGATTCAGGATTAGTAACACCTTAACTACTCTAACCCAGATTCCTAACCCCGACCCTGATCTTAACCTTAATTAAATAGCTACTAAGCATGAATCATTCTTAATAAACTACATGTTCATTATTAATTAAGTCTTCATGCTTTGTTAAGGCTAATTAAGGTGTAGTTATTATAAAGTGGTACCCAATTATCAGAAAATTAAAGTGCATATGACAGGTTTGACGACACATTTCACAAAAACGTAGTGAACATGATTAGATTTAAGATTTTCCTAAACATTTTGCCTATTTGTCACCAGTTTTTGTAAAGTTTATAATGTTACTTCCTGGTTGGACATGAGCAGCAAACATGACATAGAGGGAAATTCTACAACTGTTTCCTAGCAACCAAGCCAAAATCTATATAAATTACACAAAAGTTATGATTTGACAAATAATAAAACCTGATAACCACTTTATTTTGCAGAGTAACCATTTAAACTCAGTTTTGTGTAAATTGTCTGTATTTTCAACGGCACATCACTTTTTGTTGACATCACAGAGGGAGTCTGTTTTGGAACTCTAGGACTTCTGTAACTTTAAGCTTTTATTTGTCAAATTTCTTCACAAACTGAAACTTCACAAATGTACAACTATAATAAATAATTGCTACAAGTGCCCACCCAACAAACTAAGTCATAATTAGAACATTTTGTGAACCTGTCATATAGACTTAAGGCCAATTCATACTTCATAAGAAGTACGAACTTTGTTCGTGCGCCTCAGGCTGTAAGAACAAGAACAAACTTCGTTTCGGCTCTGGCATTCATACTTCAGCTCAAGCGCCGCAGCCGAACTCATTCAGACCCCGCCCCCCGAGATCCCCAACAACTGTTTCCACGCTGTTTCTATGGAGATTACCATCGCTGACAGCTCAGCTGATATCGTTTTAGCAATGGCAGATGTAGTTTTTGAGTGGATGAGAGAGGAGGAGAAAGAAGCGAGGATGATGTTTGAAGATGAAGAGGATGACGACCTGCTTTTACATGCGCTGGCCGAGGAGACAGAACGAAATGAGTGAAGATGGCATGTCCGGCCGCTAAATACGACGCGGGTCGTACAGGGCCAATACAGTCTGCTCGTTCAACAAATGCGGGAGATGGATGAGGAGAGGCACCTTTCGTACTTCCGGATGTCAGCCCGTCGTTTTGACCACCTTGTCTTTAGAATAACACTATTTCTCCAACATGCGCCCAAAGAAATTTACCCCGCCCCTTTTGAAAAACTGGCCAATCAGAGCCTAGTTGACGCACAGCTCTGCCGAACAAAGTTCTGCTCAGCTGATGTACCAAGAACAGGCTGCGAGAACTGCCGAACAGAGGCTGTAAGAACAAAATGACGTCATTTTGTTCTTACAGCCTGAGGCGCACGAACAAAGTTCGTACTTCTTATGAAGTATGAATTGGCCTTTAGACTTTACAGATTTTGGTCAATCGTTGAATCGTAACATACTGTATTAGTTGGCGTTTTTTAATTATTCAATGATTTTTTTTTTGCCAATATATTGAAAGACCCAGGCCAAGTGGACCTTTATCTCAATCAAAACTCTCCAAATTATGGGAATTTTTTTGTAGTTTTTATGGTAATGTTTGGACCTGAATAATCGCAATTAACAATTAACCAATTCATTTGAAATTCGAAGTGTTAAAAATAATCAAAACGAGGACAGAAATCTTTAGTTACTCGATTGCGGACGCAGAAATAGCTTCATTTTAAGCCCCTCTTCTTCTCGGAGCATGTTTTCCTCTTCACTGTGGAATCTCAAGAGAGAGGCTTCTCTTTAGAACTGATTTTCAAAAACCTCTTTCACGTCACGACACGGTTTAAACCTCCAGCGTCAGGAATGTCCATAGGACCCTCCTCCTTCTCCTCCTTCCCATTCTCAGTCCTTTTCAGTCTCCGCTCAAACTCGCCTGTTGGTAAACTAAAGACGCTCCACATCCGACCGCCGCAAGAGACGAGGCACGACAGATCTCTGACAGCGAAAAACCTAACAGCACAGGTTCTAAAACAACGCATTCGGAAGCACTGCACAGAAAAAAGTACAAATAAATGAAGGAAATAGTAAAAGTTTTAGTTTTAGCTTAAAGGGGCTGTGTTTGATTTTTACTGCTGTGAAGCGGGAAAAACAGAACTAGTCAATGTTCCCGTTGTTTCCATGTAATAAAGTAAATTCTGTGTTGCTCCAGCACAGATAAATTGTAAACTTATCTATTTGGGTGAAAATGAGACCAGAATTTTTACTCTGTATCTATGTGTGTTTTGTTCAACGAAAGAAGCAGGAAGTGTGGCATTAGCATGCTAATGTTTGTTAGCTTTACCCGGGACAGTTCATCACACTCTGGGTTCAGAGACTCTAAACTAAGACTAAGACTCTAAAAGACGCTTCTAAACTCGTGGAGGTGATTATGTATGATGCTTGGACTGCATTAGGAAAGTGAGAGATACACGTGACTGATTTAAAAAAGTTTAATATCAACTAGATCTGTTTTTACTTTTCAAAACAGTAAAAATCAGATACAGAGCCTTTAAAAGGAAAGTATTGTGTATTTTTTGTGTTATTAGCCGTTAAATTTGCTCTTGAGTACCTTTAGTTTGCCATTTCATGTTTTGAAAAAAAAAAAGAAGTTTACTATGAAATTATTACGTTTCATAATAAATGTGAAATTTCAATCTCTTTTCTCGCTTACACAAGGGAGCAGGAGAGAGGGAGTCCACAAGTCTATGGACATCATTTATTGTCATTTTTGGCTGGTCCTGTGGAAAAGTCCGACATAGATGAAATTTTAAGCCAAACACAGCACATCACCTGGACTGCACATTGACCAGAAATTACTTGTAGGAGGAGCTGTCGAATGTTATCCACAGAGTCAATTATCAAGCTAGTTACTTGTATTTTGTTTAGACGGCAGAAATGCTCAGAACGAGTCTGGCGATAATTTAAGGACTTAAAACAGCAAAAGATTCTCAGACGAGTGATGAAGATTATTTGAAAATATGTCCCAGAAACAAGGAAGTTCCGCTGGGAGTGTCTTTGACGCTCGGAGGGGGGAATATTTTCTAAAAAACATTCCTCAAAACAGCGTGAATGCAACTGAATGCTACTTCAGGTGTGTTTTTGATGACGGAACCTTGTTGGAAGATGGTTAAAAGCTCAGAGAAGTCACTGTATTAGATTATTTGTCCCTTAAAGATAGAAGGAAATATCTACTTACCCCTTTAACCCAATCTTGAAACATTACAATATCCCTGGTTTAAATAAATCAAAAACCGGTCAAAACCATTCAATTCAAGTCATTTTGTGCTGCAGATTACAGGGCACACGTCCCTTTAACAAAGCCTGCGGAGTTTCGTGGAAGCTCTTTTGAAGCGCGGGTCGAGACGTGATTGTAGCGTTCTGTTTGAGCGCTCTGATGTTGGAGGCAGTTAACCCCGTGACCCCGGCGCACAGACAGCTGGTTCAGAGCTAAAAGTAGTGCTGTCGAACCGTGATGTCACCTTTTTGCCAAACCAGCTCGGGCTTGAACGAAAGTGGCGTGGGAAACATCTCGAGTATGAACGTACTCTGCAAAAATGGATTATCTGCACGAGTTGAACTGATTTGAAATTAGAATGCTAATCTTAACGTGCTTATGACAGGTTAAACTACTCATGTTACTAAAATACAGATCAGATAAATATATTTGAAGTTTTGCTAAAAATAATTATACATTTTATCATTTTTAGCAACTTTTTTAGTTTTGTTATATCACTTCCTGGTTGTAACATCACACCAGGAAATGACTTTGCACACTGGGCTAAAACTCAGCTAATGTCAGAGATTTTTTTGTCCGACAAATCAAAATATATGTGAACACCTTTATTTTGTTGAATTAATGTTTTAAGGGTAAAATAAGTTGTTTATTTTGTATAAATTAGGCATAACCTTTGGATGGAAAGAGTCTCCCCAGTGTGACGTCATCAGTTTTTTACTTCCTGTAATTTTCAACAGATTTTTCAGATTTTCTCCACAAACCATGACTTGATTGGTATAAAACAATAATTTTTATGCACAATACGTATTAATACACCAAATAAATTCAAAATGAGAAAATTGTTAAAACCTGTCATACGGACTTCCGGTTCCGGTAGCAAGGAAATGGCAGCTTGATTCGCGTGCTCCCGACGGTTTTACATAAATAACTCCCAAAGTCACTCTTTTTCCTAATCCTGGTGCCATTTTTGAAGATGGAAACGGGAGTCTTAACAAGAAGTAGAAAAACCGCTAACTTGAATGAAGAAGATTCTGAGAAAGGCCATGGCGACTTATGCTGCTCTCCTGGAGCTAAGTTACGAGAGGACGTGGATTCACCTGAGCCCACCCTCTGGAGTATCCTGAAAGAGATCCGTGATTTTAGGAAAGACAACAATGAGCAATATTCGGATATTAAAAACGAACTAAAAAGAGTCAACGACAGACTGAGTGAAGCCGAAGAAAGAATAGACGACACGGAGACCGTGCTACAAGCAGCATCTAAGCTAATCAAGAGGCTAGCCGAACGCCAAGCTAACCTGGAAGCTAGGCTCATCGATCAGGAGGGCCGAGCAAGTAGGGGGAACCTTCGCATTTACGGAATACCAGACGATAAGGAGGGGTCGGACATGGTGTCTTTCTTAGACAACAAAAGCGCTGGACATTCCCGTGATTTCTCTGGGAACTGAGAGGGCACATAGAGCTTTGGCTGCCAAACCAAAAAGCGGCACTCAAGCTAAACCATGATCTATCGTAGTTAACTTTGGTAGCCATCGCAATAAAGAAGAAGTCATTCGGAGAGCATGGCAGAAGAAAGAAGTTTTTTGTGACAATATTCGCTTTTTTGTTGACCATGACTTTCCAAGTGAAGTGCTAAGGAGACGCAATGAATATGGGGAGGCCAAGCGAGTGCTGAAGAAGAACCGCATTAAGTTCCAGACCCCATATCCAGCCAAGATGGCGTTTTCTACAGTGATGGCATCCGGCCTTCTATCAAGACGCCGACAGAAGCCACAAGAGATATGGCGTCCGTGGGCTCCCTGTAGTCAACGTGGTGAAATCTGTAGCTACTCTGATCAAGATGAGATTCGGCTTTTATCCACCTGGCAGCCTGTGGGAAGACGATGCACCCGGAGCAGCGATCTTCGAGGAGAAGCGCCGCAACAAGCAGATGCACACGCTCGATTCAGAGAGAAGCTTCACGGTTTTCGAAGACACACACCTACCCAGGACTGATGGAGTGAGACCACACGTCCAGATTGATGACCCTCCACTTTTAAAAGGGAAACGCCTGGGCTTTTTGAGGTAATATTTTGAATGGCAATTGTAGAAGTTACCTTTTTTCTACTTATTCATAGTACTCTGTTCAAAGAGTTGGGACTTTGTTAGCTGTCACAATTTCATGTTTATTTCTCTGCTTAGAACCTTGCTATAACGTGGACATATTATAGGGCCCCGCTCCTACAAAGAGGCGGGATGTTTTTCCCTATTGAGACCGAAACCAACGAGGTCTTGAGGGCTCGCAGGGTGCGGGCCTCTGCCTTGGAAGCACCAGTTCTATTCTGTTTTGCTGTTTTCAAGATTTTTTCTTATTTGTTTTTGTTCATCTGTTATTTGGGAGAGAGGTCGACGATGCACAAGCTTGACCATTTTCTAGGTTTTTCCGGTCTGTTCTTACTGATTTATGAAAACACAGGATATTAAAATAGTTTCATTTAATGTGAAGGGGATTTCAAGTCCGGCAAAGAGAAGTAAAATATTGACTAAACTTAAGCGTGAAAACGCTCAAATAGTACTTTTACAAGAGACACACCTTTCAAGTCCAGAGCATGAAAAGCTTAAAAGAATGGGATACACAAAGGCTTATCATTCATCATACAAAGGACGAAGACTTTAGGTTGTTATATTGATATCACAAAAAATACATTTTGAATGTGTATCCGAGGAGTCTGATAAAGAAGGGAGGTACATAGTAGTCACTGGGAAGATAAACAATGTGGTTGTTACCCTTTGCAATGTCTATGTCCCACCTGGGAGTCACTTTGTGTTCTATAGAAGGCTGTTTGATTTAATGGTTGGAGCCGCAGGATTCGTAATATGTGCGGGTGATTGGAACCTCCGCCTCAATCCAAATTTAGATACATCGAAAAACATACCCACCACAGCGCTACATAAAAAAGTAAATAATCTAATGACAGAATTGGGCATACTAGACCTTTGGAGAGAATCTTATCCTTCAAGTCGTGATTACACTTTTTTATTCACATCCACATGACACCTATTCCAGAATAGATTATTTTTAGGTGTTTAAGAAGGATCGATTTCGAATAAGCAGCTGTGATATTGGTTCCATTGACTTATCTGATCATGCCCCAATTTTTTGTACAGTGAATATTGGTGATTCTCCTCGTAATACACAATGGAGACTCAACACAAGCGTCCTAAACAATCCTCAGTTTGTAGCTCAGGTGAGAAAGGAAATAAAATTGTTCTTAGAAATTAATGACACAGGGGAAGTGGACCCGGCTATAGTGTGGGATTCCTTAAAAGCGTGTAAGGAGGTAAAATTATTTCTTGGTGTTCATATAATAAGAAATTAAAACAAGCTAAAATTATTGATCTTAATAGAAGGCTGAAGGACCTAGAAACACAACATAAACAGAATCAGTGCCAAATACTTCTGTAACAAATTAAGAAAAAGCGTAAAGAAATAAACTTAATGTATTAAAAGGAAGTTGAGAAGAAGTTTGTCTTTGTAAAACAGAAATATTATGAGGCCGGTCCAAAGGCCACAAAAATCCTTGCTAGAAGGCTTCAAAAAGAGAGAGCTGAAAATACAATATACAAAATTAAAGATCCTGACTCTGATGTGATATTGTACGAACAAAAGCAATTATTAAGAGCATTTGAAATATATTATAGTGCTCTCTACACACAACCACCTACTGAGGCAGAACAACAAATAGAATCTTTCCTCAGCTCTCTTAATTTACCTTCATTATCTGAAGAACAGAACAATATCTTGACAGCCGAGATTACTGAGAAAGAACTAAATGGCGCCATCTCCAGGCTGAAAGCTAACAAGACTCCTGGTCCAGATGGCTTCCCTCCAGATTGGTATAAATCATTTAGAACTGACATTATTCCAAGTCTTCTCAAAACAATCAATACTGTTTTTAAAAATTCAAAAATGCCACCATCATGGAATGCAAGCGTTATCTCAGCTATACCAAAGGAGGGTAAAGATCGGTTGCACTGCAGTTCATTCAGACCAATTTCAGTGCTAAATGTGGACTATAAACTGTTCACAGGTATTCTTTCTAAAAGATTAGAAAGCTGCTCCCACAACTTATACATACAGATCAAACTGGTTTTGTTTTGCAGAGACAAACTCACGATAACATTAGGCGCTCACTACATATTCTACATCATATTCATCAAACAATCTAGAGGCTCTTATGGTGACTCTAGATGCTGAAAAGGCGTTCGACTCAGTCAATTGGGGTTTTTTATATAAAGTACTGGAAAGATTTGGGATTCACCCCAATTTTATTCTGGCTATCCGTTCACTGTATGATAAGCCTTCTGCCAAAATAAAAATTAATGGACATCTTTCACAATCTTTCAGATTACAGCATGAACGAGACAAGGCTGTCCAATATCGCCAATTTTATTTGCTTTATATATAGAACCCCTGGCTCAGTGGCTAAGACAAACCGAAAACATAAGGTATTTGTATAAATGGGGAAGACCACAAGGTTGCTCTATATGCTGATGACGTCTTGGTTTACCTATCTGACCCTACTAATACACTACCCGAGGTGATGAAAATGTTACAAAATTTTGGTAGATATTCTGGTTATAAATTAAACATAAATAAGACTCAACTTTTAACATTTAATTACTCCCCTCCGAAACAGCTCTGTGATAAATATGTTTTCAAATGGGATCAACAGACATTGAAATATCTGGGTATATATTTACCAAAAATATTTCATCTTTTGGCAGAAATAAATTATGGCCCTTTATTATTAAAACTTAAAGAAGATATTAGAAGATGGAACTCTATCTCTTTCTTTAGCTTGTATGACAGAATGAAAGTGTGAAAATGAACATCCTCCCGAGATATCTTTTCTTGTTTCAGGCACTTCCGTGGAAATTACTTTGAAAGAATTTTCAGAATTAGATACAATTATTTCCAGATTCATTTGGCAAGGAAAGAGACCGAGGGTCAAATATAAAACTCTACAGCTTGCAAAGAAGAAGGGGGGCTTAGGCTTACCTTTCTTTTAAAGGATATTTTTATGCTGCTCAAATCAAACCTCTTATCAATATGTGCTCTTCAAAATTTCAAGCCAGATGGAAAGACATAGAACTTTCAATTAGCGACCCTCCAATACATACAATCCTCGCCCACTCATGTTTGGACGGCTACATAAAAACTATTCAAAACCCATGGGTTAAAACTCAATTACAAATTTGGAACAAAGTAAAAAGAGAATATCAATTAGGTGATCAAATCCAAATCATAAAATGGTGTGCATTCGATCCCGGTTTTAAAGCAAATTTAATGGATATTACTTTCAAACACTGGATTTCAAAAGGAGTGACCACTTTTATTCACAGAAAATGGAAAATGTAAGGATTTTGACAGGTTGAAAATGGAATTTAAACTTAGTAAATAAAACCTTTAGGGACAGAGCTCCATACAACTATAATCAAAATACTTAAGGTCAATCTATCATTACAATTTGTTACTCTCTTTTTTGGTCGCCCCAATAAACAAGCTCTATATATAAACAAATACCTTTTTGCAATTTTCACAACAGCTGCTAAAAGGCTATTACAAGACGTTGGCTTCTTTCCTGAACCTCCCACATTGTCAGAATGGTCAAATATTGTGAATGATATTTATGGAATGGAAGCGATTACCTTTTCAATCCGCCTTAAAAAATGTGTCTTTATTAAATTATGGTCCAACTGGGTAAAATATATAAAACCTCTACAGCCAACTTTGCAGAAGTTAGACATAATTAATGTATCTTAAAGTTAAATTTATTTTATTATTATTATTTATTTTTATTTATTTATTTATTTATTTTTACCCCCCTTCACCTATTGTAATGTCTTCTATCTTTATTGTTATTCCATTTAATGTTGGTGGTACACTGTATATACACATGTAAATATAGGCGTATGTAAGTAGCGATTGTATGTATGTATGTGTATAGATATATATGTGAGTGTATATGTGTGTGGGCATGTACGTATGTATGTATGTCTATATATATGTATATATGTATATATATATATATATGTGTGTGTGGGTGTAGGTGTATTTATATGCATGTGTATACGCTTTTTTATTTTTTTATGGTGCACAAGTTCACTCTCTCCCTATTTGTACAAAGTTCAATGTTTGTGTATGTTAAAAAAAAAAAAAAAAAAAGAGTGTGGTTGGCAAAAGTAATTGTTTTAATAATTGAATCTTGTATTTGTAAACCACTATCTGAAAATAAAGAATTAAAAAAAAAAAAAAAAAACCTGTCGTACGCACTTTAATGGGCTCTGGGCATAACAGTGGGCTAGCTCAGTGTTAGCAACATGTTAATGACTTTACAAAATAGATAAATACTTGTGTGTTTATAAAGGGACATGTTTGAGTCCCAGGGCTAATTCTAATGTTGAAGTATAAAAAAATAAAACAAATTAAACTGAAATAATCTGTCTTTACTGTAAATTTAGTTGGTTGTTTATTTATATGTTTATGTTTTAATAAAAGTTAGCATTAGCTATTAGACCGTTCTCTTAGCCCAGTGTTTTTCAACCTTTTTTGAGCCACGCACAGGTTTTGGTTGTAAAGATATCACCGCAATGAACCAAAACGTTAACAAATCAGATGTTTTAGTAAAAAATGGTGGCAAATAATATCTATGCCACTATCTGGTTGGTTAAATTTGGAAATGGTGATTGTTTTGCTTTCTTTGTTGGTAGAAGAACTCCAAAATGGTAAAGTTTTCAATCAAATCCATGTGTGGACCCTAAGTGGACACTTTTTCAAGGCACATTTGGCAAAGCCTCAAATTATTCTGAAAAAACGCATTTGTAATATCCACGTTTTGTGTCGTTTACTCGGACAATAACGTGATCTGTGTTTGTGATTGGTTGTTGCAGGTCAAACACGGACACTCGAAGCTGGTGTGGTGCACTTTAGTCGGAAAGGTCTTCTACTATTACAGGAACAAGGAAGATAAGGTTCGTACCAAGACGGTTTACTGCCTTTTTAGCTTTGTTTGTGGTAGCTAGCATACTCTCCTCACAGCAAGAAGGTCCCAGTCATTAATCTTTCTGTGTGGAGTTGCGTAACCGCTGCATAATTTTGGTAAAATAATTGAACAAAAGATGCACTATATAAGTTTTTTAGTTGACTTTTTTTCTTGAAAGAGATTTTGCTTTGCCCGGAAGGTTACACAGCATTTCATTTATCCAGTTAAAAGGAGTGTTTATTGCCCAAAAAGTACTTCCACTTCCACCAGAAAACTTCATAGTGCCCCTTTAAGTATTGCGATCTGATTTGTGATATTTAAAAGTAGGATTCTGCTGAAAGCGCAACATCTGAGAGAAGAGTGAAATCTGAACTGATCAACTAATGCAACGATCTTAATGTTTGAAGAGCTTTGTAAGCTTTGTCTCCCACTCAGAGTACGCCATAACTTGAGTTTCAGGCAAATAAATGGGTTTAGTTCTTGCACATTGTCAATTATTACTATTATGTTTTTGTGTTAGTTATATTTATGGACCAAGGCACTTGAAAAATATGCTAAATTTACAACTAATGACACTTTTTTTATTCAGATAAAAGTACATTTCATCAACTTTTAAAACCTGAAACCATTCCAGGTACCCCCTGGTTTTTGCTCATGTACCCCTAGGGGCCCCGTATCCCTGGTTGGGAAACACTGCTCTAAACTACACGTACAACAAGATTTCTTTCATTAAAAAGGCAGGATTATTTGTAATCTTTGCAAAGGACATTCTTTTATCTAAATATATGCAGCTTTAACAATTTGAAAATTGCGCAAACTCAAATAGCAATTTCCATTCAATCCAATATATTGTGCAGCTGTGTCAAATGCAGATTATGAACTGTGTACAAATCAACAAAATATACTGTATATCTGGCTTTTTGAAAAGGTCTATTACTTGTCTTTTGTTTTAAAGAGCCTTTGAGTGTCCAAAACAGCTCAACACATGTTTTATCTGTAAATTCTGTGATATTATTTGTGTTTGTTTGATGTGTTATGATATTATTAAGTAAGATATCTGTGTGTGTGTGTCGTGTTGTTATTTGTGTGTGTCGTGTTATGATATCTGTGTGTTTATTGTGTTATATCTGTGTGTGTTGTGTTATATCTGTGTGTGTTGTGTTATACCTGTGTGTGTTGTGTTATACCTGTGTGTGTCGTGTTATGATATCTGTGTGTTTATTGTGTTATGATATCTGTGTGTGTTGTGTTATACCTGTGTGTGTTGTGTTATACCTGTGTGTGTTGTGTTATACCTGTGTGTGTCGTGTTATGATATCTGTGTGTGTGTTGTGTTATATCTGTGTGTTGTGTTATATCTGTGTGTGTTGTGTTATATCTGTGTGTGTCGTGTTATGATATCTGTGTGTGTTGTGTTATATCTGTGTGTGTTATATCTGTGTTGTGTTATATCTGTGTGTTGTGTTATCTGTGTGTGTTCAGCTGCCTCTGGGTCAGCTGCAGATCCAGGACGCTGCGGTGCAGGAGGTGGACCGCTCCTGTGACTCTGACGAGGATTACGAGGCCGGAGGGCGAGGGTTCATCTCCTCTCACTGCACTTTGGTGATCCAGCCTCCAGAGCAGAGCCCCACATACCTGCTGATAGGGACCAAACAGGAGAAGGTACACAACACACGCACATTTAACTTTTTTTTGTTTTATATTCAGTAAGAGTGAAGGGTACATATTATGCAAGATTGACTTCTATGAGTTTTCAGCCATGTTATAACTGTGTTTCCTCATCATCAGTTTCCTCAAAGTTGTATTTTGTTTGATTTTTACATGTTGAAGTTAATCTTGTTTTGTCCCGCAAGTGAGACTCAAGTGATTAAAATATTCCTGCTTTCACCTACCCCCTATCCCCGCCCACATCTCTGTACTTTGTGTGACTATTTTAAAAGTTAAGATTTCGAGCGATTCTTGCAGTGTGAACAGGAAGTAAATGAAACTGTTTCTGTTACTATCCCTTTTAGTTCAATATTGCGGTTTACAAATAAAATGTAAAATGTTGAACTGATTATGTTATAGTGCAGTGAAGAAAAGCACAATGTCTCCTTTTTAGGCATTTGAATTTAGTTAAACAGTCTCAAAAGAAGTACACTTTTTGCTAAGAGCGAAGACCACAGAACCTGCCCATAAGTTGCTATTTTATCTTAAGAGAAAAAATGTATTCTCAATTATGGGAAAAGTTCATAATCAAGATTATTTGATTAATTGAAATCGTGATTATTTTGAACATTTACTTCTATATTGTCAAAATTATTCTGTAGAGAAAGTATAGGTTGAATGTATTTCAAGTAATGTTTTAGAAAAAGGAGTGCACTTATGGCTCTGAACAGAAAAAAAATCATTGTATTTTTTTATTACAACACTTGTGTAATCCCAAAGAGTAATAATTGAAATCACAAATATATAAACAATAAATTCCACACTGCTTTACATAAATACATTTATTTGTCAGACAACTGTAGTGAGAAGTATTTACTTACAGAATGCAGAAAATTAAATACATCTCACAAACAGAAATTTCATATATATATGTGGTGCAATTGAAGACGAGATGAACATGACTAAAATAAAATAAAACAAAACAATCTTGCTGTCCTCTTCCTCAGGACACGTGGCTGTATCACCTGAGCGTCGCGGCCGGCAGCAGCGCAAACCTCCGAGTGGGAACAGAGTACGAACAGCTCATCGGAAAACTCCTGGACGTGGACGGAGACCCAGGTCTGACCCACACACTGCTGAGTTATCGGTGCAACAATTAATGGACTAATCTGGACTTGTTGACTATAAAAATAATCTTAATTGTATTTTAATAATTGTTATCTGAAGTTTACAGACTCTAAAACACATATGGAAGAACTTTTATAACAAAAACAGCAGCATTACTTGTCAAAAAACAATACATAATTTAAGATTCTCATCAGTAATACACCTTTTTTATAAACGTTATCAAGAAGCTGTCAGTCACTGTTAATTGATTAAAAATATATTTAGAACGTCTCCATGTGCAATAGAAATAATCATTTGACTTGTCGATTACTAAAATAATCACTAGCTGCTGAATTAGACTGGATCTAGTTTGAATCCACTGTTTTATATATACATTTGAACTCACTAAAACAAAAACAGGACTGAAAACACAGTACAATTTTAGCCTTTGGTGTTATTTTTTCCTCTAACACCAAGGCAACTTCATAATGAGGTCAAGTACTACAGCATTTCACTTTGTCAGGAAACTAAAATAAGACGAGAGATTTGAACTAATTTGAACTAAATCAGACATAAATTATGAGTTATTTCGCAACAAACAAGAAACTGGGACTAGAACTAAACTAGGAATCAACTAATCAAGACTTAATCCGATACAAATCTGGAATTTATAAAGCAAATTAGAGCTAAACTGGAACTAAACCAAGTTGAAAGTAAACATAAACCTAGTCCAATTTGAGCAGAAAAGAAGTAATTTCCAAACAAGGATTAAACAGGATTAGAGAATTGATACAGAACCAACCAGAACTAAACTAAATAAGAACAAAACCAAGAGTAAACCAGGACTAAGTATAGATTTATCCGAACTAAGCCACGAACCCAACCAGAAATAACGTAACGAACAGAAAAACAAACGCAAAATATGAATTAGTCTAAGTAAAAACACACAATGAACCATTTCGACGACAACCTCAGAGTGTTGTCCCTCTTTGACAACTGTTAGCCTCAAGCATTTACCGCCGTCTGTATAATTAGCACAGAAGCTAACACCACGCTAGCCGCTGCATGTAAATAAACACAGAGCTCGGTAGCGTGTTATTTTGATCCGCGCGGTCCGGGGGGCGCTAATCCTCCGCGCGGACGCCGTTTGTGGCTCTCTGAAACTCCACCCTAGCGTTTGTGTTTGTCTTCTGATGTGCGTCGTGTTGGGTTTCTGTCCCCAGAGTCTTCGCTGTGGAGGAGCGCGGCCCTGAGCTTCTGCAAGGACGGGCTGAGGGCGCCGCTGACCACGCTGCCGTCCGAGGCGCTGCAGACCGAGGCCATAAAGCTCTTCAAGGTTTGTTTGAATCACACGGTTAGTGATTCTGACGCGTGCACTGCAAATAATGAAGTTCTAGATGAGTTAAAATGTCTTGATTTCAGGATATTGATCTGAATTTCAGACATTTTGACTCGTTAAGATCAGTGGGGACTTTATTTGATGGAACTAGATTATTTCACTTGTTTCAAACGTTTGTGACTTGTTTCAACACATTATTTCTTACTTCAATCCAAATTATCTGTCACTGAGTTAAGATCATTTTACTTACCTCACTTACAAATATATTTTCTTATTTTAAGCAAAATTACAGCAGGATCAGTCAGAAATACCTTGAAACCAGTGAAATATTCTGCATCACATCAGCAATTAAATCTCATCGAGTCAAAACTACTCAAATCCAGATAAAAATGATAAATTCAAGCCATTTTAAGCTTGGATAGATTTACATTTTTTGCTGTGTGACTGCATTACGCTGCATCTCAAACACAAAAACAGTCATCCACGTGGAGAGAAATACATTAAACGACACAAATTATGCTTTTTTTTTTTTTACGTTTAACCATGTTCTAACATCGTTCCATCATAGAATGACCAGATTTTCATAATTAAAACTAAGACACTTCCTGGTTGGAGTGGGGAGTTACAATAAAATTGTACAAAGAGCAGATAATTAAGTACATTATTACACACTTGGTCCATTCACGGCTCATTTACGACTTTAGTGAACAGAATAATATGAAAAACTTCTATTTATAGTGCTCTGATTTTTTGTGTTCTGGTCATTTCCAAGAACAATTCTCTCTATTTTGGCAATTTATTCCTCTCTTTATCGTTGGCCGGTGTCAAATTGGTCAAAAATGGGGACAACTTGGATGTGTCTTGTGTAAAGCTGGGACAAATAAATGGTTTTGGACTCATCTTCTGGGACACAAGGCTCCAAACTGGGACTGTCCCGGGTAAACAGGGACGTCTGGTCACCCAATCCCATCGTCAAAAACATCACTGGAGTTTCATTTAGGCGGAAAGTTAGTACACAAGGTGCATTCAAAGTGCTTTACACAACAGAAGTCCTGACTCCGGCACCAGCGGGAGGCCGGTCCATGTTTAGTCCTGACTCTGGCACCAGCAGGAGGCCGGTCCATGTTTAGTCCTGACTCTGGCACCAGCAGGAGGCCGGTCCATGTTTAGTCCTGACTCTGGCACCAGCAGGAGGCCGATCCATGTTTAGTCCTGACTCTGGCACCAGCGGGAGGCCGGTCCATGTTTAGTCCTGACTCTGGCACCAGCGGGAGGCCGGTCCATGTTTAGTCCTGACTCTGGCACCAGCTGGACGCCGGTCCATGTTTAGTCCTGACTCTGGCACCAGCGGAGGCGGTCCACGTTTAGTCCTGACTCTGGCACCAGCGGGAGGCGGTCCATGTTTAGTCTGACTCTGGCACCAGCGGGAGGCGGTCCATGTTTAGTCCTGACTCTGGCACCAGCAGGAGGTCGGTCCCTGTTTAGTCCTGACTCTGGCAGCAGCGGGAGGTCGGTCCTTGTTAAGTCCTGACTCTGGCACCAGCGGGAGGCCGGTCCATGTTTAGTCCTGACTCTGGCACCAGCAGGAGGCAGGTCCATGTTTAGCCCTGACTCTGGCACCAGCGGAGGCCGGTCCATGTTTAGTCCTGACTCAGGCAGCAGCTGGAGGCCGGTCCATGTTTAGTCCTGACTCTGGCACCAGCGGGAGGCCGGTCCACGTTTAGTCCTGACTCCGGCACCAGCAGGAGGCCGGTCCAACTATAGTCCTGACTCTGGCACAAGCGGGAGGCCGGTCCACGTTTAGTCCCGACTCCGGCACCAGCAGGAGGCCGGTCCATGTTTAGTCCTGACTCTGGCACCAGCGGGAGGCCGGTCCAAGATTAGTCCTGACTCTGGCACAAGCGGAGGCGGTCCACGTTTAGTCTGACTCCGGCACCAGCAGGAGGCCGGTCCATGTTTAGTCCTGACTCTGGCACCAGCGGGAGGCCGGTCCACGTTTAGTCCTGACTCTGGCACCAGCGGGAGGCCGGTCCAAGTTTAGTCCTGACACTGGCACCAGCGGAGGCGGTCCATGTTTAGACCTGACTCTGGCACTAGCAGGAGGCCGGTCCATGTTTAGTCCTGACTCTGGCACCAGCGGGAGGCCGGTCCATGTTTAGACCTGACTCTGGCACTAGCAGGAGGCCGGTCCATGTTTAGACCTGACTCTGGCACCAGCAGGAGGCCGGTCCATGTTTAGACCTGACTCTGGCACTAGCAGGAGGCCGGTCCATGTTTAGTCCTGACTCTGGCACCAGCGGGAGGCCGGTCCACGTTTAGTCCTGACACTGGCACCAGCAGGAGGCCGTGATCACACTGCTCTTGGGTTGTTGGGTTGTTTTATTACACTTCTATTGTGCAGAGCAGTGCACTTTATAGACATTCAGTTTGTAGTTATTTCAAATCAAATATTTGGGGGAAAATGATCAAAATCTACCCTAAATATTTGGTCAAAAATATCGGCAGAGAACTGGTATTAGCTATCAAAAAATAAATAAAAAAACTGTAACGCTTTAGATTAATGTTCCTTAGTAAACTATTTATAATGCATTAATAAGCACTTGTTATAGTATAGTTATAGAGTTTATAAGCACTTACAAGGCATTTACAAGCATTTACAAGCATTTAGTAGTGTGATAATCGAAAACTATTTAATATGCAGCTCATTGATGCTGTGTACATGTGGTATATTCACTCAAACGTGCGTTGGTTAATGGATTATAAACATGTATAAGGTGTTATAAGTGCATAAACAAACAACTATTGCTCATTAACATCTTATAAATAATTTACTAAGGAACCTTAATCTAAAGTGTTACCAAAAAAACAACAGCATATGATCCAATCTCTAGAGTCCACCTGAATTACACAAACATCTTTCTAAACTAAAACAAAACAAATATGATCTAAAAATAGAAACCTGTTTGGGAGATGGAAGAACAGTTTTCCTGACCACACAAACCCAGAGCTTTAGGTTTTGATCTGTTCCTCCTCCTCTTTCCTTTTATCTTCTATAATCTTCTCTGTCCGAGTGTCTGATCAAACACTGTCCCTGTCCGTCTCAGAGCTGCACTTCAAAGCCCTGCGCCCGGGGCCCCTCGTTTAAAGTGTGGATGAGGTAGAGCGCCGTGGTCTCGTCTGATCGGGGCCAAACGTTCGGCTGCTTTAGGCCCAAGTGCCAAAAGACGCCATTGAAACGGAGGTCGCGTAAAAGGTCAAGCGGACGGCAAAAGTGCAAGTGCCCTTTGGTGGAGCTTGGAGAGCGCGGCGATTTACAGGCTTGAAATTCTTGATAATGTTTGAGTTTTACGACGTGTCAAAGCGCGAGGAGCTAGAACTTATCGTAACGTATCTGGGAACCTTGACTGACCACAAGTTAAATTTCAATGAAAATACAGATCAGCAGCGTGTTCTGCCTTAGAAAACGTTCCTATTTTCAGCCGGACGGGACCTTAACGACTTTGTTTTATGAATCTTGTGTTGAATCTGCGCTCACTGTTTCTATGATGCGCTGGTGCGAGAACCTTTTGAGCAAGAAAATCACTCAAAAAATTGTGAATATGAGCGGAAAGAAAGATCTCGGGAGCTCAGAAAATGTCTATGTGTTGCTTTTTATCAGGTATATGTTGTATTTTCTCTTTTCTCTTGCTGCAAAAGTAACAAACACAAATAGTGAAAGCGAAACGTTGGGAAAGTGCTTGAAAATTGGAAAAAGGGCTTGAAAATGCTTTGAATTTAAATGTGCCGGTCTGTATCCTACACGTTGTTTACATTCAAGATCGTTTATAGTCTTCGAGTTGTTTTGAAGTTCTCAGAAACGAAGGAAATGACTGCTTCGTGCTGGTTTTGAGACGTCATGTGCGGGTAAAAAAAATAATTTCTGTGTCTGTGAACGAGCCTTGAACGTCATAATCATGTAGTAATTCATGGCACGTTCTTAAATGCCTTAAAATACAGAAAATTACTTCTGATTTGCCTAAAATTTAAATTAAATAATGTTATAACAGAACATATAGTCCTAAAAACAGCAGAAAAAATGGAAAATGATGCCTAGATGAACTTGTTCTATGGAGGTTATGAAGTTTATCTTTGTTTCTGCTGCATTAAAACACTTTGAGTCCTGGTTTAGTTGAATTTAAGTGCTGTTTTGTTACTTAAACCTGACAGTTTCCTGGTTTCAAACGGTTCAGTCCAGTTTCAGTTTAGTCGTGGATTTTATTTGACGTAGTCGCAGTTTTATCTGGGATTAGATCTGGTTTAATCTTGTTGCAGACCTGGTTTAGATCTGCTTTAGTCCTGTTTTAGACCTTGAAATGTCTGTTAAAGTGAGTGGTAAACGCACTTTGAAAGACCAGGTCAGAGGATTAGATCAAGCCGTGTGAGAGGAACAGATTTAGTGACATTGTGAAAAAAAAGAGGATAGTTTTTCCAGTCTTTCACGGGCTTCACGCTCCACAGACTGTTCTCACGGAGGAGCGCCGTCTTCTTTAAACTTTGATTCAACAGAAAGAGAAAGAGAGGAGTGTTTGTACCCAGTGCCTTTTGAAGAAACAGTGACAAGGATTATTAAAGGTTTTCATGATTTTCTAATTTTGACTTTATTTGATGTGTTAATACCAGTTGTACAGATACATTTTAGTTTGACACCAATCAAGCGGCTATTTGTGAAGAAAAGTTTGCTCTATCAATATTTCAGCTTTCATGTGGAAACAACAAACTTGTCCAATCTGCTCCTAAAGATGTTTTATTCTTCCATTGAATCCACTTCATCCATAGATTTCTCTGGGACATTGTAACTTCAAAGGAGGATTTCTTAAAATGCATTTTTCTCCCTCGAGACATAAAGATCAGCCTTAAAGTAGATCCCACACCAAACTGTACAATCTGGATTTTGATAAAACGTACAGAAGGATTTGTTTATATCTAATTCTGAAACAGATTTATTAAAGTTTTAAGTTAAAAAAATGACTCAAAATTTAAATTTTGAGGACAATTTTCAGTCAGATCTAGTTTACTCAAAAACAATCAGAAATCCAAAATCCCCTCTGTACATTTTAATATCTAATATGCTACAAAATGAACCAAGAAAACAAAACCTGGTTCTGTCCATTTTTCTGATTTAAATGTCCCAAATATGTGTATTTTGGCTGTTTTACACATAAAATGCCTTATTTCTATATGAAAACATGACATGATGAAAAACTCGTAATGTTTTTTCTTACATTTATGTGAGTAAACTACAGGAGAAGTTTACAATTGATATCTTTAAATGTAAGATTTTTTCCTTTTCACCTGCAGCGTCTCACCTTAAAACTACAGAATCAACACCTAACTTATAAATTCTGCAAAGAAATCAGTCATTTATGAGATGGTAAACGTTCTTTGCCGATATAAAAGTTGATATTGTGCATAAAATCTGCTGATCTTTTCTTAGGACATGTGATTCTTGTTTTAATTTAGTAGATTAGCTTATCTTATCTTAAAAATCGTAAATAGTCTCATGGAAAAATAGAGAGTGAGTACAGAAGTTTAGTTGATCAATGCTTGACTGCCCTCTGCTGTCTGGATGGTGATATTACACCTGTCTCTGTCTTTCAGTCGTGTCAGCTGTTCATAAACGTCCTGGTGGAGTCTCCCTCCATCGACTACCACACGTCCCTGGCCCAGAATGCATTGCAGGTGTGTCTGACCCACCCGGAGCTGCAGAACGAGATCTACTGTCAGCTCATCAAACAGACCAACCGCCGCACGCCGCACACCTACGCCCTCACACAGGTCTGGAACATGTGTAATACAGTCTACAATATTATAATGTGTACTGTTAAGGCCAGACGCTGCAGGGGAATAACATCTTAAATCTAAAGATATCAATGTGAAACTTCTCCTGTAGTTTAGTCACATAAATGTAAGAAAAAAATGTATTACATATTCATCATGTCATGTTTTTTTTTTTTTTTTGTAGAAATAAGGCATTTTATGAGTAAAAACTACCAATATTGCACATATTTGGGACATTTAAATCTGAAAAATGGACTGAATCAGGTTTAAATCTCAAAAAATGTGCAGAGGGGATTTTGGATTTCTTATTTAGTTTTTAAGGAAACTGGATTGGACTCAAATTTCACCTAATTTTTTTACTTAAAACTTCAATAAATCAGTTTTACAATCATTCATTCATTCATTTTCTACCGCTTATTCCCGTTAGGGGTCGCGGGTGACTGGAGCCTATCCCAGTGACTTTGGGCCTTAGGCGGGGTACACCCTGGACAGTGGCCAACTCGTCGCAGGGCTGACACAGAGAGACAGAGACATTGACAGACAACCATTCACTCTCACATTCACACACTAGGGACAATTTAGAGTTATCATTTAACCTACACAGTCATGTCTTTGGACGGTGGGAGGAGCCAGAGAACCCGGAGAGAACCCACGGTAACACGGGGAGGACATGCAGACTCCACCCAGAGAGATCATGTGATGTTAGGGTGGTTCGGAATTCGGAGTTTCGGAGTTTTACAATCAGATGCAAAAAAATCCTTCTGTGCATTTCATCAAAGTCTTGTTGAGTCCAAGATTATACAGTTGTTGTGTGTAGGATCTACTTTAAGGCTGATCTTTGTCTCTGAGAAAAATGCATTTTAGAAAACATCCTTTGTAGTTCCAATGTCCCAGAGAAATCTATGGATGAAGTGGATTAAATGAAAGAATAAAACATCTTTAGGAGCAGATTGGACACGTTTGTTGTTTCCACATGAAAGACGATATGTTGAGAGAGAAAACTGACCAATGAGTTTTCCCTGTAGTGTCTCGCCTTAATGTTTACTAAAGCAATAAAACAAGACTTTTATTCCACAAGACGATACAAAACGTCATGTCAGGTCCAGGAAAACACGACAGGATGATATTTAGACACTGATAAATGCATAAACTCATTCTATTATTGCACTTTTTTATTAGACGGCTTCGGTGAAAAATGCTTTTTTATCTCTTTTTCTTCATTTTGAAATAGTTTGAAATGTTTAGAATGACGAGGCTAAAGCTAACGCACACTGGTCGCAGATTGATGGCAAATGTTACAAGATTAGACATGGGCAATATATCAAAATTTAGATGATATTGTGAATTTTGAGTATTTTGTTTTTACCATGAGGTCGTGTTTCAGTGGGACATGGAAGTTTTTCTTAATCTATTCCTTCTCATCCACCGTGTGATAAAAGTAAACTATAACCTGCAGAACATGTTAAATATAACCTGCAGAATGCTTTAGCGCTCTTATTTCCAGCCAAATCAAACATTCTGGGATGAATCTGGACCAGTTTCCAAACAACAAATAAAACATTAATAGCACTTTCATGTGGATTCAGCCTGGACCTTTTTACTTTATTACAAATCTCTAAATCTGATTTTTAGTTAAATTTGCTTATGTTTTGAAATTTTGTGTCACAATTATCAAGGTCATAATAATTGCGATTAACGATAATATCACAATAGTTAGTAACATTTCTTTTAAAAATGTAACTTGTGAAGACACTACTTTCTCATTATCAATAAGTTCTGTGTTTAAAGAACTATTATAGAGTTGTATTTCATATTTTACAAGTGAAAACAATGGTCTAGAAGAGAACTTTTCAGGACAATCTGGTGACAAAATGGAGTTTTTCTTTGTTGTTGATGATCACGGTAGCACAAAATTTAGTACGAACCATTATGTCTTCCCTTTTTATCGATAAATGATCTCTTTTCAGTGAAGTATGATTGTGTGTCCTCAGTGCTGGCAGCTGCTGTCTCTGTGCGTGGCTCTGTTCCTGCCTCAGCATCACTTCCTCTGGTATCTGCGACAGTATCTGCAGCGACACGCCGAGCCCCGGTGAGAGCATTTACACTCTCACAGGAAAGATACAACTGTCATGTGGTCTTTGTTTATCAATGGAGTTAAATCATTTGTAAGAGTTTAAAGTCTATGTGACAGATTTATGATTATGTTTAAGATTTGACTAAACCTCACTGAATCGAATGGAAAATTGGCCTCTTAAAACTTTAATAAATCAGGTTTGGAATTAGAAATCAATAAATCCTTCTGTACATTTCATCAAAATCTCATTCAGTCCCAGATTGTAGTTTGGTGCAGGAGCTTCTTTATGTCTCAGTGGAAGAAAAATGCATTTGGAGAAAACAGGGTAAAACTTTATGATAACTACACTTATTCCTTCCTTAGTAAAGCGTGAAAAAAGACTTAATTCATAGTGAACAAATAGTTTAAGAACGATTCATGCTCTACTGAACTACAACTACAACTACTGAACTAATACTCTCACTCTAATCTTAATTAAGTAGTTATTAATCCTTATGCATGTTTAATACACTATTTGTTCATTAATTAAGGTGAATAAGAAAAACCTGAAGATTAATTTGAAACCTCCCTTGTAGTTTACAGACAAATGTAATCATCATTTCATGTTTTCATGTAGAAATAAGACATTTTATGTGTAAAAACTGCCAAAATACACATATTTGGGACATTTAAATCTGAAAAATGGACAGAACCAGGTTTAAATGTCTTGGTTCATTTTGGATTTCTTAAACTAGATTTGATTGAAAATTGTCCTAAAAATTCACCTGATTATTTTGACTGAAAACAATAAATCAGTTTTAGAATTAGATATTTAAAAATCCTTTTGTACATATCGTCAAAATCTTGTTTAGTCCCAGATTGTACAGTTTGGTGTAGGATCTACTTTAAGACTGATCTTTATGTCTCGAGGGAGAAAAATGCATTTTAAGAAGTTACAATGTCCCAGTGAAATCTATGGATGAAGTGGGTTAAATGATATAATCAGAATCAGAATTACTTTTATTTATCCCCAAGGGGAAATTCTTTTCGTTACATGTGCAACCGACCAGTAGAGACAGTAAGTATTAAAACAATATAAGATATATAGAAAATAAAAATAAAATACAATAGCTCTATATAATGTCTACCCCATTTAACTTAACCCCCGATATGAACAATACTCAACTAAACCCCCGATATGAACAATTTTACAATAAGATTAACTCTACTATCCTTGTCTATTTACATATTCACATGATCATGTACAGTTTGTGTATATAAGTGGACTTAATATTGCACAGTGGACTTAATATTGCACAATGACTTCACAAGCGGATTTACAGCACAGAGTTCAGTAGTTTGATGGCGACAGGCAGGAATGATTTCCTGTGTCTCTCGGTGGAGCATCGTGGCAGTAACAGTCTGTTGCTAAATGAGCTCTTGACCAGCACTTTGTGGAGCGGGTGGGAGGGAAAGTCCAGAATAGTCCTGATTTTGGACAACATCCTCCTCTCCGACACAACAGTCAGAGAGTCCAGCTCCTCCCCCACAACATGTCCGGCCTTCTTGATGATGATGATGATTGATGATAATTAAACATCTTTAAGAGCAGATTGGACACCTCTGTTGTTTCCACACGAAAGACGATATGTTGAGAAAGAAAACTGACCAAAAAACTGAACAAAAGGTTTTTCTGTAGTGTCTCGCCTTAACAGTAGATGTTCTCTCCGTTCCACACAGGAGTGAGGTGGGTAAATACGCCGTGTACTGTCAGAGGTCTGTGGAGCGCACTCTGCAGAACGGAGAGCGAGAAGCCCGGCCCTCCAGGATGGAGATCGTGTCCATTTTACTGAGGAACCCGTACCACCACTCCCTGCCCTTCAGCATCCCAGTGCACTTCATGAACAGCACCTACCAGGTCAGAGCACACACTGACTCGCCACAGAAAAAAAAAACCTGTACTGCTCTTTAGGGCTGCAACAAGTTAATCAATTCTAGAAACGGTTGTCAACTAATTAAATAATCTAGAAATCGTTAACTGGTCGATACACAGACTCCAATACATTCTGTGAGCTGAAAGAAGAGGTTTAATGACTCAGACGGAGCAGGAATGACACACAGGAAGCATGAAAATTGTGTGTTTTTGATTAAAATCCTTGTTCATCTATAATTATCCTCCAAGGGGACGTCATCAAACACCTTCACTTCACGTCTGGGTCAAATTGAGTAGAATTCTCATATTCAAGGGTCTCTCGTGTTCTAAACAACAAATCCATTATTCAAAGGAATAATCACTAATCAATCGATTACCAAAATAATGGTTAGTTGCAGCCCTACTGCTGTTAAAGGGGCACTATGTCACTTTTCTGCAGAGTCTGCCACCTACTTCTTCGTGCACTGCCAAAAAGTAGTTCCACATGAGTTAAAATGATGTGAATCTTAATTTCAGTTAAGACCATTTATTTGACAGAACTAGATCATTTAATTGGTTCAAACCATTGCTGACTTGTTCCAGTTCATCACTTCTGACTTTAAGCCAAATCACCTGCCCATGACAGGTTGGACTACTCATTAAACTAAAATGCAGCTAAAATCTTTACGAATTGTACCCCCGTTTAGCTATGTTTTTAGTTTTACTTCCTGGTTATAAATGATGACATCACACTAATAATCATATGCACTTTAAGTACTTACCCCACTGTCAAATTATCAGTCAGAAATGGCCTGAAACCAGTGAAATATTCTGTATTAAATCTCATTGAGTCAAAACTACTGAAATAAAAATATAAATTCAATTCATTTTAATTTTGCTTTTTGGAGATGTTATTGCTTTCAGTGAATCATTTATTAAGTATGAGTAGTTTTTTAAAGAATGATTCAGGCTTAGTAACTATTTGATGAATTACTAAACCTGAATTGTTCTTAATAACAATTTGTTCACGCTTTATTAAGACTAATTATGATATAGAATGATACCAACGACATGTACATCTATCTTGCATTTATTCACTTTTTATTTGCAGACTGACAGTTACAGGTGTTTTATTAAAAAGAAAGAAGCCCAGGGATGTCAGGAGGATTTGATCTTACATTTAACCATATTCATTTCATATTTAAAGTGTGTGACAGGTTTTCATGATTTTCTATTTTTGAGTTGTACATATACATTTTAGTTTTACACCAATCAAGCAGCCGTTTGTGGAGAAAAGGACGGAAACTGATGACATCACACTAAACTTAAAGAAATAAAGGCGTTCGCATGTCTTTTCATTTATAAACTAAAAAAATCTGTGACATTATATGATGATGTTTGGTCCTGTGTACAGTTCCTAGTGTGATGTCATCATTTACAACCAGGAAGTAAAATTAAAAACCTAAAAAATTGATAAACCTAAAAAAACATGATAAAATTTGTTAAGTATTTTCTCTTAATCTGCCTCTGACGAAGGTCAAACTACTCATTTAACTAAAATGCTGTTAAGATAAATATATTTTAATTTCTGGTAAAATCTTCACAAATTTTACCCCACTAGGTTTTAATTTCACTTCCTGGTTGTAAATAATGACATCACTCTTGGAAATTACCAAGAAACCATCCTGTTCAGTGGGCCAAACCTCATCTAATGTCATGGATTTTATTCATTTGACAGAGAAAAACATGTGAACACCTTTTTATTTTGTTGAAGCAATGTTCAAAGGGTCAAAAAAGTAGTTTGTTTTAGTCACCCGCGACCCCTAACGGGAATAAGCGGTAGAAAATGAATGAATGAATATGCATTACCTTTGACTTCCCAGTGTGATGTCATCAATTTCTTTACTTCCTGTAATTTTCAACAGATGCTTTGACTTTTCTCCACAAACAGAGACCTGATTGGTGTAAAACTACAGTTTATATTTATAAGAGGTATTAATCCACTGAATAAAGTCAAAATTAGAAAAACAAACACCTGTCATACGCACTTTAAGTCCTAACAGTTGTGAGTGACTGTAAGACAGACAGTGATAAATGTAAAGTGATCCATTACGGTGCATAGAACAGCATTGTAAGGACATTTCATTGTGTATTGTTCCATAAATCAGATGATCTAACCTCTGGTCTAACCCTGGTCTGTGCTGCAGGTGGTGGGTTTCGACGGCTCGACGACGGTGGACGAGTTCCTGAACACTTTGAACCAGAGGATTGTGATGAGGAAGCCTCAGCTCTCCGGCTTCTGCCTCTTCACAGACGACCCTTCAGGGAAAGACCTGGAGCACTGTCTGCAGCCGACGGCCAAGGTCCACACCACACCCACCTGCACACATTTAAATCTGCAAATATGAGTTAAAAAGTCTTGTTTTCAGGATAGAAACAAATAGACCATTTCTGATTTTCCTCATTTCTACACCTTATTCATAAATATTCTCTCTCTAGAAGTTTCATTCCCAATATTTCAACATTTATTTGGTTAAAAATGTTGGTTTATGCTAAGTCTCAATCTACAATAGACAAAATCACTGACCAGTCGACTACAAAAATCGTTAGTTTCAGCTTTAGTCAAAAAGTGTATTTAAATATCGCAATAATACCAATATGGTAGATCTTAATAGCCGTATCGCAATAATTTCCAATATTGTACAAAAGATAATAAACTGAACACCAAGTGACTCATTTAATGTAGGTTTAACTGAGCCACAACACCTCAGTAACAATACTATCAGTTGTATAACAGCACACGATTGTTATTTAGGTTGTGATTGTAGAATTTTTTCCACATTTGCAGTAAAACCTTTGATCGTTTTTGCCGATTCAGCAGGAAAACTGAGGGCCAACATAAAGTGGTGTTTATTGGTGTTGGCATAAGTAATATTTTTTGCAGTGTGTCCTTATTACAGTGAAATCAAATGACTTTTAGAGGTGGCTCTGGCTCCTTTAGTGCTTAGTCTTGATTGTTCTGTGATTCTTTCGTTGCAGATCTGTGATGTCATTTCCAAATGGGAGCAGGCCCTGAAGGAGCTCCATCCAGGGAAGAACGAGGGAACACGAATCGTCCGCTTAACCTACAAGAACAGGTGCCAGACGCTTAAAGCAGAACTATGTAACGTTTTTTTCCTTATTAATCGTCTTCATAAGTCCGTGTGGTGGTTGCAAATGTATTGTCGGGGTGTTTAAATCCCTCATCGTCGCCCCCTGCTGTCTGAGCGGAAAACCAGCTGCAACTTTCCGGACGCCGACCTGAAGACAACTCAATTCTATATTACCTTATTTTTGTAAAAAGGAACGGGGGGAAAAAGCTTTCGGCGTCTCTTACTTGCAATGTATTTTCAGACCTGCAGGGGGAGATTTGTCACTGAAGTGACTTAGTTATAATTTTTCCCTTTTCCTTTTTATTGAAATAAGGAAGTACAATCACATAAAACATTTCATGTCTCCAAATATAAAAAAGAGCCAGTGTTTCTCAGAGTCGTCTTCAGGTCGGCGTCAGGAAAGTTGCAGCTGGTTTTCCGCGCAGAGACAGCAGGGGGCTTAAACGTCCCAAAATACATTTAAGACGATTAATGAGGTAAAAATGTTCCCTAGTTCTATTTTAACTTTAAACAAATATATATAGTCAGTCCTAAGGTGACTGCTTTGAAAATGGTTCAAAAATCAAGAAAATCTGACAATTCTCTAAAACCAGCTGCACTACAATGTAAAATGTACATATTTTGCTTGTCATTTTAAGTAAACACATGGCACATCCTCTTGGGTTTACTGACAGTTTTTTTATTCGTGTCCAGGTTGTGTTTCCGCTCTCAGGTAAAAGGAGAGACAGAGCGAGAGCGCCTCCTTCTGGCCTACCAGGTGAACAACGAGGTTCAACAGGGACATTTCCCGGTGAACAAGGAGCTGGCCATGGAGGTGGCTGCTCTCATGGCGCAGGTCGGTCACTTCACATCGCACTTTTTAAATCATTGCACATACTTTGGATAATTGTACACGCTTTGCTCTGTTGTAGGTTGAACATGGGGACCTTGAGCGCCCCCCGGTGTCTCCCTCTGGTTCTCCTCAGCCCAAGTCCCAGCTGATTCTGACCCAGGCTTTGGAGAAGTTTTACCCCAAAAGATACAGGCAGGACCTCGGCGTGGAGCAACTCAGGTACAATTGGACAGTTTTTGTAAAGTTTATAATGTTACTTCCTGGTTGGACATGAGCAGCAAATATGACATAGTAAGAGGTAAATTCACAACTGTTACCTAGCAACCAGACTGTAAACAAAATCCATATAAAAAGCACAATAGCTGAGAACTTTAAAATTGTCTTTGTATTTTCGATGGCATTACAGAGTGATTCAGTTTTAGAAGTCAGCAACTTCCTGTAAATTTTAAACTTTTATATTTCACTGATAGAACCTGTGGCAATGATTTATTACAGTTTTATCCCATCAAGCTAAGTCATAATTAGAACAATTTAAGAACCTGTCATAAAGACTTTAACCAAGATGTACTTTTTGTAAGTCCTTTCACTCGGAGCCTCACAAAAATCCAAAATTTGACGTAAAAATCTCCTGTGCCTCATTTCAGGTTCAATCACTATTATTACCTCTGCTGCCAGTAGATGGATTACTAACACAATTCCTGAAGAGGGAACGGAGGAATACTGTGTGCCTTTAGTTGATGCATTATTTTAAGTTCTGAAACATGAGGAGCTCAAGCTTAAAAACAGTATTTAAATGCATAATGCCGTGTTTTTAAATGTCCGTACACCAGACGTTTTCTCTTCATGTCAGAATCACTACAGTCATGAATGGATTGTTAAATGTGTGTTTGTGTTTGTTGACAGAGAGCTGTCTGAGCGTCTGGCCTGTAAATGGTCGATGTTGCGCGGCTGCAGTGGATCCGAGTGTGTGCGCATTTACCTCACTGTGGCCCGAAAGTGGCCCCTGTTCGGCGCCAAACTCTTCTCTGCAAAGGTACAACACACGTCTGATCATTAGGTTTAAGTTGAGGTTAGGTAAAGTAATTCATTTAAAGGTTAAGGTTATTTTATTTGCCGTTTGAATACGATATTGGAGAACATATGCAAAAAGCTAGAGTTAAAAATTTTCACAAACAAAAGTTCCTTGTATCTCTGGAAGAAACTTTGACAAGATTTCTAACTTTAGTTTTGGACTAGTCTATTATAATAATATTGTACTGTATGTTGAAAATTTAAAGTAGACGAGGCCAAAATATGCTGATTGAAGATTTGTAGATGGAGAATTACAAATGGTTTATTCATTTTGATGTAATAATGCCATGTTTTTGGCATGTATTGTACAGTCCAGAACAGATTAATAGTTGACCTGTCACTTAATCTGACTATTCCTTGCAGCCGTGTAAATGACTCTGATTTAACATAACGACTACACATTTGTCTTGTGTTTGTGTCGTCTCAGCCGGTGCCGCCTTCGCCCCTGGACCAGGCTCAGGTTTGGCTCGCAGTCAACGAGGACGGCCTGTGTGTCCTCGACTTGACCATGGTGAGCCCTGATCCTTTTGTAAAATGTCATTTTTGTAGATCACTTAATAGTAAAAATGAAGCAAATAAAAGTTGTAATCTTTCACATTCTTGACAAGCAAACAAATAATGGATTAAACCAGGAACGATACTAGGACATAATCAAGACTAAACCGGGAACAAAACTAGGACTAAACCAGTGACAAAACATAAACAAGACTAAACCAAAACTAAACCAGAGACAAAACCGGGAACAAAACTAGGACTAAAGCAAAACCAAACCAGAGGCAAACGAGTGACAAAACTAAGACATAAACAAAACTAGGTCATAACCAAGACTAAACTGAGATTAACCCAGAGACAAAACTAGGACATAAACAAGACTAAACCGGGAACAAAACTAGGACTAAAGCAAGACTAAACCAGGGTTAAACCATAGACAAAACTAAGACATAATCAAAGCTAAAACTAGGACTAAAGCAAGACTTAACCGGGATTAAAGAGGAGACAAAACTAAGACATAACCAAGACTAAACCAGGATTAAACCAGAGACAAAACTAGGACATAACCAAGACTAAACCAAGGACAAACGACAACTAAAGCAAGATTATAACATGACTACAGGGACAAAGCATACATTTCCGTACTCACAGATGCAGCACATTCTCATAAAGCAGAGTAAACACAGGCTGAGAAGCTGCTCCTGTCTCCACAGCACCCCCTGGTGACGTACCCGTTCCAGTGCGTGATCACGTTCGGCGGCTGCAGGGAGGACTTCATGTTGGTGACGACGCAGCAGAAGGAGCCTGGAGTCGGCAAGAAGAGCGTGGAGAAGCTGGTGTTCACTCTGGCCAAACCAAAGGTACAGCGTCTGGTCTGTCTGAAAATGAAAAAAAGAAATAGGTCGCTATGAACGAATGAAAGAATGTTGTGCACTTTGAGCTTCTCCCATTGTTTTTCTTTATACTGCAAAGAAAACAGAATTCCTCAACCTGCTCCTTGTGTGACTTTAATATAATCATCAAGTCTAAATTTTAAGATTCTTTGCTAGTATTAAAACTGAAAGCCCTTTTAAAACCTCAGCTTCGTTTTTAAATAAGTCTGAAAAGTGTGAATCTTTCAAAAAATATCAGTGCCTTCAAATGATTTTGTCTTAATTTCTACCGTTTTGTTTTTCACTTTGCCCCAGGTCACCCTTGAAAAAGAGGTTTCCATTTCAATGGGTTCTTACCTGGTTAAATAAAGATTAATAAATAAATTAGAGCAATGTTTTTCAACCTTTTTTGAGTCATGGCACACTTTTTTGGTGGAAAATATTCTGTGGCACACCACCAACTAAAACATAGTGTTATTTAAATATTGAATACAGTATGTCATTGTGTCTGGTTCTTTAAATTTAGCAACGGTGGCTTTCAGTTTTTTTTTAATGAAGCAGTTGCTCAAAACACACTAAAATTGTCAAGTATTCATTTAAATCCATGAATTTGACATTTTTTCAAGACGCACCTGGGAAAACCTCAAGGCACACTGGTTGAAAATCAAGACCCAACAAATGCTCAATCTACTTGTTAATGCAAATCTCCAAACACCAGCTTTTCCCTGCTTTTTTATTTACCAAACAATCTCTAGCCAGGATTTGAAATCTGATTTTCCTCTGTGCAGAGCTTGTCCACATATACGTTATAATTAAAGTAAATCAGACACCAGAGACAAAACTACAGCTTCACAAAGAGTCCAGACAATAGTTTGAGCTCCAAAGGGTTCAGAAACAGCTTTAGTTTGAATCAGGCCACATTTAGGAAAAACGGGTTAGATCTGTAACTAATATCGTCCGTGTGATTTCTTTCCACAGATTCTGGAGCTAACGTTGCTAATGGCGAGCTACATAAACCACTGGAGCCCCGGCGTCCCCTCTGCGCCCCATCAGAGCGCCTCCCACTGGGACACGGACAGCCCACACTTCCCCTCCATGAACTACACCACCAAAGGACCCACGCTACTGTGAACGCCACAAAAAACTCAAACAAACAGGGACTGATTATCCAGAAGTGACGTGACGCTCATGAGCAAATGGAAACTGTTGAACGGCTCCTGAACGTAAACGGTTTGAATTTATTTTCAGTTTTTAAATAAATGAAACAGAACACGACCAGAGAAAGAACGAGAAAAAACAGGCTGCAAAACACATCCAATGAAATTAAAGTGCGTATGACAGGGTTTTATGATTTTCTAATTTTGACTTTATTCAGTGTATTAATACCTCTTGTAAATATAAATGATAGTTTTACACCAATCACGTCGCTGTTTGTGGAGAAAAGTTACAGGAAATAAACAAATTGATGACATCACACTGGAAAATCAAAGGTCATGCATAATTTATACAAAATAAACTACTTTTTTTTACCCTTTAAACATTAATTAAACAAAAAAGGTGTTAACATGTATTTTTATTTATAACATTTTTAAAAAATCTGTAATATTAGATGAATTTGGCTCACTGTAGAAGACGGTTTCTTGGTAATTTACCAGTGTGATGTCATCATTTACAACCAGGAAGTGAAACAAAAAAGCTAAAAAATTGCTAAACCGTAATAAATTTGTAAAGCATTTTAGCAAAACTTAAAATGCAGATTAGATAAATATATTTCAACGAAATGAGCAGTCCAACCTGTCAGAGGCACTTTAAGGCTCATTTGTCCATTTTCAAATTTAGTGCGAAAGTCATTTTCTTTTTCTTTCTTTTTATTTTATATTTTTTACGGATGTGAATTAAATGATCCGTTATTTTTACACAAATTTACTCTGAATTAACTTTAGAATCAGCAGGGAAGCAGGTCAGGCAACTTGGTGAGTTTTTGCACATTAAAAAAAGATAAATATTGCCTTGAACTAGTCTGTTTTTTATCCTTTTATTTGGATTACTCTTTATTTCCACACAGGGACAAACAGTACAGCCATTTTTGACAATTTAAAATCAAATTATCATTCCTCTTTTACTTATTGGATGAAATTAGTTCTTAAATATAAATAAACATAAAAAGGTGCTGTATTTTGAACATGTCCAAGGATTTGGCTCAAATCCCATCAATAATCTAGACTTGTATGTTTTAAAGGTGACATATTATACTTTTTACAACACTTGCCAATTCTCTTCCCAGTTTTGATTATTTATTTCTACAACAAATGAGTGATTAAGCGCAGCTTCTTCAAAATATTTAACTGTAGTGGTTCAAAGATTGTTGGCTGTTTTCATTTAGTTTTTTTTCTATGTTTACTTTTTTAAACAAATGTCATACCACTATTTGTTTTTTTATCATGTTAATGTAAGGTTTTCTACAGAACTGTGTCATAAATTGAAGTGAGATTCAATTATCTTTGTTGTTTGTTGGTACCTGACATGAATTTAAGTATTTAGTTGTTGTTTTTTTAACTCCTGAACGCTCTTTTATTTTCTTGTGTTCAGACAAAAAGCCACTAACAGCATCATAGTAATCTAATCTTGTAATAATACTGTCCTCTTAATTATAATACAAATGTTAGCTTTACAGCAGAATGAAAGTGACCAGTGGGAGCTGGATCTGGGAAACACAAAAATCACATTTGTTTTCCCCTCATATTGATCAGTCTCGATTTTTTTTTAAATACATTTTTATTTCGTTTCTTCAAAAACAAAATAAACAATACTTTTAATAATGATTTAATTAACTATTCAGACTGCCATTTACGACAGAGCTCCCCCTGCAGGCTGCATGTGAAAATACACTGCCAGTAAAAAGACGCACACCTTTTCTTTTGTATTAACATAAGGAAGTACAATCACATTCAAAAACAGTGCATGTTGTCAAATATAAAAAAGAGCGGTTTCTCGGGAAAGTTGCAGCTGGGTTTCCGTGCAGAGACAGCAAGGGGCAACCAAAATACATTTAACCACCACCACACGGACTTCGACATTTAATGAGGTAAAAATGTTAATTAGTTCTGCTTTAACGCTAAAAATAGTTATACATTATTTATTATTATACAATACATTTCTTCCTCCAAAGTTTTTTTTTTCTGTAGAGCTCTTGATTCAGAATTCCCAAATAATTGTCGATTTCACTTGACCTGATCTTGATTTGTCGAGCCACAGCTGCAACATTTTCCGACATCGACCTGAAGACAGCTCTCCTGAGAAACCCTAGCTCTTTTTTATATCTGGCAACGTGAAATGATGTTGCATGTGATTCAGTGTTTCTGCTGAGCATTAAAAGCATTATATAACTTATGGCAAAAATTAGGCCTTAAAATGCATTAAAAAGCATTCAATTGAATCCTTACAGGCATTAAATCTAAAAATAATGACTAAAGGATTTATCCATCATAACAATACATATCAATAAATATAAAAAGAGCTTTTTGAATATCTTGAAGTAGTTTATTATGCTCTTGTCATACAAAAAAGTGCTGTACTGTAGTGATTTTTACTGCAGATACTTTTTACTTTTACTTCACTACATTTGAGACCAAGTATCTGTACTTTTTAACTGGACTGAAAAGTAGAAGTACTTTTAATTTTGTTTGAGGGTTATTCTCTCACGTTGACGGTGACGTTCTGCCTGAAAGTGTTGACTTCAACAAGCAAACAAAAATATACACAAAAAAATTCTCCACAAAAATTAATTACTTCATATTGACCTCTGCTGACTAAAATTAAGCAAAATTCTTTACCAAAATTCAGACATTTAATACGTAAAACTGGTCTCATAATCTGCATGAAAGTACATTTTCAAACAGGTACTTCAACACATTTACTTAAGTAGATTTTTAATGCAATACTTTTACTTGAGTAATGTTTTGCTTATGTATCTGTACTTTTACTTGAGTAACAACACTGAGTACTTCCTCCACCTCTGCAAGCCTGCAATTTTGACATGATAAAAGGTAAATGTCTTGTTTTGATGTTGATTATGGCGTTAAAAATCTAAAAATGCAGCAGTAAAAATCAAAAAATTTGATAAGCTAAAACCTGCATAAACCCTACTTTGTTACTCCAAATAAAGACGAAGAATTTTTTTTTTAAAAAAGCCTTTGAATCTTTTTACTGGCAGTGTATTTCCACAAGAGAGCAGCAGGGGGAGCTCTGTCGCTGAAGTTACTTAGTTCTGCTTTAGCCAAATATAACAGAATACTATCGACTTTTGCGAGGGCTGAACTATTTTGGAATTGGACTTTTTTTTCTGCATTTGTAATTCAGACAAAATCAAAACTGATATAACATTTTTATAGTTTTTATTATACTGAGTTCTGTTTTTTTCCTCATTAATTCATCTGTTTTTAATCACATTTTGCACCTGACAATACGATACACACTTAAAACATCTGTGAAATTGGCCACTGCTGTCACTCAGTTTTACAATCCTGACTTTTATTAAGACAAACTAGAGCTAAAACAGACTTAATATCATGTACTTTAATATCATGTACTTTAATAATAACATGTACTTTAATATCATGTAATAATGACTTGAACTGTTGGATCAAACCACTGTTTTGTCCATAAGAGTTTCTATTTATTTGACTTTAACAGTAGTGTAAGCTGTTTGTCCACTTCTACCCTTTTACAGTAACTTGACGTCATTTTATTTAAGTCTAAAGTCGCTGGTACTGTTTTTGTTATAACACGTGTCATATTATTGTTTTACTAAAGCTTGAAACTGGTGTCTATATTTGTGGTTTAATAAAAATAACGGTACGATCCTGTGGTGTGTGTCGTATTTAGGTTTCATCAGTTAGCTTTAAATGTAAAGTTTTAACATTTGAAGAGTATTATTAAAAAGATTATTGAAATATTTGTAAAGTTAGTAATTGAATAATCGTAAAGTATGCCGAGTTTTGAGAGAACAGACTCGGACACAACTGTAAATACACTGAAAATGACACAGGAAATGTATATATTTTGGGTTTTATGATAAAAACTTTAACTTTCTCCGGATCAAATTGCGTAAAAATTTAATTCATGTTGGACAGTGTGTCAATTTATATAATATTGTGAATGTTGTTTTGAAAATCAAGTACAGTATATTGGTTTAATCCAGTGGTTCTCAACCTTTTCAGTCGCAAAGATCTGACTTTCTTGACCTCCAAACAAATGCACGATGTGATAAAGCAGCTTTAAGTTTAATGTTTGATTTTATTTTGAGAATATTGACCTCGGGTGCCCCAACTGTTTTCATCTGCGCAACAAAATGAATACATATTGGCGAAACCTAATTTTGTGCTGCATTTAAAAAGTTTATTTGCAAAAAGATGATTAAATTGTCTTTTTTTAACATGTTTTCAGTGGAATGGGCTTGAATTAGTTTCCTTTGCAACTACTTTCTCTTTTCAGCACTAAATGTACCCCCTTCATGAGCCAAATTACACCCCCTGGAGGGCCGTGTTTGGGTTACGGGCCCCACTTTGGACACCCCTAGACCTAGATAAATTACTCTGACAGGCCAACACATAGGAATTGCCTTTACCACACTGTTTAAGCCTATCGCAGTGTTTCCCAACCAGGGGTACAGGAACCGCAAGGGGTACATGAGGAATTACCGGGGGGCACTTGGAACGGTTTCAGGTTTTAAAAGAAGATGAAATGTACTTTTACCTCAACAAAACGTGTTACTGGTTGTAAATGCAGCATATTTTGGAGAATGTTGGATCATAAATATAATGCACACAAAAATATAATGTAATAATTGACAATATTTGACTAGAAAACCCATTTAGTTACTTGAAAATCTAGTTAAAGTCTAAATGACAGGTTCTCAAAATGTTCTAATTATGACTTAGTTTGGTGGGAGGGCACCTGTGGCAATTATTTACTGTGAATCAAATCTTAGGGTACTCAGTACAAAAAGGTTGGGAACCACTGGCCTGTTGAGTCACGTTTCAGTTTTTACCACATCATTTTGGGGCCCCAGAAACCACTGGTTGAGAGTCACTGGTTTGGGCCATAGACATTCTCAGTGATGTCACATTCTTAGTGTTTGATGACTCACTGGTGGCAAATAAACAGCGGTGTCTCTCGTTTTGAGCAAAGGACACACTTTTTAGCTCGATTTTCCTCTTCGTTTCAGTCGTGTAAAGTCAGTAAACGTCCCACTGCACCAGAGCACAGCTGCATTATTCGTACATGTTTAAACAACTGAGATGTGAGTGAGTGGAACTGTAACAGCTCCACACGACTTTTTGTAACTTTGTTTTTATTTTTCTTTGTTGCTTAGTGTGCCCAGTGAGCCATAATTGTAGTGCATAATAAAATTGGAAGAGAAAACATAACGGAGCAAAGGAAATAGTAACAAATAATCAACAATAATGGTAAAAGAAAAAGAAACAAACAACAAAATATACAACCTAAAACACAAGAGTTGACTCTTGATGTTTTATACCATATATAAATCACAGTCTATGGACTGTCTTCAACTAGAGATGACTGACAGTGAATTGAAGGAAAACTGGGCAAAAATGTGTCTTCAGCTCAAAACAAAAGAAAGCTGTTTTTTTGCCACCAGTGAGTCATGATGAGATTGTTCTATGATAAAATGCTACAAAAAATATAAAAATATTAGGGTTGCACCGATACCACTTTTTTCCAAACGAGTACTTAATTTAGAGTATTCGCCGATACAGAGTACCGATACTGTTCTTAAAAATTCAAACTCTTAGTTACATTTGAAAAGGCTTTTCTTTAAATTTTGACTAAAGTAAGCAATAATTACTTACATTCAAGAGTCAGCTTTAACAGCTAAGCAGCTTCTTCTGCTTTTATTTCACTTTTCTGCACCACGTTTTAACACCTCTATATGAAATATGTTAGGTTTGAATAGAGGTGGCTGCCATAGGCACCGAATTTTTTTTAAATTTAGGTCTAAATGCGAGAGCCGTGCGTCGTAAGCAGGAAACAGCTGATGCTAACGTGTGCTCGCATTGTTTTGTCAACTCTGTCGGCTCAGCAAACAAAGTTATTGTCTCTGGAAATACGCCTTTTTTTTTTTTTTTTTTTTAAATCAAGGCAGCGTTTGGTTAGGAATGATTATTTTGCCTTTATATTTTCTTCCTGCAGTTTCGTTCTCGCCTCGTTCTCTTTTCTTCTCTCTCGTCCAATCATAAACCGGTCCGTGCTAAAGCGAGCTGCACCCTCTGGGAGCCTCTCCCGGCCCCTTCGGACCATCAAACGGGGCGTTACGGTTCACTTTTGTTCTGTCCCGCTCCGCACTATACCACGCTAATGGAAACATGACTTTAGTCAGTCACGTTCACTTTGAAAAACTGCCAAACGGCTGACATCAGCTCCTCTGAGCTCCATGCACCAGCTGCCCTCCGACTGCAGCTGCAACAACGTCACGACAGCAAGACACACGCCGTGAGTGAGCGTCTACTGACGTGAGCTGTTGTAAAATTACCATAAGAGGTATGAGTGCCGGTATCGGGTCTTCTTCAGTGAGTACGAGTACCAACACCTGGTATCGAGCCGATATCAAATACGGGTATAGGTGCATCCGTAAAAAATATCAATGAAAAAGCAAGGTTATTAACTTTCAAATAAGATTATAAAATTATATTTGAAGTTTGGGCTTGAAACAGTGACATGATCAACATAAACCAATCTGCAGATCATTATATTTAAGATTCTGCTAAAGAATTCACAATTTTATCCCAGTTTGGCAATTTTTTTGGTTGAAATTTGTCCTTCCTGGTTGTAAATCATGACATCACACCAGGACATTATGCATCTGTTACTAAGCAACCATGTTATACACTGGGTTAAAACTCCTCTAATGTCACAGAAATTATTATTTGACAAATAAAATATGGCAGCGGCTTTATTTTGTTGAATTGATGTCAGTGTGTCGCACTAGTTTGATGTCATCATGTTTTTGAATTCTACACAGCAAATTTGCCAGGCCTCAATTTTTCAAAGCAATGTATTTCGCCATATTATTGACGTTTGAGGCCTGTAAAAAGACGAGAAGCCTGAAAACAGCACATGGCTAATATTCATGTAAACAAAGGTGCGCATCAGCCCTGCTCCGCTGCTGATATGGATTTAACTTTTAAGGCTCATTGAAGACAACGAAGAGGTAAAACGAACACTATGTCAATAATAATGTTTACAACTGCGTAAAGTCAGCTCTGTTAACGTTTCAGCTGCTCTAGGAGTTAGCAACAGCATTAGCGTCAGTTTTGGGTGACTCTGGATTAAGCTGACAATAACAGAAAGCCATGCACGTAATCTCGTCACTTGAATGGATGGCCGATCTCTGACGCACTGTCCGCTCCGAGGAGGGCTGAATACCGACGTGCCCACACCCGCCTCCTCCCTGGCCTGAAGCAACTGGACAGCCTTGCTAATGCTAGCGGTCTTGCTAATGCTAGCGGTTACCCCGACAACACAGTCTTGCTCGTCTTTTTGGCGCAGTAGGCAAAAATAAAATAAAAAACACTAATACGAATGACAAAATAAAAAGTGTGGCTTAAGCTGATTCAAACCCTGCGCAGGCTACACACACAACTGAAATAGTATTTAGCACATATTTAGGCGGAGTGACTACCATAACGTTTAAGTTGTCTTACCTTATTCAGAGTCCTCCGCCCGACCCAACTTCTTCTCTGTGCCGCTCTCCAGTCAGTCCACCCCGCAGAGCACTAACAATAAAAACGTATTTAGAAATGATGTTCACCAATTAATTTGATATTAAGAGCAGCGGACTGTCTGGCAACCAGTCTTTTCGTTGAGTTCTGGTTGTGCATTTTGACGAACACCGGTTAAACATTTAAAATATTCTATAATATTTAAGTGCTGGACAACAAATGTTACCAACCCTGACAGTTATCATCGACCTGTTAGTTTAAACTAGCCTAAAACACATAATTTGACGAAATTGACCTTACCCTCACGACCAGAGAACATGGCGACTGCAGAAAAGAACAAGCAGCAGCAGCGTGCGCACGAGGGCGGAAGTGAAGGGCGTGGTCAAGTTTAACACACGTGTGGTCTGCGCATGACGATGAAAATCTACACGTACTTTATTAGTGTCATGTTTTATAATATCAACTAGGGCTGGGTGATATGACAAAAAATCATTATTACGATTTTTTTAAGGCCAGATCATGATTTTGATTTTATCATACTTATGTTCACTTTGTATTTTTCTATTGTGTATAACAGAGCTGCATGATTTAGGAAAAATATCTAATTATGATTTTTCTGACCAGTGCGATTGTGATTAGATTTGCGATTCAAGATTTAATAATAGGATTCTGTTCAAATTAACATTTTAAACTAAATTTTGTCATGTTCAGTTGTGTTTGTCATATTTAAACGCATATTTGTCCCTTTTAAATGCGTCTTTGCCAATTTTAGTCGTTTTTGTTGCTTTTAGCCACGTTTCGCTGCATTGAGTCATGTTTATTGTTTGTAGACACATTCTTGTCGCTTTTGAATGCATTTTTATTGCTTTTTGCCATGCTTTTGTCATCATCATTATACTTGGTAAAAGTTGTATTCATTATAAGAAATGTAAGCTGTAAATGTAACTGCCACTGACTGAGAATCCCAGGCTGGGGGAGGGGATTGTCTCAGCCGTAGAAGAGGAAACCAGTGAAGGCTAACACAGACGCATCAAAGGTGTGGTGTGGCATGTTCGCGCTCCCACAGGACCTCATCTGACTGTCCCAGGACCACAGGTTCCAAAGGTGGGTCCAGCACACTCTTGCTGCCCACCCTGCAGCCTGCCCAGAGCCCCGCTCGATCTTGGGAAACTTCTCAGCTTGACTTCGAGCCACAGCGTTAAAATTTTGAAGCAAACACTGGGGGTAAACTGCCAGATCATGTCTTCCACCAAGCAGATTCCACGAGTAATGTTTGAAAAGTTTCCCTTTGGAAATGTTTAAATTTGGAGGGAGCAAATTGAATGTGTGATGATATATATTTTTGAAGTTAAATAGTGTTAATCAATATATATATATTTTAATAAATAAGCGTATGTTTGACCATGTTTATATTTTGTAGAATACGATTGATTGAGCTGGATTGGAAAATTACAACCAAACGTTAACTGAAATAAAGTTAGCAATTGCATAATATTAGAAAAACAATTGCCTTTGAGGATGTTGAAAATGATGAATGATGATTTCCAAATGTGCAACAGTACTATAGTAAACTAGGAGTGAATTTTGGATAGAATTATGACCATTATTCCTGAAATTTGGGAACAGCACAAATAATCAAATTAAGACAACATGAAATTAAAAAAGACACATTTTGATGTATTGCTTTCTGCAGTATAGAAATATATTGAGCTCTTGCAACAGTTCAACAGAATGTTTTGTTTGTGAAGTATCATAATATAAATGTGATGCAGTAGGACATGAAGAGGGAAACTGATGGTGATATATGACATAGCGCAGATATTTGCGCCTTCATCAAGACATTTTGCATAGGGCACCAAAAAAGCTAGCAGCAGCCCTGCTGCTCAGTTATGGCAAACCTTATAACCACCATTATTGGGCACTTAATTGAAATCACTCAAACATCAGAATCGGTTTATTGCCGTTGTCAGTGATTAAAATTCATAAACATAGGAGCTTGCTTCGGCGTAAGGTGCAACACAAAACAATGAATAACATATAAAATATATTCTGTCAAAATTATTCTGTAGAGAAAGTATCGACCAAATATATTTTATTTGTAATGTTTTAGAAAAGAGCCTTTGCTCCTGGTTGTGAGGAAAAAGGAGTCACCTATAACTCTGAACAAAACAATACAATTATAACATTTCTGTAATTGAATAGAGCAATAATTGAAATCGCAGTTATACATACGATTAATTGCACAGCCCTAAAAGCAGGTTCCAGCAGGTCTAAAACATTAAGAAAATATACGTTTACTTTTCAGTCCAGTAAAAAAATGTATGGAGTAGAAAGTGCAGATACTCAGTGGTGGAAGAAGTACTCAGTTTAGTACAGATACATGTGCAAAAAATGACTCAAGTAAAAGTATCACATTCAAAAATCTACTTAAACGTGTTGAAGAACCTGTTTGAAAATGTACTTCAAGAGAAAAAAGTACAAGTATTTCAAAGACGCATTAAATGATGTAATTTTGGTGACGAATTTAGCTAAATTTTGGTCAGTAAAGGTCTATTTGAAGTCATTTTTAAAATTTTTGTGGAGAATTTTTTGTGTATATTTTTCTTTGGTTGTTGTTGAGCTTGAACTCCAAACCTTCAGGCAGAACGTCACCATCAGTGTGCTAAAGATAAAGCCCTCGAGCAAAATGAAAAGTGCTTTTATTTTTCAGTCCAGTTCAAAAATGTAGTGGAGTAAAAAGTACAGATACTTGGTCTCAAATGTAGTGAAGTAAAAGTAAAAAGTATACACTGTAAAAACGACTCAAGTAAAGTACAGAGACCTAAAAAATGTACTTAAATACAGTCTACTTTGTTACGTTCCACCACTGCATAAATGTTCAAAACTGGGACTAAACCAAGTCGAAATCAGGACTAAACTGGGATCAAACCAGGATCAAACCAGGACAAGTTTGATCACATTCTTAATTTTCATCATTTTTGACGATTCAACTCTAAACTGACAAACGAAAAATAGGTAAAGGGTGAACCATACGTCAGTCAGAACTGATCTTTGCTCTTTGAATTATTTACCTTCAGTGACAAATTCAAAAAGCAGGTTAAAGTTTATCTGTTTTGAACCCGTTGCCTCAGTCTTGGTCACTTTTTGGACCATGGTGCTTTGTTCTGAAACGTAAACAAAGTAAAACAAATATGTCTGGTGGAGTTTTATGACAACAAACAGGACAAAAAGCGATAGATTCAGCTTTAATCGTTTAATTACAGAAGTATGTTTTAGTTTTTTAGGCTTCAGATCAGTTGAATTCTCTCCAGTTGACTGTAATATTAGTTTTTTTTCAATTAGTCAAATAGTCAAATTATTATTTTCAGTGGCTTCAACATTTGTTTATAAATGTAGCATATTTTTTATTTTCTCAAAAAAGATTAAAAATGATCCTGTGTTAAGACTTCTTGATACAGAACAGTACATTTTGAATTTGCTATTGTATGTTGTTTCATAGCTTTGTTGTCGTTTGGAAAGCACTTTGTAACTTATTTAGAAAAGTGCTGCACAAATAAAGGTTATTATTATCATTTTATATTGATTTTTTTCTAAATGAGTAAATATGTGCCATTTTGTGATTGTCTTAATGTTAAAAATTGTGTTGGAGTCCATATTATTGCCCACATAACAAAGAACTATTATTAATTATTAATAAACTCTTTTAATAATTGATTTGTCAGGGTTAATGTGATTATTTGTTGCAGCCGTGCCTCTCTCACAGGTCGGTGAGGATTTCTTTTGGTGAGAGAAAATACAGTTAACATATTTTGATTGTGATTAATTTTAATGTTATCCATCCAGTGATGAAAAGTAACAAAGTACAAAGCAAAAGTACTGAACTTAAGTAAAGGTTTTAGGTATCTGTACATTACTTTAGTATGGATTACAGTGGATACTTTTACTTCATTACATTTGAGAGCAGGTATCTGTACTCTCTACTCTGTTACAATTTTTAACTGAAGAGAAAAGTAAAAACTACTTTCTTTACTTTGGTTATTTATATATATATATATATATATATATATATATATATATATATATATATATATATATATATATATATATATATATATATACTATACATTTTTTAATAAATTGCACAATATTTATGATTTGACAAATGATAACACCTGATAAGTTTATTGAATGTCAGTTTAAACTGTCATAAAGTTGTGTAAGTTTTCTGTAAATTGTCTCTGTATTTTCAATGCCACGTCGCATTCTGATGACATCACAGAGTGATTCTGTTTTAGAACTCAGCACTACTTGTATTTGTACTACCTGTATTTTTAAACTTATATATTTTTCAAAATTTTTTAAATCTATAATAAATAGTTGCCACAGGTGTCCTCCCACCAAACTAAGTTATAATTAGAAAATTCTGACGACCTGTCATGTAGACTAATACAAAATTGTGTACTTCTTCCACCACTGTAACCAGTTTTCATCATTTCCAAATAAATGTAGGCTCTCTTGGGGGCCCTCTGCTGGATTCGGGACCCTGCGCAGCTGCTCCAAACTTGGCAGCACTCTGAGCAACTCTCGAAATAGTTTCTGCTCAAATTATTGATTCACAAACACCGATAATGAGAATGTTTTCATGCATCAGACCAAAAGCACATTAACGCACACAGATCCAGTGACCTAGCACCGCCCTCAGAGAGTTCTCCCATCCGAAGTGCACATCAGAGCCGCGTAATTGATTCCACATCAGCCTCTCCTGCTAGCCTAGCCTTAGCTTTAGCATTAGCTCCGCGCTCGTTCCGCGGGGAAAACACAGCTGCCTCTTCGGCGTGAGCTGCGACTTCAAGAGGAGCGCAACCACTGTCACTTCCACCCCGTTTGGAGACGCAAGGACGACAAGGACAGACAAGAAAAACCCACGCTTCAGGCACAGGTTTGACGATAAAACAGGCGATAAACCAACCCGTGTCATTATTTCGTTTGTCGTTTACGCGCAACAAACTAAAACGTGCCATGTTTCAGTTCTTGGAGGAGCAGCAGCCACGCACGGATCAAAAATGTCAACCCCGAAACCGAAAAGTATGCTCCGAGAGGCTTCTCACCAGATTATAGCCGGTGGATCTGCAGGTAAGTTTAATACTCGGGCGGTTTTGTTTGGTTTTGTGCGGCGAATGAGCGGTGCGTAAACTGTGCGTAACGCTTCATCTGTTCATTCATTCTGTGCAATTTTGTCGAGCTGGCAAAAGTTCCTGGGTAAAGTTTTGTAAACGGTCGTTGTCTGATGTTGCAATATTGCGTGGCTAATATTCACAAAAGCGCATTGGGCGAATGGCACCGAACCAAAGAGCAGCAGCGGCGCAGAGATGGTTCGTGCCTCCTTTACGCACGGTTTGTTTGGATCCGGTTTCTCACAGGGCTGTCAAAAGACCCAAGTGTTGATGGATTTAGAAGTTTACATTGAGCTCTGCCAAGAGAACAAGATACAGAGGATTCTTTTAAACTATTTGCATTAAGTCTTCTTCTGCAATTCTATTCTTTCTTTGTGTTCCAGCTAGAGATGTGACAATATGCAGATCTCACAATATTCCTTTGTGATATTTTGTGTCAACAGAATATACTAACTTGTCCTTTTGATAAGCTTCTGGTACAAATATTTACTGACATATTCCAAATTATGAAAATATTATTCAAGAATGTGGTACAATTTTGTGTTTTCCATCAAAGAGTATCTTGTGGAAGCAGCACTTTATGACAAAAATCAAACCTCTGTGTGCTGTCTGCATCTGATAATAAAGTATTTTGTGCCAAACTAGTTTCACTTTGTCGTCTGAAAAAAGCTGTTTTAAAGCTGTGCACAGGACCGAAAATGAAAGCAGTGAATTTTAACGATGAGCCAAAGGGTTTGTGAGAGCGAGAGACGAATTAGATTTAAAAACCTATTTACAATTCCACAGTACCCAAGCTTTAAATCAAATCAAATCAAAATCAAATCAATTTATTTTTATAATGCCCAAAATCACAACAACAGTTGCCTCGATGGGCCACAGGTAAAAGCAGTTCAGATAACTGTCCCAGAATGCCCCTGTCCTTTGACCCTCCTTGTGGCGAGGAAAAACTACAAAAACCCCATGGGAAAAAGTAGAAACCTCGGGGAGAACCACAGTGAAGGAGAGATCCTACTCCCACGGACGGACAGGCTGCAGATGAACTAGGACTGACATCCACTTGGACTGTGGAGCCAGAACCACTCAAGAGGGAGGTGGCTTTAAAGAGTTCCTCCAGGCGGACGAGGAGCAGTCCACCCAGTGTAGAGAGATCCTCCAGCAGGAGATGAGGAACAGTTCATCTAAAGTAGAAGGAGTTCGTCCAGGCAGACGAGGTGTGGCTAATCCAGCTGTCCAGGCGGGTGGCGCATAGATCGTCCAGTGTAGAGATCGATCCTCCAGACAGATGGGGGTGGGGGGGTCGTCACTGGAGCAGCCGCCGCAGTGCCTGAAACAGTCTCCACTCCCCGGGGGAAGTGGAGAGAAAGACAAACATGTGAACAGCAATCAACAGACTACAGTTGAAGTAATATTAAATATTGTTGATAGGTAAAGTAGGAAGAACCAGAGGATGTAGGAAGAACCAGAGGATGTAGGAAGAACCAGAGGATTAATAACAGTTCGTTCTGGTCTGCACTTGAAATGGAGCAAAGGATCATGGTCTGTGCTGTTCCTTCTGTTTCTTTTTGCATTTAAGTAAAGAAGCTTCCAGTTGGGTAGATTGTGACAGCTGATTCCACACTGTTATTGTGACAGACGTTTGACATTACAGTATTACAATATTTTGGTTGTTGTTAAATCCCCTTGTCCCGCCATCACGGCACTTTAACGTCGGTAATATACAACTGTATGTCCATTCATGGTTCGGTTGATGTAGTGGTTGTAGTAGGTTTGTTTATAGTCTGTTTGTACCTTTTGTTGAAATTGTTATTTGGTCGGTTCATAATGTTGAGCCAATAACCCAAAATATGTTGTATGTTTGATTCCTGCTGCTGTTAGTGTATTCTGGGTCATGTCCTTGGGCAAGACACTTCCAGGTTCTGCATACACAAGTAGTGTAGTGTATGCTACCATAAATTCCACAGTGCAAATAATAACTTTAAAACCACCTACACATTTAGAGCTGACTCAGTTTGCACCTGTAACTGACAAAACTGTCCAAGAGATCATCACCAGTCTGAGTTCTTCTACATGCTGCCTCGATGTGTTACCCACCAGATTTCTAAAGTCTGTTCTGAGCACTTTGTTAACACCACTCACTCACATAGTTAACATGTCGCTTCAATCTGGAACATTCCCAAGGGCCTTGAAAACTACGGTCATTAAGCCTCTCCTAAAGAAGAGCAGTCTTGATGCCTCAGAACTGAAAAATTATCGGCCCATCTCAAATCTGCCATTTTTAGGCAAAGTCCTCGAAAAGGTTGTTTACCAACAGCTCACTGACTTCCTCTTAATAAACAACTCATTTGATCGATGTAAACCCTCATTCGTCCAGGTGTGGTCCATCGTAGAAAGGGGTTCAGAGGTTGTCATCCGGACGCCGTTTAAAGATCGAGACGTTTCGACTTTTATCCAAAAGTCATTGTCGATTGACATTGTCAATCGACAAAGTCATTGTCGATTGACAATGACTTTTGGATAAAAGTCGAAACGTCTCGATCTTTAAACGGCGTCCGGATGACAACCTCTGAACCCCTTTCTACAACTCATTTGATGTTTTCCAGTCAGGTTTTAGACCTCATCACAGCACTGAGACTGCTCTTATCAAGGTGACAAATGACATCCGCCTGAACACTGATGCGGGCAAGGCCTCAGTCTTAATTCTGTTAGATCTGGCGCTGCTTTTGACACTGTCGATCATGGGATCCTCCTACAGAGACTAGAGGACTGGGTGGGCATCACTGGCACTGCCCTAAATTGGTTGAAGTCCTACCTTGAGGACAGAGAGTACTTTGTTGAGATTGGTAACTGTGTCTCAGACCACGTGAGCTTGACCTGTGGGGTGCCCCAAGGGTCAATCCTGGGACCCCTTCTGTTCAACCTCTATATGCTGCCCTTAGGTCAGTTAATACTCAGCACAAATGTGTCTTATCACAACTACGCTTGAGCGACACTCAGATCTATGTCTCACTGACGGCAGGTGAATATGGACCAGTGGATTCACTCTGTCACTGCATCCAACAGATCAGCGTGTGGATGCAAAACAATTTTCTTCAGCTAAACTCAGACAAGACTGAAATCATCGTCTTTGGGCCGCAGAAACAGAGAGAAAGTGTCAGCAGTCACCTCCAGTCTCTCGCTCTAAAACCGACAAATCAAGTTAGAAATCTGGGGGTAATAATGGACTCAGACCTGAACTTTAACAGCCACATCAAATCAATAACATCAACAGCCTTTTACCACCTAAAAAACATTGCCAAAATTAAAGGTATAGTGTCTAAACCAGACAATTATATACATATCCATGCATTTGTCTCCAGTAGGTTAGACTACTGCAACGGCCTGTTCACTGGCCTCTCCAAACGAGCTGTAAAACAGCTGCAGTACATCCAGAACCTGCTGCTCGAGTCCTGACAAGAACCAGGAAGTACGATCACATTAGTCCTGTGCTCAGGTCTCTGCACTGGCTTCCTGTGGCTCAGAGAATAGACTTTAAAGCAGCTCTGCTTGTGTTCAAGTCTCTCCACGGCCAAGCACCAAAGTACATCTCTGACATGTTAGTGCCATATGAACCATCTCGCAATCTGAGGGCCTCAGGGACCGGCCTCCTGCTGGTGCCTAGAGTCAGGACTAAACATGGGGAATCAGCATTTCAGTTTTTTGCAGCTAAAATCTGGAACAGTCTCCCTGAAGATGTGAGACAGGCCTCCACTCTGACTATGTTTAAATCCAGGCTAAAAACAGTTCTGTTTAGACGTGCATACGACTGAAAGATCTATCTGCACTCTTCTCTTTTAAAGCGCATTATTTTAAAATGATTTTAAAATGATTCTGTGTGTCTGTTTATGTTTTGTGATTTTAATGCAACTTTTCCTGTTTATGTAAAGCACTTTGGATTGCCCTGTGTACGAATTGTGCTCTACAAATAAACTTGCCTTGCCTTGCCTATACGACAAACATTGAATTACTAGTACTCCAGTGTTTCTCATTAGAGGAGACTACAGTCGTCCAATTTTTTGGCCCCAAAATCTAAAACAAGCTGAGTAAAATTTTGGTAATGTATCCTTTTTGCTTGTTGTGTCATCATGGAAGAAACTATTTAATCTCTATTCAGTCTGTTTTTGATTACTAAAGACAGTAGGCCAAAGTGACATATTTTGGCTAGTTCAAAATTGTATTTAATAATTGTATTAAATAAATGTAATTTTATTTAATTGTATGAAATAAAATTATACTTCAAAGGTGCTGCACCTCTGCATCTGTTTATAGAGCGTTTACTCTTTGAGAAACAGGAAGCATGCTAATGTTTATTAACTTTATCCGGGATGGCAAAAATCACTTTGGACTCAGAGACTCATAAAAAGTGCTTCTAAACTCATGGAGGTGAATATTTATGATGCTGGGACTGTATTAGGAAAGTGAGTGATGCATGTGACTGATGTAAAGAGTTTAAAATAAACTACTTCCGTTTTTTATGTTTCATAACAGTAAAAGGCACAGCACCTTTAAAGATTGTCGGTGCCACAATAGTCGGTGCCACAATAGTCTATATATGCTATAAACCTGTGGGAAACTCTGTACTACTTATACTGCAGAATTAAATTGATCAAAATAGTTGACCTCCAAAAATGTCTTCAATCGAACATCTTGTTTGTGCCTGAGATAAAGAGCTGTTGTTCTGACTCAAGGACTTTTTTTTTATTGCATTTCTGCGGAAATTCACTCAATTTATTTATGCATTTTGAGGAAAACTGTATTATTTATTATTCTTTTTTAATGTTTCACTCAAGTGTCCAAAATATAGCATAACACTGTAGTTCAAGATCATAATTGTTAGCAAAAAACACTAGTCAAATGCTGTATTTTGTAAATGCTTTGCCGTAAGTGTCCTATTTTTTTAAAACTAATTTCTTGTAGCTTATGTTGTGCTGAAAGTAATATTCCTAATGATGATGTTGAAGGTGTAATATTACTGTACAATGTTACTTCTCACTTTAAAGACTGAACAGCTGCTGAAACAGGAAGTCACTCAAGCTAAACAGGAAGTGGTTTTGCATATTTTTATCTTCTCTTGTTGATCTTCGCTCATTTTGTTGCCTGTTTCTGAGCACTTTTTGCACATCTTAAAGTTGCATAACGCCCACCAAAACACACAAGGAAATGATTATCCAAAACACATTCTTTTAAATTTGGAAAGTTTGGACTTGTTTGACCTGTACTCACTGTTTCGGTGAGATTTTTCTCTCAGATAAGATTGAGTAATCCTTGTTTCTTACTGAATAAAGTCTGTTGAAGTTACTGTGTAGCTTTACTTAACTAAACTGCTTAAATCATGTCTGTAAGTTTGATATTTGTGCCATCAAGTGCATGAAAACTATGACATAACACATTTTTAAAAGCTTTAATCTTGGTAATGTTTTGCAAATACAACAGTGATTTATTTGAATTTCTCAGTAAGTTAACTTCCATGAAATAAGTGTTCTTTTTGAATGTTCATATTTCACAGGAAAAGTAATATCTAAGTTAAATTAAACCTTTGATAAAACTATGCCCAAAAAGAAACAAGAAATAGATATGATTTTAAGTCATTTTAAAGGTGCACTATGTAACTTTTCCAATGAGGGCAAACATGTAAAAAAATTTTTCTTTTCTTTTTTTTTTGTTAAAGAAGAGAAAAAAAGAAAAAAAAAACATTCCTGAAATGCACCACATGGTTTATATTAGTGAAGGTTAACTTAAACAAGATCATAAACTGGCCGCCATGAAAGAAAAAACACTTTAAATACTTTAAGGTGAGACGCTGCAGGTGAATAGGAAAAAAATCTTAATTTTGGATTTTGGATTTCTTGTTTAGTTTATAAGTAAACTACATTTGACTGAAAATTGTCCCAAAAATTCAAATTTTACCTAATTTTTAAAAAATTTCAATTTCAATAAATCAGTTTTAGAATTAGACATCGAAAAATCCTTCTTGTCTCCAAAAGACTGTGTAGGTTTAGTATTAACGATCAGAGATGGCACAAAATAAAAATATCACGGTATAGAGTTCGGGATACGTCAAAAAACAGCTGTTACCATGGAAATCCACCATGTTTGCAGCTGGTGTGTTAAACTTACATAAAGAAACATCAACCAAAAAGATGTAAAAAACGTGAACAAAAAAACACGGAAGAACCTGATGAACTGCTGGGTCACTTCTGGTAAACAATAGATCAAAACTTAAAGTATCATCTTGTATCTGACCCAAACTGCACTCAAAAGACAACAAATGCACAAGTGTGGGCAAAAACAAGTACTCGGAAACAGTGTAATTATACGTTAGACTTGAAAATCTTTAGCAAACTTACTCCATATCTTCTTGCTTTTGCTGTTTTTTGCCAAATAAATCCAAACAATCTAAATAAAATAATTAGTCGACTATAACGCCGTCGACCAATTAATCGACTAAATACATGCCCTAGTATACATGCTAACAACCTCATAATAAACATTTCTTAATTCTTTGGTTGTTCTGGACAAAATTGCACTGAAAACATACCAAGCCTCAATGGTTTGACAATGAAATGTTTTGTTTCACCAAGCGCCACAAATCCAGCTTGTTTTAGGTAAAAGCGCTGAACATATAAATAACCGCATCTGTATCTGTGCTGTCTATAAACGAGAAAATTTGTTTGTATTTGGTTTTCCATTTAAATGAATGAATAGAATGTTAATACAAGTACCAGGCTGCGCACACAACTTTCAGATACAAGTGACAAAAACTCAGCTAACAGCATTAAAAACATGACGAGAAGTGGCAAAAATGTGACCAAAAGGCGCCCAAGTGCATCTAAAAGAGTCAAAAATGCAACTCCAAGTGACAAAATCATGCCACAAAACACAAAAATATGACTCAAAGCAACAAAAATGCGACTAAAAGACTCTGACTAAAGTTTGAAGTTAGACATTGATGTTTCATTGTTTTTTACTAAAGTGATGAACATATAATAACTGCCATGTATCTGTGCTATCTATACACGACAAAATGAGTTTGTATTTGCTTCTCCATTTAAATGAATGAATAGAATGTTAATACAAGTACCAGGCTGCGCACACAACTTTCAGAAACAAGTAACAAAAACTCAGCTAAAAGCATTAAAAACATGACGAGAAGTGGCAAAAATGTGACCAAAAGGGGCCCAAATGCATCTAATCGTGTCAAAAATGCAACTCCAAGTGACAAAATCACGCCAAAAAACACAAAAACACGACTCAAAGCAACAAAGATGCAACTAAAAGACTCCGACTAGACTAAAGTTTGAAGTTGGATATTGATATTTATTCGTTTTTGGCAAAAGTGATGAACATATAAATAACCGCCATGTATCTGTGCTGTCTATAAACGACAAAATTAGTTTGTATTTGCTTCTCCATTTAAATGAATGAATAGAATGTTAATACAAGTACCAGGCTGCGCACACAACTTTCAGAAACAAGTGACAAAAATGCAACTAAAAGCATTAAAAACATGACGAGAAGTGGCAAAAATGTGACCAAAAGGCGCCCAAGTGCATCTAAAAGAGTCAAAAATGCAACTCCAAGTGACAAAATCACCCCAAAAAACACCAAAACACGACTCAAAGCAACAAAAATATGACTAAAAGACTCCGACTAGACTAAAGTTTGAAGTTAGTCATGTTTATTCGTTATTGGCAAAAGTAATGAACATGTAAATAACTGCCATGCATCTGTGCTGTCTATAAACGACAAAATGAGTTTGTATTTGCTTCTCCATTTAAATGAATGAATAGAATGTTAATACAAGTACCAGGCTACGCACACAACTTTCAGAAACAATTGACAAAAACTCAGCTAAAAGCATTAAAACATGACGAGAAGTGGCAAAAATGTGACCAAAAGCCACCCAAGTGCATCTAATCGTGTCAAAAACGTTACAAAATCACGCAAAAAACACCGAAACACAACTCAAAGCAACAGAAATACGACTAAAAGAGATAAAAGTGTGTCAAAAAAACCACCAAACATTCTGAAAAACTTGATTCTTTTAGTTTGTCAGTTCATATTTCAGTCGTTTTGTCAGTTCTCCTGATTGCGTTAACAAAACTTCAAACTGAATCCCATTATTATTAAAACACAAATCGCAAATCTGGTCAGAAAAATTGTAATTAGTCTAGTCGAGTAGTATTGTCTTTATTTGCGTTTTTCTCCTGAACTCGGCTGACCTCGGGACCTTAAACTTCCTCTAAATGTATTTGCATCGGCTGAAGCTCCAGGCTCGGGTTGCGTCATGAACAGGTCGGATCACGTCAGTTATTCTGTGAGCGAATCTGTCCTCATTATTCAGGCGGACGGTAAAGACTTAATGCCCTTCGCTCTCACAGTTAAACCGTAATTATATAAATCAAGTGTGTGGAGGCGTGTCTGTCTGCTGTGGAGCATGAGTAACCCGGTCAGTCACAGACACTAGAGCTGCACGCTTTGGGAAAAATGTCCAATTGCAATTTTTCAGACCAATATTCAGATTGTGATTAGATTTGGTTTTGTTTTAATGATAGGATTCACTTCACATCCAGGGGAATTGACAAGAGACAAGACTGAAATATGAACTGACAAAAGAATAACGTGTGTTTCAGTGCGTTTTTGTCACTTTTTGTCACATTTTTGACTGTTTTAGTGTCGTTTTTGATGTTATTAGTGTTGGTTTTGTTGCTTTTTGTCACTTTTAAATGTGTTTTTGTCACTTCTAGTTGCATTTTGTCACTTTTAGCCACGTGTATTTTGCTTTTAGTTGGATTTTGTCGCTCTTTAATATTTTGGTATTTGTCACTTTTGTGTTGGTCACTCTTCAGAATCAGAAACGGTTTATTGCTGTTGTCAGTGATCAAGATTCACAAACATAGGAACTTGCTTCGGCGTAAGGTGCAACATAAAACAAAAATTCAAAATATATAAAAGAGGCATGCATAAGAATAAAATAAAATAGACTAAGACTATATACAGAAATGTACAGTTGGCTGTGCAAATATTGGCAGTGCAAATAGATAGTTCTTATATAATATGTTGTTAGCCACGTGTATTTCACTTGTAGTCGGATTTTGTCTCTTTTTGTCACTTTATTTGCGTTTTTGTCACATTTTGTCCCTTTTAGCCATGTGTTTGTCAGTTTTAGCCACGTGTATTTCAGTTTTAGTTGCATTTTATCACTTTTTGTCACTTTTTAAAATGCATTTTTATTGCTTGTAATTGTAATTTGTCAGTTTTAGCCTAGTGCTTGTCACTTTTAATTGGATTGTATCGTTTTTTTGTCACTTGTAGTTGCATTTTTGTCACTTTTAGCCACACGGTTGTCAAATTTAGTTGCAGTTTTGTTGCTTTTGTAAAAGAGTGATGTGGCCCTCAAATATCATTACATATTATTATTTTATCTCTTAAGGTCTTCACTCAACAAAAAACACCTTTTATTACACGTTACACTAAAAATGGATGGAAAGAGTAGAAAACGACCGCAAACCGTCCTGTACACTGGACCAAAACTCGTCTAATGTCACAGGTTTCTTTTATTTGACGAAGAAAAATAGATGTGAACACCTTTTGATTTTGTTGAATCAATGTTTAAAGCAGGGGTGACCAAAGTTTTTCCATCGTTTTTCCATTAAGAAAACAGTTTTTGAAGTTACAATGTCCCAGAGAAATCTATGGATGAAGTGGATTAAATGAAATGATAAAACATCTTTAGGAGCAGATTGGACAAGTTTGTTGTTTCCACATGAAAGTCAATATGTTAAGAGAGCAAACTGACAAAAAACCTTTTCCCTGTGGTGTCTCGCCTTAAAAAGCTTGGACCGCACACACTTTTTTGTCCACAAGATGGCAGTAAATGCATGCTGTATATTTCCCTCTCATCTGTACACTTTTTATAATCTCTTAAATCTTTTTGAATTGATAGAGTGTGTTAAAACAGTGCCAATAATAAGAGTTATCTACCAAACGCACACTATAATAGCCCTGAAATACTAGCTCTGTAACAGTTTGTCGTAGATTTGTCATTTTAAAGGTGCACTTTGTAACTTTTCTGGACGACGCTCTGCCAGAAAAGCCACACAATACACTTCTAAACATGTTGTAATGTTTTTGTTATTTCTTTGGCACGAGGAGACGAACCTGAAGCGCGTCTCGGGGTAAATCGATCCCTCTGCTCTAAATGGACCGTGACCCAGCGCCAGTGATTGGACTCCGGGCCGGTCCTGGTTCGGATCCCGGTTCAGATCCCGCTGCTGCCGTAACACGTAATGGGTTTAGCTCGACGGCGGCTGCAGAACAAATAAAGACGCCGGGGTTAAATGATGGAGCGGGGGAAAAGACGCGACGAGTTCAAATAAATACGACGGAACAAAGTGGAGTTTTATTGTTGAAGTTTGCAGGGTTTGGAGCGAGAGCAGACGGAGCGTTTGCAGCCAAAAGAAACATGCGATATCGGCGTTTGGAAACACACGGCGGACCGCAATTGTGGAGTGTTTGTTTGTTTCGGTCAGAGTTGGTGATTTGAGTCTCTTTTTCAATCAACGAGATTTAATTTTGGAGCAGATTTTGAGATCTGAGACGCAGCTTAACAAGTGTTTGACATTGATATTGCCTTTTAGCGAAACAAAAGCTACAACGGATGGAGGATTATAAGTTATTTTTGCTTTAAAATAGGGACGTCAAGATTATTCAGTTAAATGATTGGTAATTGTGATTATTCAGGTCAAATTGAAATAACAATTGTGACCATTTTAGAAGTAAATGTGTTAATTAAGTTCAATCTAAATAAGTAAACCTGCGTTAATATGTTGCTGTTTATGTTAACATTTACATTTACTTATTAACTTGACTTTATAATTCAGAAAGTTTGATTTAATAAAGCTGGTCACAAACAGAGGAATTGTGGTTGTTTATACAGTTTGAATGAGACACAATTAAGTATATTACTGTTTTTGTACTGATTTTGATGTCAGTAATCGAGAATAATCTTTAAATCGTGATGTACGATTAATACATTTAAAAAAAATAATATAATAATAATGATAATAATAATAATTGTATGATTAAATGTAAACATCGTGACATTCCTACTTTTAAAATGTACACTGCATCTTGTAATGACAATATTTTGTTTTCTATATTGATTTCAAATCCAATCCCAGCACAAATGCAAGATAGAAACTCTGAGTGTACACAAGAGACAATTGTACAATTGCATTTGTGAACATTATTTTTTTTTGTACTGATTAAATGTATCAATTCAGATGCCGACATCGTAAACCTGGTAATAGTTTCTTAAAATAAGGCTGCATGATATGAGCAAATAGTGACGTATTCAACATGTTAAAGCTGGTGTATCGCACTGAAAAACTGGAACTACAGCTACGTTCATACTGCAGGTCAAAGCTAATTTTTTTTTTCCCCAAACGTGATCTGGATTCAGATTTTTTTTTTGACGATGTGAACATCGCAAATTTTATTTATTCAAACGCGAACCACTTTCATATGTGGAACTAAATCTGATTTGAATCTGATCTTTTTGACTCCAGTTTGAAAGCACAGGCCACATTAATCTGACTTCTGCGCTGACACTAAACAGGAGACACATTTAACAGGGGAACATACATATAAACCTTCAAACGCCGTCAGACAACGCAAAAAAGTCATGTTTCAAACTGAATTAGTTTTGCTAAGCGTGACACAGGATAAAAAATCAACTTTTTGACACAAAGATAAAGATGACTTGCTGCTTGTGTTGACAAATGTTTCCTTATTGCCTTGATTTTCAACCAGTGCTCCGGGGAACACTAGTGCGCCTTGAGGTTTTGCCAGGTGTGCCTTGAAAACATGTCCAGTTTGAGTCACAAATGTGGATTTAATGAACTAATTTATCTTTTTGGAGTGTCCTGAGCAACATTTGCACCAAAGAAAAAATACAAAACCATCACTATTACCAAATTTAAAGAACTAGACAGCGCCACAGACATTATTTACCTCATTATATACAATATCTTTAACTAAATGGTGTGATTTGGTAATGTTTTAGTGGTAGGTGGCATGCCGTGGTGGCTTTTAAACCCAAAATGTGTGCCACACCTCAAAAACACTGCCTTATTGTATTCTCTCGTATGACACCAGCACAACTCCTGGTTTGTCCTGTTTTCTTCTCCACGTCAGACACTTCAGAGCTGTTTGGGTTCGTGCAAGAAAACTGATTGGAGTTGCATTGTATTTGCAATGTGAACGGTCTCTCCAAAAAAACCTGATATGGGAAAAAATGGGTCTGGGTGATACGGTGATAAAAATGGAATCATGAGCTGGTCCCTGTGACAATCTGCTGTTTTTGTGAAATCGTTGTATCGTGATTGACTGTTTGTCTCTTTAATGCAGCTGTCTGTTCAAACACACTTTTTCTCCTGTTGTTTAGCCTCTGAAGCCTCTGAGCAGATGACTTTATTTACCTCTTAAAGACTATGGCTGCACAATCTAACGAAATTGACACAAAAAGCGCGACCAAAAGCGATTAAAATGTGCTCAAAAGCAACAAAACCTCGCCTACAAACAAGAAATGCTACTCAATGCACCAAAGCGCGACAAAAACGTGACAAAAAACAACAAAGACGCGTTTAAATATGACAAACACAACTGAACATGACAAAAACTAAAAAGCAATAAAATGTTGTTCAAAATGGGAATTTTAACAGAATCCTACTATTCAAACCTAAATTGCAAATCTAATCTTAATCGCACTGGTCAAAAGAATACAATTAGATATTTTTCGTAAATCGTGCAGCTCTAGGAAAAAATCTGAATTGAATGTTAAGATCTGCAGTGTGAACGTAGCCTATGCATTAAAATCTGTCCAACGAATCCCCTGCTCTCACAAACCCCTTGGCTTGTTGTTAATCTCCTCATTTTCGGCTTAAGAACAGCTTTTTGAGGCGGCAAAACTCAAACTCCAGCAGACCGCCCCAAGCACAGCCAATCAGAGCGCTGCTTTTGGCTCTTACACCTGAGCTGACGAGACATAGACCACTGCGCAGTGTCTACATTTAATAATAATAAAATGTAAAATAAAGTGTTTTACTTTCTTCCCAAAGTGTTGATTTTAAAGCTGGGGCACTTGATGTTTTTTTTTATTGTAATTTTTTTGTGTTTTTCCTCAAAGAGTACGTTGTAACAGCAGCACTTTATGACAAAAATGACTCTATTGCGCATTGTCTGTGTCTAATAATAAAGTATTCTATGTCTCATCAACCAGGAAGTAAGACCCTGATGCAGCGCTCTGATTGGCTGTGACTGGGGCAGGAGTTTCTCTTCGCTGTCTGAAAAAAGAGCCGTGCACGAAAATGAATCCTTGTGGATATTAACGGTGTGTTTAAGGGTTTGTGAGAGCTAAGGACAAATAACACACATTTAAATCTCTAGTTCCAGTTTCGCTGTGTCAAAATTTTGTCCTCCAGCTTTAAAAGACACAAAGACAAGACAAGATAAACACAAAATGAAAAAGTTGAGCACAACATCTTTACGTATTCTGACATTATTGCTATTTTTGAATTAGGTCTGGGTGATGCGGTGATAAAAATGGAATCGTGAGCTGGTCCCTGTGACAATCTGCTATTTTTGTGAAATCGTGGTGTCGTGATTCACTGTTTGTCTCTTTAATGCAGCTGTCTGTTCAAACACACTTTTTCTCCTGTTGTTTAGCCTCTGAAGCCTCTGTGCAGATGACTTTATTTACCTCTTAAAGACCAGGGATGCACAATTCAACAAAATAGACATAAAATTGCAATTTGACTCGAAGTGCAATAATTTATTCCACAAATCACAAAATGTCTTGCTTTGGTTTGAATAAAAACTGCTCACACTGTAGTTTGGATTTGTACAAACCTGTTCTGAAACAAGTGACAAAAGCGTGACCAAAAGTGAAAAAAATGCGTTCAAAAGTGACAAAAAGGCACCAACAAACAACTAACACAACACAATGCACCAAAACTGGCACAGATGCGACTAAAATCGACAAAGACACGACAAAAACTTGATTAAAAGTGACAAAGATGCGTTTAAATATGACAAACACAACTGAACGAGACAAAAACACAATTAATTGTCTTTTCTAAATCGTGCAGCACTAAATGAACATGAATCGTGATAAAATCAACATCAGGATCTGGCCCCAAGAAAATCGGGATAATCATTTTTTGCCATATCACCCATTTGAATATACTTAATGATAATAATAAGTACAGTTAAATTTGGACAATAAAGCTCATGTATTTTATTAGCTTCACATGTTAAAAACTAACTGAACCTTTTCCTTGACTAAAGTCGAAGTTTATAATGAAAATTGTGAATAAAACATGCCTTTTTGACATTTTACTTTATGATATATATTGTTATATTAATATATCAATAGTGCATTTCTGTCTTTGTTGCGATACATTTATTGTCCTGTAAGTTGAATTATTACGTTGGCCAGTTTTGCGACGTCTATATTTTTCCGGCATATTGTGCAGCCCTTAAAAAAGTTCTACAAAATACAAAATTTCACGTTTGTGCCAGCTTTTGTTTCTTGCATCAGTTTAAGTAACGCACGGTTATTATCTTACCTTGACTTGAATTGTTTTCTTTTGTATTTTTTTTAAACAAACCACTGAACCAATGAGCCTAAACATTATACATTCATTATCAAAACATGACTTAACTTCTTGATTTTAAAGCTGTGTATTTTCTTAGTCGTGCGTCGGAAGTGTGTCGTGGTGTGTTAGCTCTGCACTTCCTCTCTCGGGGCTCAATCTCGCTGCACCATTATTATTCTTATTTCTCCTCTTATTCCTTCACAATCACCGCAGAATTAGCCTAATATTTACTTCCACGGAGCGCTGAGGGGCCGGAGCGCCTTTGATCGCTCCGTGTTTAGATGACCTCACGTTTGAACGCTGATTCGGTCTCCGGGAGTTGGACTTTTCTCGTGTTTCGGGCTCGTAGTGCTGGGCTGTCACTGTATTCTACGGTTTAGTCAAGTTTGTTTGGTAAATTAATAATCGGGAGTAATTTGACAGTTTTAGAAGAAATATTAAGGCAGATGTCGTCCTAAAACGTGAACGTAATTGTTAAGTTTTATTGATATGTTTATGTGCATTAAGACTTTATAATAATTAGGGGGGGCACGGTGGCAGAGCGGCTAGAGCTTCTGCCTCTCAATAAGGAGATCGTGGGTTCGAATCCCAGACCACCCCAACATCGTGGTTTCGAATTCCGAACCACCCTAACATCACACGATCGCTCTGGGTGGAGTCTGCATGTCCTCCCCGTGTTACCGTGGGTTCTCTCCGGGTTCTCCGGCTTCCTCCCACCGTCCAAACACATGACTGTGTAGGTTAATTGACAACTCTAAATTGTCCCTAGTGTATGAATGTGAGAGTGAATGGTTGTCTGTCCTTGTCTCTGTCTCTCTGTGTCAGCCCTGCGACGACTTGGCCACTGTCCAGGGTGTACCCCGCCTAAGGCCCAAAGTCACTGGGATAGGCTCCAGTCACCCGCGACCCCTAACGGGAATAAGCGGTAGAAAATGAATGAATGAATGAATGAATAATTAGACCTTAATTAGCCTTCATTTATCTCTTAATACTCCAAGGTGTTGTTAATATAAATTTTACTTTTTCATTCAGAAAGTATAAAGCTGGCTGATGGGGTTGCACAGTTCATCTAAACTGAATCGCAATTTGAAATGCTGCAGTTTTTGAAGTGCAATAATTTTCTCCAAAAATGAAAACATGTCCACGGCGACAGAGCGGTTTGAGCTCCTGCCTCCCAATAAGGAGATCGGGGGTTTGATTCCTGGACCAGACTAACATCACACGATCTCTCTGGGAGCATGTCCTCCCCGTGTTACCGTGGGTTCTCTCTGGGTTCTCTCCGGGTTCCTCTCACGGTCCAAACACATGCATCTGTTCAGATTAATTGAGAACTCTGAATTGCCCGTAGAGACTGAATGTGAGAGTGAATGGTTGTCTGTCCTTGTCTCTGTCTCTCTGTGTCAGCTGCGACGACTTGGCCACTGTCCAGGGTGTACCCCGCCTAAGGCCACTGGGATAGGCTCCAGTCACCCGCGACCCCTAACGGGAATAAGCAGTAGAAAATGAATGAAAAAAAGAAAACATCTTTTTTTATTCTACATAAAAACTAACCCTGTAGTTTAGATTTATTAAAAGATGTTCTGAAACAAGTGATAAAGTAACTAAATGCTAGATAAACGCAACTAAAAGTGACAAAACTGCATCTTAAAGCGTCAATAATGTGATCAAAAGCGACAAAAACTTGACTGAAAGCTGCAAAAAGTGACGCACAGCAACAAAAATGCGACAAAAAGCGACAAAAACGCGACTGAAAATGACAAATGTGACTGAAAGCAACAAAAACACGTCTGAAAGTGTCAAATATGCAACTATGAGCAACAAAAACATGACTTAAAGCTTCAAAAGCATGACTTACAGCAACACATACGCGACTAAAAGTGACAAATGTGACTAAAAGTAACAAAAACTTGACCGAAAGCTGCAAAAACCTGACACACGGCAACAGAAATGAGACAAAAATGCGACTAAAAATGACAAATGTGAATGAAAGCAACAAAAACACGTCTGAAAGTGTCAAATATGCAATTACGAGCAACAAAGACATGACTGAAAGCTGCAAAAACGTGACTTACAGTATCAAAAATGCGACTATAAGTGACAAAAACGCGACTGACAGCGACAATTGTGACAGAAAGCAACAAAAAGTGTCAAATATGCAATTACAAGCAACAAAAACATGACTTAAAGCCTCAAAAGCATGACTTAAAGCAACAAAAATGCAACTAAAAGTGACAAATGTGACTAAAAGTAACAAAAACTTGACCGAAAGCTGCAAAAACGTGACACACGGCAACAAAAATGTGACAAAAACGCGACAAAAAAATGACAAATGTGACTGAAAGCAACAAAAACACGTCTGAAAGTGTCAAATATGCAACTACGAGCAACAAAAACATGACTGAAAGCTGCAAAAACGTGACTTACATAATCAAATATGCGACTAAAAGTGACAAAAACGCGACTTAAAGTTTCAAAAGCATGACTTAAAGCAACAAAAATGCGAATAAAAGTGACACAAACGCGACTTAAAGCTTCAAAAGCATGACTTAAAGCAACAAAAATGCGACTAAAAGTGACAAAAACTTGACCAAAAGCTGCAAAAACACTCTGCACTCAGAGTTTCAGTGCCATTTTAACTGTACATCAGACTGTAATCCTGCTTGTTCAGTCACAGACGAGAGTTCTTAATAGTGTGTTTATTTTCCAAACGAGGAATAGTAGTATTTCCATCTTAACCGAGCAATTACTCCATAAACAGCAGTAACATGACAAGACCGGAGACATGAGATTGTACGGACTTGAATCACTGAGTTCACTTCAAACAACAGATCGTTTAACATGTTTCTACTCCATTTCTAACTTGTCTAAATTCAATGTCTGACTTTGAAACAGTGATTATTGACTTTTGAAATAGTAGTGAGTGAATAATAAAAAGCAGCAAATGGACTGTGACTGGACGTCCAAATGTGCCACAAACCATATTAAAACTTAATGAGAACACAATTTTTATCATAAAATTAGCATCAAATAATAGTGATGTGCGGGTTATAAATAATGAAATGAACTCAGAGTAATGACATTTTCTACTGTTAAAGCTTAAAACACAACTATGAGAAGTCTGTGGACAAATATTAAAGTCCTCAACTCTGCTAAATATTTAGTTTCACAGACATTTCACATTTGTCGCATGATTAAACCTCAACTAATACGTTTAAAGGACAAATATTATGTAAAATTGACCTTGTTGAGCTTCTATTCATGTTCTGACATTGTTCTGGAGTAGCACTTAGTTTAATTCATGTTTGTTTGACGCTGGCTTGTAAATCCTTCAACTCTGTGTGACGTAGATCAGTGTTTCCCAAACAGGGGTACAGGGACCACAAGGGGTACATGAGGAATTACCAGGGGGGACTCGGAATGGTTTTAGGTTTTAAAAGAAGATTAAATGTACTTGTATCTGAACTAAAACGTTATTAGTTGTAAATGTACCATGTTTTTGGAGCGTACTGGACCATAAATCAGATTAAAAATATATAGATAATAGTAATAATTGACAATAGGGCTGGGCGATATGGCAGAAAATTATTATCACGATTTTCTTGGGGTCAGATCATGATTTCGATTTTATCATGATTTGTGTTCACTTTGTTTTTTCTGTTGTCTTTAATAGAGCTTCACGATTTAGGAAAAAATATGTAATTGTGATTTTTCTGAACAGCTTTGCGATTGTGATTAGATTTTCTATTCGGATTCACATTTTAAGCATAATTTTGTCGCTTTTAGTCACATTTTTGTCACGTTCAGTTGTGTTTGTTGTGATTAAGTGAGTCTTTGTCACTTTTAGTTGCGTCTTTGTAGTTTTTAGACACATTTTTGTCGCTTTTAGTTGCGTTAGGTGCATTGAGTTGAGTTGAATCATTGCACTTAAGAGGTGTAAGAGGTAAATAAAGTCATCTGCTCAGAGGCTTCAGAGGCTAAACAACAGAAGAAAAAGTGTGTTTGAACAGACAGCTGCATTAAAAAGAGAGAAACACTGAATCTCGATTCGACGATTTAACAAAAATAGCAGATTGTCACAGGGACCAGCTCATGATTCCATTATTTTCACCGTATCACACAGACCTAATTGACAATATGAGATGAGTAAACCCATTTATTTGCCCTAAACTCAAGTTAAGGGGTTCTCTGAGTGTGAGGCAAGGTTTAGAGGGCACTCGAGACAACAAAGGTTGGGAACCACTCACGTAGATTATGCAGACGTCATTTATCCCAGAATCCTTTGCTGTTTTAATTAAATCATCTCCAAACTCGTTTCTTCCGTCTAATCACGATCACTACAACGTCGTCAGATCCACTCTTTACTGCAATGCATTGTGGGTATATATTTACATGTGTGTAATTGCCTCTGCAGCCAGCAGATGGAGCCACAGCCAAGTCAAAATGGCATCTCCCAATGCAGTTATAAAGTTATATTTTTCTTTGTAAAAGCGTTTTATTTTTAGTTGTAAACATGAGATGTCAAACTGAAGACACTCGAGCAGGTTTAAAGGACAATAACAATAAATAATGCATAATATTTGTCATTTTATATGTTTTGTCCTTTTTGTATTACAGTTTTTTTTCAGCACAAAGTGAGAAATTAGACCAGAGCCTCATCTTTATAATGATCCTCCAGCCTTAAGACATTTTTCACAGTAACATTTAGTGCTGCACAATATATCACAAAAGTATTGATATCGCAGTATTGTCCGATGCAATAACGATATCACAACAAACAAAATACATCACAGTAACACCAAAGTCTTCATCTGATACAAATGTTCTGTTTTAAAAATGAAAACACTGAAAATCCTGAATAAAATCTAGCTTTTTCAAACTAAATTAGCCTCGGTTTTGTATTTGTTGGTTTTATTTTAACATAACAGACATTATTGCATCAAAATAAGGCTGCAACAATTAGTAGAATAATCGTGAAGTAGGGACGGGACAATAAACAATAATATCATTTATCGTGATAAAAAGGGAAGACAATAATCGTTTGTGCTACATTTTGTTTAATCGTGATAATCGCCAACAAAGATAATCGCCATTTTGTCTCCAGACTGTGCAGAAAAAAAGCAACTTACCCTTTACGTTCTCCTCTAAATCGCTTTTGTTTTCACTTACAATAAAGTACAAATATGTCAGAAGTTATTTATAATGAGAAAGTAATGCCTTTATATGTCACATTTTCAAACTGTCAGCAATTTTAATAACTGTCGTGATATTATCGTTAATCGCAATTATTTTGGCCGTGATAATCGTGACGTAAATGTTCAATATCGTCCCGTGCCTATCGTGAAGTCGACTATAAACAATAATGTCAGTCATATTTTGATGACAATCGTCATTCTTTGGATTAAACAGACTCTAAAACACAAACTTAAAGACTTTTATAACAAAGACAGTGACGTTATGAAAGAAAAATGACAAAAAAGAACAGACCATTTCTGATTTTCCTCAATTCTACACTTTATTCATAAATATACGCTCTCTCTAGAAGCTTCAATTCAATCATTTCAACATTTATTTGTTTATAAATGTTACTTTATTCTAAGTCTTAATCTACAATAGAAATAATCGTTGACTTGTCGACAACTAAAATAATCGTTAGTTTCAGCTTGAATCAAAAAGTGTATTTAAATATCGCCATAATATCGATATCGCAGATCTTAATGGCCGCATTGTAATCATTTCCAATCCCATGCAGCCCTTGTAGCGTTTTTTAAATCTGTAAAGTCATGCCTGTGCTCTTTCCTTTCTTGTCCTTGGTGCGGCTCTTCTTTCTGCGCCGCTTTGTAATGAAAATGAAAAGCCGAGGTGCTAAGTGGACACACGTGAGTCGCTCTGAGCTCGTTCAGGATTCGTCGAAGTCCAAAGTGAGTCCAGCAGACGACGCACGGCAACAAGAACCGAAGTGAGACCGAGTTCAACCAGAGAGTGTTTGTTTTAGGAAAGTCGGTTTATGTTCGTGGCACAAAGAGAATCCGAGTACAAACAATACTTCTGGAGTTAAGTATTTGTCCATGAAATCAACAAAACTCTCTGGAATCAGATTGTAAACGTGTTTTGTGTGATTGATAATGAATATGATTGTTGTTATTGGTTGTTAAGTTAATGGAAAGTTATTGATTTACAAGATTTATTGAGATGCATTTTAGAATTTGCAGTATCTTAAGAGAACTTCCAAATGAAAATCTGCAAAAAGACACACTTTGGGCTGTAAAATGATTTACTTTTTGTACAATAATTTTAAATCCGACCTTATTTAAAACTGAAAGTATTTATTTTTAGAAAGTCAGCATATTATAAAAGAAAACATCTGTGAAAAGAATCAAAAGAAAAACGCAGTGCAGTTCGTTCTCTTTTTGAGCAACCATTTAAATTGAATATTAAACTTTTGCTTTTGTTCAGACGGAGGTGTGAAAAAGCTATGAGCTCATTTATATTCTTTTGCACCAACGTCTTATAGACCCTTTAAAGGTTGGTGAACAAAAACATTCTACTTTCATAATGGAGGCAAAAGGGAATAATAATGTGATTTCACTGGAGAAACTGGGATTAACCTCAGAATATCACAAAATATGAAAAATGGAGATGATTTAGTGTCTGTAAAAGCCTCAGACACATGTGAGTGACATCAGAGCTGCTTTAAACACATTTATTATTGTATTTTACATCATTCATTCATTCATTCATTCATTCATTCATTCTTTCATTTTCTATTGTTAGATAATGTAGAGTGAGCAAACTGACCAAAAAAACAAAATTGAAAAAAAAGGGTGTTTGCCTGTAGTGTCTCGCTTTAAATCTTAAATTGAAAAAAAAAAATGTATTCATCATAACAGTACATATAAATAAATAGAAAGAGAAGTAAATACTGACTGCAGTGTTTGTCTCCCAGAGCCGCTGTGTCCATGAAGTGGTTTTTACTTTAAATTTAACATTCAATTATATTGTGAATGCCTGACATACATTCACATGGTTTAAATGTAATGTTTTATCAGCTTTTTGAATATATATGTATATATATTCATATATATATATATATATATATATATATATATATATATATATATATATATATATATATATATATATAAAGTACTTTATTATATTTTCATCATTCTGCACCCGATGGAACGTTAGAGGCTGTAGTTTTGACATGATAAAAGTGTAAATAAAAGTGTAAATGTCTGGTTTTGATGTTGATTATGGCGTTAAAAGTCTTGAAATGCTGCATTAAAAAGCATTAAATTTGAGTTACTGAAACGTGCATAAATCCTGAGAAAGTCACACTTTAATTTTTCACCGTTTACACAACATTTGAAACTTAACCTTATCTGAAGACAAGTTTGTGATGGATTGGGTTAAGTATTGTAGAATATTCAGTGTTATCTTAAATGTATGTTATCTGCTAAAAAAAATCAATTTAGTCACACTTTAATCTTACTGTCCATTCAACTTCGTTTGGTGGGAGGGCACCTGTGGCAATTATTTACTATAGTTTTTCTGTGAAGTTGCGTTTCTGAACAAATTTAGAAAAATGACAGGAAGTGATAAAACGGAATCCCTCCCTCTGTGATGTCATCAAAAAGCGACGCGCCATTGAAAAACACAAATACAATTTACACAAAACTGACACAACTTTTTGATACTTTAAAGTGTCATTCAACAAAATAAAGCTGTTATTGGGAATTATTATTTGTAAAATCATAACTATTGTGTCATTTATGTGGGTTTTGGGCCTTATTTTGAAAACGGTTGCTAGGTAACAGTTGTGGAATGACCTCTATCTATGTCATATTTACTGCTCATGAACAACCAGGAAGTGACATTATAAACTTTACAAAACTGACAAACTGGGGACAAATGGGCATAATGTTTAGTAAAATCTTAAATATAATCATGTTGACTACGTTTTAGTGAAAAAGACTCATTTTGGCCACGTATCTGGATTGCACAGTGGATTATCATAATTGTCTAATATAAGAAAACTTCAATAACAAAATCCACAAAAAGAATCCTAACATTGTCACAATCAAATGTTATTGTCCCTTCACTTTCTTTTTGTGCAACAATTTCCAAACTCCAAATGTGCTGGTTTGCAAAACTCCCATTGAATTACCATCATTGTGCCAAAGAAAGTCGACGTTTTTCTCACTTTTGGCCAAAGTACCTGCCGCACTTTGAACTCTGGAGCGGCTCAGATCGTACGGCGGCCGTTAATTCTCGCACACTTCCTGACGCTCGTCGTCCCTCATTGCTCCTGACGTTTGCGCTGAAACTGCCTCTTAACCTCCGGACCTGCCGCCCCGACCGCAGGCCCCCGCCGCCCCTGCTCCTCTGAGCGCGGACCACACCAAAGCGGCACCGGACCGGACCAAAGGGGCCCGGACCAGGCACAAAACAAAGATCTGAAAGCTGCAGCCAAGACCAGCGCGCGACCAAGAAAACAGAGCTGTAAAACGCGTGGACAAGGTTCGACATCACCACCGAACTGACGACGTTGGCCGAAATGTTGTGTTTTGGTTAAAAATGGCACTCATGCTTCACAGCCAGTAGGTCCTAAAACATAAAAAAATAAACTTTACTTTGTGTTAGAGCTGAAAAAATATGCAGAAATTGAGATAATGTTGTGAATTGTTTTGAAGATGAGCAAAATTTTAATATTGAGTGTATCGTTTCTAATTAAAAATGTGCTGATTTGAAAATAAAAATGAAAAAAGTTATGTTGTAAACTTTAAAATAATAGTACAAGGTGATATTTCTGTACATTTCTGATTAAATTTACCAACATTTCACATTTGCCTGATGATTAAACCTTAATTAACACCTTTAAAGACATGTTTAAAAGCAAAAATATTCTACATTTTTTAAATTGCTGTTAGCCTTTAACCATACTCTGGAGTGCCTTAAATTTGCCATCTCATGTTTCTTATTATACCTTATTATACTCTTATATACCTGTTTGATCATTCACTATGAAGTTAGGGCTGTAAAGACGTATTTGCTGCAGCAGTGATCGTGTTTAGAGGCAGAAATGCTCAGAATGAGTTTAGCGATGATTTAAGGACTTTAAACCGTGGAATATTCTCAGATAAGTGACGTAGATGATCGGAAAATACGTCACAAAATCAAAACGGCGTGAATACAACTGAATGCTACTCCAGGTATGCTTTTAATGGTGGAACATTGTTAGAACATGGTTTAAGCTCAAAAGTCACTGCAGCAGAATATGTGTCCTTTAACACGTTTCTGTTGGATAAACATAGTATTGTCTGAATATCGTGCGTTTGTGGTTGACTTCAGTACGCCAGGGTTAAAGTGTTCAGATGTTTACTCATTGGGGGCTGTATTTGTGTGTATTGCACAGCTCATATCTGAGGATGTGTGACAACGTACAAAAAAAAAATCTATTTGACTTGCGGGGATTTCTGGGAAGGACAGTGGCACTCAGGACCGGAGGAGCTCCAGAGCGGTGTCACTGCAGGGTGTGTCTGGCTTCAGGACACACCACTGTTTTAATCACAACCGCTGCTGAACAGAGTATGTTTACATCGTGTCTGTGCAGTGGAGCTGTTTATTGTTATTGTTTATTGTCCCGTATATGAGTCCCTCTTGTTCTTTGGCTTCTTTCTTTGCCTGGATGTGTCCTGGATGCAAACATCTCCTGCACCGATGGCCTTTTAAACGCCACAGTTCTCAGTCATTGGTTCAAACACGTTTACCATATATGGACTGTCGCATGCCCCTTGAGCCTCCTTGTGCTAGTGTTACCGCCGTGAAAATGGCAAAAGCCCGATCTGGAACCCCCTGGTCATAGCACTGACGCTAGGGGCAAAACACAGCCCTGGATGTCCTTGATTTAAAAGACTATTTGGGATTGTGCACCTGCCTATTTATGCTCCCTTTGGCAGCTTATCATTTTCATTGTGTGGACTGACTGGGGGACGGTATGCCGCTCCCACAGCTTGGAACCCTCTTCAAACTGAAACTTAAAGAGAAAATCCTGAATACTGTCTTTAAATTAAAACCTGTCATAGGCCCTTTAAACGGGTCGGAACAGTTAACGCAGACACTTTCGAACCGTCTCGATCCGCTCCAAAGTGAACCAGTGGAAACATGGCTATAATGAGACTTGTTCACCTTGAAATGTATTTATTTATGTTTATCTTTTGTCAAACGGACAAAACATTATTGACCCTTTGCACCTACGTCACACGATCACGTGGGTGCACCATAATGGACGGCAAGAGTATCCGAGCGCAGAATTACGGGGAGTGCAAAAGTAACAAACTCACAGTGATTGCAATTATTTTTGTCACTTAAGCGATGGCTACTTCTAACTCATGTTCAGTTCAGTTGTCAGTGGAAGCAGGACAACTTTTACGCGCTCACAAAGCGGTATTTTGAAAAGTGAAGATCGCTAGCTTAGAAGCGGACCCTTACCTGTTTCCTCCTGCCATGCTCACCGATTTAATCAAAGCGTCAATATCATTCATTTTCTACCGCTTGTTCCGTTAGAGAGTCGCGGGTGACTGGAGCCTATCCCAGTGACTTTTGGCCTTAGGTGGGGTACACCTGGACAGTGGCCAACCGTGGGTTCTCTCCGGGTTCTCCCACCGTCCAAAGACATGACTGTGTAGGGTAACTGAGAACTCTAAATTGTCCCTAGTGAATGAATGTGAGAGTGAATGGTTGTCTGTCAATGTCTCTGTCTCTCTGTGTCAATATCATCATAATCAATATATTTTATTCACAAATAATAATTTTGTGGATGTAATATGTATTATCCATTTTGCAGGCTTGAGTCTATATACATACATGCATACATACAAGTTAATTTCTTGGCTGGATAACTAACGCCGTGCCCCGCATAACTTTGACTGTTTCACATATTCAGATATGTTTTCGTGTAAAATGTCATACACTTGTAACATTGGCATTGACTTAACTTGTAAAAAGTGCTCACTGCAAATCCGTGAGTACTTGGAGGGCTTCCAGTTCTTTGGATTTATTGCTGCTACCCATCGCCGTCTTCTGTCTTCATAAACAGGTAAACGATAAAAGGCTACATTGGACTTACGGCTTTGCCTGTTAGTGCAGCCAACCGCACAACAGGATATCACCATTTTACGTGTAAAATTGATCAATGTTAGCTTACTAATAGTTAGGTTTAGGGCAAATTTCGATCATTTTACCTCGCACAAACAGCGCTTCCGCCGTCCGTCATGGCAAAGTGGGCGTTCCATGACGTCACATGCAAAGGGTCAATACATAACGTAAAGCTTGAAAGAAAATGGAGCAAAGCCTGACCGGACTTTTCAGCCCGACCGATTCCCAATCTCTCGTTTGACGTTTTTTATTTAGTTTGAGACGATCCGAGCCTGCGCCAACTGTTTTCAGCTTCATCCTTTTACAATAGGATAATTAGAGGCCTCATGTCCCCTGCTGTCAGACCAGAAACACAAATAAACATAATGGCCACGTAGTCTTTTTGAACGGGATTCCCTGGAGGATCCGGCCCTTTCCGCCCTGTGATCGACCGACGGAGCCAAGTTCTGACCTTCGCCCGAGCTTATTTTAGCCCCAACTCGAGCAGATAAACAACGCGATGCAATTTGTCGTGCGTTCGGTGTAATTTGCAGAGGATACGTCCCGCTCGGTGGCTGGGTCCAAGGCTCTAATTTGGGGAGTTTAGATTGGGAGACATGTTTTTGATCCGCGACGTTTGCGGGATGACGTCGCACGGGGACGAGACATAAACGGGAATAATGAAGGATGGAAAATGGTGAAATGGGTCGGATTTAATCTAAATTCATGGGGAAATTGTTTGTCTCTCTGTTATCGGAGTGAAATCAAAGTAAGGAGTCGACGCAAAAGTTGTAGTCTCAACAATTTAAGGCGAGACACACTTTTTTCCCCCCAAATTTTTAGTTTTTGGTCAGTTTGTTCTCTCAACTTATAGTCTTTCATGTGGAAACAACAAACCTGACCAATCTGCTCCGAAAGATGTTTTATTACTTCATTTAATCCACTTCTATAGAGTTCCCTGGGACATTGTAACTTCAGAGGTCGTTTTTCTTAAAATGCATATTCAGGTAGCTCCACCAAACTGTACAATCTGAACTCAACAAGATTTTGACGAAACGTACAGAAGGGTTTGTGGATATCTAACTCTAAAACTGATTTATTAAAGTTTTAAGTAAAAAAAAATAGGCAAAATTTGAATTTTTTTGGGCCAAATTTCAGTCTAATCTAGTTTACTCAAAAACTAAACAACAAATCCAAAATTCCCATCAGCAATTTTTTTGTAACTAATATGTTACAAAATGAATCGATAAATTTAAACCTGGTCCTGTCCATTTTTCACATTTAAATGTCCAAAATACATTTTAGCCATTTTTACACATAAAATGCCTTATTTCTTCACGAAAACATGAAATAATGAAAAAAAAAATCTTACATTTATGTGGGTAAACAACAGAAGATGTTTACAATTGATATCTTTTAATTTAACATTTTTTTCTGTTCACCTGCAGCGTCTCAACTTAAGCTGCAAAAGATATGAACCAAAGAGAAATAAATAATATTCTGTTTGATTTGTGGAGCGCTTTTCTAAACAAGCGTTACAAAGTGCTTCATGGGAACACAAAAAAAAAACATTTATTGACTTTGTGTTCTTGGGCAAAACACTTCCACGCCGTGTAACTGGTAAGAATTTTAATATTAGCAATTTTGAGGTTTTACGGCTGAGAAATTTGGCACAGTCCATTGTTTGTGAAGTTTTTGAGTTAATTACGTCTCAAATTCAAAATAATCAACACAATCTACTTTTAAAAAATGATTGGAGCTAAATTATAGGTGCATTTCTTTTCTCATTCATCATAAAGTGTGACTCTGTACTAAAGCGTCAAGATTAATCGCGTTCAAATCGAAATCGCAATTTGAATCGATGGACTCGGCAAATTGCAAAGACTGCAATTTTTAAGTGTCATAATTTCCTCCACAAACTGCAACATTCTGACTTTTTCTGCATAAAATCTGGCAACCTTGTAGTTTAGATCTGTACAAACACGTTTGGAAATTCATAGTTTGTTATTTATTTTTTAAAGTTTGTGTCAGTTGTCTTGGACGTGTTTAAAAATGAAAAGCAAATTGATATTTTTCTCAAATTGTTCAGCTCTACCACAAGAAAAATGTTTACATAAGTTGTATTCCAAGTGCTGAGGTTTGATCAAATGTGTTAAATTGCAGCTGATAAGAACCCATTTTATTAAAGGACATTTGTTTAAATTCTTGTCTAGAAACTACATCAATCTGGAAGAATTGTTTATTTTGACAGTTTTGCGTTCGTCTTCGTCTTTTGACTTGAAATGATTTTTAGTTTTTGTCACGATTTTGTCAAATGAATATTTTTAGTCTTGTTCTTTTTGTCGACTAAATCCATAATTGTTTAAATCAACCTTAAACATATCTGTGTACATTTTAAAACTATGATAAATTATAAACTTTTAAAAATGTGTTCTTTAGACAGCGTTCTTTTTTATTCTAGTTTAGTTCTAGTTCTTTTAGTTCTAGTTTATTTGGGGCTCTGGGATTAAAGTGTTTTTATTATTCAACAAAATATCAACTTTTTTAGTCGACAAAAATATATGTAATTTTAATTATAAATTTTATTTTTAATGTTGCTTTTTATTCAGTTTTAGTGAGCAAAAATATGACATGGACAGAACTGTGACGTAATATTTTAGCTGTTAAAATTAACAGTTGAAAACATATGAGTAAAATATAATAAATAAGATATAAACAAACTGATTAATTGGTTTAGAAAAAATTCAATTTCACGTTTTTTGGAGATAATTTAAAAACATTAAACTCGCACCTTCCTGAAAATGATAAATTTAAGTATAAACCTCAAGTTAACTTAATGTTTCTGCAGTTTATCTTGTATTTTATTTAATTTTTTACTTTTATTGCTAAATACTGTGCTTTCTGGAGTTCATTTTGTTCACTATTTGCTGTTGTACTTTCAGGATGGTCCTTTGTCTGCGCTCGGGTTCGTTCGGCAGCTCCAGAGTTCTGCTTTCGATCAAACCCACATGTGGCGTTCAGAGACACCGGGAAAAAGAAATACATTTTTGGTCTTAATTTGCTGCACAGCTTTTTAACGAGGATTAAAATGCTTGGCCTGGAGTGGAGGAGCGGAGCCAAACAGTCACAGGAGTATCGTGTTCAGAGGCTAGGGGGCAGTAGAGAGCTTCAGACAGATCAGTGCACGAGGAGGGTTTGGACTGGGACGCCTAAGTGTGCGGATTATTTCAGAGTATTTAGGGCACGTTTTGAAAAATGTGACAAATTAATATAGGCAGTTTGTGATTCAAGTGGCTAAAAGCGATAAAATTGTGACTAAAAATGACATAAACGTGACTAAAAGAGACTAAAGTGTTACTGTAAGCGACAAAATTATGATTAAAAGCAACTAAAAATGACATAAACGTGACTAAAAGAGACTAAATTGTGACTGTAAGCAACAAAATAATCATTAAAAGCAACTAAAAATGACATGAACGTGACTAAATTGTGACCGTAGTAAACAAAATTATGATTAAAAGCAACTAAAAATGACATGAACGTGACTAAAAGTGACTAAATTGTGACTGTAAGCAACAAAATAATAATTAAAAGCAACTAAAAATGACTTGAACGTGACTAAATTGTGATTGTAGGAAACAAAATTATGATTAAAAGCAACTAAAAATGATATAAACGTGACTAAATTGTGACTGTAAGTGACAAAATTATGATTAAAAGCAACTAAAAATGACATAAAAGTGACAAAATTGTGACTGGAAGCAACAAAATTATGATTAAAAGCAACTAAAAATGACAAACACGACTAAGTGACAAAATTCTGACAAAATAAAACAGAAATGTGACTAAAAATGACAATTGCAACTAAAAGTGACATAAACGTGACTTAAAAAAATGACAAAAACATGATTATAAATGACATGAACATGACTCAAAACTACATAAATGCAACAGAAAATGACTATAAGCGACGTTGCGACTAAGAAGGAACAAAAATCTCAAAATTGTGATTAAAAGCAACAAAAACTAAACTAAAAATGACATAAATGTGTGTAAAAGTGACAAAAACACGGAACGCGACACAAAGAGACCAAAATGCAACTAAAACTACACAAAATGTGACTAAAACAGTACTAAATCCAAAAACAAAGTGATTAAAAGTGACACAAATGTGACAAAAAACAACAACTACAAAAACGCTTGATTCTTTTATTTGTTTGCCAGTTCAGTCACTTCTCCTGGTTGTGTTTGTGAACTTTGAACTTAATCTCATCATTAAAAATAAAAATCACAACTCTAATCACAATCACAAAACTGGCCAGAAAAAATACTAGTAGATATTTTTCCCAAATCATTCTAACACTTTCACATATTATAGCTCCACACCACAGTGCAGTTTGTTACAGCTCCTCCACTCTAAAACCCTGAAGCTAGTTGAAGTCCCTCTCTCCCCCCTCTCTCTCCTCCTCTCTCCCCCTCTCTTTCCCTCCCTCCTCCCTCTCTCCTTCTCTCTTCCCTCTCTCCTTCTCTCCTCCCTCTCTCCTTCTCTCCTCTCTCCCTCTCTCCTCCTCTCTTCCCCCTCTCTCCTCCTCTCTCACTGTCCAAACAGTGACTCAGATGTGACTCTCTGGTGTCTTCACTCAGATGCACCTGGATGAACTGGACCACACAGACTCTCTTTCCATTTCTCTCTCACCTTCTCTTCTCCTTCCCTCCACCCTGTCTCTCGTCTCCCCCTTTTGCTGCGCTCTCTCTCTTTTCTGCATTTTTTGGGTCTAACTTTCTTTCTTTCGTTTGTTCTTGTTGCTCTTGTTTCTTATGCCTTTTTTGCTTTTTTTCTTTCTTTCACGTTTCTCTATGGTCTCTCTCCCCCTCCTCTTTCTCTTTTTCTTTCTCTCTCTTTCACCCTTTCCTCTTTCTTTTCCCTCCCTCTCTCTCTCTCTCACTTTCACTCACTTTACTCTCTTTCTTTCTCTCTCTCTCTCTCTCTCTCAGATGTCTCTCTCCTCCCTGCCCCCCCCTCTCTCTTCTATCCTCTCACCCTTTCCCCTCTCTGTCTCTCTCTCCCTCCTCTTCTTTCTCACCCTCTCTCGCTCTCTCCTCTCTCGTTCCCTCTCTCTTCCCTTTCTCTTTCTCTCCCGATTTCCTCCTTGTCTCTCTACTCTCTCCCTCTCTCTTCCCTCCCTCCTCCCTCTCCCCCTCCCTCTCTCTCTCTATCTCTCTTCCCTCCCTGTCTCCCTCCTCCCTCTCTCCCTCTCTCCTTCCTGTCTCTCTCTTCCCTGTTTCTCTCTTTTCTCTCCCTCTCTGTTTCCTCTCTCTCTTTCCTCTCCTTCCTCTCTCTCCTCCCTCTCCCTCCCCCCTCTCTCCTTCCTGTCTCTCTCTTCCCTGTTTCTCTCTCTCTTCTCTCTCCCTCCCTTTCTCTCCCTCCTCCCTCTCTCTCCCTCCCTCTCTCTGTCTCTCTCCACCCAGTCTCTTTCTCTCTCTTTCCTATCTCTCTTTCCTCCCTGTCTCCCTCCCTCTCTCCTTCCTTTCTCTCTTCCCTGTTTCTCTCTCTCTTCTCTCTCCCTCTCCTTCTCTCCCTCCCTCTCCCTCCCTCCCTCTGTGCTGAAGATGCTTTGAGTTATCATTGGACATTCTCTGACATTTGGTTTCTCTATAAAACTGGGGGAACACACAGGAGGCAGACAGCTGCTTCCAAAGACAGACTTCAAATGAGACGTTCAAAAACCAACGCAAAAACCTGAAATTATGGCTCACTTTCCCAAATCTTTCCATCTTTGTCATATATTTAGGTTTGCAGCCGTTCAAAGTTACATTTTTCAGGATGGAGAGGAAAATGTGACATGATTACATAAAGAAACAAAGATAGAAAGGTTCCTTTTTGGTTTAATGTGAAGTCATTTTTTTGGCTCTGCAGTCGCTCTCTTTAGTTCGAGCCTAAAATTAGTTTAAATTCTTGCCATTTCACATTGTCTTTGTCCCTGATCAAGCAGAGATTTAAACTTTCAGACCAGGACTCCCAAAAAACTTTCAAGTGTCAAAGCTAAATCAAAATCAATCAAAAATTATAAAATGTGCGATCTATGTATAGTTTGTGACTAAAAAGGACATAAACGTGACTACAAGAGACAAAATTGCAACTAAAAGGGATAAAATTGTGACTGTAAGAGACAAAATTGTAACTATAAGTGACAAAAAAGTGACTAAAAAGGACATAAACGTGACCGAGTGAAAAATTAGTGACAATAAGCGACTAAATTGTGACTGAAAAGGACAAAATTGTGTCTAAAAATGCCATAAACGTGACCAAAAGTGACAAAAACCTGACTAAAAATGACCAACGCGACTAAAAGAGACTAAATTGTGACTTAAAAGCAACAAAAACATCACTAAAATGACATAAACGTGACTATAAGGGACAAAATTGTGACTTAAAGTAACAAAAACGTGACTAAAAACTACATAAATGCAACTAAAAGTGACCAAAATCGTGACTAAGCAACAAAATATATTGTTAGAGGAAATATCTTGATAAACGATAATATTGAAAAACTTGATAAACGATACTGAAACTCTAAAGCTGGAAAATCCCAACAAAGTCAGTCTAAATGTGAAATGCAGTTATAAACATGAGTTACAATAAATATTTAGCAGAAAGAAACACTTTCTCAGTAAACTGGTGCCAATTTTACGTCATTAAAGTTTGTTATTTCACTCTCTGGAATCCAAATCTTACCAAAAACAAATTAAAAGTCCATTAAAAGTGCATTCAAATCATCGCAAGATAATCGTTATTGTAACAGTTCTATTCAAGGGTCAAGCTAAGCATTTAAAAAAACATTCACAAAAATTAAATGTCGACTTTACATAATGGTAGGCGATATAGGCAAAAATGAATATTCAGACAAATTAAACTGAAATATGTCAAAATATGTCTTTAAACGTATTAGTCGAGGTTTAATTCTCAGACAAATGTGAAATGTCTGTTAAATTGATTACAAAAGTGCAGAAATATCACCTTAAAAACATAACTTTTTTTCATTTTTATGTTTAATCGGCTCTTGTTGCATTTTTTTACTATAAACAATAAATCCAATATTCAAATTTAGCAAAATTCACAGTATTATTAAGTTTTGATATAAAAGGAATGTGTATTTTAAATGAACCAACGTTATTTGGCTCAAAATAAACCACAAAGATTGCGTTTAATGTATTATTTCACTCATTTCGCACGATGTCCACAGACACAGAACGGCTGCCACTTCTCCGACAGTTTGCCCCGGGGCGGCTGTGGCGACTGTCGCGAGCAGGAAATAGTAATGAATGAAGATGAACCAGTATGAGAAGCCGCAGGAGCGTGTTTCGTCTCCAGTCCGATCGTTTATTCGTTAAAATAAATGGTATTTCTGGTCTCAGACTCATTAGAGAGAGTTTGACCTGAGGCTGTTTGGTTTAGTGAGAGTCAAACTTCCTCTGTGTGAACTACAGGAGCCCTCCAGGGACATTTTACACATGACCTCCAAGAAATAAAGTTTACATAATGGCATTTTATTGAACCAAGTGTTTTGTCTTCCATTTGTATTCCAATATTCATATTCCAATCCAAACTCTTCCTCAATACGCAGACAAAACATTCTTTCTTTCTCGCTCTCTTGCTTTCTTTCTCAATTTCTTTCGTTCTTGGTTTCTTGTTCTTGCAATCTTTTTTCCTTTGTTGGTTTTCTTATTTGCTTTCTTTCTTTCCCACTGGCTTAATTTCTCATTTTCGTTCTTGTTTTCTTGCTTTTTTAAAAATTTCTTTTCTGTTTTTCTTTCTCTCTGGCTTTTTTTCCTCATTTCTCATTCTTATCTTATTCTGCCGTTCTTTCTTAGTTTATAGCTTTCTTTTTTTGTTGCTTTTTCTTGGTTTCCTGAATTCTTGCTTTCTTTCTTGTTTTCTTTCTTGCCTACCATTTGCCTTCCTTCTTTCTCACCTTTCTCTTCCTTTCTTGCTGCCTTGCTTTCCTTCTTGCTTTTTTCTTTCTTGCTTGTGCTTACTGTTATACTGAATTTTTTCTAACCTTCTTTCTTCCTTCTTACGTTCTTGTCTTTCTTACTGTCGTGCCTTCTTTCTTAATTTCTTCTTACATTCTTCCTTGTTTTCTTCAGCTCTTTCTTGATGCCTTCTTGTTTTTTTGATTTTGTACTTTCTTTCTTTTTCACATTATTTAGGTCTTTCTGTCCTGCTTTCTTTTTCTTTCAATCTCCTCCTTTCTTTCTTTCTTTCTTTCTTTCTTTCTTTCTTTCTCGACTTCTTTCTTTCTTTCTCGACTTTCTTTCTTTCTATCTCGACTTCTTTCTCGACTTCTTTCTTTCTTTCTCGACTTTCTTTCTTTCTATCTCGACTTCTTTCTCGACTTCTTTCTTTCTTTCTCGACTTTCTTTCTTTCAATCTCCTTTCTTTCTTTCTTTCTCGACTTCTTTCTCGACTTCTTTCTCGACTTCTTTCTTTCTCGACTTCTTGACTTCTTTCTTTCTTGACTTCTTGACTTCTTCTTTCTTAATTCCTTGCTCATTTCTTTCTTAATTCTTTCTTGCGTTTATCTCTTTCTTGATTCATTCTTGCTTTCTTGTTTTTTTCTTTTTTTTTCTTTCTTTCTTGCTTACTGTTTGCCTTCCATCTATCTTGTTTGCATTCTTGCTTTCTTGTTTTGTTTTGTTTTTACTTTCTTGCCGTCTTATTTTCTTTTCTTGCTTACCATTTGCCCTTCTTTCTTGCATTCTTTCTCTCTTGTTTTTTTTAAACTTTCTGTCTTTTTTCTTTCTTTCTTTCTTCCCTCCCTTCCTTCTTTCTGACATTCCTGCTTCCCTCCTCGCCCCCCTCCCTCCCGCTCTACCTCCCAGGACGTCCCATTCGCTCGCCTCCTCCGGTGTTCTGGTCCCGCTCCTGGTCCTCCGGGTGCCTTTGGTCACGTCGCTCGGGCCGCCGCCGCAGCCTGATCGACGGCACCCGAGGGACACCCGCTCCGACCCGTCAGCCCCGGGACAGGCCCGCCCCTCTCGCTCAAGCGTCCAATCGTGCTCTCACGCTGGTCCCGTTCTTCCCCCCGTTGCGTTTGACGTTGCGCAGACGCAGCGCCGGGGCAGATGTTGTTTGCGTTGTGATTACTTGAGGAAATGTTTGCTTTGTTAAATCTATTTCTGAAGGATTATTTTCGGTTGGATTTGAGCTGTTCTGTACGACCTGCTGAACAAACAGTGCTAACGGCTAATGCACAGTGAATGATAATTGGGGCTATGCTAGGTCTAGGAAAAGGAGCGGCCAGGAGTGACTCGACAGCGATTCAAAAGTTTAGGATCGCAAACTGTGTTCTGAGGCTCGAGATCGAAGATACTGGACTGTAATGCTGGGTGATACGGTGATTGTCCCTGTGATAATCTGCTGTTTTTGTGAAATCGTTGTATCGTGATTGACTGTTTGTGTCTTTAATGCAGCTGTCTGTTCAAACACACTTTTTCTCCTGTTGTTTAGCCTCTGAAGCCTCTGAGCAGATGACTTTATTTACCTCTTAAAGGCCAGAGCTGCACAATTAAACCAAATCCACACGAAATTGCGATTTTAATGGATGCAATTAGCAAATCACAAAGACTGCAATGTTTGAAGTGCAATAATTTCTTCCACAAACAACAAAATGTCTTGCTTTGATATTAATAAAAACTGCTAATACTCCAGTTTGGATTTGTACAAACATGTTCTGAAACAAATTTGTGTCAAAAGCGTGACAAAAAGTTATAAAAATGTGACTTAAGATGACAAAGACGCGACTAAAAGTGACAAAATAGCGTTTAAAATGTGACTTTTAACAGAATCCCATTATTAAAACTTAAATCACAGTCGCACTGGTCAGAAAAACCACAATTAGAGATTTTTCCTAAATGGCGCCGCTCTATTAAAGGCAATAGAAAAATACAAAGTGAACATGAATCGTGATAAAATTTAAATCAGAATATGGCCCTAGAAAATCATAATATTCATTTTTTGGCCTATCGCCCGTCCAACTGGTCTGACATTATAACTAGGGCTGCAGTCGACTAAAGACCCGCCCTATCGAGAATTTCTTTAGTCGATGACAGCCTTAGTGACAATGTCCCTGAAACTAATTTTTTAATATATATTTTTAAAAATGTATGTATTTTAGTACTTCTATCTATTTTGTCAATATATAACCCTCTAAAATAGGGCTGGTGGATACGGCACTAAAAATCTAATTGTCATCTCAGCCCTGTGACAATCTGCTTTTTCATCATATCGTCATAACATTTTTTTCTGTTTAATGGAGCTCTGTGCTTTTTTTTTTTACTCATTGAATGTTTCAGATGTAAGCAGATTTCTTTTCTTTCTGTTTTCCTTTTTCTTTTTACCTCCGTCTGTTTCCGAAACACATACCAGCTTCAAAATGTGTTTAAATTTGTCTTGGGAAAAATCACAAAAATTACACGTGTCACCGCCAGTTTTGTTCTTTTATCCGTTTATTATTTCAGCTTCATTATGAAAATATGAGTCGGGATCGCTTTCTCTCTCCTGCAATAACACGGCAGCTTTTGGTTTTCTTTAAGTGGGAAGGAGACATGCTAATTACCCCAGGGGCAATTACAGCGGCTAAGTCATTTCTAAGGCAAACATCCTGGTCGTGCGGGGCAGAGGGCGGGCTACAGGGGGCTACAGGGGGGCACAGGGGGGTCTGAGGGGTACAGGACGGGCCGCTCTCCTGTGTCAGACACGGCTGCGTTTAAGGCTGTGCACATTTAATCGGAATCGAATCGAAATAGCACTTTGTATGGGCTGCAGTTTTTGAAGTGCAATAATTTCCTCCACAAACAACAAAATGATCATGTTTTATTCTGTATAAAAGCTGCTGACCCTGTAGTGTAGATTTGTTAAAACATGTTCTGAAACAAGCAACGAACGAACGACTAAAAGCGAAAAAACATGGACAAAAAACATGTCTAAAAGTGACAAAAACGGCACAAAAACTGGACAAAAACGCGTCTTAAAGTGACAAAACCGTGAAAAAAGCAACTAAGAGACAAAAACGCCACTAAAACTGGACAAAGACGCGTCTCAAAGTGACAAAAGTGCATCTGAAAGTTACAAAAACACATCTTAAAGTGACAAAAATGTGAAAAAATCAACAAAAATCCCACAAAAACTGGACAAAAACGCGTCTTAAAGTGACAAAAACGTGAAAAAAGCAACTAAGTGACAAAAACGCCACAAAAACTGGACAAAATGCGTCTAAAAGTGACAAAAATGTGTCTAAAAGTGACAAACACATCTGTGACAAAAACGTGACAAATGTGACTACTAGCAACCAAAAACTGGACAAAAACGCACTTAAAAATGACACAAACGCCGGCAAAATACGACTTAAAGTGACAAACATAACAAAAAGCGACGGAAAGATGGAAACAAGTGATTCTTTTAGTTTCTTCTTGTCAGAGGAAATCTTCTTCTTTTTGTCAGTTCTCCTGAACTTTGAACATAAAGTGCTTTTCAGAACAGGAGAAGATGCATTAAAATCACACCACAAACACATAAAAACATAAATAATTGTTATTTAATATACATTTAAAAGACAAGAGAGCAGATTAGTCAAGAAAAACTTTCAGTACGTAACATCTTAGAATGAGAAACCATTAAAGGAGCACTATGTTACTTTTTTATTTATCTTTTTTCTTTTTTTTCAGCTGCAACCCGCCTCTTTCCTTTGCATTCTTTGTTGACATTTTCCTGTATCTTGTAAAGAAGTTTCTCGGGCCGGAGTGAGTCTTGGCTCCGACTCAAAAATGCTGAACGAGGAAACGCTGGATGACATCACACCGGTTTTGGAGGGATTAGCTTGATTAGCTTGATTAGGCTAACCCTCGGCTCTCACCTCCGTTAGCCGTCCAGCTCCTCTGCGCCGCACTCTTTCCCTCTCTGCGGTGGCTGTAATTAGGGACGAGGAAAATTAAGACAAACCAGTTTCTTTATTCTAGCTGTTCAATTTTCCGAACACAAATGATTGAGTTGACTTGGAATTTTAGGCAATGGAAGTTACCAAAGCCACACACCATGGAGCAGTTGCAAGATGTCCGTTTGTGAATCCTTTAAAACAATGCTTATTTTCACTGCATAAACTGTTCAGATTTAACCGGGTCATTTCCAATTAATGTAAAGGTAGTTTTGTTTTAAAGACGAGACAATGCAGGTGAATAGGAAAAATCTTAAATTTAAAGATATAAATTGTAAACTTCCCCTGTAATTTACTCACATAAATGTAGGAAAAAAATGTATTATAAGTGGACAAATATATGTATGTATGGACAAATATGATGTTTCCACCTGACCCCAAAACAATAAATGAAAAAACAGTGAAAACATGTGCACTGACAATTCCAAAATAGTGGATTTATCTCATAAACACGTAGCAAATCTGACACACTGCAGTATTTATGAACTAATATTGCATGGTTTATTTAACTTGGATTTCACGTTGGCGAGAAAACAGACAGCTTTTTGTCTCAGATGGAAAACTATCCATCATTTACCTGCACAAGCGGCTAACATTAGCGACTACTACATTAGCTATAATGTGACTCTTAAAATATTTTTTTAAATTCTGCGACAGTGCATTAAAACAACATTTATTCATTGAATCGTGTTGTGCTCTGTTCAAAGACCTGTTGCTGTTCTGTGTTTATGACGTAATGCACTGAAAAACAGCTGCATTAATGCCACGGGTTCACTGATTATCGACAGCGAAGGGCTTCAACGATCGGGTAAAGAAAAAATTGAAAATGCGCATCCCTAATTTAGATGCTAGTAAGGCCGCAAAATCAGATTCATTGTGGTGTTGGAATGGTATGTTTTAAAAGCTACAAAAACGTGTCCAAAAGTGACAGAAACGTGAAAAAAGCGACTAAAATCGACAAATGCCACAAAAGCTGGACTTAAATGCGTCTAAAAGTGACAAAAATGTGACAAAAACACATCTAAAAGTGACAAACGCAACCAATAACAACCAAAAACTGGACAAAAACGTGGCTAAAAGTGACAAATGTAACAAAAGTGATGGAAAGATGGAACAAAACAAGTGATTCTTTTAGTTTTATGGTTCATATTTCAGTCTTTTTGTCAGTTCTCCTGAGCTTTGAACATAATAAAGTGCTTTTCCATTAAATAACCATTAAATAAATTGACAAAAATGAAGATCAATTTGTTGCTAATGGGTCATAATATAGTTCGAATTGCTTTGTCAACCTTACATTTGACCATTTAACCCTTAAACATACCAAAACATGTCACAGATTTCTTATTACGCTTGAGAAAGGGGTTATTCAAGGAGGCAAGAAAACGCAGTGCTGCTGTTGACAGTCCGTTTAGCTGTCGGTGTTGTTTTAAAAGCGACAAAAACACAAAAACTGGCCAAAAAGCATCTTACAGTGACAAAAATGTGACAAAAACGTGTCTGAAAGTAACAAAATCGTGAAAAAAGTGACAAAAATGCCACAAAAGCTGGACTTAAATGCGTCTAATAGTGACAAAAAGGTGACAAACGCAACTAATAGCAACTGAAAACTGGACAAAAACGCGGCTAAAAGTGACACAAACGCCAGAGAAATGTGACTAAAAGTGACAAACGTAACAAAAAGCGACGGAAAGACTGAACGAAACCAGTGATTCTTTTAGTTTTACAGTTCATATTTCAGTCTTTTTGTCAGTTCTCCTGAGCTTTGAACATAATAAAGTGCTTTTCCATTAAATAACCATTAAATAAATTGACAAAAATGAAGATCAATTTGTTGCTAATGGGTCATAATATAGTACGAATTGCTTTGTCAACCTTACATTTGACCATTTAACCCTTAAATATACCTAAACATGTCAGATTTCTTATTACGCTTGAGAAAGGGGTTATTCAAGGAGGCAAGAAAACGCAGTGCTGCTGTTGACAGTCCGTTTAGCCGTCGGTGTTGTTTCAGCGCACATTTCTCGGCGCAGCAGAGGCATTCTACGCTCTCGCAGTTGTCATCGTGAAAGTGGCCAGCTCCCGGCGCGGTGAATGAGTGAGTTTTGCCTCGGTTAAACTAAAGACAACACGACCCTCTCGCCAAACTTCCTACATAATTAGAGCGCGTTTCACACTCTGCTTAACATCAGAGGGGAGCGAGCACTGACGGATGAAACGGGCCCTGCACCGGACGGCAGGGGGGTCCGCGGAGGGGCGAGTCCAGCCGAGAGCGCCGCGTTCGAGTGCGAGCTCGTTAAGGAAGCGGACGGTCGTTTGCATAAGTTTGTTTTTGAATCATTTCTCGAGTATGAAGGCGTTTACGGGTTTTTATGAGTGTAAACGGGGCTTTATTTATGACTGCGGAAGTTGAAGAACAGCAAAAATATAAACAAACTGAAGGAACGTTGTGGGTGACAATATGAGGTCTGTGCGGAGTTTGAATCTTCTAATTTTGGATTGAAGTCCTGGAAAATAACAGTCAACAATCAACGTTTATTTATAGAGCCCTTTACAACACTCAAAGGTGACCCAAGAGCTTTCCAAAAAGAAAAATACAAATAAAAGTGCATAAAACCATCATACACTACATTCACTGTACAAAAATAAAGATAAATGTCACTTCTGAGGGTTAAAAGCCAGACTGAACAAGTATGTTTTAAGTTTAAAAAGGCCAATGTCTGTGATGGTTTGTGTATCAGGGGCCAGTTTGTTCCAGAGTTTGGGGCCAGAGACAGAGAAAGCTCCATCAACCAGTGTTTGAGTCCTGCTCTTCCAGTAGACATTGGTTTGTTGACCTTAAAGCCCGGTTTGGGATCCGAACTGATAAGAGCCTTGTCAAATATGAAGGTTCAAGGTCATTAAGAGCTTTAAAAACAAAGAGCAACATTTTAAAATCAATTCTAAAAGAAACTGGGAGCCAATGGAGTGCGGAAAGAACCTGGGTGATGTGTGCGGTCGGGTCTGTTGGTGAAAAAGCGAGCAGCAGCATTTTGCACGAGTTGTAGTCGACCGAGGGCAGAGCGGGACACAACGACATGAAGTGCGTTACAATAGTCTATCCTTGAGCTGATAAAAGCATGAATAGTCCGTTCAAGGTCGGTGCGATTTAAGACAGGCTTTACCTTCGACGTAATTGATAAAAACTCGATCTGTTTGTCAAAGTTCAAGGTGTTTTTTAACTTGGATGACAAACAATCAGAAAGCACAGTATTCAGTTCAGTTGTCAAATGTTGTATGGCTTTTTGTAATTTTATTTAGTTTTTTCTGTTTTTATTTCGTTTTTTTGGCTGTTTCTCTGATCAATTTGAGAAAAATTAGCTCAATTTTAACCAAAGCTCAAAGCAAGGGACATTTGTACACACGAGAATGCTTTTAAATTTGTTTTTTGCATTTCGTTGTCCGTTGAGAACGTTCTTAAAATGGGATTACACTGTGTTCTTGTCCAAATTACAAGTTATTTTCCTCCTAATGTCAGTTGTTTTGAATTCAGAGAGGTCCAAAGGAGGGATTTTGAAAGAAGTCACAGTTTGATTAAAGGATTTCCAAGGTCTTGCGATTGACTTGTTGAAACCTTTGCATTGCATTTAGGATTTATTGATATTTGTGTAACTAATTGGCTGAATTAATCTGTAATAACCAGAGCCAAAACCACAATAGTCCAAAGAAGCTTGTTGCATGCATTCAAAACAACTAACAGATTACAGCCCGACAACTGTTTGTCAAGCTGAACAAATACTTGTTTGAAGTGAAAGAGGGAGAAGGATATTTTTTTCTTTTCATAAATAAGGTAGCCTAGAACCTTGATTTTCAACCAGTGCCAGGGAACACTAGCGTGCCTTGAGGTATTGCCAGGTGTGCCTTAAAAATGTCCCAATTTGAGTTAACGGTTTCAAACATTGTTTTAGTTGAGTTATTTACCATCCGAGGCGTCCTGAACATACCTCAAAACATACCAAAAAAAAAAAAAAGCAAAACAATGACCATTTCCAAAAAGAACCAGATAGTGGCACAGACATAATTCGCCACATTAGATACCACAATTTTAACTAAAAAGGTCTGATGTGGTAATGTGTTAGTAATAGGTGATGTGCCGTTGTATCTTTTCAACCAAAAAAGTGCGCGTTTCAAAAAGGGTTGAAAAACACTGGCCTAGAAGAAGGACTTTCAACTCATCTGTCGATTCCCAAGATTCTAAACCGAGGACTGAACTAGACTCCTTGAATTGAAATTGTATGGCTGTTGCGTTAACTGCTTCTGTAAAGTATTTGATAACAGTCCCTAAAACATCTTTAGTACCCCATAACATAATGTTAGAGTTATTGAGGTTGGAGAATGATGTGGTCCTCAATATTCGCTGATAAAATGAGGGTCGATTGAGACCTCTCTGTACGTCCACACAGGTCAGTATCAGACTGGTCACTGCGTAATCTCTGGGCGTGATTGACAGGGAGATTAGCCAATCAGGGACATGCGTGATCGAGCCGTCCGTATCAAAACAAACATGGCCGCTCACGAGGAAAAAAGAAAGGCAAAAAATATCACAGGGACGGAAAAACATCGCAGAATCAAAGAGTGAAGCATAAAACTCTATTGATTTGAGGTGAGAGAAGTTAGATTTTGTGCCAAAACATAGACGACCAAATAAACGCATCTGATTGTACGGTACGTTTTGGAATTGACTTGATGCTTATCGGAGGGCGGAGTGACCAGACTTACAACCACTGAAAACAGTTTTGTTCGCTTCACCTTTAGAGTTTTGTCACTGGGTTTGCTGGTCCAGGTATGAGGGTATCAGTTTTGTCTCTTCAATAACCATTTCACAATGTTTTTTTTATGGGTTTGTACCAAAACACAAAAATTAAATTGAACTTATTGGTCGCCAAACTGCCACAACCATAACCTAAAGTTCAGTGACACAGTGAACTAGACACACCCTGCTTCACTTCAGGGGTGGGTTATGTACATTTAAAAATATTCAAATCACAATTTTCAACCTCAAATGACCACTTACCAAAAGACTGAATCTCACAGTGTTTGTTTTGACACGACCAGACCATGTGTTTCTCTGTTAATCTGTCGGTCAATATCACCCATCGGAACTACGTCTTTGTAAAGTAAAAAATGGACCTCAAGAATCACATTTTTTTTGTGACAGAACTGTATTTGTGAAGTGAAAATGTATAATCCCTAGTGCTGTAGTACTTAAGTCGTTTTGTCGATTAATTGGTCGATGGTGTCTTAGTAGACCAACATTTTTCTTAGTCGACTCATTATTTTATTTAGATTGAAAGGATTTATATGGCAAACACAGCGAAAACAAGAAGATATGGAGTGAGTTTGCTGAAGATTTTGGAGTCCAACATATAAATACACCTTCCTAGTACTTATCATTAAAAATAGTTGTTTTTGCATGAATTCCTCTGCAGTTTCGATCTTTTGAGTGCAGTCTGGGTCAAATACATGGAAATACTTAATAGTTTTGATATGTTTTTGCCACACCCAATTTTAGTCGACAGGGCAGGTCTTTAGTCGACCAAGAATTTGTTTAGTCGACCACAGCCCTAACAATCCCGTCACTAAACAACATTTCCTCCGTTTTTATTCCACAGCTCTTGTACCACCCAGTAGTTTCTAATCGCTAATCCCACACTCTCTTGCCCTCGTCCCGTTGCACCAGGAAAACCGTCAGCACTGCGTCCACTGGAGTTGAACTTGACCAAAACACATGTCTCCAATTTGTCCTCCTCCACTCCCAGACGGCCTTGAGAATGGCTAAAGGTCGCCCGGGAAGCCACCGCGTCTTCACGTAAGAATAATTTGCGCTAAGTAGCCGGTCGCCGTGTTTGTTACGCCAGCCTTGACGCGTTGTTTGTGTTTCTGGAGGAGTATGATGGATGGGCCAGGGCTTGATGCTAATTAGGCTAAATTGTTGCGGGAAAATGCACGGGGTCTGTTGCTGCGCTGGAAATGTCACGTTAGCATTAGCATCCGCGCGTCCTCTCACTTCAGGGCTAATTGAGAAGTCGTTTGTCATTAGAAGTGCACGTCCTGGGAGCGTCGTGGTGGTTCAATACTGGCACAAAATGTTACAGACAAGTTGAAAGAAGGGTCAGTTTTGGGAAGGAAGACGTCTTGTGTTTTCATTGGGATAATTTTAACCAACACTGGCTGTTTTCAACTAAGCATGAAATGAATGTTTATGCAGAGAAGAGAGGATTAGCAGCGCTTTCATCCCGACCGCAAATGATGGACATTAGGTCAAAATGTAATTTTTTGTGGCAATAAAATGTAAGATTCCAGACGCATTTTGGCACAGCCTGCATGGAAAAGAGGTGGGACAATGCTAAACGACATACAGGTTTCATACCCAAAGGAGACGGGATTTTGTGCTTCAGAGGACGTTATTTTACTCAAACCACAGAACTTAACTTTCTGGAGGTGGCACTTCATCTAATTACAAGAAAATAGAAGTTGAAACCTTAAAATAGGTTTTTGCCATAATATTTTAGCTAAATGAACAGAATTTCCATGGAAACAAGTAGAGCTGCAACAAGTTAATGGAGTAGTTAATCAATTATAGAAACAGTTTGAACTAATTTAGAAATCAAATAATTGTTAACTGGTATAAACACAGACTCCAAAACATGCCATGAGCTGCAGAGAAGAGGTTTTATGACTCAGAGCAGGAATTATGCAAAAATGACACAGGAAGTGTGTAAATTGAGTGTTTTTTTAATGAAAACACTTGTTTGTCTCTAAATTATTCTCCACCAGGACGTCCTCAAACGGCTTCAGTTCAGCTTCATGTGCGTAAAATTGAAAAAAACATTTTCACAGACTTTTTGCGATCCAAATAACTAATTGATTAATTGAAAGAATGATCTCCAATGATTAAAATAATTGACAGAGGACATTATTTTACTTAAAGCAACAGTATGTAACTTGTAAATATTTTATCATGCCCTATTTTATGTCTTAAAAGTTATGTACATTAGTGTCAATAGTCAAATCAATATGAATTTATTAACTATTAACAAGTTACTTAAAAACTAGGACGACTCATTCATGGTAAATCCTTTTCTTGACTCTAAAGTCCTGTCTCGTCAGCTGGAGTCATTGAAGTAAAAGAAAACCAAACAACAAGCTTGTGATGCCATTATGTGAGATGTTACAGTAGAAAGAGAAGTCAATACACTGTAAAGAAATATTTCTAGATAAATTTAAGTGACTTGAATTCAGGATATTAATCTTAATTTACTCAACTTTGAATAGTTAAGATTTGTTTTTCTTCATGGACCTAGATTATTTTACTTGTTTAAAGGTGTTTTTGACTTGTTTCAGGTCATTTCTTCTCATTTCAAGCCAAATTGTTGCCAATGAGGTAAGAATGTTTTACTTACCTCATGGGCAAATTCATTTTCTTATTTTAAGCCAGTTATAACCATCAGAAATGTCTTGAAACCAGTGAAACTGTCTACGTCACATAAGCAATTCAGTCTCTTCTAGTCAAAACTACTCAATAAGATTAATATCCTGAATTCAGGTCATTTTAACCAAGGCAGTGTAGGCAAAGAAATAACAAGACAGAGTTTAATTGTACAAAAGCACTCCAGGGGGCAACTATAAAAATAGTGTTCTTTTGACAATGCCATTCAAAAGGATTTGTTTTAATTTGTATTTGAACTGGCGATATTAACAAAAAAATAGTTTAAAAAGTTTCCTGATAACGATATTCAGACGATATGATGTCAGTCCAACAGTTAAAACATGTCATTTGAGGTTTAATTGTCAGACAAATGTGAAATGTCTGTAAAATGAATCACAAAAGCACAGAAATATCACCTTATACTCTTATTCAAACATTTACAGCATCACTTTTTCATTTTTATTTTTACTGAGCCCTTTTTGTAGCACTTTTTAAAAAACTATTTACCGTATAATAGATAATCAAATTTGCATATCTTCTAGAAACAACATTCACAGTATTATCTAAAACTCGACATATCGTGCACCCCTTTTCTGGCCTCATATTTTCCCATCTCTGCAGCTCTTACTCACGTCTCCAGTGTGGTCTCCTCTATTAACCATGTTTCAGTCCCAACTCCCACATGGCTTTGTACAACATCAACTCAAACACGTGGCATCATTGCACTTGACTTTCCCCACACCTTCTCCGCCACTCCTTCGCTCGGAAACGAACCAAACGCGGCATCTGTCTGCGATTAACCCTTACACATGTGCAACCTACAACAGCGGCGTAAACAAAATTGAGTTGTCACTATGCGGCGGCGTTAGGGGAAAGGCAGGCTAACGGGCTAACAGTGAACAGAGCAGGGCGGACCCCGCATGGTCAGGCTCAGGCTCTGACAACCGCCCGGTCTGGGAACATGTGGCCGAGAGGAACATCAGGATGGGCTTAGAGGAACGGGTTACAAGCTTCAGTGTGTTCTCTAAAGTCTATCTGACAGGTTAGACGACACATTTCACCAAAACGTACATGATTATGTTCAAGATTTTACTAAATATTTTGCCTATTTGTCCCCAGTTTGACAGTTTTCATGATAATAATGTTTATAATTGTACTTCCTGGTTGGAAAGCAAGGCAAGACAAGACAAGTTTATTTGTAGACCATGATTCGTACACAGGGCAATTCAAAGTGCTTTACACAACAGGAAAAGCTGCATCCAAAACACAAAGACATACAGAATAATTTTAAAATAAAGCGCTTTAAAAGAGGAGTGCAGATAGATCTTTCAGTCATGTGCACAGCTAAACAAAACTGTTTTTAGCCTGGATTTAGCCAGAGAGGAGGCCTGTCTCGCAAGTGATTCTACAACTGTTAGCTAGCAACTATTTTGAAAACAATGGCCAAAAATCTGTATAAATTACACAATAATTAAGATTGGACAAATAATAACACCTGATAAAACGATTATTTTGTTGAATGACTGTTTAAAGGACAAATATTGTGTATTTAGTTATTGGCCTTTAAACCTGCTCTTGAGTATCTTTACTTTGACATCTCATATTTTAGAACTAAAAATGTTTTTACAAAGAACAATGTAACTGGAGATGCCATATTAACTTAGCTGTGGCTCCATCTACTGGCTGCAGAGGCAATTACATGTCTTTATACACAATGTTTTGATATGCTGTTGGTATGTATGTATACTAAGCTATCGCGCAGTTACAGACACAGAAATGCTCAGAATATTTTAAGGCGATATTTTAAAGGCTTAAAATAGACAACGTTTTTTTTGTGTGTTTTTGACAGTCGGAGGCGAGAGGATTTTCTTTCCAGCGTTACTCAAACTTGTGTGAATGCAACTGAGTGCAATTCCAGGGGTGTTTTCGATGACGAACATTGTTAGATAAAGTCATCTGCTCGGAGGCTTCAGAGGCTAAACAACAGGAGAAAAAGTGTGTTTGAACAGACAGCTGCATCAAACAGACAAACAGTGAATCACGATACACAATTTCACAAAAATAGCAGATTGTCACAGGGACAAGATCATGATTCCATTTTTATCACCGTATCGCCCAGACCCACCTTAAACCTATAACCTTGACCTTTCTGTGGAGCGCTGAGGTCCTTGTGCTTATGCTGACAGTTAAGTTTTATATCTTCTGTAAATAATACTTTTGAGTGACCACATAGTCGTCAGAGGGCAGTTCAGTTCAGGTCATCCTTATGTTTGGATCGTGGGAGAAGGTGTGAACCCATAAAAAAGTGATGTGTCCTAGACCTCGAGTGCCCTGTGGAGCTCCTCGTCAGGTCACGCTGTGAGATAAAACTCTCCCCTCTGAGACACGACACCACAAATCACCTCGAACAATTCAAACAATATGGTTCACTCTAGAGGTAGATGTGATGTTCAGTGAGTGTTGTGCTGTGGTCATTCTGGCCTGGCACTATTTCTCATTTTTGTCATATTCCTTCCTAGTTTTTGGTGGTTATCAACTGATCAGCACATGTTTTGAGTGGTTTTGAGTCGTACCAATCACAGTGTTCTACTGTGCGTATCCGACACATAGAAGGTTCACACAATAACAACTTTTCTACTCATCATTCCGAATAGCTTTGTAAAAGACGCTCCAGATGGCTGCGATGTGCGGCAGATCTTTGCAAGACTCTTTGCAGAGTTTTTCGCAGTCCCAATAGGTTTATGGGAATACTGATTTGAATGGATCTGGGTTTTGGTCACAAACTACACTCAACCTCCGTTTATGTAATCTCTTACCAATTTTATTTCATGCTGTAATTAACATAAAACATATATAAGGGCTGCAAACAATGATTATTTTAATAGTTGACCTGCCGTAATTCTTATTTCAATCGCTCGACTAGTCAAACAGTTCATTTGTACATTTGAGACCTTTAAGTGAATTCCATCCTTCTTCTTCTGCTTATCCGGGGCCGTTACTCCCAGACTTCACTCACCCCAAACACTTCCTCCAGTACGTAGATTGAGCGGTAAATCAGAAAACCTTCTTCAACAATGGTCCGATACAGCGACAGTATCACTGCAGGCGCTGCACCGATCTGTCAATCTCTCGCTCCATCCTTCCCTCGCTCTGAACAACACCCCGAGATACTTGAATGCCTCCCCTTGAGTCAAGGACCCTCCGCCCACCCAGAGAGGGCAAGACACAAAGTTCATCTGGAGAACCATGGCCTTAGATTTGGAGGTGCATACATAGCTTACAAAACATGCAGTGAGCTGAAAAAATAAGTTTTATAATGCAAATTGATCAGTGATCACATGAAATGACACACTCCTCAAACAGCTTCAACTCAGCTTCATCTGGATCAAATTTAGTAAAAATCTCTTTTTCCGATTATTATTTTCCGATTATTTTGGTATATGATTATTCCTCTGATTAATTGATTAGCCGTTTAGAGAGTGAAAAGCCCATGATTATGAGATTTTTACCCATATAAAGCTGATCCAAAGCCATTTGAGGACGTCCTGGTGGAGAATATTTACAGACAAAAGGGTGTTTTTGTCAAAAACACTACATTTATACATTTTCTGTGTCATTTTTGTGCGATTCCTGCTTTGTCTCAGTAATAAAACGTCTCTCCGCTCATGGCATGTTCTGGAGTCTGTTTCTAGACCAGTTATTAGATCATGTGATTAGTTAACCATTTCTATAATTGGTTAGATTATAGAAATGATTAATTGATTAACTTGTTGCAGCCCTAATCTTTTGCGTTCCTAAACAACTCATTGATTTATTGAAAGACTAATCAATCGCCAGTTTCAGCCCTAGTTTCAAACACCAAAGAGATCTGCGAGTCCACGTTAAATCACATCCATATTGTGGCGCTGGTGCGGTGGGTGGCTGGACGGGCCTGTGTCGCCGCCTGATATGAGGCTCTGTGAGGGGACAGAGGAGGAAGTGAGTTAGCCTCGGATGGACGAGAGTGAAACTGGAGCATGATTGAGTTAGAGCGAGGCAGAGTCGTGGAGAGAGTGGAGCCCCGAGGCTGCAGAGGGCCGTGCACAAACCCCACTGTGTTCACATGACGGGCCGGTCCCGCACTGCAAAACTTAGATGGAGATTAGTTAAAGGTGCTCTGCGTGACGTGGGCTGCACAGTGTATCGAAATCGCAGTTTGAGTTCTCGCAATGAGGGCTGCAACGATGACACATGAACAATAACTGTAGTTGTAGTTTTGAGAATCGTAATCTGGACTAAACGGATGCTAAAACACACATGAAAAGAGCTTTTATAACAAAGACAGTGGCATTATTAAACAAAATGTCAATAATAAAATAATCAATATGTAATTTTTGACAATAATACATTTTATTTGTAAATATCATCTATCTCGAAGCCTTCAGTCACCATATATCAACCATATTTGCTTGATAATGTATTTGAAAAATGTCAGTGTACAATTTAAAGGCCCTTTACCTGATTTTTTTCTGTTTTGAAACATGAAAAACAGAACTATTTTCAAGTCTTTACATCAGTCACGTGTATTGCTCACTTTCATAATGCAGTCTCAGCATCCTAAATATTCACCGCCATGAATTTATAAGCACTTTTCTTAGCCCAGAGTGTCACGGTAAAGCTAACAAACATTAGCATGCTAACGGCGCACTTCCTGCTTCTCTCGTCGGATAAAACTCTCTATAAATAGATGCAGAGTAAAAGTTGTGGTCTCATTTTCACCTGAATAGATGTTTTTTTTTTTTTTTAGAATTTCCTTTAATACATGCAAAAAAGCATTTTTCATCTTTAGAAACAGTAAAAAGCACCTTTAAATACTTGTTTGGCTAGTTGACTAATTGAAAATATAATTGCTGACTAATTGTTTCCTAAAGAATATGATTTTCCACCTTTTTTTAGTCATGGCACACTTTTTTGTTGAAAACTGTTTTGACAGTTTTCCGTGGCACAACATAAACATGACCAAATCACACCATTTAGAGACAAAAAGAAAGAAATTAAAAAGAGAAATTAAATCTAAATATAGTCCTGACTCAAATCCTGATTATTATTCTGAATTCAAGTTAGGGCTGCACAATATTAGGGCTGTCGTCGACTAAAGAAATTCTTGGTCGACTAAAGACATGTCCCATCGACTGATTAGTCGACTAAAAGGGGGTGTGGCAAAAGTCATGAAAAACCATAAAGAATCTCCATGTTTCTGACCCAAACTGCTCTCAAAAGACCACAACTGCACAGGAATTTATGCAAAAACAACTTTGTATGGAAAAATACAAGGAAACAGTGTATTTATACGTATTTATATAAGTTATATTAAATTCATAATTCACTCCAAAATATTCTGCTAATTCACTCCATATTTTTTTCTTTTTGCTGTTGTGCCATAGTCTAATCTAAATAAATAATTAGTCGGCCAATAAAAATGTTGGTCGACTAAAACACGTCAACCCATTAATTGACTAAAGGATTACAGCCCTACACAATATATCGCAAAAGTATTGATATCGCAGCAAACAAAATATATACTGCATTAAAAAAGACTTTTTAAAATGAAAACAATGCAAAGGGGTAATCATGAATAAAATCTAGCTTTTTCAAACTAAATTTGTCCTCGGTTTTGTATTTGTTGGTTTTTATTTTAACATAACAGACTATTGCATCAAAAAAGGGCTGCAACAATTAGTAGAATAATCGTGAAGTCAACTATAAACAATAATGTCAGTCGTATTTTGATGATGCTTGTCGTTCTCTGGACTAAACAGACTCTAAAACACAAACTTTGAGACTTTTATGACAAAGACAGTGACATTAAAGTAAAATTTCCTCAATTCTACACTTTATTCATAAATATTCTCTCTCTAGAGGCCTTCATTCACAATATTTCAACATTTATTTGGTTAAAAATGTCAGTTTATTCTAAGTCTCAATCTACAATAGAAATAATCACTGACTAGTAAAATAATCGTTAGCTTCAGCTTTAATCAAAAAGTGTATTCAAATATCGCAATAATGTCGCAGATCTTAACAGCCATTCCGCAATCATTTCCCATATCGTGCAGCCCTGATTCAAGTCATCCTACACGCGGCTGCACATCCATTTTTTTGCAGTGCGATGGACCCCTCCTCCTCCGCCCCTCCCCCCCTCGTCTCCCCCAAATCTCCCTGTCATCCTGTGTGTAAACAAGCATGTAGCGCCGTCTGTGTGTATGCTAACGCGGTGCCAGCTACATTACTCACAGCCCACAGGGGACGTTCACTCACTCTCACTCCGCTCCGTTTCCTTTCGCTCCAAATCCACCAATTTTCTGCAGATGAAAGCCGGACGAGTGCTGATCTGAGCCGGAGAAGTCTGCGGTATTTTTAACTTTGGTGGATTTTTCTGAATGATTTTCCTAGACGCAGAAATTCCCTTTATAATTTGGTGCGTTCACTCTGTGGGTCTCATGGCATACGTTTAACCGGAGCAGTGCCGGAGTTAACATTAGGCAACAGGCCACACTTGCCTTGGGGCCCGAAACTGAAGGGGCCCCAGTAAGATGAGGTTGGGGACAAGGTTCTAAAGCAGTATATAGAGAGAATGACATTGATTCTGCCCAAGCCACCCTAATAAAGCTAAATAGTAAATTAAATATAACAAAATGAAAAATACAAATGAATATTGTGTATTAAATCAGCTGGAACATGTGTTAAAGGAAAAATATTCTGCATTTTTCATATTGTTATTAGCCTTTAAACTGCTCTTGAGTGCCTTAAATTTGTCATCTCATGTTTTAAAAAAAAAAAAAAAAAAAAAAAAGTGAAAAGAGCAGCAGATGGCACCAGTGCAATATACAATCTAGTGAAGTTAGCGCTGAAAAGACGTCATTGTGCGGATTTGCTGCAGCAGTTATCGTGTTTAGAGGAAGAAATGTTCAGAACAAGTTTAGCGATGATTTAAGGACTTGAAAACAGGGGACTATTCTCTGATAAGTGACGTAGATGGTCTGAAAATTCATCCTGGATAGAAGGAGTTCGCAGGACGTGTGTTTGATGATCGGAAGGGAGAGGATTTTCTGATAAACATTCCTCAAAATGGCGTGAATGCAACTGAATGCTACTTCAGGTGTGTTTTTGATGACTAGACATTATTAGAACATGGTTTAAAGCTCAAAAAAGTCACTAGCAGAAAATGTGTCCTTTAAAATGCACCAACAAATTGGAAATATGGTCTGATTTCTCAAATATTCTTCGAGGAGCCGGAGTCAAGAACACTACATGTTTGTTTACGCTCCACTTTTTCTGGTTTGATCCTAATTTAGCTCTGATGTAGACTTGGTTTGGACCGGTTCCTGTTTTAGCCTTGGTTTAGTCCTGGTTTAGTCCGGGTCTGGAGCAAGGTCAGGGAAGCAGAATGAATTTGTACACAGTGATGTATTAAAACACAGAACATCCAGTGATTAAAATTGAAAAGTGAAGAGTGTAGACTTTAAGTAGAGCTTATCTGGACTGACTTTCAAACACATCCAGTCCATTTTAAAAACACGACTGCTTCAAGTGCTGCAGAGACAAAAGAAAAGTTAATAGAAACTGTAAGATCAATTAAAATACAGATACAGAAAAAAAAAAAATATATATATATAAAACATACACAGCTGTATTATTAAATCAAAAGTTTAGATTTTTTTTAACAATCTTGATATTATTCCTCTTCTAGTAGTATGCAGACCTGTCACAATAATTACTATTTGACTTATCGTTCAATATACGATAGACAGATAATATACTGTGGGCTCAATATTTAAAAAAATATTTTCTTTGCACGTCACGGACATTTTCTTAGTTTTTTCAATATGATTTGATTTGTAGAGAGCAAAATAAGCAACTTTTATGACTCATTATCTACACCAGCTCGTGTTTAATTGTGCTATTTATTTATTGCAAGTCATGTTTATTTTTTTATCAATATTGAACATTTTTGGGGGGATTTTTGCTGTCAGTGACATAAAGTAGTTTCAATATTATCGTGATATTTTCTGTAGCAATTTATCACACTTCAAAAGTTATCGTGACAGGCCTAGTAGTAATATTCAAGCATGTATTTTATGCTTGTATGTATGAATATGGAGAACAATAAAATACATCTTATCTTAGTTTCATAAATATTCCATTCCACCATATTTCAACATTTTTTTATACGACTAGCTAACTAATAATAACAAAATAAACTTGCTGACTTATCGAGTACTAAAATAATCATTAATTGTTGCCCTAATAGCCAGATAATGAGTTCAGTTTTACGTTTTGTGTTTTTATTTTGTATTTTTCTTTAATAGGTTTATGAAAAATATCTAATTGTGATTTTTCTGACCAGTGCGATTGTGATTAGATTTGCGATTTATGTTTTAACAATAGGATTCTGTTCAAATTGACATTTTAAACACAATTTTGTCGCTTTTAATCACGTTTTAGTCACGTTCAGTTGTGTTTGTCGCGTCTGTGTCGTTTTTAGTCACGTTTTTGTCACTTTTAGTCATGTTTCGGTGCACTGAGTCGCGTTTGTTGGTGCATTTTTGTCGCTTTGGGTCGCTCTTTTGTCGCTTGTTTCAGAACATGTTTGTACAAATTCAAACCAAAATTATTCAAATCAAAGCAAGCCATTTTGATGTTTGTGCAGCCTTTGCGATTTGCTAATTGCATCCATTAAAATTGCGATTTCATGTCGATTTGGTTTAATTGTGCAGCCCTGGTCTATAAGAGGTAAATAAAGTCATCTGCTCAGAGGCTTCAGAGGCTAAACAACAGGAGAAAAAGTGTGTTTGAACAGACAGCTGCATTAAAGAGACAAACAGTGAATCACGATAACACAATTTCACAAAAATATCAGATTATCACAGGGACCAGCTCAACATTCGTATCACCCAGCCCTACTCCGGGTCCAGGTTGATTCCCGAGCTCACTCCCAGTTCTGTTGTTGTTGTGTGAAAGTGTAAACGCACCTAAACGCAGGTCACACTAACATTATTGTAGTCGGGTCTTTAGGTCCGTGCGTGTTTCCTCATCCATCCTCACCTGCTTTTCCAATGGACTGTGACACCGCAACGGACAAATCCAGCGCATAAACCCGGCTCAAACGCGGCTCCACAGTTACCTCTGCCACTTCTGCCCTTTTCAATTCAATATTCATCAAACCCCGACACTTTTTTTCCACTTTTTCGTACAGTCCAGATTGTGGGAAAAAGGTTGACGCGAGCGCAGCCCCAGTGCCTCACTCGCTCTAAGCAAAAGCAGATGTTATAAAGTTTACAGAAATCAGAACATTATTTTCCTGTTTCCATTGCATTCTTCTAAACACTTAGCCAAGTCACTTTGAAGTCACCCAAGAAATCTAAGGCTAAGGGGGCGACGTGATAGGATCTAGCCCGGCGGTGGAGCCAGGCTGGGGGTGTGACTGCTCCAGACGAGGGCCGAGGTGAGGGAGGAGGAGGTGGAAGTAAAAATGTGAGGTTTAATGACTCACTGGGACATTTTGATTGGCTTAGAACTGTACAGGGAATATAGGATTTGTGTTAAAGGGCACAAATTCTGACTTTTTTGAGCTTTTAACCATGTTCTAATTAGGGCGGGGCGATATGGCTAAACATTTCTATCATGAAATAAAAGAGAAAAGTTGCGATAACTGTATGATTGACGATATAAATTACTCTAGACCAGTTTAACTCAAACTGTGGTATGCAAACTTCTTCTGGTGGTATGTAGGATCCTCTTTAATTGTATGTTTACTTCATTTAGAGTACATTTTATTCACATTTTTTGCTCTTCCTTTAGTAAATTTAGAGTTTAAACTACTGTGGCAATGGTGTATTTCTCCTCAAGACCTGGTTTATCCCTAATTTAATAGATCTACCTGAAATAGTCCTGTTATTTACATTTGGTGGTACTCAGAAAGCCAAATCTATTCTTTGGTGGTACTTGGGGTAAAAAAGTTTGAGAATCACTGCTCTAGACTAAATGCTTAACAATGGCACTAATATTTGACTTGTTTTAAGGTGCTTTACCCATTTTTTTCATGTAAGAAAATAAAATCAGTTCTGCCTCAGCATAGATACAATGTAAAAGCATCTGTTCATGTTAAAATGATCCTGCTGTGTGCTGTCTGAACGCAGTTATAGAGTGTAGAACTTTTAAGGATATTTAATATGTGTTCAGTTGTAATCATTTTGCTTCCACTCCTCATCTCAACATTGATTTTTAATCCGTCTCCAGCCATTTGTGTTTGCAATTTGTTACAATATCAGATTTACAACTATGAGGAAAATGTGCTGCAGTGAACGCCAAATTATATGGCAATGTTCAAAATTTTATATTGCCCCGAAAGCAAAAGACGATACATCATGAACAATATATGGACCAACTCTAGTTCTGACAATGTTCTGTCATCAAAAACACACTTGAAGTAGCATTCATGCTGTTTTGAGGAATGTTTATCAGAAAAGCCTAGCTCCTCCAAGTGTTAAACACACTTCCTGCGAACTCCTTCTATCTGGGACGTATTTTCAGACTTCATCCATCACTTATCAGAGAATGTTTCACTGTTTTTAGTCCTTAAATCATCGCTAAATTCGTTCTGAGCATTTCGGGCGTCTAAACATGATAACTGCTCCAGTAAATCTGCATCATTACTGCTCCTGAGGACGTGTCCCAGCAGCTTTAAAGAATGGGTCAAATGCAGAGGACAGATTTCCCTTCAGGAACAATAAAGTTAACCTTAATAAACAACGTCTTTTCCACGGAAAAGTGTAATAATAATAATAATACTTTAAGAGTTACTTACTCAGACTTATTTGGAAACCTGATGTTTATCTTTTTATTTCTGTCGGTTCTTAGGTGATCGCTTCAAAACGGCCAACTTTATTCTGTAATTAATAGCATTTTTATTATTGTGGTTGAAGCTGTAATTTTGCAGATACTTGGCTAGCAAACCTATCTCAAAGCCCTAACATCAACCAAAATACTTGATCCTAAACTTAATCCTAACTCTAACCTTACCTTGATGGTGAAAAAAATATGTCTACATCAGGGTCTCAAACTCATTCTGAGATGTGGCTGAATTTAGAAAATCAGAGCTGGTCTACTAAACTATTCATACAGGAGATTTTAGTTACCATTTTGAAGGTATAGTTCATATATTTTAGAATTTAGAAATGATAATACCTTATAAATCACAAACTATCTTCAAAACGTATGTTTTAGTAATTATTATGTTGAGATATATATATATATAGATCAATTAAGTCAAGGATTATTAGGCCCAACTGATGGATAACTGATGGAGTGATCTGGGCCATTTATAATACAAATAAAAAATCATCCTGCGGGCCACCAGAAATCGTCTTGAAAGCTGCATTTGGCCCCCGGGCCGCGGGTTTGAGCTGCCTGCTCTACATAGTCAAAGTGGCTGTTGTGTGGCATGACTGGGTCGGCAAAATGTGCGCAGCTTGAACGCTTTTAAAAAAGGCCCATCTGCAGCCGCTTGAATCCGCCCTCACAGGTTAACCGTCTCTTCATGCTAACCCCGAGCGACCGAATCAACTCTTTTCCCCCGATGCAAAACACAGATTGCCGCTTCATCATTTAAAGATGCTTCTCAAACAATGTCCCCACGGTTTGGTTCTGATTACCATTTGCAAATTGCCCTCGTTAGCCGCTTTAGCATGCATTACTAACTCCAGGAGACGCTACATGCCTGCTGCCCGCCTGCCCAAACTCAGCCCTTGTTCGGGGCTAACTTGAAGTGGCACCGGACCTCCGCGGACAAGAAGACCTCACAAGACAGCCACCTTCGAGAAAAAAATATCCCGCGTTCTCATCTTCAAGGCTTACATGCTTTCTCCATAATTCAATCTGGAGTTTGACAGTCACAATTAGGGTTCGAGGAGAAAGAGTAGCTTGGCAGAGGCTCCGCGTTCAATATGGAATTACGCGGCTGTGCCCACTTAGCCGCCCGCCCACACACGCACCGAGAATGATGCATCGAGGCTGGGGCGGTGCTAGGAGAGAGCCCCACTCCTGTAAACAAAGTGCCTATAAGAGCTGGAAGATGGCCACTTTGGATTAGCGCTGAAAACCATGAGAAAGTCTGAGGTTCTGCGCCCGTGAGTGACGTGGGAGAGCGCGGAGGTGGGGTGAGGAGGAGATGAGGTGATGCTTGAGGAAAATGTACGGCGGGACTGTAATCTGAAAGGCGTAAGTGGCGTTTTTGACTAATCTGAGTTGTGCTGAATAAAAGTAAGGCTGGGCGAGACTGGCAAAAGGAATTTCTCTATGACTTTGTGAATTGTCTTGGCAACAATGTGCTAACAATATTTCAACAAAGCATCGAGAATGCGATCAAATGGGGCTGTAAATGTCTTCTTTAAGGTTTAAGTATTGCACAAAACATGAACGAACCATAAAATTAACCATAAAAGGCCGTTTCAGTTTATATATTTGGGAGATTACACTAAACGTCTCAAGCCTGAGGTCATTTTTAATATAATTATAGACGACTTGGACTGCAGTTGGCCAAAGAAATTCTTGTTCGACTAAAGACTTGATCTTTGAATTGATTAGCCCAGTGTTTTCCAACATTTTCTGAGTCCAGGCACATATTCCGAGGCATGTGCACCATTATCATATTATCAAATCACCCAATTTAGAGAAAAAATAGTGGTATTTAATGTAGTAGATATTGTCCATGCTGCTACTTTTGCTTTTATTTTTGGTGAAGAAGTTTCTCAAAACACTCCAGAATGCTAAGTTATTCATTTAAATCCATGAATCTGACATTTTTTTCAAGGGACACCTCAAGGCACACTGGTTGAAAATCAATGGATTAGTCGATTAATAAGAGGGAGCGAGGCGTAGTGCTGGAAAATCTTCTATAATCTGACCGAATGTCTGACCCAAAATACACACAAAATATCACTTTGCACACAGTAAAGTACAAAGAAACTGCGCAAAAACGTTGAATCAATGGGTCAGTCACTCCAAAAACTCTAGGTCAGTTTTTGGAGCTAGGTCACTTTGTGTTTTCTCCTTTCATATATATATATTTTTTTTCTTTTTTACAACCCCGTTTAAGTAATAAGTCCCCATTTTATAAATGAAAGAGTTGGTCGACTAAGACGTCATTGACTGATTAATCGACTAAATCTGTGGTTCCCAACCAATGTTCTCGCATACCCCCTAAGCTTTGTTTTACACCCTTAAATTGAGTTTCGGGCAAATAAATGGGGTTACTAGTCGAATATAGTCAATTATTACTATTTTATTTTTAATTTGAATTATATGTATGATCTAAGATACTCCAAGAGATGCAAAATTTACAACTAATGACGCTTTTTATTCAGATAAATGTACATTTCATCTTCCTTTAAAACCTGAAACCATTCCAAGTGCCCCCTGGTAATTCCCCACGTACCCCTTGGGGTCCCCGTACCCCTGGTGGGGAAACACTGGACTAAATGACCAAACGCTTACAGCCCTATATTCCAGTTGTGCATATGTCCAAAACAACAAGTGTGATATTTCCTTTTTTTTAATGTTTCTCTTCTGAATAAAAGTACATGATAGAAGTTAAACATGTTCACAAATGCGACTCGTATCTTGAAAAGCTAGTTGTAAAAGGTATAGTTCAACGTAAAGTGCCTCTGACAGGATGGACTACTCATTTAACTAAAATTAAGTTTAAAATAAATAGATTTCAAATTCTACTAAAATCTTTACAAACGTTATCCCAGTTTAGCTATTTTTTTTTTTAGTTTTTAAATTTCACTTTTTCAAGAAACCATCCTATACACTGCACCAAAACGTCACACATTTTTTTTATTTGACAAAGAAAAATATATGTGAACATCTTTACTGTGTTGTGTCAATGTTTAAAGGGTCAAAAAAGTGGTTTATTTTGTGTAAATTATACTTAACCTTCGTCTCCCCAGTGTGATGTCATCAGTGTGTTTACTTCCTGTAATTTTCAACAGATTTCTCAACTTTTCTCCACAAATAGCGACCAGATTGTTGTAAAACTATAATTAATATTTACAAGAGGTATTAATACACTGAATAAAGTCAAAATTAGATCATTAAATTAAATCATAAAAACCTGTCATATGCAATTTAAGTTTATAAACGATATAGGACATGTTCTTTGTAATGTTTTTTTTTTTTTTGTGTGTGTGTGTGTACTCCGAAAATAGGACTGATCTTTGCATTTACCCACTGTATCTGTGACTTCATATTCTTGGATCTGTCTTGAGCCACTGGGTGACCAATCCAAACACCAGGAGAAAACATGAAGCACCCAAACAAAGCAAATTAAGTTTTGTGATACTGACAGACGTGAAATAACAAAAGTTTGATTTCTTTGCTTGGATGTTGTGATGCTCGAACTATTTGTCTGAAAGCCTTGTCTAATCGCTTTATTTTGTAGATTTTCTGGCCTGGATGCTTTTTTTCTTTTTTAGACAGGACTGCTAGTGTGAAATGATAAAGAGAGCATAGACATTCAGCAAATGGTAGCGAACCCACATCTTCACCGTCACCCCTGTCCCAAACCGGGGCTGAAGAAGATAATAAATAATTATGGAAGATAATTTGTTTCATCAGATTTTGAATTTTGAACGCTGGAGAACTTCTGAACGTTTTAAGAACATGTTTACTTTTGTATTTCACTTTCTAAATTTTGCAGTTGACATTTTCATTGCGTTTCTCTCAGTTTAAAAATTCAAAATGAACAAATGACCTTGTAAAAATTAATTTTATAGATTTTCAAGTCTTCAAATTCACAGTAAAAATGTCACAGCAAAGATTCAAGATGCAGAGATTCACTCACTTGGGTCGAATTTTTGCTAAATTCACTGCCATTTTAACACCCTGAATTTAAACAGCTGAATTTGAGGGCTTGAATATTTAAAAGCGAATTTTGAACTGAGAAAAAATCAATGAAAACATATTCTACAAAATTCAACGACAGAAATTCAAAATAGAAAAAGTTCAATTATGTTTTTTACAGGCTGTTTTTAAAATTTAAAATCTAATGGAACTAATGATCTTCCATAGTAATAGTTTGTTTCGCTGTTGCGTTTCAAATTGGATGTTTGTTAGTCATCGGTTTAGACCAGTGTTTCCCAACCAGGGGTCCAGGGACCACTAGGGGTACATGAGCAATTACCAGGGGTTACTTGTAATGGTTTCAGGTTTTAAAAGAAGAATAAATGTACTTTCTTCTGAATAAAAAGAGTTATTAGTTGTACATTTAGCATCTTTTTGGAAAATCTTGGACCTGATCTATAATTAAAACAAAAATATAATAGTAATAATTCTAATCTATTTGCCTGAAACTCAAATTAATGGGTTCTCTTAGTGTGTGTGCCAAAGCTTAGGGGGAACTCGAGCCAAAAAAGATTGGCAACCACTGTTTTAGACACACAGGAAGCTTGCCGCGATTGGCCGACGCGAAGAATGTCATTTCGAAACGGCCGAAGAATCACGACGACAGCAGAGTTCGGCATTTCCTCGGCCTCCCCGTCTTCTGTTGACCTTGCGCTTTTCTCCCCCCTGCCCCCGTGTTTTGATTGGCCGACGTGATTTTTACAGGAGGACGGGGAGCACGGGTCATAAAACGCCTCCCTCTCTCCCTCCGAAAATAAAGAGGAACGTCTCCGCTCCCGCCTCCCCGTCTCGGCACAGCTCCGTGTGCAGTCCGCGGCGTTCGGTGGCGGAGAGTAAGAAATATGGGACGCATTTGGACAAGACGTGACTGTGTAAATAAATAGAGCTGACCGGGGCGCTATATCATGGAGTAAGTTGGTCATCGGGGCAGTGATGGACGGCGATGGCTCTGTGGGGACTCAAATACAACAGCGGCAGAAGCAGAGGATGATGGGAGGATGGACACACACGCAGGCTGTGACCCTCGCGTGAACCAGGGCTGTGCGGGGCAGATGTGGCAGAAAATCATCCAGGACTTTAGGTCTGGGCGATGCGGTGATAAAAATCGAATTGTGAGCTCGTCCCTGTGACAATCTGCTATTTTTGTGAAATCGTGGTATCGTGGTTCACTGTTTGTTTCTTTAATGCAGCTGTCTGTTCAAACACACTTTTTCTCCTGAAGTTTAGTCTCTTAAGCCTCTGAGCAGATGACTTTATTTACCTCTTATAGACCAGGGCAGCACAATTCAACGAAATCGACACAACAACGCAATTTTAATGGGTACAATCAGCAAATCGCAAAGGCTGCAGTTTTTGAAGTGCAATAATTTCTTCCACAAACAACAAAATGTCTTGTTTTGATTTGAATAAAAACTGATAACACTGTAGTTCGGATTTGTACAAACATGTTCTGAAACAAGCGACATAAGCGCAACAAAAAGCAATAAAAATGAATTCAAAAGCGACAAGAATGCGTCTGCAAAGAATAAACATGACTCAATGCAGCAAAACGTGGCTAAAAGCAACAAAAACATGACTAAAATTGGCAAAGACGCATTTAAAAGTGACAAATATGCGTTTAAATATGACAAACACAACTGAATGTGACAAAATTTTGTTTTTTTGTCATATCGCCCAGCCCTACAGTACTTTGAAAATCCGACAGAATCCAAGCAATAGTAATGTTTTTTTTAATGTGTAGTTTCAAATGACTTGGGTGTAATCTGAATAAGACACGAAAAAAAAATGGCCCAAAAATGTTATATATTATCACTGATGGCGCTTGAATCACAGTTGGAGATTTGCAAATGGGTCTCGGACTTAAAGAGTTATCTGAAATATCATATATATAGAGTAATCGAAATCAAATCGAAATCGTGTGATCAAAAATTCTGCATGAAAACGGCTAACCCTGTAGTTTAGATTTGTTAAACATGTTCTGAAACAAGCGACAGAAATGCAACTGAAACGCGATTAAAAGTAACAAAGTTTATTTTTCTTCGGTCCATAGAAGTACAAAAACAAAACAAAAAAGCAAGAACATAAGAATAAAGACAGAAAACATTTTACAGACCGAAAGGTTTTAGGCTGAAGGGTTTATGACGTGCCAGATAGCGACAGATGAACATAATAGATGTTTGTGGAGCACATTTCGTACACAAGGCAATTCAAAGGGCTTTACACAACAGACTAAAATGACATTAAAATCACAAAACAGATTAAAAAACAAACAAAACAAAACCATTATTTAGAAATATTTGAAAAGAGAGCAGTGCAGATACATGTCTCGAAATGTTTTGTTTGCACTGTATTTTTGGACAGTTTGTCAGTTCATATTCAGTCTCCTGGTTGTGTCAAAATGTGAACTTCGAAAGTTAAATCGCAAATCTGATCACAATCGTAACACTGGAAAGAATTGCAATTAAATATTTTTTCCAAATTGTGCAGCTCTAGTATAGAAAGCGCTTGTCAAAAATACATTTCCAGAAAGTAATGAAAACTGAAACTACAGCAGTATCAACATGAGAGAGTCATTTGTGCTTGATTGTTGTGAGGTTTGACTTTTAAAACTCTTCCAGCGATCGGTTTGAGTCCATTCAACATTTGCAGCATATTTTCCTACAAAAACTAATCTCTTAATAATTAATATCAAGGTAGCGAGGTTAATGTGGTAGGTTTGATGCAATACATTAGCGCTGCAAGATTAATCATGATTGAATTGAAAAAAACTATTATTATGGACATTATTAGCAAATCGCGAGGGCTGCTATTTCTGTCAAGTTTTGAGCCTTTTCTTAGTTTAAAACTCCACTGAGAGATAATTATAATATAAAAGACAATCAGAAATGTATATAATGTAGGCTTTATGAGTAAATACAATCTAAATTCATTAAAGAAATTATTGAAAATGAATAATCAATTTCATAATAATCCTTTTTAGTCAGAACACACACTGAACAGACAGTTCTCTCTCTCACAGTGTGGTATTATGACAACACCACAGCAGAGTGCTTGATTCAGGAAATTTCAATCAATAAAATGTGTTTAAATGTTAAATTCATAAATGTAGTGAGGACCGGAATACCCATTGTGCGTTAAATGCTGTAAATATCGTCTCACGTGGTTCATTTAGTTTTCCCACAGATTATGTAACGCCTCTGCCAGTACCATGTTGTGTTAGCAATTAGCATTAGCCGCGGTGTTACACATGTGAACCGCCTTGACCCGACCCGACCCCAGACGGGCGGATTTACCCTCTGACCTGATCATGTGACAGGAAGCGCCCTCTGCAGGTGTGAAGACGTGAGGGATGGCCCTTTAGGAGCGCGTCCGTTTAAGTAAACAGGGACTGGAGCCGCGGTGGTCCCGGGCCCCTCGCTCTCACGTCAGGCTGGTGTTTTCGCTCTCCTCTGGACGTGTTTGGACAGCCATGAGCCGAGCGGTGGCAGGAGCAGAGGAGCAGAGGGTTTAATGCTCTACTGTGCCATTAAATACAGGAGCAGCTCTTTGTGTGAGACACTTTCCTCTGACGGTTTGAACTGTGCGAGCGTTTCTGTTTGTTCAAGTGGATCGATTAATCGCAAGTACTCGATTATAGAAATGGTTGTCAGCTAATTGAATAATCGCGTAATCGTTAAATGGTCTATACACAGACTCCAGAATGTTGAATGAGCCGAAAGAAGAGGTTTAATTACTTAAACAGAGCAGGAATCACAAAAAAATAAAAAAAATTGTGATTAGAATCCTTGTTCATCTTTAAATATTCTCCACCAGGATCGACAAACGCCTTCATTTCAGCTTTGTCTTGATCAAATTGAGTCAAATTCTCATTTTGTGCTCTAAACAACTAATCAGTTGATTGAAGGAATAATCGCTAGACTAATCCATTACCAAAATAATTGTTAGTTGTAACCTCAGCAGCAACTAATGATTATAGTAGTCGAGTCAGCTGTCTTGTCAAACTGTTATTTTTATTGTACGTTGTAGGGCTGTCGGTTTTAGTAGATTAAAGGTGCTGTACCTGATTTTTTTTTTTACTGCTGTGATACGGGAAACTTTTTTGCATTTAACAAAGTAAAATCTGTGTTGCTCCTGCACAGTAATGTAATGTAAAAAGCATCTGTTCAGGTGAAAATTAGACCACAGCGCTTTCTCTGCATCTAATTTAGGTTTAGTGTGCTGTTAGCATGCTAATGTTTGTTAGCATTACTCGGGACAACTCAGAGACTGAAAAGTGCTTATAAACTCATGGAGGTGAATATGTAGGATGCTGGGACAGCATTAAGTGAGAGATACATGAGACTGATGTAAAGGCTTAACTTAACCTTAACTTAACATGAACTCGTTCTGTTTTTCACTTTTTAAAATGGTAAACATCAGGTACAGGGCCTTTAATGCTAGCAACTGTGATGTCTTTATCACACGGAGCCTGAGTCTGATGTTCGCTCAGACAAACCACAATGGTTCACACGCAATCATAGCTACGACTAATGTGACTGTGACTGTTTTACAACTTTTAATTGTCTTGCAGTGTGACATCCATAAATCTTATAAGACAAAAAAATCATCATCATCATGCTTTAGTCCAGCAACATTTGTATTTGCAGACTAATTATTTTATTTAGATTATAAGAGTTTAGAACAACAGCAGAAAGAAAATGGAGTGGGCCAGGTAAAGATTTGAAGCAAATCATGAGTTTAATCTGCCCTGTTTTATTTGTACATATAAAACAATAAATACAAAGCTTCTTGATTCTTATCTGCAGTAGTTGTTTTGTGGGTGCCGTTTGGGTCAAATATAAGATAGACAGAAAAAGGGTGTCCAAACCTCTTTCCTCGTAGGCCGCATTTTGAAAAATATAAGGCCAACAAGAATGTGTCTGAGGGCCACTTTTAGTTTGGACGCCCTGAGTCAGGTCATACTGCCCTCTCATGTGAGCCGGGACACCAATCCACTCTCTCCTTGATGATAAATCAGTTAAATACTACACAGAAAAAAAATTAGATCTAGTCTACTTCAAAATGACTTGAATTTATCATTTTTATCTGGATTTGAGTAGTTTTGACTCGTTTAGATTTAATTGCTGATGTGATGCAGAATATTTCACTGGTTTCAAGGTATTTCTTCCTGATTAAGTGATAATTTAGCTTAAAATAAGAAAATAAAAATGCCAGTGGGGTAAGTAAAATGATCTTAACCCACTGACAGATAATTTGACTTGAGATTTGAAGAAATGTATTGAAACAAGTACAAAATCTAGTTCCAGTAAATAAATAGTGTTCACAAATCTTAACAAGTCAAAACGTCTGAAAGTAAGATTAATATCCTTAAATCAAGACATTTTGACTGTGACTCTGACTGATCAGTGGTTCTCAAACTTTTTACCCCAAGCACCACCAGAGAAAAGATTTGGGTCGATAACAGGACTATTTAGGTCTGAATATGGGATAAACAGGTCTTAAATAAGAATACACCATTTCCACAGTGATTTTAACTAGAGATTTACTAAAGGAAGAGAAAAAATGTGAATAAAACGTACTCTAAATGAAGCAAACATTACAATTGAAGTCGTACCACAGTTCGACAAACACTGTTCTAGACAAAGCAATAACATTTCCGTTGAGACAAGCAGGTGGCGGACTCTTCCCCAGAAAAGTTACACACTCCCATTACGCAAACGAGCTGAGAAAAACGACCCTCTTCACCTTCAAAGAACCGCTATTTTTACAGCCCTTTTTTGACGGCGCTTCTCTTTTCACTCCGTCCGCTTCTTCCCGAGATTAAAATTCCCAAAGCGGTCTGTGCGGAGGTGCCGTGTGCAGCAGGTGTACCGCTCTCCGCGCCGTCGTGATTAAAGCGGCCTGTTCTCCATTAGCCTGTGTGTTTTGGCCTTGGCTCTGTGCATCTGAAGTGAGCTCACACGGAGTCGTCTCGGCCTGAAATATGTTTTAGAGCGGCTCGACCGGACCACAGCTGCGCGCTCATTATCCGCCTCCATCTTGGCTCCGTAAAGACACCGGAACACGATAACAACGCGACGTGAAAACCCAAACGTGGCCGAGCGTCGGAGTGGGAAATCGAACGCAACCTTGGAGACCGGGCTGTTTGCGTTGGAGCGGACGAGCGGCGTCGTTCAGTTCGAGTGTGCCGTAGTGGCTTTCGTTCTGTTCTTTTTGGTCGGTTCTTTTATCGCAAACCACGTGCGCAAAACATGCGGCGTAGGTGTGACTTTATCAGGCCAAAGCCGTGGTGTTCTGGTTCTGGCTGCTCCAAGTCTTATTGTGAAAGGGCGAGGGAGCGACAGAGCATTAAAGCCAAGTATTTTGACAGGAGAAGAAGCTGAGGCAACAGTAAAATATATAATTATGTAATGTAACCCTATCAGGCCTGGTTTTAGAAACTTGTAGATGGGGTTAGGATTTGTGTTCACTTTGTATTTTTTCTATTGACTATAAAAGAGCTGCACGATTTAGAAAAAATATTTAATTGCGATTTTTCTGACCAGTGCGATTGATTAGGTTTGCGATTTATGTTTTGGGATGGGACTCTGTTAAAATTCACATTTTAAACAAATTTTGGTTGCATTTTTGTCACATTCAGTTGTGTTTGTCATATATAATTGCATTTTTGCCGTTTTGAGTCATAATTTTGTTGCTTTCAGCCGTCTGTTGGTGCATTGAGTCGCGTTTGTTGTTTGTAGGTGTGTTTTTGTCGCGTTTGAACGCATTTTATCGCATTTGGTCACGCTTTTGTCGCTTGTTTCAGAACATGTTAATACAAATTCAAACTACAATGTTAACAGTTTTTATTGAAATCAAATAAAGACATTTTGTTGTTTGTGGAAGAAATTATTGCACTTCAAACATTGCAGCCGTTGTGGTTTGCTAATTGCATGCAGTAAAATTGAGATTTTGTGTGGATTTAGTTGAATTGTGCAGCTCTGGCCTTTAAGAGGTAAATAAAGTCATCTGCTCAGAGGCTTCAGAGGCTAAACAACAGGAGAAAAAAGTGTGTTTGAACAGACAGCTGCATTAAAGACACAAACAGTCAATCATGATACAACGTTTTCACAAAAATAGCAGATTGTCACAGGGACCAGCTCAACATTCTATTACTGTATCACCCAGACATAGCTGTAATGTCTTTCTTTCTGTTCTTTTTATTACATTCTTTTATCACAAACCACGTGCACAGAATATGCTGTGTCGGTGTGACTTTATCAGGCCAAAGCCGTGGTTTTCCAGGGCTGTGGGTCGGCCTTTAACAGCAGCCAAACACTGCTTGGGTCTTTGTTTTGGCGTTCTGGTTCTGGCTGCTCAAAGTCTTATTGTGAAAGGGCGAGAGAGCCACGGAGTATTAAAGCCAAGTATTTTGACAGGAGAAGAAACAGATGCAACAATAAAATATATAATTATGTAATTTAACCCTTTCTGACCTGTTTTTTGGAGCTTGCAGAAAATAAACCAATAGCAATAAATATTTTTGAACATCAAAGTGGACAAAATCTCCCATTCATGATCTTCTTCTGCTGTATTTTCTGTCGCACATAAAAACACTAACAATAATAAGACACAATTCAATTTTAATCTTACAGTTTTGTTAATACATTTTAATATTTGTGTCTCTCTTGTATTTTACATCAATGAACCTGTTACTGAAATGACAATGTTTTATTGATTTGGGAACTTGACTATTCACTAATTCATAAATTATATGAAATAAATTACACAACAGTTATGATATGACAAATAATAACACCTAATAACACCTTTATTTTGTTTAAACTGGTTTAAATCTGACTGTAAAATGTCTTCAACAGCACGTCGCTTTTTGATGACATCACAGAGGGATTCCATTTCAGAGCTCAGCACTACTTCCTCTAATTTTAAACTTTTATTTTTCTAATTTTCTTCACAACTTCACAATAGGGGTTTTCATGGTTAACCGTTTAGCTGATGAACCATGACTCAACACTTAACCGAGTGAAGAGCTCCTGCCCGGTTAAACTGGCTTGTTTCCTTTTCTGCTTTGTTTACCGTGTTGTAATACACAATTGCACCACAAGAGGGCGCCCGAGATAACACCTCATGCGATTATAACGAATCTGAGTGAAAACAATTGCGCTGACAACTTAAAAATAGTGGATTTATCTCATAAAGACGGAGCAAAACTGAAACACTGGATTTCATGCTGGTGAGAAAACAGCTTTTTGCCTCAAATGGAAAACTATCGATCTTTTACCTGCACAAGCTAAAGGTAAGCGACTCTTAGCGTTACTCTTACAAAAAGTGTTCTATTCATTATCTCTACAACAGTTCGTTAAAACAGTGTTTCTTGGAGCTTTTATTCGGTCTGTTGTTCTGTTTAAACCTCTTTCTTTTGTGATGCACTGACATCTAAAATAACGCGTTCAGTAACAAAAAGTACAACAAAAAAGCGCTGTGTTAACGCAACCTGTTCACCGATTATCGACCGCGAAGGGCTCCAACGATCGGTTAAAGAAAAAACTGAAAACGTGCATCGCTACTTCACAAACACAAAACTACAATAAATATTTAGCCCAGGTGCCCTCCCACCAAACAACGTCATCATTAGAATATAATCACGAGAACCTGTCGTATCACTTTAAGATCTGGGATTGCTCAAGTCTATTCACACAAACGTTCTGAATTATATAACCCCGGATTACTAATACACCCCGAGCCTAAAATTCCAGCCTTTTCCCAGTGAAGTATTTCCGTTTTGGTTAGACCTTCTCTTATGTCTTCACCGTCATTTTTTCCTCTGGCTCCACACCTAAACAACAACCCGTGTGTGCGCTCTCCGGTCCATGGGAGGGGCCCGCTCCGGAGACCACAGAGGGGCAATAATGATCACTTAACCCAAATCAGGCGCAATCAAGATGGGCCAGGTCTGCAGCTGAGGGGGGCAGGGCATGGAAGCAGATTCAGTCGGAGGGAAAACACAATCTCGACTCTGATGACCAGGAAGAGGATCAAAAAGGACTTTGTTGTGCCGCGTGTCCACAAATCAAGGTTAAATCAAGTGAAGATTCCCCCGCGGCGGCGAGCGAGGGGTGCGACGGAGGGTTTTTGTTTTGTCTCGTAGTGATTGTTGCATCCGTACCTCTCCAGGGGCCGCGCTGAGTCACCAAACCCGATCCAAGATGACGTCCCGTGGGCTGTTTGTGGCCTGGTGGAGGTCCTGTCATTGCTGAGGGCCGCACAGGAAGACACAATCACTGCGCCGGGAGAGGGAAGGAGGGAAGGGATGGAAGGAATGAGGGAGAGAGTGGAGGAACCGTGGAGTATTTACAAACTCTCCAGTCCTCTGTGTTGTTTTTTAGACGCCATGTTTGACTCGATACGACGGACCATTGGCTGATCCGCGTGATCGGGAGATATGTCTGGGGCCCGACGACTTTAAATGTCTTTGTAAAGTCTTGGAAACGCGTATAAGACGTATTGTTTTGTGTGTTTTGTTGGAAGTTGTTATTCGCCATGGCCTGCTGGCTCACAGACAAGCTCATTTGGTCTCAAGTTTTTAAATAAACAAGCAAAATATGAAATAAAAACTACTTGACTGTTTTTATATAAGCAATAGAGATGAGATATATTATTTATGTAACTTCAGTTTATTTAATTATTTTGATATTTAGTCTGTGTAATCCCTCATTTGTCCAGAAGGGATCCATTGTATAGACCAGTGCTTCCCAATCTTTTTTGCCTCGCTAACCTTTGTTTCACACACAGAGTACCCCTTAACTTTAGTTTCGGGCAAATAAATGGGTTTACAAGTCGAATATAGTCAATTATTACTATTATATTTTTTATTTTAATTATATGTACGATCCAAAATACTCCAAAAGATGCTACATTTACAACTAATGACACATTTTTATTCAGATAAAAGTACATTTCATCTTCATTTAAAACCTTAAACCATTCCAAGTGCCCCCTTGTAGTTCCCCCTGTACCCCTCTTTGGGAAACAGTGGTATAGACAAGGGTTGTGAGGTTTCATCTGGACACCGTTTTAAAAATCAAGACACTTTGACTTCCATCCGAAAGCCATTTTCAATCTGTGGTGGAACTGTGCGGAGAAACCAGAAGTTTAAACTCCTCAGGCAGACTAAGCCCCGCCCTCTGGAGAAGTTTAACCTGAAAAGACCCTGCCTTTGTTAGCATTACAGTTTACTGCTCTGCTTTTGTTGCCGTTAGAGATGACCATTAAAGTCCTCTTGTAGTCTGACTTAGCCTCCCTCACCAGTGTTAAGCACCTGATTAGCATTTGATTGGTTTGTTTCCTCACTTGACCAGCAAATTAAACCTCAGTCCACCATTTCTGTTTTGTTTTGTTTTTTCACTCCTCTTTCAAAACCTCTCGAGTGTGGTTTGTGACTTTGAGGTGAAGATGCACGGCCGACTGCAGTCCAGAAGACACTCGACTTCTGGATCACAGGAGGTAATGATGCTGCCCATGAGTTCGCCGATGGCGTTGTCCACAGAGACAATTATAAAACCTTCCATTACTTTTTTAAAAACATGAAACGTTCTGTGGAGTCGTTTATTTTTCTTGATTTGATTTTTTTTCTGGTTTTACAAACAGTAAGATCAAATTGAGCTGTTATGTTTTTGTGTCTGTGCAGCACTTTGGACAGCCCCTGATTTCTTTCCTATAAAGTGTAGTATTTTTCCCAAAAAGCTTTCAGGTGTGATATTTATATTGCCCACAGCTGTCACTTGCTCCAGGTGGGTTTAAACAAGCATCACGAGCTTAAACCAAGTTATTTATCCACAATGTTGAAAGAGTGCCAGCAATTTTGTCCGCCCCCTTTTTGGAGTTTTGTGTGAAATTAAGTCAAATTAGTTTTTTTCTTAGCTTTTTTAGAAGGATATAAACACGTGTAAAGCAAAAAATGTGGAATTGCAGTACTTTTTGGGGAGAAATACTTCAGGGGTGCCAACACTTTCAACCATGACTGTGCATTCAGACTCACCGTTCAATTAATAACTGGAACAATAATTTTAACGCTCAGTAATGATCGTGTGGACATTTTCTTTACAATTGTGGGTAGATTTTTGTTATTTTTTGCGAAACATGATAAGAATTGAGCTGATAAGGACTGAATAAGTAACATGTATGGATAAATTCTGCTATTTATTTGATGCAGCTCATGCCTTTTTTTGATTCTGAACGTTTAAAAATGGTTTTACTCGTTACTTTACTTGTTAACGTGTCAATAATATAATATTTACTGCAGCAGTATATCGCGCTTCAAATATTGTTATCGTGACAGGCCTAGATTTGGATTTTCTTTCATTATTTGAGTGCTACATGCCCACGGAGCTGGGCGTTTTTAATCTTTCGCTCACTCTCCTGCACTTCTGCCAGTAAATTAGCCTGCACTTGTACTCGTACGGTAAAGGGCGGAACCATGACACAAATCAAGTGACATTTTCTGGTCAGACCTACAGCACATCCAGTACGCCTCGGATTTCTTACGTTTCAGCTTTATTCCTTCCCAAATCGCTCACTGCTATCGCTAATCCAGCCTCCACGGACGACTGTGGCATGAGCGTTAGCCGCCGTAGCTCGTAGCATCTGCCATTCATTTGGACGGGGGCAAACGCTGATGAAAGTGACCGCTTCCCGGCTTCTCTGGTCCGCCGTCCCCTCGCACTCGCTCTCTCCTTTCACCGAAACAGCCCGGTCCCCCTTTGTATACGTCCACGTCTGCCGCATCTGAACATGTTTGCGCGGCACATGGACGACATTTCTAGCCCGAGCGCGATCTCCACAATTGAATTTTGTTTTGTGTAAACTTTGGGAACACTGGGGTCTGTACCAGTGCGTTTCTCCAGCAGCTGCGTTTGATTTACGTCGGTTTTGGACAAATGTAAAAAGCGTAGCCTACACTCGGGACTTTGGACTTTATCTCGGGCTATTTGAACTATTTGTTGCCCATCAGCTCCCAAATGTAGACATAACTTGAGCTGTCTGTGTAGAAAAGAGCTCCGGGGTTCAGAGAGGGTGGCCCCAAAGTGGCTCAGCGCACCGTTTTAACCTGCGTTCGTGCCTCGACAAACGCTTCAATTTGAAAACAAAAACTAAATTTTTCCTTTTAAAATCTTTTGGTGTGTCTCTTTCAGTCTTTACGTTTCATGGTTTCACTTTTTTCCCCCCACAGCATACAAACAATGTAGTTGTTTTGCCAAATGACACAGCAATAGTACATACTAGGGCTGCACAATGTTGGTAATGATTACAAAAAGGCTGTTAGTGCTGAGAAAATAATGTTTTTGAAATCTAAACAATAATTTCAGTCGGATCAAAGCAAAAATGTGTTCATGTTTCGGTCAAATTGTGCCAAAATAAAAATGTATAAAGATAAAATCGAGACTAAATCACATTGTCATGGCGTGTTTGTTAATGTCTAAGTGTTTTAATGTTAATTTTTCTAATACCTATAAACATTTGAAGTACGAAATTCGAAAAGATACGAAAAGATAGAGAGCCTTGGTGTTTTTGCTGTATATTTAGTTTGGTTTAAGCTGAAACCAGTTAATGATTAATCACAACAAACCCATTATTTAAATGATCGTCATAATAATAATTTTTTTCAACTATACACAACCTCCAAAAAGTGTCATGTGCTAGCAGAGAATGTTTTATCAAGACGCAGGAATTCCCTTAAAATAACACAAAAAACAACACAATTGACTTTATTTAGCAAAAAATCTTAAGTATACATTATTCAGTGAAAATGTTGTCAAGCAGCGTTTTTTTTCCCTGCTTCCTCTCGGTTAAATCAAGAAGAAAGAAGAAAGAATACTCACCAGACTAACCGATTAACTAAAAAATTTTTAGTTTCAGTCCTAGTTTGTTGCTGTATCAATTGTTGGGTCAACGAATATTACAAAATTGATATATTCTCCCATATTTTGTGCAGCTCTGTAGACCCTTTAAATCAAAATTCCAGAGTGGTGGCAAAAATAAGTTGCCTGTAAATTTTTCAATAATTCGCTCAGATCTAAATTAGATCTAAATTCTACCGGTTTTAAGTGTTTGTGTTGGGTTAAAGCAACACGTTTGAATTTCCAGGGTAGAAAGGTCAGTTCGCTTTTTTTTTTTTTTTTTAAACAAACGATGGACAAAATACAATATTCTAGCCTTAAAATTGTATTTTAGCTTCAAAAGTGTCTAATTTATGGAAAAGTATCTAATATATCTCTAGATAAAATTAATTCTGTGAGTATTTTTCCAGTAAAATCCATAAATCTGGATTGTTCCTTCATCAAAAATGCTAAGAGTTTATCATAATTTCCTAAAACATGATGTAAAATACAATAATAAATGTGTTTAAAGCAGCTCTGATGATTTTGTGATATTCTGAGGTTAATCACAGTTTCTCTCGTGAAATCACATTATGTTCCACTTCACTTTTGTCTCTTTTTTAATTTAAAATGTTTTTGTTTTCAGACATTTAAAGGGTGTATACAGCCATGCCATTGTGTGTCCTTTCTGCGGCCCCTAAAACAACAGCTCAGAGCGTTGAGAGAAAAAACTGATTTCACATTTTCGCTCATTGTTGTCAGCCAGGGCTTTGTGAATGAATCATTTCCGGCTCCTGTTTTAGATTCGGCGTGTACACAGCACCGCTTTCACGCTTTCCTCACATCACGTCGTATCAGGTGCAGGCGGTGAGTTTCTGGTTTGATTCTGAAGTGTTGAAATGAACCGAGCCGGTGTCACTTCCCCCAAAGCAGTGACCCAGAACCACACAATCGTCTCACACAAACGGCTCCGGCGCTCAGGACCACTCACTGACAAGAGGGGTGGGGCTTAAGCTAAAACTGAATCATGAGCTCATCCCGGTGATAATCTGCTGTTTTTGTGAAATCGTCATATCGTGATTGACTGTTTACTGCAGCTGTCTGTTCAAACACACTTTTTCTCCTGATGTTTAGCCTCTGAAGCCTCTGTGCAGATGACATTATTTACCTCTTAAAGACCAGAGCTGCACAATTAAACCAAATCGACACAAAATCGCAATTTTACTGAATGCAGTTTTTGAAGTGCAATAATTTCTTCCATTAACAACAAAATGTCTTGCTTTGATTTGAATAAAAACTGCTAACACTGTAGTTTGGATTTGTACAAACATGTTCTGAAACAAGCGACAAAAGCGCGACAAAAAGCGATACAAATACATTCAAAAGTGACAAAAACGCACCAACAAACAACAAATGTGACTCAATGCACCAAAACACAACTGAACGTGACAAAAACGCGACTAAAAGCGTCAAAATTGTGGTTAAAATGTGAATTTGAATCCTTAAATAAGTAAAGCAAGTAAATCACAAATCTAATCACAGTTGCACTGGTCAGAAAAATCACAATTAGATACTTTTCCTAAATCATGCAGCTCTATTAAAGGCAAAAGAAAAATACAAAGTGAACATGAATCGTGATAAAATCGAAATCATGATCTGGCCCCAAGAAAATAATGATAATAATTTTTTTTGCCATATCACCCAGACCTAGTTCAAACGTCAAAGTAATTAGTTAATTAGTTAATGGGGAAAAGTCAAAATGTTGGATACCGTGACATGAATGTGGTAGAAAATAGAGGTTATTGGTGATGTAAATACAGTTGGTTGATTATATCTCGTTAGTTTCTTGGCTTATCTCTACCAATTTATTTTAGACAATATTATGGTAATCAATCAAAATTGTGCCTGGAAATGTCTTGATCAAGGTTCAAATATCACAAAAACAGAGAATGGAATGTCAAACTTACCAGAAAAGGGCAGAAATATCATCAAATTTTCTTGTTTGTAAGATTAAAGTGGATTTGTTTCTTTTCTTTTATTTTCATTTGGCTCTGTTTGCATCCTTTTGAAACATTCATATCAATTTATCGTTCAATTTAAGATTGAACAAACAATATATTTGGGGCTCAGTGTTTAGCGTGTCTGTTTTCTTTGCACTTTGGGGAACCTTTCCTTTACTTTTTCAATACATTTTGAGTCGTAGAGAGTGAAATGAAGTTTTTATGACCCATTATGACTTATAAGTGTTTCATTGTGCTTTTTGTTCATTGCTACTCATGTATTTTTTTCACTAAATTGCACAGTTTTTTTAGGGATTCTCTTGCTGTCAGTGTGATAAAGTAGTTTCAATAATATGGTTTATCTGTAACACTTCAAAATCTGTTATTAGAATCTTAGATTATATAATACTTATCTCCAGAACATTGTTATTTAGTTGATATAATTCCCACGTCTTGATGTAAATGATGTTAGATTTATTGGCGTAAAAAGTGCATTCATTTGTTTTTTTCACTTAAAACATCTTTTAGCACTTGTTTAGGGTTCAGTAATCCCAGGTTTAACTCTTCTTTTTTTTCGTCAATCGATTACCAACCATTTGATCCCACTTTAGTCCTGGTTCAGTCCTGGTTCTAATCCTGGTTTTAGCCCTAAACCTCATCGCACTAATCTGCTAATTTCCTCTTGTCATCGCCCGCTCTTTTCCACCACTTTTCTTGAGCAAACTTCACTTGAAGCGGCGTCATTTCGACATCGCGGCTGCAGAAGATAATGGTTGTGTGTGAGTTTGTTCCCCAGTCGGCCGGGGAGCACCTGACCCCTTAAATAGGCGCTGAGTGCAGGGCAGGCCGCGATGCCGAAACGTGCCGATTCTGTGTTGACTTTAGAGTTTAGACAAAGCCATCAATCATCCGCGAGAGACAGCCGCGCACCTCCAACCCCAAACTACTCGATCTGCAGAAAGAGACGTTTGTAAAAGCGTGTCAAGACCAGTCCAAGGCCCGACTCCAATGGAGAGGGTTCAGGATTGTTTTAAGAGGCGCTGGCTGCTAGAAACTCTAGGGCAGGACTGTTCAACTTAAGGCCCGGGGGCCAAAGCAGGCCCTCGAAGGACACGATATGGCCCTCAGCTCATCTGCCAAAAATATAGAAAATCTCTTGCTACTGGTTTAGTCCTGTTATATTCCTTGTTTGGACCTGGTGCAGACTTGGTTTAATCTTTGTTTAGCCCTGGGTTTGACCTGGATTAGACCTGGTTTAGTCTTGTTTAGACCTGTTTGGACCTGGTTTAGACCTGGTGTAGTCCTGGTTTAGTCCATGTTTAGTCCTGGTTTAGACCTGGTTTGGACCTGATTTAGTCCTTGTCTAGACCTGGTTTAGATCTGGTTTAGTCCTGGTTTAGACCTGGTTTTAACCTGATTTAGTCCTTGTCTAGACCTGGTTTAGTCCATGTTTAGTCCATGTTTAGTCCTGGTTTAGACCTGGTTTAGACCTGGTTTAGTCCTGGTTTAGACCTGGTTTTAACCTGATTTAGTCCTTGTCTAGACCTGGTTTAGTCCATGTTTAGTCCAAGTTTAGCCCATGTTTAGTCCATGTTTAGACCTGGTTTAGTCCTGGTTTAGACCTGGTTTAGACCTGGTTTAGTCCTGGTTTAGACCTGGTTTTAACCTGATTTAGTCCTTGTCTAGACCTGGTTTAGTCCATGTTTAGTCCAAGTTTAGCCCATGTTTAGTCCATGTTTAGACCTGGTTTAGTCCTGGTTTGGACCTGGTTTAGTCCTTGTCTTGACCGGGTTTGGACCTGGTTTGGACCTGGTTTAGTCCTGGTTTAGACCTGGTTTTAACCTGATTTAGTCCTTGTCTAGACCTGGTTTAGTCCTGGTTTAGTCCAAGTTTAGCCCATGTTTAGTCCATGTTTAGACCTGGTTTAGTCCTGGTTTGGACCTGGTTTAGTCCTTGTCTAGACCGGATTTGGACCTGGTTTAGACCTGGTTTAGTCCCGGTCCAGGCCAGAGAGTGCGTTTCCCAGACTTCATTTTAACATGATGGGACTTACTTTATTGTTTGGTGGCTGGATTTGGCACGCAGGCCGCCATTTGTTATAGACTGAAGTTAATGTTGCACTAAAGTGTTTAAATGACAGTGGATCTATTTTAGTCAAGTGTTTTTGGGTTTTTTTTTTTGGCCCAAACTAAATATCAGTCTGTGTTGGAGCTTTAAGACCGATCTCTGTAAAAGTTGAAATATCGGCCCTGTTTTATCTCTGTGTAGCTATTATCTTTATCTTTACAGTCTTTTCTTAAATATCACTGATTATGGAAGAGTTTAAAATCTTGACCCTCAATAGAATCCTGATTTTGGAAACATGAATTGCAAATCTAATCTCAAGTGCTTGTCAGAAAGAGGCACAAGTGGACGTTGTTACAGAATCATTACCTCTCTGGACTTTATGCCACAGACGTCTTTCTGTCCAAACAACAGTAGTTCAGTAAGTCAGTCTACATGTGTCAGGCTGAAGCATTTTATCAGAATTCCCAGATGCCCTGAGTCCAGCTGAGCGCTCCGGAGCCCACCCACGGTCTCTCGTCCCGGTCCACAGTGAGGGACTTCTGCTTCTGAGGCGGGTTTTTAGTCATTTGTCACTGACGGATACAGTATGTGGTCCAGAACTGCGTGGGAAAAGATTTACACGTGTTCACACTCGTCTCGGTTTGGTCCTGGCTTGATCTCGTCATGTAGACTTGGGTTTGTCCCGTTTAAGTCCTGGTTTAGTCCTGGTCCAGGTTTAGTTCCAGGTTTTGATGTGACGTGTGCAAGTGCAGAGACGTAAAGATGCAAAAAGGGCTCGCTTAAAATAACTTAAATATATAAAAAATATCTCTTATGAATCCAGTTTACCTTATTTAGAAAGAACAGAAAGTAAAACAATACTTTCTATTGTATATTTTAACTTTTTATACACATTATCAGCCAAATAAACATTGAAATATGGCAACTGAAGGCTTTTAGATAGAGAATATTCATAATATTCATTCATTCATTCATTTTCTACCGCTTATTCCCGTTAGGGGTCGCGGGTGACTGGAGCCTATCCCAGTGACTTTGGGCCTTAGGCGGGGTACACCCTGGACAGTGGCCAACTCGTCGCAGGGCTGACACAGAGACGGAGACAAGGACAGACAACCATTCACTCTCACATTCATTCACTAGGGACAATTTAGAGTTATCAATTAACCTATACAGTCATGTCTTTGGACGGTGGGAGGAAGCCGGAGAACCCGGAGAGAACCCACGGTAACACGGGGAGGGATTCGAACCCCGATCTCCTTGTTGAGAGGCAGAAGCTCTAGCCGCTCTGCCACCGTGCACCCCATATATATATATATATATATATATATTCATAATAATCTGTTCTTTTTTGACATTTTGCTGTATTAATGTCTTTGTTATAAAAGGTCTCTTGACATGTGTTTTAGAGTCTTGTATAGTTCAGTTAACGATTAGTCGAAAAATCATGAACAAAATGGTCATCGTTCTCTGGATTAAACTAACTTTTATAACAAAGACAATGACATTATTAAAGAAGTATGGTAAAAAACAATAGATCGTTTTTGTTTATACACTTTATTCATAAATATTCTAGAATATTCTAGAAGCCTTCATTAACAATATTTCAACATTTATTTGGCTAAAAATATTAGTTTTTCGACGTCTCAATCTACAATAGAAATAATCATTGACTAGTTGACTAGGATTAGTTTCAGCTTTAGTCAAAAAGTGTATTTAAATATTGCAATAATATCGGTATTGCGGATCTTACAAGCCATATCGCAATAGTGTACAATATCATGCAGCCCTACAATCTACTATTATGTACTGTATACTGAGTGGAAAAAAAACACACAAAAAATTTGGAAATAATCATAAAATATTTCAAGTCAAGCAGAAATCAGATTGCACGAGTGGAGCCTGAGCTGTGGCCGGTGTTTGTGTTTGCAGATCATTTGTCAAACGCTCTTATGAAAATATATGTTTATGAAAAGTGCGGCGTGTGTTTGGACTCGGATGAGAAAACGGCTGTGAACGTGAGACACAGGTGAGATTCAGCCGTCCACAGAGCGTACGACACATTTTTCATTCCCTGATGGTTTATTCAGTGAGCCGCAGTCAGACGGATCTCTGTGAACAGTGTGTGATGGCTTTTTAACCTGCTGCTGTTTATTATAGTTAGACTGTGACAGAGAACGTACAGTTTAACGTCTGGACAGGCCTTAGTCACAAGCTCTAGCCGTGGGTGGGTTTTTGAAGTACTTTGAGTGTTTTGAAAATGGAATAGTCTTTTGACAGAACGTGCAGATTAATTTAACAAGTTTCCGTGTACAAGTATGTGGAAAAATAACATTGAAAACCAAATTATTTACACTAATATACGCATTTTTGTCACATTTTAGTCCTGGTTTGGTCTTGGTTTGGTCCTGGTTTGGTCCTTTATAGGTCCTTGTTCAGGCCTTGTTCGGTCCTTGTTTGGTCTTTGTTCTGTCCTTATTCGGTGCTAGTTTGGTCCTGGTTTAGTCTTGGTTTGATCTTGGTTTGGTCCTGGTTTGATCCTGGTTTGGTCCTGGTTTGGTCCTAGTTTGGTCCTGGTGTGGTCCTGTTTCGGTCCTTGTTTGGTGTGGGTTTGGTCCTTTTATAGGTCCTTGTTCGGGCCTTGTTCGGTCCATATTCAGTCCTCGTTTGGTCCTTGTTTGGTCCTTATTTGGTGCTAGTTTGGTTCTGGTTTGGTCCTGGTTTGGTCTTGGTTTGGTCTTGGTTTGGTCCTTGTTCGGTCCTTGTTCGGTCCTTGCTTGGTCCTTGTTTGGTCCTGGTTCTGTCCTTGTTCGGTCCTTGCTATGTCCTTGTTTAGTTCTTGTTTGGTCCTGGTTCGGTCCTTGTTGGGTCCTGGTTCGGTCCTGGTTCAGTCCTGGTTCAGTCCTGGTTCAGTCCTTGTTCAGTCCTTGTTTGGTCCTGGTTCAGTCCTGGTTCAGTCCTTGTTTGGTCCTGGTTCAATCCTGGTTTGGTCCTGGTTCGAGCCCAGTTTACTCTTGATGAACACTTAGTTTTTCTTTTTCTAGACCTGGTTTAGTCCAGGCTTATTTCAAGGTTTAGTCCCAGTTTAGCTCCTGTTTGTGGTTTGTGCAGATCTCCTGGGTTTAGCACAATGTTTGTTGCCGTTAGTTGATAACATACTGTATAAACGGTCTCTACGGCAACCATATTTGTTGTCTGTATCGACCTTTATTTATCCAGGAAAGTCCCAGTCTGATTTGGGATCTGTTTATCAGGGGATTCTTAAGGTCTAAAGATATGTGTACTTTTACTTGCTGTAATATCTTCAGTTTTTCCTCTCACTAAACAGAGACATGAGGCTGTGTCAAACCAAACAAGTGCTTGGTTTCCTGCTCTGTGTTGCTTCTTCGCCATTTGTGACTCTCAATTCTCCAACATTCTCAATCAACCCCTTCTCCCCGTGCATTCCTCCTCTCACTATTGCTCTCTTTCTCTCTCCATTTTTTCCCCTTTCCATCTCTCACATCCCCTTCTCTCTTTGTCTCTTTCCTTTCTCTCTTTCTCTTTCTGCCTTTCTTTCAGTCTTCCTTTCATTGTTTCTTTTCTCTTTCTTCGCTCGTTTTTCAATCTTTCTTTGTCTTTCTGCCTTTCCTCTTCTTTCTTTCCCCCTCTCTTTGTATCTTTCTTTACACTTTTTTCTTCAGTTCATTCTTTACTTCACCTTTCTTTCTTTACCTCTTCATCTCTTTCTTTTCCTCTTTCCTTTTTTTTCTTTCCTCCTGTCTTTATCTCTTATTACTGTCTTTCCTTCTCTTGTCCCCTCACCTCTTTCTTTCTTTCTTTCTTTCTTTCTTTCTTTCTTTCTTTCTTTCTTTCTTTCTTTCTGTCTTTCTGTCTTTCTTTCTTTCTTTCTTTCTTTACCTCTCTCTTCCCTTCTGTCTTCATCTCTTCCCTTTTTCTTTTTTCCTTTTGTTTCTCTCTCTTCACCCCTTTCTGTCTTTATCTTTTTTCTCCCACATTCTTCTGTCTTTCCTTGTCTTTCCTTGTCTCTCCCTTTCCTTTACATTTTTCTTTTGCTTTCAGCCTCTCTTGTCTCTCCATCTTTTTCTTTCTCTTCCTTTACCTTCCCCCTCTCTTCATGTTTCTCTCTTTCTCATTCTCTTTTCTCTTCGTTCCCTCCTCTCTCTCACTCTTGTTCCTTTACTCTTTTCTTTCTCTTTTCATCTCTCTCCCTCTCTATTCCTCCCTCTACCCTCCCCCCCTGTCTCTCTCTTTCTCTCTCCCCCTCTTCCCTCTCTCCTCCTCTTGAGTCCGGACTTAGGCATAAGCGAATAATTAGGTAATTGGGCCCTTGATTGAGCTCAATAGGAAACATTTCAATTAGGCTAAAAGTGCGCGAGGGGGAAGTGGGCTCTTAGAAAGGGAAACACAGCTTGTCATGCAACGTCCCGGGCCCACACCGGCGCAGACCTGCAGGATTTACTGGATACTCTGGCAGGAAGCGGCCCGAAAGCGGGGAAAACCTGAGGAGAGTCGGTGCTCGGGGGGGTCCGGGGGTCTGGGTGGGGCGACGTGACGGGGCGGGAGGCAGGGGCACGGCAGACGGCCAGAAATGATCGAGCTAATTAGGGCTATATTTAAACACTCGCAGCCACTGATATGATTCTCCTGTGATGCCGTGTCCTGATAAGAAGGGGGGGAGAGAGGGGGGGAGAGAGGGGGAGGTCTGCTACAAATTAGGAACGATACAATGCATGGGACAGAAGGAGAGGGAGAGGGGGGTGAGACGGCTCAGAGGGAAACTGAGGCCAAACGCAAGAGCTGAAAGAAGCAAAGTTTAGGTTTCGAAATAAAATAATAGCTCATAGTTGTAGAGTGAGACATTCTCTTGCTTAAAGGGGCTGTACCTGATTTTTACTGTTGTTAAACGTGAAAAACAGAACGAGGTTTTTTTTGCATGTAATAAAGTAAGATCTGTGTTGCCTCAGCACATGTTGTAAAAGCATATTCGGGTAAAAATGAGACCGCAGCACTTTCTCGAGATCTGTTTGTAGAGAGTTTTGTTCTACGAGAAGCAGGAAGTGTGCCGTTAGCATGCTAACGGTTTGTTAGCATTACTAAAAGTGCTTCTAAACTCATGGCGGTGAATATTCAGGATGCTGGGACTGCATTAGGAAAGTGAGAGATACATGTGACTGATGTAAAGACTTTAAAACAAACTAGTTCTGTTTTACTCAAATAAATAAATAAATAAAATAAAATCAGGTACTGGCCTTTAAAGGAGACTTTTTTTATTTTATTCAAAATCTCATTGAGACTATCCTGTTTATGATAGGATAAAAAACAATTAAATAACACTTACTTATGGCAAAAAACGTGTCAAAATTATTCTGTAGAGAAAGTATAGACAACCAATATACTGTGTTTTATAAGTAATGTATTAGAAAAGTGCCTCTGCTTCAGGTTTTGAGGCACAATTCTGAACAGAAGGCAGTTAAAAAACATTTTTAAATAGAGCAATCATTGATATCACAGTTGTATATATGAGTACTTGCACAGCCTTACTTGGTGCTGTGTTTGTTGTTTGTTGTTTTGTCAGCAGCGACCTGTAGCTATTTTTGACACAAATGAAAAAGCAAAAAACATCCACTGCCCGCTTCTGTGATCTGCAGCTCGTTCAGGGCCGTCAGCGTGGATGATGTTTAAGATAAAGAGGCAGGCAGACTTTGTTTGTTTTAATGTAACTTTTCTGATGTTGAGTCCACCAACTGGTCGACTCATGCACATGTAATGGCACCGCCTGGAACATTTTCATTCAATAATACCGATGCCATTGTTGTAAAATGCAATTTAAAAAGTCATTTTGTATGTTTTTTAGAGTCTATATTGTATGATTATTAAAATCATCAAAATACAGCTACGTTTATTTTTTTTATAGTCGTCTAGTCACAATTATTTGAGTCGTTTTAGCTAAACTGAGTTAATACATTTTTACTAGGGCTTTAGACGACTAAAGAAATTCTTGGTCGACTAAGACCTGCTTTATCAACTGATTAATCGACTTAAAAGGGCAAAAAATATATCTAACCTATGAAGTCTATCCATGTTTCTGAGCCAAACTGCACTCAAAAAAAACACAACAGCACTGGAATTCATGTTAAAACAACTATTTATACAGAAAAGCACTAATCAACAGCGTATTTATATGTTAGATGTTATAAGTTTGATCTTCAAAATCTTCAGCTCACTCACTCACGTCTTCTCATTTTTTCTGTTTTCACCATTCAACTCTCTCAGATACGATAATGTACTAATAAGGGCTTGAGTTAAGTAATATTTATCTTCATTTTAGTATATTTTTACCATCTTAAAATAAAATTTGCCAATGGAAGAAGCAGGTTTTTATTGACAATTCTTCAAGACAATGCTTGTTTTCAGACCGTCAGAAAATCCTCAAATCAAGATTATTAATGCTTAGTTCACACATTTAATTAGTCATTATTTAATTTGAGATTTATTTCCTTGTTTTAATCTAGATAAAGTAATTGGTCGACTGATAAAAATGTAGGTCGACTAAGACGCCATCGACCAAACGACTAAAAGACTACAGCCCTAATTTTTCCTGTTATTGATGAGGGCTCATTTCCAGTATTCAAAAGAAATGACCAAACTGGAATAAATATTGACTCCATAAAGAATGACATCACAAACATGGCATCTCTTCCCCGTCACCAGGTTCGTTTCTCATCGCTCTTCGTTAATGAAAGCCTAAATAAACGTGTTTGCTCCTGTGCGTTAGTCCCAGGTCTAATTTAAACTCCGGGCCCATTAGTTTGAGAAAACCGCACAGGTGAGCCTCCCAGACAGCGGAAACGTCTGAGCGCGGGCCAACGTTTACTCTGCGACCACACCGTGCTCCGCCGGGACCATCCCGAAAGAGCTGCCCCCCGCGCCCCTCCCGCGGCCAAACAAACCCGTGCATAAATCCGGATGAAGCGACATGCGCACACAAATATACCGAGATTTACTCTGCGAAAACCCAAAATAAATAACAGAACAAGACATGGTTTAGCCGCGGCTCGATAAATTAGCTCCAAATGCTTTCAGATGGACACGGGAGCGCGGCTCGTTTACAGCTGCAGCACGGCAACGCTTCAGAAATGTGTGTGAGAAATACTGGAAAAGTACCATTGTTGTTTGAAATGTTGGGTGAATATTTTGCACAAAAGATTAAAAAAAATAGTCCATCAAATGCACAGTATATAAACAAATACATGTTAAAAAGACACAAAAATCCTACATCTTATTCATCCTATTTATCAAATTACATCGCTTCATGAACCAGATTTATTGAGTTTGTACATTTTAATGTCCCACAGTTGTTGTAACCTATAGAAGTATATTTTGGTAATTTCTTAGTTTTTGGTAGTAAATGCTAAAATTGGGCATGTGTTGAATCTACTCAACAACGTACTGTAGATTAAAAAGCATTATATTTATCACAGTTAAGTTTACATCAGTCAAGATGGAGTTTGTGAGGAAATATTGAAATGTAAAAATTTGAAATTACAGGAAGTGCTGGGTCCTAAAACAGTATCCCCTTGTGATGTCATCAAAAAGCGACCTGCCTTTGAAAATACAAGGACAATTTACAGTAGGTGACACATTTTTCTGACAGTTTAAACGGTCATTCAACAAAATAAAGGTGTTACCAGGTATTATTTATTGTAAATTCCAAGCTATTATGTAATATATGTGATTTAGGCCCCTGTTTACAGTGTGGTTGCTAGGTAACAGTTGTGGAATCATCTTTACCTATGTCACATTTGCTGTGTTCATGTTCAACCAGGAAGTTTATTAGAATTTATTAGAATTATAAACTGTCAAACTGTCAATGGCTGTGATGTTTGGAGTGTGATCATTTCCTCCACAAACAACATCTTCTGAAACAAGCGACAAAATCATGACTAAATGTGACAAAAAGTGACAAAATATGACTGAAAGCAACATAAATGTGTCTAAAAGTGACCAAAAACGCAACTAAAATGTGACTAAAAGTGACCAAAGGAGACTACAACGTGACTTAAAATGACAAACGTGACTCAAAGTAACAAAAAAAGTGACACAAACCCCATCTCAAAGTGACAAAAACACCCTGAAACACGTGATTCTTTTATTAGTTTTGCTTGTCAGTTCATATTTCAATCATTTTGTCAGTTCTCCTGGTTGTGTTTAAAATGTGAACTTGGAACAGAATCTCATTATTAACATGAACATAAATCACAAATCTAATCGCAACGGCAGTATACTGGCCAGAGAAATCGCAGTTTTTCCCAAATCATGCAGCTCTAATGATTGCACCTCCAAAAAAACAAGTGACAAAAGCGATAAAATATGTTCAAAACTGACAAACAACAAAACAACAACAAATAAAAACGCAACTTAATGCACCAAAACGGAACTAAAAGCAACAAAAATGCAACTAAAAGTGAGAAAAACACAACTAAAAATGACAAATGAGACTAAAAGCGACAGAAATGTGACTAAAAGTGACAAAAAGGACTGAAAGCGGTAAAAACGCGACTAAAAGTGACAAAAACGCAACTAAAAACAACTAAAATGTGACTAAAACTGACAAAAATGTCACTAAAATCGTCAAAAATGAGACTAAAAGCGACAAAAATGCAACTAAAAGCGACAAGCTGCACGATTTAGGAAAAATATCTGATTTTTATGACCAGTGCGATTTGTAATTTATATTTTAATAATGGGATTGTGTTAAAACTCACATTTTAAACACAATTTGTCGCTTTTAGCTGCGCTTCTGTCACATTCAGTTGTGTTTGTCATATGTATATATATGTACACGTCTTTGTGTGTTCTTTATGGTGCATTGAGTCACGTTTGTTGTTTGTTGGTGCGTTTTTGTCACTTTTGAGAACATTTTTATCGTTTTTGGTCACGCTTTTCTCGCTTGTTTCAGAACATGTTTGTACAAATCCAAACTACAGCTACAGCTCAAAGCAAGACATTTTGTTGTTTGTGGAAGAAAAATTATTGCACTACAAACATTGGAGCCTTTGTGATTTGCTAATTGCATCCATTAAAATTGCGATTTTGTGTCCACTTTGTTTAATTGTGCAGCTCTGGTCTTTAAGAGGTAAATAAAGTCATCTGCTCAGAGGCTTCAGAGGCTAAACAACAGGAGAAAAAGTGTGTTTGAACAGACAGCTGCATTAAAGACACAAACAGTGAATCACGATACCACGATTTCACAAAAGTAGCAGCTCGAGCTCACGATTGGATTTTTCTCCCAATATCGCCCAGACCTAATCCTAAATCCATAACGCTTACTCTCTTTTGTCGAGTGTCTTGTCTCTCTTTACCCTCTTGTATACGACGTGCTGCTTCGGCCGGGCCTCTTTAGACTAAATAAAACCTCCTAATCCCCGTAAACCGCTCCATATGACCAGGACATCCTCGACTCGGCGAAACAAATGGAAGTCATTTGTGCTTTAAAGCGCTGCCCTCCTCCTCTTCCTCCTCTCTGCTGCTGCTGCCTGGCTTTCATATAACGACGTTCGTGTTCTCGTTCTGATGCAAACCTGCAAATATCGATGACAGAACTCGCTTACGATGAAAAATGCCCCGGAAAATGCAAACGAGGAGGTGGAATTCGCGGGAATGATGGCTGTTTTCGGCTCTCGGGACAGGCGCGGCGTGTTGTTTTTACCAGAGTCTTATGTTTTACGTCGTTGCGTTCGTGCGTTCGGAGCCACCCACGGCTGCTGGTGCGACGCAGGCCTGGACTCGGCCCCGGTTCATCCATAAAAATCACATTTAAACAAACAAGGGCGCGCGATCATTTGACTTGTCACGCCGTTTGGCCCGCGGCGTACACCTGAGTGCGGCCGTTACGCGTCGAGGGAGCGGACATTTTTTACAGGGAGCTGGGTTTTTGAAAGGCTGGCACTGAGACTCCGGGCCAGTCGTTTGTCACGATTGTCACGGAGAGCACAAACACAAATTACTGAATTATAAGTGCGGATGTGAGCGGCGGGTCTTGGGTAAATCACGACGGCTGCAGGAGCTGTCAATAAGACAAAAACACGCTCAAAACACACTGGTCTGGTCTGTGAGGCTGAAGTGTGGACCGAAAACGTGACATTTGGATTGGAAATAAGCTTTTGAAAATGCAAAGTTATCAGAATGTTCAGAAATTCGTAGTGGAGAGTAAAATGACCATAAAACATTGATTAATAACTGACATAAGAGCTAAAATGTTTAAGCCGCAACAATTAATCGCTTGATTGTGATAAACAGTGGTGGAAAGAGGTTTAAAAGCTACTCAAAAAGTACAATTATCCAAAAAATCTAATCAATTACTGTAACATGAATATTTGTAATTATTTCATTATATCATTTTTTTACCCCTACAAGTCAACTATTAAAAAAGAATCGTAGTTGAAATCGTTATCTGCACGATAAAGACTCTAAAACACATAAGAAAAGACCTTTTTATAACAAAGACAGTGGCTTTTTTAAATTAAAATGTAAAAAACAAAATACAATTTCGTATTTTCATCAATAATACTGTTACTATTCTCTATCTAAATAGAGAATAGTTACAATAGTTACGATATTTCAACCTTCATTTGGTTAAAAATGTATTTGAAAAGTCTCAATGTACAATAAGTTACAGCTTTTGGATACAGGGCTGCATGTAAGTATTTTGATGATCATAAAAATCACAATTTCTCAATCATTTGACTAGTCGACTAATCAAAACAATTATCACTGACTAGGAGGGCTGCACAATTAATTAAAATCATATCGAAATCACGACGGTTGCAGGAGCTGTAAATAAGATAAAAACACGCACAAAACACACTGGTCTGGTCTGTGAGGCTGAAGGGCATTGAAAATGCAAAGTTATCAGAATGTTAAAAGAATTCGTAATAGTAAATGGTAAAATAACCATAAAAGGACCATAAAACATTAATTAATAACTGATATCTAAAATGTTAATGGTTTTAAGTAAAGCAATTCATCGCTTGATTGTGATAAACAGTGGTGCAAAGTGGTTTAAAATCTACTCAAAGTACAATAATTTTAAAAATCCATTCAATTACAGTAACATGAGTATTTGTAATTATTTCATTATATCTTTTTTTTTACCCCTGCAAGTCAACTATTAAAAAAGAATCTTAGTTTTTGACAACAGAAATTGTTATCTGGACGATAAAGAGTCAAAAACACCTTTTTATAGCAAAGACAGTGGCTTTTTTTAAAATCAAAATGTAAAAAAAACAAACATTTTTGTATTTTCATCAAAAACACGCTTTATCTGTAAATATTCTCTATCTAAAAGCCTTCAGTAGCAATATTTCAATGTACAATGTATAATCAAAACAATCAGAAAATAAGTCTTTACAAAAATCAGTTACAATTTTGATAAGATACAGTTTTTGGATTTGGAAAAAGTATTTTGATGATCGTAAAAATCACAATTTCTCAATCATTTGACTAGTGGACTAATAAAAACAATGATCCTTGACTTGTGGGGCTGCACAATTAATCAAAATCAAATGGAAATCACAATTTGAATCGACAAAATGAGCAAATCTCACAGGCTGCTGAATTTAAAGTACCATAATTTCCTTCACAAACTTCAAAATATCCTGTTTTATTCGGCATAAAAACTGTTAAAAATAGTTTAGATGTGCACAAAAATGTTCAGAAACACGTGATTCTTTTATTTGTCATCCTATATTTTTGTCAATTGTCCTGGTTGTGTTAAAAATGTGAATCCCATTATTAAAACATAAATCGCAAATCTAATCGCAATACTTGTCAAGAAGAATCACAATTAGATATTTTTCCCTAATCTGCAACTTTACTGACTAATTGACTCCTAAAATAATCGTTATTTTAGGTTAATGGATGGATAGATTGATTGATCATGGAAACATAAAACTCTCTTTTTAGTTTGGTCATTCTTAAAGTCTGTATGACATGTTCTGATGTTTTTCTGATTATGACTTAGTTTGGTGGGAGGGCACCTGTGGTAAATGTTTATCATAGTTTTACGTCCGTGAAGTTGTAGTTTGTGAAGAAAATTTGAAAAATAAAAGTTTAAAATGACAGGAAGTAGTGCTGAGTTCTAAAATGGAATCCCTCTGTGATGTCATCAAAAAGGGACGTACAGTTGAAAATAAAGAGGCGGTTAACACTTTTTTTTTTTTTTTTTTTACAGTTTAAATGGTTGTTCGACAAAATAAAGGCGTTATCAGGTGTTATAGACCCTTTAAAATGTGATGTCATCAAAATTCCGGAGTGGAGGCGACCGGAGGCAATTTAGCTCACTTTAGATCTAAATTCTACTGGTTTTAAGTGTTGGTGTTGGAAAAAAACACATTTGAATTTCCAGAGTAGAAAGGTCAGTTAGTTTGCTTTTCTATAACAAACGATGGACAAAATTTTCTACCCTTAAAATTGTATTTTAGCTTCAAAAGAATCTAATTGATAGAATAGTCTCTAATATATCTCTAGATAAAATTAAAAATGATTGTGGGCTCAACATTTTTCCAGTAAAACCCATAAATCTGGATTGTTCCTTCATCAAAAATGCAAAGAGTTGATCATAATTTCCTAAAACATAATGTAAAATACAATAATAAATGTGTTTAAGCAGCTCTGATGTCACTCACATGTGTCTGAGGCTTTCACTTTTCCTAATTCATCTACATTTTTCATATTCTGTGATATTCTGAGGTTAATCCCAGTTTCTCCAGTGAAATCACATTATGTTGCGCTTCACTTTTGCCTCCATTCTGAATTTAAAATGTTTTTGTTTACAAACTCCAGTCTTTTACAGTCTGGTTGCTATGGTAACAGTTGTGGAATGAGCTCTAACTGTGTCATATTTGCTGCTCAACCAGGAAGTACAGTTAGAAACATTACAAAAACTGTCAAGCTGGGCACAAATGAGCAAAATGTTTAGTAAAATCTTTAATCTAATCATGTTCTCTCCGTTTTAGTCGAATGTGTGTCGTATCCACTGTACGTCTGTGTGGTTTTCCTGGTTGTGCCTGCTCTGTTCCCCACGTCGTGCCGCCCTCTGTGTGTGGCTCTCGTGTTCGCGCTCCTCTCGTCCGCCGGAGGGTCAATTGCATCCAGTCGTCCGGCGCTCGGGTCCAAGGTAAACATTTGGACTGGGGCTGAACGGGAGGCGGGTTCACCCCCCTCCGCTGTACTCTGTGTGGGCTCTGCATGCGGGCGGACGGGGAACGAGGGCCGCTTTGGGAGAGCGCAGGAGCAGTTGGCCAGTCAGAAGCTTCAGAGCGAGCCGCGATCCTGGAGAGATGAAGGATTAGCATTAAAAGAATATATGCCTTGGATTAGGGCTGGGTGATATCTTGAGCTGGTCCCTGTGACAAGCTGCTATTTTTATGACATCGTTGTATCGTGATTCATTGTTTGTCTCTTTGATGCAGCTGTCTGTTCAAACACACTTTTTCTCCTGTTGTTTAGCCTCTGAAGCCTCTGAGCAGATGACTTTATTTACCTCTTACACCTCTTAAGTGCAATAATTCAACTGAACGCATCAAAACGCAACTAAAAGTGACAAAAATGCGTTTAAAGATGACAAAAACGTGACTGAAAGTGACAAAGACTCACTTAATTACAACAAATACAACTGAATGTGACAAAAATGTGACAAAAAAGCGACAAAATTATGCTTAAAATGTGAATCTGAATAGAAAATCTAATCACAATCGCAAAACTGGTCAGAAAAATCCCAATTACATATTTTTTCCTAAATCGTGCAGCTCAATCAAGTGAACACAAATCATGATAAAATCGAAATCATTGTCTGGCCCCAAGAAAATCGGGATTATAATTTTTTGCCAAATCGCCCAGCCCTACCTTGGATTGAAATAGTGTCTTTAGGGAATACTCAATACTAGATCATTTTTACAGTGTTATTTTTTTTTTAATAAAATAATAATAAAACCCCAATATTATGCCAAATATACATTTTATTCCCTGCAGTTGTATTTAGCGTCATTCATGCTTGTTGGATGAGCTCTGTTTAGTAAATCCTGTGATTAATTGCTACTGAAAAATATCACGATAAACAATGATATTGAAACTACTTCATGTCTAGTTGCAATAACTTTAAAGCAGGAAAAGTCTTTTCTAAATGTAAAATATTGTTTAAAGACAAAGAATCAGAAGAATGAAATCTATAATTTGTCATAAAAGTTAATTATTTGACCTTTTACAACTCAAATCTTATCCTACAAAAGAAAATAACAAAACCTCTCCTGCAATTGTGAGAAAACAAGATCACACATGATGAATATTGAGCCCCAAAAATATTGTTCCAGCTGTTATTTATTGAACGATAAGTCGAGATAGTAATTATGACAGTCCTCTCCGCTCTGGGCCTCAGAAAACACTCTTGTTTCAAATGTCCCAGTCTGTGACATCAAAGGCACAGATCCGGAGGTCGCCTGTGCTGTCATTAAATCTATAAATCATCACCTCGATCTGGACATTTCTGCCATCAAAACATGTTCATTACATCTGCATTCTTACTTATTCTTACCAGCATGTTTGGGGCAAGCTAGCTAACACAACTGCATTATTTTACCTTCTAAAACATGGGATGCCAATCAGACGGACTGTGAAGCATCTTTAAAAGGCAAAAACAATGCAAAAAACTAAAATGATCCAAGATGTGTAGTTTAAAGTGCCTCTCACAGGTTGGGCCTCTCATTTAACTAAAATGCTGGTAAAACAAATATATGTAACATTTTAATCCGGTTTAGCTATATATTTTTTGTAATTTTACTTCCTGGTTGTAAATGATGACGTCACACAAGGAAATCAATTGCCAAAGCACGTCTAATGTCACAGATTGTCTTTATTTTGCAAATAAAAATGAATGAACACCTTTATTTTGTTGAATTAACGTTTAAAGGGTCAAAAAAGTTTAATTTGTGTAAATTGGGCATAACCTTCATTTTTTACTTCCTGTAATTTCCACATATTTTTCAACTTTTCTTCCCAAACGGCCACTTGATTGTTGTAAAACTATAACACAGCCTATATTTACAACAGGTATTAATGGACCAAACAAAGTCAAAATAAGAAAATCATAAATAAACTCTTCCCCGCACTTTAATATGTAGATTTAAGTTTATTTACCTTGAATTAACTTTGGTTCTGCTCAGATTAGACCCACCATTTTGGCCTAAATCGCAGGTTTTACCACAGTTTCTTCCACCTGTTCGGGCGTAAACAAAATAGACGACTTTACGTTTGCGCGCTCGATGTTTCAGCAGAATTCCCCACAGACTTCGTACCTGCAGCTCTTGTTTCTTGATTCAGATTCGCGGCGACCGGTTCAACTGGAGCTGCGAGCCGTCTGCGCCGCTCCACATTAATCAACGGCACATTTCCTCTCATCACGGCCCGCGTCTGTCAGGCCCGCGCTCGTTAGCATACCGTTAGCATGTGTGTGTGTTAGCAATTAGCCCGTGCGCTATCAGGCTCCGTGTGTGTGTGTGCTAGCATGTGTTAGCATTAGCATAATGAATTCAGCCGGTGGACACAGAGGGCCTCAGTCGTCTGGAGCGCCGACATACATTTACATCTTTTAACAGAACTGACTTTTAATTAGCGCTTTTCACCGGAGTTCTAGCTTCACTGTGACATTTTTCCACATCAAGTGTAATCTGTGAGACGTGCGCGTTTGAAACATGTGGCTTTTCCACCGTTTTCCACAGTGTTTGATCTGTACTTTGCCCACGGAGACTTAAAACGTCCTCAGAAAACTCCTACGCAATTACTTTAAACCTTAACATTTCAGTTTTTAACAAATTGTGAAGTAGTTCTAGCGTTTTATGTTACTCCGGGTTCTTTTTAAAGTATGAAAACTGTAACTGGTTTACTTTCATCGTCAGTGGAGTGAGCTTCTTGAGAAAGTTTTGAATTTAATTTTCAGTTGGTTTTGTATTTTTATTGTCCTTAAATTTGTTCTTGAGCCCCTCTGCTGTTTTTTAGAACTTATATGTATTACTGTTTGGAGTTTGCTCGTCAGGATTGGTGTTAGCGTTTCATCGACTGACAGAGGGAATTACCATGGGGAAATAAACAAAACTTAGCTTGCCTCCGACATGCTAATACAAGCATATAGTTGCAATTAACACTATTTGACGACAGAAATGCTCAGTGCGAGTTTGACTGCGATTTATGAACTAAAAACAACGTCAGATATCTGGGAATTTGAAACTGAGTATTTTCTGAGGCTTAGAAGGAGGGGACTTACAAAACAGGGTTCATCAAACAAGCATGAATTAAACTAAATACAACTGTGTGATTTTTTTCTTATGTATTTCTTTGATGAGTGAACAATGCTATGACATGGTGAAGCTTAAAGTTATATTTGCAAAACGTGTCATTTAAAGGACAATTATTGATGCAAAACTTACTTTTTTGAGCTCTTAATCATTTTCTAACATTGCACCGTCATCAAAAACATACCTGGAGTTGCATTTAGCTTCATTCACGCTAGTTTGATGAATCCTGGTTAGAAAATCCTCTCTCCGTCCGACACTTCCTGCTGAACTCCCTCGATTTGTGACGTTTTTCGATAACTGACGTCACTTATATAAGAATCTTCTGCTGCTTTAATTCTTAAATCATCGCCAGACTCGTGAGCATTTCTGCCTGTAAACACGATCACTGCTACTGCTACCTCATCAAAACAATTTCACCAACAAACTTTTGTCTTAGGTAAATCACAACAATGTTTTATTCTTGATTACCCATAACTGTTTGAGAATAAAACTGCAATAAAATCTCGATCATAAACCAGAGATCAGCGTGAAACAAAGAGCTGATTTAACAACTCGATCTATGAATAATACACGGCCCTGCAACTCTTTTTGTTACGTTTTGGTCTGCATTTCACACATACAATTATAACGATGTATTTTATTCTATATTGATGTATTACACCCATATTTATTCATATTTATTCGCTTTTGTGCTGTGCAATTAATCAAATTTTAATTGATGCAGAGTCAGTAAAAGCATGTGATTTGTTCAGAGCAGAGTTTGGACTTTTGAGGAAGAATTTAGACTATTTTGTGATAAATGTTTTTGTCGTATCACTTTGGAGAGAACGGTTAAGCTCTCACTTCTGTCTCCTTCGGTTTCCGGATAAAAACTTCTCCCTAAATCCAAGCGTCTCTGCATTTTCTCTCCATCGACGTAGCGTTTCTCTCCGTCGCCCTCTGCAGAAGACATCACAATCGATCATTTCACGGCGCTCTCAAGACGCACTGGCCCTTTGTGAGCGGCGCAGACGTCCCGTTGGTCGGAGGGGGGCGCGGGTCAGGGGTCCGGGCCGAGCAGACAGCGGGACAGGCCCCTCCCTCGGGTTCTGCAGGTGCTTATAATTTGCCGTTTGATGAATCTCCGTGGCGTCTGGAGGTGACGCGGTGTTTAGTAGAAGTGTCCATCTTCCCGCGCTGTTCTGGGAGGTTCACAGTGGAAACCTTTGGACGACTGGTGCCATATTTGTGTCATTTAACAGTGATGAGTTAACATTTCTGGTCTCTTGACATCGCACAGGTAGGGTTGTAGTAAACTAAGAAATTCCACAAAAGACATGTCCCATTTTCCGATTAATCGGCTTAAAGGGGATGTGGTAAAATCTATTAAAACCATAAAGAATCTCCATGTATCTTTTTTTTCCTTTCTTTTTAATTACTTATTGGTTACATTTACAGTGATATAGGACAAAAAAGGACAAAAATTGAGCAATAAACTATTACTTAGTTCATCTTTCTTTTCTTTAAAAGAAATCTGTATCATTTCATACATTTATAGAATTAAAAAACAAATAACCCACCAGCCCACCCCCTCCCACCCTTGCTCCCGCCCTCCACATCCCTCCCCATTCAATTCATGTAGCGAGTTCATTAACAAAAACAATAATTATTAAAAAAAAAAAAGATCAAACACATTACATTACAATACCTAACATTCAAAAACAGATCAACATCTGTTCATAGGTTCTGGATTTCTCCATGTATGTGACCCAAACTGCGCTCAAAAGGCAACAAATGCACAGCACAGGAGTTCATTCAAAAACAGCTACAGATTCTGCTAAAACAGTATGTTCTTCTTCAATATGTTCTTCTTAAAGACAATTAAATAGATGATGTATTTACCTTGTTGACATGTTTGAGCTGCTTAACTGCGAGCCATCTTCAGAACTGTCACTGGAAAGGTAAATACATCTATTTAATTGTCTTTAACAACTAAATATTGTGGATATAACTAAGGAAGACATAGTGAACGTTGTTGGAGTTTATTTTGGTTCATTTGGTCACTTCTTTCTGTCCATCCCAAAAAGTTAATGACTTAATCACAACTCATCTATAATAGTATAGTAATTAGTATAGTATAGTAATTGGTATAAGTAATTGAATTATGGTTTTCTGTATCATACACAGGCTCTAAAACAGGTCTGGGCAAACATTTTGACTCCAGGGCCATAGTGTTTTTTTACACTTGACCGGGGGCCGACCATTTACTGTTTGGATGTTGTTAAATACAGTATATTGCACATTATTACACACAGACTTAATGCCTAAAATGCACAAAAAATTACAACAGAAAAGCAAAAATTATTACCTTTATTTATTTTAGTGGGAACAGTGGCGTTGGTCACTCTTTTTAGCCAAGGCATCAAAGTTTGGTGTTAGTCTCAGACTACTATAAAATGACAAATGCACCATACTTAACTCACAAAAACTTTTATTAAATGCTTTGCGGGCCGGATCAAAATGCCAAAAGGGCCTTAGTTTACCCTCCTGTTCTCTAAAGCGGTTCTTAAACTAGGGGTCAGGACCCCAATGAGGGACGTGATATGATTTCCGGGGGTCCCCAGATGATGAGGAAAAATTTATGAAATAGTCTTAAACAAGGCTGGACCCCCTTCAAATGCAGTGGTAAATGTAGATTCCTATTTGTCGGCTGATCAGAGTCATTTTTCTAGGTCTATATTCTCAAAATAAAGTCAAACATCAGATATAAGGCTAATTTATCACTTTGCGTGTCGCCTATTTTTTGTGTTTGGGGGGTCGCGACTGAAAAAGTCTGAGAACCACTGCTCTAAAGCATGTGATGAGAGAAGAGATTTTATGACTGAGACAGAGCAGCACTTAAACAAAATTAGCATTTTTTAAACATATAAATACTCTATGAAGACGTTCTTAAGCGATCTCTTTAGCTTTAGGGCAAATTGGTTAAAAATCTTATTTTCATTGGGCTTTCTCAATCTAAACAACTGATTCATTTTGTGAAAGTAAATGTTGTGCACATGAGAACTTTGAGCGAGATGTTTTTTTTTCACTGGCTCTGACAAAAAAAGCTGAGTTGGTTTTCTTGAGAAGCTGTAGTTCAAATGACTGTCGCTCTACAATGACCGCAAAAAAAAAATAATTCAATCTTGTGACTCGTCTTTGTGGGAAATGGGTCCCTGGTCATTAAACACACAGCCCAGGTCCTTTTCGGTCTTGGAAACAGTCTTGCAGCACCACACTTTTCAATAAAGTGAACATTTTAAACAAATTTCTCCTTGAAATCCAGTCCAGCTATTATCTCCTTTCAAAAATAAAGATGCAAGCGTCCCCAGCATGTGTTCTGCAGGCCTGGCGTTCCTCTGTCCTGTTTGTTTTGGGCGGAGGGCAGAAGGGCTGGTCAGCGCCGCAGTAAATCAAGACTCCTCCTGATGGGACCCTGACGGACACGGACCCAAATGTGTCCCGCGAGTGTCTTCAAGTCCGCCTCCCAGATAGAGCTATGTGTTCCCCCCTCTTCGCTCACATCTGCCTGTCCCACAGATGTGCTGCAGCGCCGGGGTGGGCAGGACCGGCTAAATACACGCTCGGACACGGGGAAATAAGTCAAGCTCGTAGTTACAGTAGGCTGAGGAATCCCCATTCAAAGACCATATTTCACACGGGGCATAAATCATGGTGCTTCCTGCTGGAGGATTTGTTCATGTGGAAACTTCGGAAACTTCCATTTTGGGAAGTAAGCGATGATATGACATTATATAGTAAGATTTATTTTAGTTTAGTCTCAAATTATGTCGACATTTGTGGATTTTAAAGGACACATATTATGTAAATGTACTTCTTTTAGCTTTAATCCTGTTATATCATTGCTGCCTCAACAAAAACATGCCTTGTATTTAGCTTCATTCGCGTTTAATTCATCCTGTTTTCGAGCTTGTCTTTTCTGAGCCTTAGAGATCTCAAATTTTAGCAGTTTTTCTGACGATAAACCATCATCAGACCTAAGCCGTACCTTAAGGCTGTCATTTATTGCTGACAGCAGAGGACGCTCACACCCCTAAACACCTCATTTGAATCAAAGTGAAGTTACTAAAGTGTGTTCTCCAAATGTATTTGATGTTATTTTAAGTTTGAAAATGTGAACTACTAATTTCAAGGTTACTTAAAGCACTTTTTAAAAGCCAATCGAAGCCACCAGAATGCATAATATAGCCACTTTAAAGACACGTTACCTGATTTTTACCATCTTAAAACATGAAAAACAGAGCTAGTTTATTTAAAAAGGTTTCCAGCAGTCCAAAGTTATATTCTCCACGCGATATAAAATCCTAATTGTTCACCTCAATGAGTTACAAACATGTTTCACAACCAGAGTTTCAATGTCACGGTAATGCTAACAACAACTAGCATGAACAACGGCAAACAAAAACCTAAAAAGGGTACTGCCCCTTTTAAATGAAGAAAAAATAGTCGAGAAGCAGTAAAGCTGTTGTGGAGAACTGCAAGTACTGGGATTTTACCTGTTGTTGCCAAATAAAACAAATCTATGCTATAATGTGCCAACCAATTTACCGAGAAGATATTTTGTTTAATACTAATTGTCATTATAGGGTCATCCCACCAAAATTTTGAAGAAATAAAAACGTATAATATGCAATAAATAAGTTATGAAGATATAACATGTACATTCCAAAATAGTGGCGTCAGAAATCTCAAAATTGAAAGCAAAAACTGTACAAAATTATGGAAAAATCTCTCAAATGCGCTACGGAAACACTTGATGAAGAAACTTTGCTTGAAACTTTATCTTGTAACAAATTCAAACCATTGTGTCGGAAATAAAATAGAACAGAATGTCATCTGAGCCTGTAAACGTTACATGAAGTCCGCTCGGTAACCCGGACCGGTCACTCCCCCCTGACCCCTCGTCCCGGGGCGGCTCTTTGGAAACCGGAGCCTCACATGTGCGCCGTAAACCCGGAGCCCGAGTCAAGAGTTCACGCGCCGCATCTGTCATAGCAAACGCAGCGCCCGAACGTCCCGAGCGCGCCCGAACGCACCGTCCACGCCGCTCCTGTCGCCCGGCCTCGGTCACCTCGGGGGGAAAAGGGAAAACTGACCAATCTGAGCGGCGCGTTCGGACCGGAGCCCACACACGGAGAGCGGGCCGTCATCTGCAGGTTTATTAACCAGATCCAACTCTGCGTTTACACTGTACGCGCGCATGTAAAAATAATCTCAAACATATTATAAATCAGCGGTTTTATTGCGTCGTGTGAAGTGCGTTTGGGTTTGGGCGAAATGTCTTCCAAGCTCGGCGATCCTCCATAAACACGGTCGGTTTGATCGAGCATAGATCATTTATTTACAGTGTCGTACCATCGGAGCTTCACATTTTCCTGGACAGTTTGAGGTTCTTACTCATCAAAGCTTTTAAAAAATCTTCTTTTTAATCCTCTGGAGCAGACTGACCGCTGTAGAGATGAATTTCGATTCTTTTAAGGTTCTAAAATGAATCGAAAATCAAATCAAAGTCACTGTTTGAACGGATGCAATTGGCAAATCGCAAAGGCTGCAAACATCCAAGTTTATTCTGCAAAAAAAACTGCTAACTCTGTTGTTTAGATTTGATTAATTTCTGAAGCATGAAACAAATAAAAACGCGACTAAAAGCAACAAAAACACAACGGAAAGTGACGACACGTGATTGACAGCGACAAAAACATGACTGAAATTGATAAATGCGTCTAAAAGTGTCAGCGGTTCAAATAAAAGCGGCAAAAATTTTACAATTGTCAAAACATGGCTAAAAGCGACAAACGCAAGTGACAAAACCGCGTCTAAAAGCGTCAATTCGTGACTCAAAGCCAGAAAAACGTGACTAAAGTGACAAATATGTCTACAAGTGTCAACAACACAAGTAAAAGCAACAAAAAGCTTGACTAAAAGCGACAAAAATCACACTAAAAGATACAAAAAAAGTGACAAAAACGGTTGAGACACATGATTCTTTTATTAGTTTATCAGTTCATCTTTTTGTCAACTCTCCTGATTGTGTTTAAAACAGGCTATGAACTTAATCCTATTTTTAAAACATCGCAAATCTAATTACAATACTGGTCGGAAAAAACACAATTAAATATATATTTTTTGCTGTTCTACTCATGCAGCTTTTATCACGTCTCTTCTCTCATTTAGACACAAGAAGAGCTGCCACTGATGGTTATTTTGGTAATTATTTGATTTGACGATTACATTTGCCTTATCGTGAATGGCCTGTGAATATGAGATTTTTAAGCTATTTGGCTCATGACAACTACAAGAGAACAATCCGTTTACTTCTCTGAGGAAATACCAGATCCATAACTTCCATTAAGACCCGGTTGTGACTCGACAAATTAGTAAAATAAACATAATTTGCCAGGAAATGTCTTTGAACAGGGGAAAGTCATAACTATAATTAAACCTGGAAGATTAATTCAAAATGGCGTCCTGTTTATGCCTGTGGTGTGTGCTCAGTGGCGCATTAAGCCAAAAGAGTTGTTTACTTCTGCGTTACTTCCTGATACGGAGGCTGCCATCTTTGCTTTAGGGACACCACTTGATGACAATCCCCCATGATGCTTTGAGAGAGCGATCACGCAGCTTGGAAGTTTTTGTGCTAACGTTAGCTTGAGTGATTGTAATTGTATTCTTCATGTTAGATCAAATGTGAAAGCGTCTGAAATGAAATCAAATACAACTTACATTGTCACGTGCTTCTGTTTGTATCGTCCGACGCTCGTTCACGCAGCACTTCATATAAAAACGGTAATTTCTGTGACTTTAGAAACAGTTAAAAAGAACATTTCCTTCTATCTTATTTAAATACTGAGAAGAATTAAGTACTGTCTAGGGCTTTAGTCGATTAGTCGGTTGATGGTGTCGACCAAGATTTTTATTTGTCGACCAAATTGTTTTATTTGCATTCAACAAAATGATGTAGCAAAATTTGCAAAAAACGAGAAGATTTGGAGTGAGTTGGCTAAAGATTTTGGAGTAAATCTCTATTTCTAACACATAAATACACAGTTTACTGGTACATTTCTGTGTAAATTGTTATTTTTGCATGAACTGTTGAGCAGTTTCGGTCTTAAGTGCAGTTTGTGTCAGATACTCTGAGATATTTCATAGTTTTGATATATATTTTTCCATGCCCCTTTTTAGTCGACTAATCGGTCGATGGGGCAGGTCTTTAGTCGACCAAGAATTTCTTTAGTCGACTACAGCCCTAGTCCTGTCTGCAATTAATAATATACAATTTTACAATAAGGCTGGGCCCAAGAGGCTGCAGTACCTCTGACAGAGGGCGTGCCTTATTCAGTTCCTTTAAAGGTCCCATATTCTGCTATTTTCCCCTTTACACAGTCTATTGTAAGGGCTTTGTTGATAAAATTTTGCGTTGTGCAATATCCATAACATAACAGTTTCTAAAAAACACCCATTTCTTGGACTGGCCCCCCTCCTTGCAAAAGCAAACGGCTCACTCTGCGATCTGAACCCCCCGAACAGAGAGCAGGCTGCCTCCCCCGCCCAACTCGCGCGCCTCCCCCGCCCAACTCGTGCCGAAGCCTAGAGCGGAGATAGTGCGCATGCGCCGTGTGCTCCGGTAAACAGCGATACACAAACACAGGAATAAACCTTTTATCCGTCCTGACGGTGCGTCGTGCTGAGTCCTACGTCCTGGATCTGACCTGGAGTTTGACGTGCTCCAGTGCCTCGACGACGGACGTTGCCGTTTGGTAAATAACAAGCTAACTCTTCGATCTGTCGTATCCATCATGGTATCCATCGTGTATTTACTGTGTAGCATTAGCATTAGCTGTTTTTATTCTTGCGGCTGCGCGCTTCCCGGAGGCGTGGCTTAAACACCGCGTCATTCTTGTGAAGCGCGTCATCCTTGTGAGGAGCCCCCGTCTGCTGCTCAGCCGAGGGGGACGGAAAAGACAGTTCTCTAGCGAAAACATGCGGGAATCAATCAAAAAACCACTTTGGGCACAACATACGAGGCCCAAATAGCACTGTAGGAAGGTTAAAACCTCTGAAAAGTCGATTTTGGACCTTTAATAGATCCATGGGAAAAGTTGAGTCGACACAAGGTTAATTCTACATGTTCTCCTTATGCTTTTATCCTTTTTAGTCGTATTACTTGGTTTTCAATGGTTTGGATGTAGATTAGAACATTTGGAACGAAAGCGACATCACAGTTTCTTTAATTACATCTGAATTGGATTGTGGGCTCCTTCTACTGTTTGTGCTTGACCTCCTTCACTTACAATTCGTGAAAATACAATCATTTGTCCCACTTATTCGTGACTCCTCCTCCTTTTCGAGGCACATGCTTGTCCCTCGGCTCATGTCATTCCTCCTCGGTCTCAGAGCTGCAGATAAACGGACCACACATCTGAACCGTTGGAGCCGGTCCAGCAGCAGATCTCACATGACGACACACGGGAGGCATTTCTGCTCCGTGGGCTCAGACGCAGCAGATTCTCGCAGATGATAAGGAGCTTTATAGCAGGTCTGGGTGATACGGGGATAAAAATGGAATCGTGAGCTTGTGAGCCCAGTTACAATCTGCTATTTTTGTGAAATCGTTGTATGGTGATTCACTGTTTGTCTCTTTAACGCAGCTGTCTGTTCAAACACACTTTTTCTCCTGTTGTTTAGCCTCTGAAGCCTCTGAGCAGATGACTTTATTTACTTCTTAAAGGCCAGAGCTGCAGAATTCAACAAAATAGACATAAAATTGCAATTTTAACGGATGCAACTAACTAAGTTTGGTCAGTTTGCTCTCTCAACATCTTGTCTTTCATGTGGAAACAACAAACTTCCAACCAATCTGCTCCTAAAGATGTTTTATTATTTCATTGAATCCACTTCATCCATAGATTTCTCTGGGACATTGAAACTTCAAAGGCCATTTTCTAAAAATGCATTTTCTCCCTCGAGACATAAAAATCAGCCTTAAAGTAGATCCTACACAATCTGGGACTCAAGAAGATTTTGACGAAATTAAAATGAAATTAACTGAAAGATTTTTTGATTTCTAATTCTAAAATTGATTTATTAAAGTTTTAAGTTCAAAAAGTTAGGCTAAATTTGAATTTTTAGTCAAAACTGAATTTAAAAAAAATCCAAAATACCCTCTGTACATTTTTGTAACTAATATGTGTACAAAATGAACCAAGAAATTTAAACTGGTTCTGTCCACTTTCCAGGTTTTAATGTCCAAAATATGTGTATTTTTTGCCATTTTATACACAAAATGCCTTAAACCTGAAGATGAATAACTTGTAAGATATTTTTTTTCTTACATTTATGTGACTAAACTACAGGAGAAGTTTACAATTGATATCTTTAAATTTAAGATTTTTTCCTATTCACCTGCAGCGTCTCACCTTAAATTATGTTAAAAAATGAAATAAAATGAAAAACAAAAAACAAAGAGTAAATTACTTTGGACCAAAAGGACCACAGCCTGATGCGATAAACACACGTAAACACTGAAAACATTTCCAAAGCGACATCTTTTACCTTCCTCCATGACACCTCTGACTCATGACTCCAGCTTTGAACAGAGAAACCCGATCTTCTGAGGACCTCCACGGCCTCCAGCTCCACGCTCCGCTGAGGATGAATCACTCCCAAACCTAAAAAGCCGGTGTTTGGACGGGCTCTTCCTGGGACCTGAGCTGGTCTTTCAGTAGCACTGGACCAGGACTCTCTGAGAGCCTAGTCCTGTTTCCTGTGGAGTCTAAAGTGAAAGAGCACGTTTACTTTTGCTTAAGAGGATTTCCCTTTTTATCCTCGGCACTTCACCCGTGTGTGCGCAAAGTTAGCGGGTCTTAGAAAACGTTTTATTGGTCCACACTGGTGCCTTTTAAAGAGAGAAAATACGTTTTTTGTAGTACGCAGTTTGTACAAGTATTTTAAAGTGCTTTACAGATACATTAGAATTAAAATACAAACAAATAAAATATAAATCATCATAATAAAGTTTTTTTTAGCTTAAATTTGAACATTGTCAGAGTAAAAACTTTCCATGTATCCCATGTTTAGTCCTGACTCTGGCACCAGCAAGAGGCCGGTCCATGTTTAGTCCTGACTCTGGTACCAGCAAGAGGCCGGTCCATGTTTAGTCCTGACTCTAGGCACCAGCAGGAGGTCGGTCCATGTTTAGTCCTGACTCTGGCACCAGCAGGAGGCCGCTCCATGTTTAGTCCTGACTCTGGCACCAGCAGGAGGCCGGTCCATGTTTAGTCCTGACTCTAGGCACCAGCAGGAGGCCGGTCCATGTTTAGTCCTGACTCTGGCACCAGCAGGAGGCCGGTCCATGTTTAGTCCTGACTCTGGCACCAGCAGGAGGCCGGTCCATGTTTAGTCCTGACTCTGGCACCAGCAGGAGGTCGGTCCATGTTTAGTCCTGACTCTGGCACCAGCAGGAGGCCGGTCCATGTTTAGTCCTGACTCTGGCACCAGCAGGAGGCCGGTCCATGTTTAGTCCTGACTCTGGCACCAGCAGGAGGCCGGTCCATGTTTAGTCCTGCCTCTGGTACCAGCAAGAGGCCGGTCCATGTTTAGTCCTGACTCTGGCACCAGCGGGAGGCCGGTCCATGTGAAAAAGTTGCAGTATTATTCACCGTGAGGAGTTTTCTAAGCACTTTTCACAATATTCCTGAGACAGAGTGGGGTTTTGCTGTTGTTGTAATCATAGCAACAGTTAGCACACTGATGACGCACACATCCTGGTTCTCAGACGATAAAGTGCATTATAATTCGGTTTGAAATGAGGCTGCTTTGTGCTGTTTGCGTCTAAGAACTGCTTTTACAGGGAAATCAAATTTTTTTCTCAACTACATGAACAAACATCGGATACAGTTACTTAAAATTCATGTGCCACGTTGCGATTTTCATAACTAGTACTAGCGGGGGACAAAGAGGTAAATTTTCCCCGGCCCAGGCTTAGGGGCCCAGAGTTGGACCCTCTTCTTATTCATTTGTTTTAGATGGGGGCCCATGTGAGGCGGCTTGCCCTGGGCCCCCAGATTTCTGTCGACTGCCCTGACTGGGACCATTCAAACTGGTTCAGGCCAACGTCACATGTCAAGAAATTGTGGCTGGTTGGAGACATATTGTTTCTACGGAAACCGACAAGTATACATTTTGTACTTTGCCTTTTTATAAATGCAAAATTGGGTCACAAATGTTGCTTTAAATGTGTTGGTTTTTGCAAACTAACGTCTCGCAGAGCAATCAGAGCAGATTTTGGGGCTTTTTACAGCTTTTTTACGACTTTACAGAGTTTTAAGTGACAAAGACCTTTATCCAAGTCCTCAAAAATTTAATTAATACTTAGCGCAGCAGTATTACCACAAACAGGGAAAGTTCAGGCACTTAGAAGCAGGGCTGTGTCCAACAGTAATTTTTTTGATTAGTTGACTAGTCAAACGATTATTTCTATTGTATATTTTAACTTTTTAAATACATCATCAACCAAATAAAGGCTGAAATATGGGACTAAAGGCTTCTAGATTGAGAATATTGATTAAAAAATTGCAATAGTCTATTCTTTCTTGACATTTTGATGTGTTAATGTCACAGTCCTTGTTATAAAAGACATGTATTAGAGTCTTACAAGCCATATTTCCGTTGTTACAAGATTTCTTGGCGTCTGTTAATCTGTATTTCACCTGTAGCCAATCACCAATACTAGTAACTTATTAGCATTTTTTGCATAACTCTTTACAACCAAGCCACATTTACATTTTAAAGTGCAGCTGTACTTTTGTTCGATGTCATTTATTGTTGTTTAATTGTCAGAACAACAGCACCTGACGGTAAAGATCAGGACTGTTCTGATATTTGAGCAGTTTATGCAGATTTTCGTTGGCGTTTACATTCGTTTACATAAGGACTAGAACCAAGATGGCTGCCGCTTAAAGACCAGAGCTGCACAAGTAAACCAAATCAACAACATGTCTTGCTTTGATTTGAATGAAACTGTTAAAGCTCTACCAAAAGCGATAAAAATACGTTCAAAAGCGACAAAAACGCTCCTACAAACGACAAAGACGCAACTAAATGTTACGAAGATGTGTTTAAATATGACAAACACAACTGAACATGACAAAATTGGGACTAAACCCAACAAAATGGTGTTTAAAATGTGAATTTAATCATTAAACATAAATCGCAATGGCACTGGTCAGAAAAATCACAATTAAATATTTTTTATATTGTGCAGCTCTATTAAAGGCAATAGAAAAATACAAAGTGAACATGAATCATGATCTAATCGAAATCATGATCTGGCCCCAAGAAAATCGAGATAGTAATTTTTTGCCATATCGCCCAGCTCTACTCTGAACACGTTTACCTTCTGCGTTATTCTCTCTTTATCTGTTCGTTTTCATCTGCCGAGACAATAAAACACTCCTGCGTTCCTGTCACACATCAAACCGCTGCAGAAAATATTAACGTGCGTCGTTCAAATACGGCACAAACCAGAGTGGACTACGGCGTAATTACTGTGTGACATCTGACCCGCACGTCCCTCTAAACCACATCTGAATTGGTCGTGTTTGCAGACGCTCAGACACAGAGCGGACGGCGTTTGTGAACGGAGAACGCCAATTAGATTCCAGTCAATAAAGATAATAGAGGTATTTTGACATGTTTGTTGACAATAGAAATGTGGACTTCAATAACACAAATGGTATGACTTTGTGGCCTGTGATTTTGTGTACATAAAACCAGCTAATATGCTTTGCTTCCAGGAATAAGGGGTCAAGTTTCAGGTTATTTTGGTTATTGTTATTGTGTTTTCTCTTAGTGTGTGACAGGTTTTTATGATTTTCAAATGTTTTACTTAATTTAGTGGGAAAATACCTATAAATTTAAATAGTTTGACTCCAGTCCAGCAGCAGTTTGGGAAGAAAAGTTGAAAAATATGTTGAAAATGACGAGTTCAATATTTGGTCCCTAAAATAAAATCTGATTTTTGTTTTCATGAGAGATGCTGCATGTGAACAGGAAAAAAATCTTTCATTCTTTACATTCAAAAATGCATTATAGGTTTTTTTTGTGAAGTTTTCATGTAGAAATAAGTCTTCGTATTTAGTTTTTGAGTAAACAAGATCAAAATTGGCCTGAAAATTCACATTTTCTTTATTTTTTATTATTATTATTTTTTTTTTACATATAACTTTAATAAATCAGGTTTAGAATTAGATATCAACATCGTCCAAGATTGTACAGTTATGTGTAGGATCTACTTTAAGGCTGATCTTTATGTCTCTGTGCGAGAAAAATGCATTTTCAGAAAACGACTTTTAAAGTTACAATGTCCCAGAGAAATCTATGGATGAAGTGGATTCAATGGAAGAATAAAACATCTTTAGGAGCAGATTGGACAAGTTTGTTGTTTCCACATGAAAGACAATATGTTGACAGAACAAACTGACCTCAAGTTTTACATACTCAGACAGATAAAACATTAAGTAACGTTCAAACTTGGGCTGCAAGAATCAGAATCAGAATCAGAAACTGTTTATTGCCATTGTCAGTGAAATTCACAAACGTAGGAACTTGCTTCGGCGTAGGTGCAACATAAAGCAAAGGATAAAATATAAAAAATATATAAAAAGGCATGCATAAAATTAAGAATAAAATAGACTAAGATAGACTATATACAGAATGTACAGTTGGCAGATAGTGCAATGTGCAAATGAGTAGTGCAAATAGATTGTTCTTAAATAGTATTATTGTTGAAGTGACAGGTGTTACAAAGTGTTCATGAGTCCAACGGCAGAGGAAAAGAAACTGTTCTTGTGGCGGGAGGTTCTGGTCCGGATGGACCGTAGCCTCCTGCCCGAGGGGAGTGGCTCAAATAGTCCGTGGTCCAGGTTGAGAAGGGTCAGCTGTGATCGACCTGCTCGTCCCCGAGTCCTGGAGACGCACAGGTCCTGGACAGATGGAAGGCTGCAGCCGATCACCTTCTCAGCAGAGCGCACAATGCGCTGTAGTCTCTGTTTGTTTCACACGGTGATGGAGGAGGTGAGGATGGACTCGATGATGGCCGTGTAGAACTGCACCATCATCTGCGCCGGCAGCTTGGCTTTCCTCAGCTGCCGCAGGAAGTACATCCTCTGCTGGGCCTTCTTGATGATGGAGCTGATGGTCGGCTCCCACTTGAGGTCCTGAGTGATGGTGGTGCCAAGGAAGCGGAAAGAGTCTACGGTGGTGATGGGAGAGTCTGTCAGGCGAGGGGGCAGGGGGGCTGAGACTTTCCTGAAGTCCACGATCATCTCCACTGTCTTCTGGGCGTTGAGCTCCAGGTTGTTGGTGCTGCACCAGGACACCAGCCGATCCACCTCCCTCCTGTAGACAGACTCATCGCCGTCCGAGATGAGTCCGATGAGGGTGGTGTCGACTGCAAACTTGATCAGTTTTACAGAGTCGTGGCTGGAGTTGCAGCAGTTGGTGTACAGGGAGAAGAGCAGAGGAGAAAGTACACAGCCCTGTGGAGTTCCTGTGTTGATAGTCCGAGTCTCTGAGACATTCTTCCCCAGCCGCACGCACTGCCTCCGGTCCGTCAGGAAGTCAGTGATCCACCTGCAGATGGAGTCAGGCACGTGGAGCTGAGAGAGCTTGTCCTGGAGCAGAGCAGGGATGATGGTGTTGAATGCAGAGCTGAAGTCCACAAACAGGACCCTGGCGTAGGTTCCCGGGGAGTCCAGATGCTTCAGGATGAAGTGGAGGGCCAGGTTGATGGCGCCGTCTACAGATCTGTTGGCTCTGTAGGCGAACTGCAGTGGGTCCAGGGCGGAGGAGGTGAAGGACTTGAGATGGGGCAGGACCAGGCGCTCAAAGGACTTCATGACGACAGGCGTCAGCGCCACAGGCCTGAAGTCATTAAGTCCAGTGATCCGGGGCTTCTTGGGAACAGGGACGATGATGGACGACTTGAAGCAGGCTGGGACATGGCATGACTCCAGGGAGGTGTTAAAAATGTCTGTGAAGACAGGAGTCAGCTCGTCCGCACAGTGTCTCAGGGTGGCGGGGGAGACACCGTCTGGTCCAGCAGCTTTCCGGGGGTTGGACTTCCGAAACTGTTTCCTTACATTGTCCCTGTGTAGTGAAAGGCCAGTGGGGAGGTGGGGGGACCCGGGGTGTGATTGGCAGAAATGTCTATTGTAGTGAGATAGGTGGGGGAGGGGGTTGAGATTTCGAATCGTGAATAGAAGGAGGCGAGCTGTTCAGCGAGTTTCTGGTCGTCAGCAGCAGGCTTTGGGCTTGTAGTTGGTGATCTGCCTAAGTCCCCTCCAAACCGCCGAGGCGTTGTTAGCAGAGAAAGACTGCTTTAGGCGCGTGTTGTACAGAGATCTAGCTCTTGACACCTCCCTGCTAAATCTGTACTTAGCACCTTTGTAGCTCTCTCTGTCCCCTGCTCTGAAAGCTGCCTCCTTCTGCTGCCTGAGCTGCCTCAGTTTGGGTGTGAACCAGGGCTTGTCATTGTTATAAATCACCCTGGTGCGTGTGGGGATGATACTGTCCTCACAGAACTGGATGTATGACGTCACAGTGTCCGTGTACTCATCCAAACCATCCGTGGCAGTTTTGAACACATCCCAGTCTGTAATGTCCAAACACGCGCGTAGTTCCTCCACTGCCTCGCTGGTCCACTTCTTAGAAGTCCTCACTACAGGTTTGGAGAGCTTCAGCCTCTGTCTGTACGTGGGGATCAGGTGGATCATGGCGTGATCTGAGAGCCCTAGGGCAGCGCGAGGAACCGCGCGGAAGGACCCACTCACTGTAGTGTAACAGATTAATCACAATGAAATTTAAATCGCTATGAGCTAATTTTAAGGTGTACTAAAGGACACATTTCCAACTATTTTCACAATTGGCAACCACTGAAAAGACAGAAGTGATAATGTATAAATATTCACTTTATTTTTGAGTCTTATATCGTTTTGAAATATAATTCCTCAGTGTACTCGATTATTATAATTGAAATCATGATTATTTCAAACAGTTACTTCTACACTGTCAAAATTATTCTGTAGAGAAAGTATGGACTGAATATATTTTATACGTAATGTTTTAGAAAAGTGCCTTTGCTCCAGGTTTTGAGGAAAAAGGAGTCACTTATAACTCAAGGCAATCCGTTGTATTTACGATTACAACATTTATTTGTTTATGATTATATACTGTATACGATTAATTGCACAGCCCAAACAATTCCTTTAAAAAATACTCATGTTCTTCATACACTTGGAAAAAATGAATAAATAAATGAAATGTTAACCTAAACTCTGCCATTTTCATCACATTTTTCATTTAAAATCTTTGGATAAACATAAAATTATAAAAGAAAACAATGTCATTTTCATATTTATCGCAAAAAATTGGCTACTGTTACATCAAATTATTCAAACGCAAGCAAAACGTGCCCTGCAGAACCACTCCTACAAGTCCATTTTCTCTCAAGTGAACAAAGCGCATGTGAAATGAAGACTTTCTGTCCTTCCAGTTGACATTTGGGGCTCTAAATCTCTCGTCGGCCGGTGTGTTTGACGTGCAGGTGTGCAGCAGTCGGCCGTAAAGCGCGGCGGTGATGTCTCTATCGTCGGCGCGAGGATGAGTCAGTCAAATGGACAGAGCAGACGGCACAGAAACGTCGGCGAGCGTTTGCGAAGACACAACGCGGCGCTAACAAGTGATTACAGACTTTACAGCTCACTAAAGACCATTATTACTGCGCGTGCCCTCGTTATTATTGGCTATTATCAGGTTTTATGGACCAAAAGAGCTGCTCTGGTCCAGCGGTCAGTGCATAAGTGTGGACTCGGGTTTAACTCAGACTTGCCATTTCTTGAAAAAACTACGTCCTCTTTGAATTACATGTTTGTGTCTGGGTTTTTTTGTCAAATTTAAAGTCTGTGTGAGGTTAGATATTTCACTAAAACAGGGCTGTTCAACTGAAGGTCCGCGGGCAAAATCAGGCCCTCGAAGGGTTATGATCCGGCCCTCAACAGATCTGCCGAAAACAGAAAATGTTTTATATCTTGCTATTGGTTTAGTCCTGGTTAAGACCTGATTTAGACCTGGTTTTAGTCCTGGGTTTAGACCTTGGTTTAGACCAGGGGTGGGCAATTATTTTGACGCAAGGGCCACGTTGGATTTTCACACTTGCCTGGGGGCCGGACCATTTTACACACATACTACTACGCATAGACTTAATGTCTAAAATACACAAAAAATTACTACAGAATAGCAAAAATCATTACCTTTATTAAGTGGGAACAGTGCAGTTGATCACTCCTTTTATCTATTATTTATTTGGTGTTATTCTAGTGGTGGCTGTTCTCAAAACTGATTTTTAATGAACAAGCAGCTGCTCAGGAAACTATAAAATGACAAATGCACCACACCTAACTCATACAATTTTATATTGAATGCTTTGCGGGCCGGATCAAAATGCCAAAAGGGCCGCATGTGGCCCCCGGGCCTTAGTTTGCCCCCCTCTGGTTTAGACCTTGGTTTGGACCTGGTTTAGACCTGGCTTTTGTCTTTGAGTTACACTTGGTTTAGACCTGGTTTAGACCTAGCTTTAGTCCTGTGGTTTGACTTGATTTAGTACTGGTTTAAGCCTGGTTTAGTCCTGATTTAGACCTGGTTTAGTTCTCGTTTAGACCTGGCTTTAGTCCTGGGTTTAGTCCTGGGTTTAGACCTGGTTTGATCTTGGTTTGGACCTGGTTTAGACCTGGTTTGGACCTGGTTTGGTCCTGGTTTGGACCTGGTTTAGACCTTGTTTGGTCCTGGTTTGGACCCGGTTTAGTTCTACAGATATTGTTAAAGCCTTTTGTGTTTTATTTCGTTTTTCAAAAGTGTCGTTTTTCATTCTGGCCTCAAGGACTAAAAAACATCAGAAAAATCTGGCCCTTGGAGAAACAAAGCCCTGCACTAAAATGTAGTGAACATGATTATGTTCAAGAGTTTACTAAATGTTTTGCCTATTTGTCCCCATCTTGACAGTTTTCAGAATGTTTACAATGCCACTTCCTGGTTGAACATGAGCACAAATACAATATGACACAGTAATTCCACCACTGTTACCTAGCAACCATTTTGAAAACAAGGGCCAAAATCCATTTAAATTACACAACAGTTATGATTTGACAAATAATAATACCCGATAACCCTTTTATTTTATTGAATGACCGTTTAAACTGTCAGAAAAACGTGTCAGTTGTCTGTAAATTGTTCCTGTATTTTCAACGGCACGTTGCTTTTTGATGACATCACAGAGCGATTCCTGTAATTGAACACTTTATTTTTCATATTTTCTTCACAAACTGCAACTTCACTGACGCAAAACTATGACAAACATTTACCACAAGTGCCCTCCACCAAAATAAGTCATAATTAGAGAATCATAAGAACCTGTCATATAGACTTAAGCTCTTATTTCTTAATACTTTCTGTACATTTTATCGAGATTTTGTTGGGGTTGGTGCATTTTTTTTAGGTTTGATGAGCAAATACTTATTTCCATGTTCCGTTGTGTCTATGAAGGATCAGAAGATAGATGGAACAATATTTCTGGGGCTCAATATTCATGGCGTGTACATTTCCTGTGCACTAGTGGGGACTTTTTCTTTCTTTTTCTTCTCTTGTATGAACGTTTGAGCTTTTGAGGGTTGAATAATTAACACGAATCACTCATTAATGACTTGAACTTGACTACTTTAGTGTTTCATTGTGTTATTCATGGTTTTTTAGGACGTGTTGTGTTAATGAGAGTGATCGCAGTGTCCACTAGGTGACAGTAATGACTTGCGTGTCTCTGGAGACTGACAGAGGTGTGAAAATGGAGAAGAAACACCTCAGCACTATTAAAGGCTGTGAAACTGTGGCGTCCTCGTGGTTTTCTGTGGATTAGAGCTGCACGGTTCGGGAAAAACGTCTAATCCAAGTCTTTACGAGCAGTTTTGTGATTGCGGTTAGATTTGCGGTTTATGTTTTAATAATAGGGTTCAGTTCGAAGTTCACATTTTAAACACAACAAGGAGAAGTGACAATAAGACTAAAAAATGAACTGACAAACAAAAGAGTTTCGGAATGGTTTTGATGCTTTTTGTCGTGGTGTTGTCTCCTTTAGTAGCATTTTTGTTACTTTTAGTCATGTTTTTGGTACATTTTGCGTCATTTTGGTCTCTTTTAGTTGCGTTTTTGCTACTTACTCACCTCTTCGTCAGATATAGTTGTGTTTTTGTCCATTTTAGTCACATTTTTGACACAGTTAGGGTCATTTTAGTCTCTTTTAGTCACGTTTTTGACACATATCGGGTCATTTTGGTCTCTTTTAGTCACATTTTTGTCACTTACTTGCCTCTTTGTCAATTATAGTTGCGTTTTTGTCCATTTTAGTTACGTTTTTGACACATGTAGGGTCATTTTAGTCTCTTTTAGTAACGTCTTTGACACATTTAGGGTCATTTTAGTTTTTTTAAGTCAAATTTTTGCCACTTACTCGCCTCTTTGTCAATTATAGTCACGCTTTATCCATTTTTAGTAATGTTTATGAGACTTATTTGCATTTGTGTTGGTTTAAGTCTCATGTGTCGCCTATAGTTGCATTTTTGACAAATTTAGTCTCATTTTGGACACTTTTAGATGTATTTTTATCGCTCTTGGATGCTTTTTTGCGCTTTTTTTTTCATTTTTGAGGCTTTTTGACGCTTGTTTCAGAATGTTTTTACAACTCTAAATTACAGGGTTCACAGTTTTTATGCAGAATAAAATGAGATGTTTTGCTGTTTGCGGAGGAAATTATTGCACTTAAAAAACTGCAGCCTTTGAGAATTCCTTTCATTCAAAGTGCAATTTCGATTTGATTTCGATTTGCATTGCACAGAAGTACCTCAAATTACAAAAAAACAACCTCTGTGGTGCAAAAATCCAATTGAAAGCCATCTCTAGCCACGAAGATACATAATTTTACGTAACTTTTGCGATATTTAAAATGAGACAAATTAAATCATCTAAACATACAAACAAAACATTCACATTTAAATCCCCACTGACTAATTATACCACAATCAAAGTCGAATATTGACAAACAAACCACTGACAAAAGCTCCAAAAGCCTGTGTAAAAGTGAAGTGGCACGTGGTTTGACTGGATTCTATCAGTCTGCACCACGGCTCTGTCTCCGTCACTATTTTCCTAAACAAATGTGGGCTCTGCAGAGGAAGTGAGGCCGAGGCACAAGAATGGCCCAAACCAAACGGAGCCAGACCCAACCAGGCCGATGCAAAGGCGACGTAACTGATGAGTCCAGGAAGTGCTGCATGTCAGTGAGGGCTGCGTAAACAAATGTACAACTCCTGCGGGACACCTGTGGCCCCAGTGCACTGTGGGGGATTGGGAACTCATGCAGCTTCAAAATAAATGCACTCATGACACACGAAATACAATCGAAGCATACATTTCCCTTTGTTATTCTGTTTGTTGTAAGACTTTTAAAGATCTAAATATATAAAAATAATGTCACTGTTTTTGTTATAAAAGTGTTTAAGTTAAGTGTTTTAGAGTCTGTTTACTCCAAAGAACGACCGTCATCATCATACATTTATTTCACAGTTATTCTACTAATTGTTGCAGCCCATTTTTGATGCGATAAAGTCTGTTATATTAAAATAAAAACAACAAATACAAAACCAAAGCTAATTTAGTTTATTTTTATAGTCTACTTCACGATTATTCTACTAATTGTTGCAGCACTATTTTTGATGCACTAATGTCTGTTTATATTAAAATAAAAACCAACAAATACAAAACCGAAGCTAATTTAGTTTGAAAAAGATAGATTTTATTCATGATTTTTCCTTTTCAGTGTTTTCATTTTAAAACAGAGCATTTCTGTCAGATGAAGACTTTGGTGTTACTGTGATATACTTTGTTGCGATATCAATGCTTTTGCGACATACTGTGCATGTGCCTGTCACGATAAATACTATGTCGACTTATCGTTTAATAAATAATAGCTGGGACTCAGTATTTATCGAGTGTACATTTTCTTTGCAATAGTAGCCGCCATTTTTGTTATTTTTTTGAGTTGTAGAGAGTTGAACAAATAACTTCCATAACAAATTATAGATACTAACGATAAAAGTGTTTTATTCGACTTTATACTTTTTACAGATCATGTTTTTCAAATATTTAGAGAAGGGTTTACAGTGATTCTGTGGCTGTAGAGTTATTTTATCAACTGCATAAAGTAATTTCAATATTATCCTAATTCTTGATAATTTGATGAAGCAATATATCGCACTTCAAAATCTGTTATCATGACAGGTCTAATTGTGCTGCCCAACTCCAGGCAGTGTTTGATGAGGGTTGACAAAAGGTCTGTGATACGGTGATAAAAATGGAATGTTGAGCTTGTCCCTGTGACAATCTGCTATTTTTGTGAAATCGACACATCGTGATTGACTGTTTGTGTCTTTAATGCAGCTGTCTGTTCAAACACACTTTTTCTCCTGTTGTTTAGCCTCTGAAGCCTCTGAACAGATGACTTTATTTACCTCTTATAGACCAGGGCTGCACAATTCAACAAAACTGACACAAAAAGCAGAAAAAATGCAACCAAATGCAGTAAAAATGTGCTCAAAATCAACAAAAACTCGCCTATAAACAAGAAACACTACTCAATTCACCAAAGCGCGACAAACACGTGACAAAAAACAACAAAGACGCGTTTAAATATGACAAACACAACTGAATACGACAAAAACTAAAATGCAACAAAACCTTGCTCAAAATGTGAATTTGAACCTAAATTGCAAATCTAATCACAATCGCACTGGTCAGAAAAAAATCACAATTTGATATTTTTCGTAAATGGTGCAGCTCTATTAAAGACAACAGGAAAATACAAAGTGAACATGAATCGTGATAAAATCGAAATCATGATCTGGCCCCAAGGAAATCGTGATAATAATGTTTTGCCCTTTCGCCCAGCCCTAGTTGACGATATAATAAGGTCAAACGAGTCTATTTTGCGTCTTCTGTCATGACGAGTCCTTGACACTTGTGCACTTTTGACACTCGGGTGGTGCGTCCATCACGGCGGCTGACAGGGACATGCCCCCCTCGTCCCTCTCAGTCACCTGCGCAGTTTGACAGACGTACCTGAGCCGTCTGCCGTCGCCGCCGGGCCAAACACTTCCACACATAAATCTCGTCGGCAGACAGCACGCCAACTGAAAGCAGCATCCGTCATTCTCTGCAGCCCGAACTCTGTGGAGGTGAGCGTGCAGTAGTTTAGAGAGGCGTGAAAGTTATCCTCTTAAACCTGGCCATCTTTGTCGTTCTGAAACCTGTGGATCTGACGTCCGACTTATTGTTTCTATCAATTCACCTTATTCCTGAAGTTGCCTTACGCGCCGCCATCTTGTTTCCGTTGTAGTTTACATGGATCAGACGAGCTCAACAGAAAATAAGTTCTACACGGACTAAAAAGCAGTTTTCAGACCATCCAGGAAATCGATGCTTTGTTGACTTGTTGTTGCTCGTGTTCATTAAACATTTTACACAAATCAATCTACTTTATGTAACATTTTAGCGGCGAGACTTTTCCCTCGTTCGTCATTAGCTTTAACGGTGTTCTCGTCAAACGGAAGTGTGTTTACAACTAAAGTGCGTATCTGAAGGAAAAAACTGCAAAAGTGGGCGGGGCAGAATAAGGTGAATAGTTAGGCCTGTCAGGATAGTTATTATATCGAGTTATCGTTCAATATGTGATAGAAAGAACCATATTTTTGGGGCTCAATATTTACCGTTTGTACCTGCTGTGAGAACCGTTTCTTTGTTTTTGATAAGATTTTGATTCCAGAGAGTGAAATGAGTAACTTTTATGGCTCTCAATTGGCACCAACTTATTAAAAAAATGTTTCATTCTGCAAATTACTTATTGTAGCTCATGTTTTTTTTTTGGGTTTTTTTTTACAATATGAGATTTTCAGCTTTAGAGTTACTGTTTGAGTGGCATAAAGAAGTTTCAATATTCAATATCGTTTACCGTGATATTTTCTCTAACAATATTCATCTTATTCCGCCCCGCCCGCTTTTGCCTCTTTTAATGTCTATGATCCGCACTCTTGTAGTAAAGAGACTTCCAGTTTGACACAAATCGCGCAAATGTCGAACGAGGGAAATGTCTCGTCGCTAAAGCATCATATAAAGTAGATTGATTTGTGTAAAATGTTTACTGAACACGAGCAAAAACAAACCACAACGCACTGATTTCCTGGGCGGCCTCAAAACGTCTTTTTAGTCCTTGTAGAACTTATTTTCTGTTGCGCTCGTCTGCCCCGTGTAAACGAATACAACGGAAACGGCGGCGCCCACAGCAACTTCCGAAATAAGATGAATATTGCACTTCAAAATGTGTTATTGAGACGTGCCTAACTGTAGTAAAATTTCCTGAACTTTGGAACATTGTCTGGACATATTGGAGTTTATCTCATACTGTGGCGTATTGCGAGTCAATTCTGCGGAAAGGCGAGCCCATCCTCAGTAAAGACGCATATTTTTTAAGATAAACATGTAACAAACTGTTCACATTAGGAGTGCGCCAAAATATCAAAATATAGACATATCAGCGGTACTGTATCAATATAACACCATGAGTCATTTTTGGTGTAGTCTAACGCTTAATTTTATGACCGTTCTACAATTTTGTTGCTTGTTTAGGAAAACATTTGACATATTCAGAGTTGTGGTGATAAAAAATGGCAGTTGTGCAGGTCATGACAAGGAAGAAAACTGTTAAAATGTATTTGAATCGTAAATAATAGTGATATATCGTAGAAAATCATGAGCGATGTATCGATAATCACATGTATTGCAATACCGTGATAATATTGTATCGTAAGCCATTGTATCGTATCTAATCGTGAGGGAGCCTGAGATTCCCAGCACCTACTTCGCTCTTCTGTTTACTTTTTTAGAGAACACATTAGATTACTTCAGATTCTATTCTTAGGAAATTGGGTGAAGCAGAATAAATCAAAGCAAACAGTTCTTCTCTGACAAAAATGATGGAGCAGAATTTAAATGAAGAGAAAACATCTGCGAGCAACGTGACACACTTAAGCCGTCAATCACATGCTCCTGACGCTGCAGCACAGGCTCAGATTCCTCTGAAAAAGTCCCCAAATCATAAACCTGTTCTTACGACGTGACACTACAGGCACAACTCTTTTTTTCATTTTTAAAGTTTTTTTGGTCAGTTTGCTCTCTCAACATATCGGCTTTCATGTGGAAACGACAAACTTAAAGATGTTTTATTATTTCATTTAATCCACTTCATCTATAGATTTCTTTGGGACATTATTTTCTTAAAATTCATTTTTCTCCCTCGAGACATAAAGATCAGCCTTAAAGTAGATCCTACACACAACAAACTTTACAATCTTGGACTCAACATCATTTTGATGAAATTTTTCAATAAAGATTTTTTGATATCTTATTCTAAAACAAATTTGTTTTTAAGTTTCATGTAAAAAAAAAAAAAAAAAATCCCCTCTGTAATTATTTTTTGTAACTAATGTGTGTACAAAATGAACTTAGAAACTGAAACCTAGTTCTGTCCATTTTAAAATTTTAAATGTCCCAATTATGTGTATTTTTGGCCATTTTTAAACATAAAATGCCTTATTTCTGCATGAAAACATGACATGATGAAAAACGTGTAATATTTTTTTCTTACATTTATGTGACCAAACTACAGGAGAAGTTTACAATTGATATTTTTAAATGTAAGACTTTTCCTGTTCACCTGCAGTGTCTGACCTTAAAAAAACATGTATGCATTTTTCTGGTGTTTAGTCTTAATCTTTAACATACATCATAAACATACATTTATTTATTTACATTAATTTATATTTTTTTCATTACAATATTTATCTGAAATGTCTTAATAATGGAAACGGCTCCATTGACTACCGTTTGAAATTGTAAAACCTGTAAGATTTTCATTTATTTAACTTGTCAACATTTTTATTACTAAAATAATAATAAAAGTCATTTTCAGAACAGAAGCTTTGAATGAAGAACAAGATAACTTAAAACTATTATTGTGGTTAAAAGCTCTTAGAAAACAATTTTACACAATATGCCTCCTTTAAACTAATACTACAGACTTAAAGCTGGGGCCCCTGATTTTCACAGTACTGTGGAACCAGTACTATGTTTAACTCTCTCTAACTAACGTATTAATTTTTCATCCTGTGCACAGCTTTAAAACAGATTTTTTTCAGACAACAAAGTGAAACAGGGGAGGACCACCAGAGCGCAGCCAATCAGAGCGCTGCTTTTAGCTCTCACTTCGAGACAAAATACTTTATTATCAGACTCAAACAGCACACAGAGGTCTCCTTTTTGTCACAAAGTGCTGCTTTTACAAGATACTCTTTAATGGAAAACACAGAATTTACTCATTTACACCAAAAAAAGTCAGGCACTCCAGCTTTAAAGGGGCAGTAACTCGTAACCCGCCCGTCTCCTGCTTGTTTACATTTACATGTTTTTTTGCTTTACAGTTTGGCATTTAATTTAAGCAGATGAAGCCACCCGGCCCAGTTACAAGTTATTTATAAGATTTGTGGAGAGGCGAGCCCACTCACTGTGAGATTAATTAATTAATCTTTTGAGGTATTTTTGAGCAATAAAGTCAAGCCAAAAGCAATACTTAAATCAAGCAAAGGTAAAGTAATTGCATCTCCATTGACAGATGGGCAGAAAAGTTAGGTCGTGTACCTTTATGTTCAGCCTTAATACTGTAATTCTTAAGTCGTTTAGTCCAGTGTTTCTCAAGCTTTTCACACTAACTACCACTTAAGATAATATTATTAATTATATAAACACGTTTAAAATTAGACTAAACCATGAATAATGTAGTTCTACATAATGATTAACCCAAAGAAAGCAAAAATATGAATTAATTTGTCTCTAAATAATTAATTAATTAATAAACAATTACTGGTTTAGTTGATTAATTGGTCGATGGTGTCTTCATAAACTTATCATTAATTTCGATTTAAAAAGCTTTTAAATGGCACAAAACCTGCAAAAACAAGAAGATATGAGTGAGAGTTTGGAGTCTAAATACACAGTTTCCTTGTACTCCTGGGTTAGATACATAGATACTTTTTAGTTTTGATATATTTTTGCCACACAGTCTTTTAGTCGACCAGGGAAGATCTTTAGCCGACCAAGACTTTTCTCCGACCACAGCCAGTGCACTGACAGTTGTTCTACTTCTCATCAGTTTGACTTTTAGACCTTCCTTGTGTTGTTTCAGCTCCCGTCCTGTCCGTGATTCATCTTTTTTCCCACTCTTTTTTCATTTTTAACTATGCAAATACATGTACGAGGCTTACACAAATACAATGGATGTGTACGATCTTGTACTATGGACTCTAATTGCCGCTAATAAAAAGTAAGAGTCAACATCGAAATTAATAGCGAGCGCCGTTGTTTGCCCTGCCCGCCTAAATGGTCTCGCCAAAGTAAACAAAGCCGCCTTGTTTATCTGGGTTGAATAATTGAGATGTTGACGTTTATAATTACACGCTCTGCTATCTTTCAATTATCTTTGCCGTTCGCTCGCTGAGGCATTCTTTCACGTCTCCCGCGCCTCCACCAGGAGTCGAGAATAAATCACGCGTCCAATCTTTGCACCCGTCCCGTTTGTTGATAGATAGATGTAGAGATATCGGCTTGGCTCGGTGCCGCCGAGCAGCTCGTTTGGCATTCCTGACCCCGATGTTTTGAAGAGTATTAATGGCGCAGGTATGAGATATGGAGTGCAGGTTCAGTCAGGAGCGCAACCGTCAAAACTGGGGCAGAGCAGACGCTGGAAAAATGTAATACCTTGACGTCGTGTCGTGCATTCGAAGCCTCAAGTGCAGATATTGTTTTCCGTTCGGGACGTCAATGAACCGTGCCGTTTTGGTGTGACATGTCAGAAAGCAATTAGTTTAATGCTTGTCGTAACATATCCTTTTTTGTTGTACAGCTGCTCCTTTAAGGGGTTGTCGCCAAGGCTGTGATGTCTTTAAAGTCTGTGTGAAGGTTCTCGTGTTCTTCTGATTATGACTTGGTTTGGTGGGAGGGCACCTGTGGTAAATACTTTGCAGTTTTACATCAGTGAAGTTGCAGTTTGTGAAGAAATATTGAAAAATAAATGTTTGAAATGACAAGAAGTAGTGCTGAGTTCTAAAAACGGAATCCCTCAAAATGCGACGTTTAGACAATTTACAGCAACTGAGACATTTTCTGACAGTTTAAACCATCATTCAATGAAATAAAGGTGTTAAAGGGTATTATTATTTGTCAAATCATAACTATTGTGTAATTTATATGGATTTGTTTTCAAAATGGTTGCTAGGTAACAGTGTGGAATAACCTTTATCTATGTCATATTTGCTGCTTATGTTCATTCAAGGAAGTAAAATTATAAACATTACGAAAACTGTCAAACTTGAGACAAATGGGCAAAAAAATGGGCTGTCATATAGACTTTAATTTGTATTTCAGAATCAGAAATGATTTATTGCCATTGTCAGTGATCAGAATACACAAACATAGGAACTTGCTTCGGCGTAAGGTGCAACATAAAACAATGAATGAAAAATATTAGATAGAATATTAGATTAAATGCAGGCATGCATAAAATTAAAAATAAAATGGAATAGAATAGACTAAGGCTATATACAGAAATGTACAGTTGGATAGACAGTGGTGCAAATCTATTTATTTTCATCCTTTTGTCACTTTTAAGAGCTCCAGTGTTTCCGATCAGGAGCCCTCTGTACTCTCTGCTCCTGGTGTAGAAGCCTCTGATTATTGTTTTTCTCAGCTGGTTCATCTGTACTCAGCCTCATGTCCACAATATAAATGTGTGTGTGTGTCCGTGTGTGTGTCCGTGTGTGTGTGTGTGTGTGTGTGTCCGTGTGTGTGTGTGTGTCCCCGTGTGTGTGTGTGTGTGTGTGTGGGTGTGTGTGTGTGTGCGTGTGCGTGTGTGTTTGTCCGTGTGTTTGTCCGTGTGTGCGTGTGCGTGTGTGTTTGTCCGTGTGTTTGTCCGTGTGTTTGTCCGTGTGTTTGTGTTTGTCCGTGTGTGTGTGTGTGCGTGTGCGTGTGCGTGTGTGTTTGTCCGTGTGTTTGTCCGTGTGTGTAAAGCACAGACCACAGATCTTTCTCATCCACAAATGCACAAAGTTCTCTGGCTGGACGTTTTGTAAAACAAAATCGGCCTTTTTTAGTTTAAATACGGACCAAGTCCTGTATGTCTTTCGGCGCAGCCACGTTTGTTGTGGTTTGTTTGGGCGCTTACCTTTGGGCTTCCACACAAACAATAATGCTACGTTGTGATTGGTTGAGGCCTGATCTGCAACAGCAGGAGTCTGGCCTGAGGGATTCTAAATAGTTTAACAAATATTGCAAGAATTCGTGTTGCTGGTCAGGTTACTATATGCTGGGCGATGTGGCAAAAAATATATATTTTTTTGTTTTTTTTTTAACATATTGATCCGTTTTCGATTTGATAATTTGGTAGACCTAAATTAAAAAGACCCAAGCATCCATGACGGCTAGAAATGACCGAATCTCAATTAAAATAGCAGCAAGAGTCGAATGTTATGTATATCCTCAAGCAGAAGACACTTTAAGGTTAAGTGCACTTCACTGTCCTCATTGGGAAATATGTTCTCTGCATTTTCCCATCCTGCGGCCCCGTGACCTGTCAGTGAACTTTTCCGTAGAATGAAGGCGAGACGGCAAATGTAAATAATTATAACCTGTTTACCAGACAGTTGAATATGGTTATTAATAGGAATAACATGCCATTGTTGCTCAACGAGAGGTTTATTATTTTTTTCCGATCACTGGATCAGATAATGAGTAGGTACAGGTGTGGCTTTGTGCTCTTCTATCAGGAGTTTCACGGAGAAGAAAACATGCAAACTCCACACAAAAGCGCCCTATTCTGCCATGGAATCCGGAATCATTTTACATTGGATTGTTTTAATATATTCTGTTGTCAATTCCTACACATGAGATCCTTGAAACTCAATTAAAAGACAATTTAAAGCTCAAAAATCTAAATAAAAAGGGCTATTCTGATCATTGCAAGGTAGGGCCAAAGCCTTGACAGAGCTCCATGATTTTCAGTGGAATTTATGTTGCAATTTATGATGTAATTTAGCGCCTTTATTTGTGCATAGCTTTTTAAACACCTGTGTGCGCCTTTTGCACATTTGTCAGTCGTCCAGGAGCTGAACCCTGGCCCCACTGACTGCTGGGAAATGCAGTCATTGTGTGTGGGTGATGGATGACACCTGTATTTGTTGAGCAATCCGGCCCGCTGCTTGCTCTTTTGTCGTTTCTCTTTTTCACTTTTGCGTGGGAGCAGGTTCACTCTCGAGCCAAAATAAACCGTGATAGTCATCTTTCTATCTGTGCGTGATGTATGAGCTTCTGTTACACGACCGAACCTGGAATGTCTGGTCAGGTCTGTGGAGGTGCTAGTGCTAACTGGTCAGTGAAGTGACGCTGACATTTTTGCAACGTTGGCAGTTTTTATGAAAATCCAAACCTCGAAATTGTCAAGTTTTATGTAACTTTAGTTGTTGCAATATACAATTGGAAGAAGAAAACTAAAATGGCCAGAATAAACCCTTCCAGTGTCATAAACAGAACACCTGCATTCTAAAGGCTGGTACAGTGGGAATGGGAGAGTTAGCGTTAGCCACAAAACATCACAAACTCAAGGCTGTTTTATCAACTGACAACCACTCGAGCTCACGCGAGTAACACCAGAGTGGAGTTAGAAAACATTAAAGGAAACATATTATGCATTTTAAAAAATTTTTATTAGCCTTTAAACATGCTCTTGAGTAGCTTTAATTTGCCATCTCATGTTTAAAAAAAGTTTATTATGAAAAAATAATTACATTTGTTTGCAATCTGGGAAGAGACTTACTAGTGCATCCAGCCAGTAGATGGTGCCAAGCTGTTAGAATTATTATTGCTTGAAGTGAATGTGCTACTCGTAATTATCAAGCTAATAGCAGTTATCGTGTTTAGACGGAAGAAATGCTCAGAGCGAGTCTGCTGATGATTTAAGAATTTAAAACAGCAGAACATTCTCAGATAAGTGACGTGTGAAGTTTGAAAATATGTCCCTGAACAAGAAAGTTCAGTAGGAAGTGTGCTTTAATGCTCGAAGGGATGTAGCTGAATGCTACTTCAGGTGTTTTTGATGATGGAACATGGTTAAAAACTCGAAGTCACTGTAGCAGAATGTGTGTCCTCTAACACTTAGTAGTACTGTTTTGTGCAGATAATCAACGTCAGCAATTAGCACCAACATTAGCCTGCATGCATAATAACTTCTTGAAAAAGGTGCATAAACATTTCTCAAAGTTTGACTGAACAATAATGCACCAAAAATATACTGTCCCCCAACAGTTTGACAATTAAATTAAAGTTTTAATTCATGCAGCACCACAAATCATGCAAAGATTAGTGAACTTTAGAAACTGGAATTAGATACTAGTTTTACCCTCTGCCAAAGCCAACAAATGAAAAAGTTTGTGTCTGATTAAAATAGAATTTATGAATAAAACGTTTATATCTGTGTGCAACAATTCTAAACACATCACTCCTGGATGGGTCTGTGGGTTATTGTATAGGTTTTTAGTGTTGAAATGTCAATGGTAAAACAAGGCGTGCTCAGATTATTTAAAAAAATTCCCTGTTTCGTAATTTAATTAGCCTTGATTATGAATCCTGTCTAATATCCTAAACAAAGTTCACTTCAAAAGCATATTTTCCATAAATGTTTACGAGCAAAACAAAGTTAAGAGCCGTTTTGAGCAGTAGTCTGATCTCTTTCTTCAAACATGCAAATGGTGACACTTCCTGGCACGCTAAGCTGCCAGTCATACCGTAATGATAGATGTGTTTTGTGAAGTTCATTCGTGTCTTCTGTGCTGCTGCTGCTGTGCTTGGACGCCTTTTGCTTTGCTCCACCTTCAAACTAAACCAAGCATAACTGTGTCCTCCTACTGTTGCCTGCAGGGTTTGAATCACAATCAGATTATTGTGACTGTATCATAAAACTATTATTTGACACTGGGATATAGACTGTACATTTTTGATGCAGTATGCTTCATTTTTTCCCTGTTCAATTCCCCAAGTCTCCTCTAGGGCAGTGGTTCTTAAACTTTTTCAGTCGCGACCCCAAAAATAACAATAGCTCACATTTGCGACCCCCGAACACAAAAAATAGGCGACGCGCAAAGTGATAAATTAGCTTTATATCCAATGTTTGACTTTATTTTGAGAATATAGACCTAGAAAAATGACTTTAATAGGCCGACAAATAGGAATCTACGTTTACCACTGCATTTGAAGGGTTTCAAGCCTTGTTTAACAGGATTATATTCATTTTTCCCCATAATCTAAGGACTCCTGGAAATCACCCCTAGTTTGAGAACCACTGCTCTGGGGTAGAGGGGGCAAACTAAGGCTCGGGGGCCACGTGCGGCCCTTTTGGCATTTTGATCCGGCCCGCGAAGCATTTAATATGAGTTAAGTATGGCGCATTTGTCATTTAATTGTTGCCTGAGCAGTTAGTAGTTCATTTAAGATCAGTTTTGAGAATAGACACAACTAAAATAACACCAAACTCTGATGCATCGGCTAAAAAGAGTGACCAATGGCACTGTTCCCACTAAAATAAATCAAGGTTATGACTTTTGTCAGTAGATCCTGTGTCATTGCAGTTTGAGGAGAGTAACAGCCCTCAGGACAAAACATGTATTTTAAATCTATTGCTTCTCGTGATTGCAAATAAAAATGAAACACCCCCTTTTTAGAGAAATATATTGTTAAACTAAATCTTACCTATTGTATTGGAAAAAAAACGTTTGTGAGTGAGATGTATTTACCTTGACATGTTTGGGCTGCTGTCTGCGAGCCTCTTCAGAGCTGTCTCCGGTTTTGGTGGTGACCAGTTGTTGTTACTTCCTGAGGCGTGTTCAGCCTGATGGACCTGGCAGGCCGCTCAGACTGGCCACGCCTCCTGCCGCCCGGTGGTCTCTGGAGAAGGGTGTCCCATGTACGTGATAAAAGGAAAGCCCCTTCATCTCGGTTGATGGTGTCTGTGCCTCGTTTCCTGATTTCAGTGGCCTCCGTAATCCAGTACTTGAACTTGTTGGTTTCAGCTCCTCAGACCTGAGCCCCGTCCCAGTCCATGATATGATTGTTCCTTTTGCAGTGGTCTGTAATTGCAGATTTGAGGTTTTCCTGTTCCGTGTTCCTTCTTTGTCCTTGTGAGTCTTGCTGTTGTTTCATTCTCGCATTCAGTTCGGTGTTCTTTTTTTCTTATGTTGAATGTCCAGTTTCACCTATGTCTTACTTTGCATGATTTACATGTTATCTCGTATATGGCGTTGCATTTATTGTCTTGGGGGATTTGGTCTTTAGGGTGAACTAGAAGTTGCCTGAGTTTTCTATGAAAAAGTTGTCTGACTAGAAGAAAACATATATACAATATAAACTGGAGACAAGATGAACGTTACCAAAAAATAAAAAGTATTGGAAAAAAGGTTTTAAGTTTGTTAACGGAGTTCTGTCACTGCGTTATTGAATGTTTGCTAGCCCCAGCAAAAATAGTGGAAATTGTTTTATTAAACTCATATACCTTGAGTTATTGCTAGGTATGTCTTAAAACATTTATAGTTTGAATAATTTACCATTTTGGAGCGTCCTGAGCAAACTTCTCATCCAGCATCATCAAATACGACTTTTAAAAATAATAAATTGTACGATTTGGTTGGTATTATCTTTGTCCACCTAGGGATGGGACAATTAACAATAATGTCGTTTATCGTGATAAAAGGGAAGACAATAATCGTTCGTGATAATCGCCAACAAAGATGATTGCCATTTTGTCTCCAGACTGTGCAGAAAAAAAGCAACTTGTCCTTTATGTTCTCTTCTGGATAGTTTTTGTTTTCACTTATAATAAAGTACAAATATGTCAGAAGTTATTTATAATGAGAAAGTAATGTCTTTATATGTAACATTTCCAAACTGTCAGCAATTTAATAACTATCGTGATATTATCGTTACTCGCAAATATTTTGACCATGATAATCGTGACATAAATTTTCAATTGCGTCCCATGCCTAAGTCCAACTTCCACTTATCTTGTTGTGTGTTTATGTTGGAGTTCCTCAGCCACACTGTTGACTCTGGGCGCCCATTATCGCCCGTCCCAAAGCCGTACTCGTCTTCAGGTCCACATGACATGAGCTGTCAGAGCCTTTGTGTCCTGAGACAAAGGCACATTCAAATGAAGAACCTCGCAATCTGTCAGTCGCTCTCCAACTGTCAGAGCGAGGCCGCCTCTGTAACACGACACGGGCCGAGCTCAAGACAACGCCGTCCTGGGGTGAAGTTGGACTTTTTTGTTTGTTGCATTCTTGAACACCACTCAACGGCAAGGGATTGTTTTCCACATCTCGAGCTTGATCTCTGTCAGGTTTGTTCCTCGACTTTACGTAATGTTTATCGTCGTCCCTCAATCTTTAAAACTATTAGGTTTGACTTTTGACCTTTAGGCTAGACTGGAAAACATGACGTGTATATAATTTGTACAAAAAGCAACGGCTACCAACATGCTCCTGTTTTTCTTTGAATGATTCATCAGTTGGTGTTTGAAATCTCACAGCCACAACATAATCATAAGAATAAAAAAAACAAACAGTAAAAACTGAGTAATTTCTCTTCAGTTTTTGCGCCAAAAAAGTAAAGTTTGTTTATCTGGCTATTATCGTAATTTTCCCTTTACTTTTTAATTAAGAAATATTTAAAAATGCAATTTATTTTTTAGTACGACAGCTGGTCATGTGATCTTGTGGATGAAAAAAAGTTAGGTTACTTTGTAGTTTGACCACAAAAAATTGTCAGTCATTGTAAATTCTGATGTTTATTTTCACAATAAATGTAACACATTGTAATTTAATAGACATTTTATATAACATTTGATCTTGTTTTTATTGTTATTTGTATTTTATTCTTGTTTTTACTTTACCTGTGAAGCACTTTGGATGTTGTAAATGTGCTGTATAAATAAATTTGACCTTGACCATGACGTTCTACTTTAGGGTGCCACTTTAATTGACTCTTAGACCATTTTTTGTTGGCCCTGCGTCTGTTTAATTGGCGCAGATTACCATAATTAGTCACTTTTACTGTGAGTTTGGAAAAGCTCTATCATCATAATCTTAAAATCAAACATTTTTTGTATGAAATAGACATAAAGTGCGTATGTCAGTTTTTTATGATTTTCAAATTTTGACTTTACTGTGTATTAATGCCTTTTGGAAATATAAATTATAGTTTTACACCAATTAGGTCACTGTTTGTGGAGAAAAGTTGAAAAATCTGTTGAAAATTACAGAAAGTAAACAAATTGATGACGTAACACTGGGAGACAAAGATTATACATAATTTACACAAAATAAACTACTTTTTTGACCCTTTAAATATGGATTCCACAAAATAAAGGTGTGCACATGTATTTTTCTTTGTCAAATGAAAAAAATCTGTGACATTAGATGTTTTTTGTTGCAGTGAACAGGATGGTTTCTTGGTAATTTCCTAGTGTGATGTCATCATTAACAACCAGGAAATAAAATTAAAAATCTACAAAAATGGCTAAACGGGTAAAATTTGTAAAGATTTTAGCAGAATTTGAAATATATATATATATAAAACCTTGGTCCCCCATGTCCTTCTTTTTAAACCATATACATTTCCACGTGTCCGATCAAGTTTGGAGTTGAAGTATCGAAAGAAAACTTCCCCACTGACTGTAACTGCTTTTTATAATTACCTTTTGTGAATCGCTAAATACAGCTCGTGTAAAGTCCTGGGAATGGCTTCTTAAAAGTAGGTGTCACTCCTATTGTGCAATTTACCATCTCGTTGTTGACAGTCACAGAAATCCATTGTGTCTGTTGTCATTTGACACCACTTGTCACATCATACAGCAGTAATTACAGGCTTTGGATTAACTCTGTCCAAAGTAGAGGGTTATAAACGCCGAGCGGCGTGTGTGATGGTTCTGTCAGCGCTGGCATTAAAAATAACACTCGTTTGACGTCTGAAGTTCGACCTAAAACTCTTACTTTCCACACAATCCGCCTTTGAATGAAGCAATAGAGTAATAGCCCTCACAGAGTTTGTTTTGATTTAAAAAAAATACTATAAGACAATGTGTAAGACAAATTAATTACAATAAAAGCAAGACACTACAGGTAAAACTCTAAACTAAAAATTTTCAATTATTATTATTTATTTTTTTTTGTCAGTTTGCTCTCTCAACATATCAGCTTTCATGTGGAAACAACAAACATGTCCAATCTGCTCCTAAAGATGTTTTATTCTTTAATTTAATCCACTTTCTCTGGGACGTTGTAACTTCAAAGGCCGTTTTCTTAAAATGCATTTTTTTCTCTCTCAGCAACAATTGCAGCGTTGACAATACAATATTTTTGGTCAAATGACAGTACAATCATTTTAGTTAAAGGACACATTCTACTACAGTGACTTTTTTTTTTTTTAGCTTTAAACCATGTTCTAACAATGTTAAATGTCATCAAAAACATACCTGAAGTAGCATTCAGCTGCATTCACACTGTTTTGAGGAATATTTATTAGAAAATCCTCCCCCCTCTGAGCATCAAACACACTTCCTGCCGAACGTCCCGGATTTTCTGACATATTTTCGGTTCATCTACATCACTTATCTGAGAATATTCAGCTGTTTTAAGTCCTTAAATCATCGCTAAACTCGTTCTGAGCATTTCTGCCTCGTAACATGATAACTGCTGCAGCAAATCCGCATCATAACGTCTTTTTAGCGCTAACTTCACTAGATTGTATAAGGCTGTATTGTCACTGTCATTGAATGAATAAGTGTTATGAATGAATAAGTAATGTTTAAAGGGTAATAACAGTATTAAAAATGCAGAATAGTTTTCCTTTAAACCACGTGGTGATTCGGTGGTTCAGGTTTTGCTTTGACCAGGTGTTGTCTTCGGTCTCGACTCAAACTTGACTAACTTCATCCTGTCACCTGGAGTTCACGTCGGGGTCACGTGAATGTTCTCTTCTCGGCGTTCGTCTGCCATCAGCTGCTCTCGGCTCGTCTGTGAGAGAGACGGGGATCGGCCTCGGCTCAAGTCAACACAACATTCATCGCTGTCATCGCTCTGTCTCTCCCGGACTTTCACATTATAGATACACAGTCCTTATTATTGTTATCTACACTAACTGTACATACAGGCTGTTACAATAGGCCGGTGTGCATTCTCACGTAGCAAGGATCATTCATTTGTCAAAGCTTCACTGACAGATCAATTGGTTTAAGGTAACTAGTTTGGATAACGCCGGTTTGAACATTTGAGATGACAAAGATTCATTGTGTTTGTCTATATCAAAACATGACATTCTCTTCTTCGCTTCTCTAGTTTGAACAAGCATCAGCCATTGTTGGTTCCTCTTTGCAGCTTCATAATTAATCGAAATTGAATCGAAATTGCAATTTGAATGGTCGCAGTGCTGCAATTTTTGACAAAACGTCCTATTTTATTCTGCATAAGACCTGCTAATCCTGTAGTTTAACATCTGTACAAACGAACAGATGAAAAACATGACTAAAAGCGACAAGGAACACGACAAAAATGCAACTAAAAGCGTTAAAAATGTGTTTAAAAGTGACAAAAACACAACTAACTGTGACACAAAAGTAACTAATAGCAACAAAAAGCGCAACTAAAGTGTGACTAAAAGTGAAAAAAGACTACTAAAAATGACAAAAATGTGAAAAAAGCAGCAAAAATCATGTGTAAAATCTGCAAAATGTAACTTAAAGCGTCAAAACGTGACAAATAGCAACAATAACTTTGACAGCAAAACTCGCTCTGGGCTCGGGAGACTCGTGGAAGGTTTTCATGTACTCATCGCGGTGAATATTTGGATGCTGTGACTGCATTAGAAAGAGCGATACATGTGACTGATGTAAAGACTTTAAAATGAAGTGGTTCTGTTTTTCACATTTCAAAACAGTAAAAATCAGGTACAGCACGTTTAAGGTACACTTAATTGTCTCGTAGGGAAATAATCTTCTGCATTTGAAGACACATTTCACTAAAACGTAATTATATTCAAGATTTTACTAATCATTTTGCCCATTTGTCCCCAGTTTGACAGTTTTCGTCATGTTTATAATGTCCTTCCTGGTTGTTCATGGGCAGCAATTCCACATTCATATGTTGTTGAATGTCAAAATAATGTGTCAGTTGAGTGTTAACAGTCCCTGTATTTTCAATAGTATGTTGGATTACTCATTTAACTAAAAGGCAGGTAAGATAATTATATTTAGAATTTGGCAAAAAAAAAAAAAAAAAAAAATTACAAATTATATCCCAGATTAGCAATTTTTTTTATCTTTGTAATTTTACTTCCTGGTTGTAAACGATGACATCACACTAGGAAATTACCTAGTAACCACACTGGTCACTGGAATAAATATATATGTGAACACCTTGATTTTGTTCCTTTAGTTAATGTTTGAAGGGTCAAAAAAGTGTAAATTATCTATAACCTGTAGATGGAATGCGTCTGAGTCTTGTCATCAATTTGTTTTTACTTCCTGTAGAATTCAACTGATTTTTTGCACTTTTCTTAACAAACATCAACTTGATTGGAGTAAAAACTATAATTTACATTTACAACATGTATTAATAGGCCAAATAAATTCACTTTAAAGCTGTCAGGAGCACTGGGCGCCGCAGCATCTCCAGCTCTTCAGCTAGTCTTGGTCAGGACCTTCACTGGAGGATTTGAGTTGATGGAGTAAACTGCAGCGTGATCGAAACCCACCCAAACACAGGTACAAACTCTGAACACAAAGGCCAAGGTGTCGAATAGGGCTGTAATCCTTTAGTCGTTTAGTAGATTGGTCGATGGTGTCTTAATTAGTTGACTAATTATTTTATTTGCATTCCACAAATTTATGTAGCAAAAACTAGAAGATTTGGAGTGAGTTATCTGAAGATTTTAGAGTAAATCTGTATCTCTAACATAAATATACTGTTTACTTGTACTTTTCTGTATAAATTGTTATTTTTGCATGAACTCCTGTGCAGTTTTGGTCTTTTGAGTGCAGTTTGGTACACGGCTGATACACGGCGACACTTCATAGTTTTGACGTATTTTAGCCTCGTCCCCTTTTAGTCGATTAATCGGTCGATGGAGCAGGTCTTTAGTCGACCAAGGATTTCTTTAGTCGAACCCGTGACCTTCCTGCCGTGAGGCGAGAGCGCAGGCCAACCCGCCACTGTGCTGCTGTTGTTGTAGATGTTTCCACGACTCTTTAGCGCTCCCCCGGGCCTCCTGTCGGGGCACGTCTGGTCATCCCCGGCCTCCGTGTTTAAACAGGTAGATCCAGCTTGCACGGATTTGGTTTCTTGGCGTTGAAAGATCAGCATCGTCTTCCTCGTCGCCGAACGTTTGATAGTCTTCTTCGGCTGACAGCGGCCCGTCACTGACATCACACATCAGGTCAAATGAGCTGTGACCGCCGCTCAATCTGGAAAGGTTAAAATAATACTGACTCGTGTAATCTGTTTTGTTCTGTGGTTAAAAGGTTGCTGACATTTTGTGACAAGCTGAGACATTTTACAGTTCAAGAGGGATTTTGTGACTGAATGTGGTTTTCTGGACCTCAGTGTTGCTGATATTTGGGGACATTTTAGGTTTTAACCATAAACAGACATCTTTGATCTTTCTTTGTTTAGGCTTTCCTCTTGACCACTTGTTTGTCCCGTTCTCGTTCAATTTGCAGTTTGGGCCGTACAAACAATAAATAAATATCTATCACAAGCCAATATTTGCAGCCCACAAAACCAAATGAAAGAATCATAACAAAAAACAAACTTTCTTTGAATATTTAGGGGATTTATGAGCATGAGATCTGAAAAACAAATACATATTTTCAACCATTTGTTCACTTGAAACCGAAAACCCTTTTACTTGAAGTCCAACTAAATTTGAGGGACAATTTGAAGAAGATGCGAAACAAAGCGTTCAACCAAAGCAAATCAATTTGTATCAGGCAGTTGTCCAGAACTTGAAACAAACCATTGTTGTTCTTGGATCTAAAATTGACCGATGATCTTTTCAGCATGGGAATTCTGAACAAGTAATACGTAACAAAACACCAAACAGCAACAAAAGTACAACATATGCGATAATGTAGGTTAGAAAAAGGGTCAAACTTTTGAAAACCAGAAAATGAAGTCAATACTCTCTTTGCTCTTTGAAACTGCCACAAGCTCATTAATCAATCAGTCAATCAATGTTTATTTGTAGAGCCCTTTACAACGCTCAAGGTTACCAAAGTGTTTTCCAATAAAATACAGAAAAATATAAATAAAAATGCATAAAACCATAATACAATACATTCACTGTACGAAAAATAGTGTCACTGCCGAGTGTTTTAAGCCTCGATTTAAAGTCTGTGATGGTTCTCATATCACGGGCAGGAGTTTGTGTAAAAACTATTTATTTACAAAAGTACTAGTAAACATGATCTTTGTTGTAGGGGGATTAAAGGGGCTCTATCTGATTTTTACCGTTTTGAAAAAAAAAACAGAAACAGAATTAGTTCATTTTAAAGTCTTCGCATTAGTCACATGTATCGGTCATTTTACTTATGCAGTCCCAGCATCATAAATATTCACCGCAATGAGTTTATAAGCACTTTTCACAAGTTTAAAGCTAACAGACATTAGCATGCTAATGGCACACTTATCGTTCTACGCTCTATAAACAGATGCAGAGGAAGCGCTGTGGTCTCATTTAAATTTGAATAGATGCCTTTACAACATATCTGTACTGTGGCTAAACAGATTTTTCTTTATTACATGCAAAAAAATCAGGTACATGAACTAGGTCTGATTTTCAAAGCAGTACAAATCAGGTACAGCAACTTTAAACTCACTGTTTCTTCCAAAATTCCAGCTATTTGCCTTTTCACTTCGGCTGTTTGCCTATAAATGATTAAATCCCAATAAAACAATAATTAGTCGACTGTAAACTAACTATTGTAGTCGACTAAAGATCTGCCCCATCGACCGATTAATCGACTAAAAAGGGTGTGGCAAAACTATATTAAAAAATATAAAGTATTTCCCTTTTTGCAACTCAACTGCGGAAGAGTTCATGCAAAAAATACAGTAAATACACAAAAGTGCCAGAAAACAGTGTATTTATCCCTCCTGATATCTTCGGGGCCATTTGACCCGTCTAGATTTTTGGTTTAATTTTTTATTTCATCGCTATGAAGCTTTCATGGGTGGTCCAAAACATCACCAAACATACAATTTATGCAAGTATTTTGCTCTTTGACCAAATGTGCATAGCTCAAACGAAGACAGCACAAGGGTTAAATATTAGACTTTAAATCTTCAGCTAACTCTCTCCATATCTTCTTGGTTTGCTGTTTTTTAATAAAAATCCTTTTAATCCAAATAGAATAATTAGTCAACTTATAAAAATGTTGGTCGACTAAAACACCCTCAACCGATTAATCGACTAAACAACTAAAGGTTTACAGCCCTTCTATTTAAGCTAACACACGAGTCAGGCAGTACTCAAAATAAATGTAAACTGCTCTTAATTGCTACGTGCGAGCGGCTTGTACTTCAGCGACTGCAGTGATCAGTGCAGGCCTGGCCAGCGCTAACTATCCTCATGTGTTTTAGGCCACCGCTTGGCACGAACACGTCTGACCAAATCAAGCTTTTTTTGGCCTCTTTTTCTCACCGTATCCCTCCTCCGTATCCCTCCGCCTGAGCTTCGCATGTCCCAGTGTGTACACAGCTGCCGACCGATACTGCTCCTGCTAATTTGCTCAATTAAACATATTGTCTATAAAAAAGAGTGTGTGTCTTCTGGGGTTTTTCCAGGGAAGTAATTATGGAGCCAAATTGCAGAGGAGAAATGGCTTTGTGTACGGTTGCATCTTAATTCTTGTTTTTGGGGAAATACTGGCGGGCAGGAGTCAGGATAAACCTCATCTGTCATTCACACTGACGGAGAAAGAGTGGAACATGACGAGCTCGGACTAATTGCATGTTTTGTCCAACAAAAGAGTGATACAAATGAGCCAAATTATTATAAACAAAGCGTTAAAGTCTATGTGATGGTTCTCAAAATGTTCTAATTATGACTTTGTTTAGAAGGAGGGCACTTGTGGCAATTATTTATCATAGTTTTACATCTGTGAAGTTGCAGTTTGTGGAGAAATTTGGAAAAAATAAAAGTTTTAAATTACAGGAAGTAGTTCTAAAACGGAATCCCTCTGTGATGTCATCAAAAAGCGACGTGCCATTGAAAATACAAAAGCTGTGTCCAGATGTCCACACTCAGTCCCTCACCCCTCGTTCACTCCACGGCCCTGCACTCTAGAGCAGACTAAATAGTGCCCTCAGTCATGGAGCGATTCGGACACTCAGCTCACTACTTCCTTCTGGGAGAAAAAAGTCGGCAAAACTCCAAAGTGAATGGATTTCTGCAATGTATGGGTCAAATCCTCCTGACATACATGTCTTTATGGACTAATAATCATCATACAAGCCTTATTTATCATCGATTGCATGTGAAACATCAAACGGACTGAATTATTCAACTTTTTGCCTGAGATTTGTGATCTATTCACAGCTGAAGCTAAGTTAAGCAGCTATTTCTAGCAGCTCAACTGCTAACGGTTCATTTAAAGTGTTTTGTTCATAATCTTGGCACAAAAGTTCATTTAAACAGCTCCTCTTTCTGTTTTCATTCAGTCTGTTGTGACCTGTCACTGTCGGCTGTTTTCCGACTCTTGCAATGCATTGTGGTCAGTATTGACCGGTCTAGTGACCAGCACTGGACACTATTCAAGATGCATTGTGAGAAATTTTGAGCGCACTACTAGTGGAACCCAGTTTTTTTCAACCTTTTTTTAAGTCATGGAACCCTTGGTTTAGTCCTAGTTTTAGTCCTGGTTTAGTCCTGGTTTAGTCCCAGTTTAATCATGGTTCAGTCCTGGTTCAGTGCTGGTTTAGTCCTGGTTTAGACTTGGTTCAGTCAAGGTTTAGACTTGGTTCGGTCCTGGTTTAGTCCTGATTTAGTCCTATTTTAGTCCTGTTTTAGTCCTGGTTCATTTCTGATTTAGTCCTGGTTTAGTCCTGGTTCAGTTATGATTTAGTCCTGTTTTAGTCCTGTTTTAGTCCTGGTTCAGTTCTACAGATGTTGGGAAAGCCTTTTGTAATACAGTTTTTTTGTATTGAGGACAAAACCATCCAAAAAATCTGTCCCTCTGTAAAATAAAGTTGACCTTTCATATAGACTTTAATCTGATAAACACAGTCATGGTTGTATTTCCTGTGTTTCTAACCAGCCCTTTCTGTTGCTGCTCCTCAGGTCTGGTGGAGATCTGTCTCATGCACCCGCTGGACGTCGTTAAAACACGGTAAGCTTCTCCTCTGACTTCTTTTCCAAACAGAGCCATCCACCGCTCGCACATCTGCTGTGGCCTCTCCGAGTTCCACACATACCACATTCTGTCGCGGGCTGAAGCCGAGTGGCCAGAACCTTATTAACTCCACATACAACCCGACCCGGCTGCCAAGAGGCCTCGGCGTCGCACGGAAAATGAAATGCGTCGTTTACGTTCGCGCTCACACTTTTTAACCGGAGAAATTAACACGTTATTAAAATGCCACCTTCCCCTGCCTCGGCCGATGACGCCGGGTCTCGCCCAATCAACAAATGGCTGCTGGAGTTATGAGCGGCTTTAATGAAAGTCGGTTTGAGAGTCTAAGGATTAGACAGGAGCAGATGATTTGGTGGGAAAATGAACATTCGCAGTTAATGCGGAGTAATAAAAAGACAAAATTGCAAATAATTAGGACACTGTGAGCTTTAAAATGAGAAAATGCAATTGAAAATCTCATAATAGTCCATAAGGCAAGGCAAGTTTATTCGTAGAGGGAAGTTCGTACACAAGGCAATTCAAAGTGTTTTACACAACAGGAAAAGGTAAGGTATAAAGAGATACAAAATAATTATAAAAATACTTTAAAAGAGAACAGTGCAGATACAATTTTTCAACAGAACAATTTTTAGTCTGGATTTAAACATTGTCAGAGTGGAGGCCTGTCTCACATCTTCAGGAAGACTGGTCCAGATTTTAGCTGCATAAAACTGAACCAATGGTTCCCCATGTTTAGTCCTGACTCTGGCACCAGCAGGAGGCCAGTCCATGTTTAGTCCTGACTCTGGCACCAGCGGGAGGCCGGTCCACGTTTAGACCTGACTCTAGCACCAGCAGGAGGCCGGTCCACGTTTAGTCCTGACTCTGGCACCAGCAGGAGGCCGGTCCATGTTTAGACCTGACTCTGGCACCAGCAGGAGGCCGGTCCATGTTTAGTCCTGACACTGGCACCAGCAGGAGGCCGGTCTATGTTTAGACCTGACTCTGGCACCAGCAGGAGGCCGGTCCATGTTTAGTCCTGACACTGGCACCAGCAGGAGGCCGGTCCATGTTTAGACCTGACTCTGGCACCAGCAGGAGGCCGGTCCATGTTTAGTCCTGACTCTGGCACCAGCAGGAGGCTGGTCCATGTTTAGACCTGACTCTGGCACCAGCAGGAGGCCGGTCCATGTTTAGACCTGACTCTGGCACCAGCAGGAGGCCGGTCCATGTTTAGACCTGACTCTGGCACCAGCAGGAGGCTGGTCCATGTTTAGACCTGACTCTGGCTCTAACATGTCAGATGTACTTTGGTGCTTTGGAGAGACTTGAACACAAGAAGCTGCTTTAAAGTCTGATCTCTGAGCCTGAAGTCAGAGCAGAGACCTGAACACATAAGGAAAGCATGAGTTGTATTAGAGGTTGATGGTTTTATTCCCATCGCAAACATGGCATACTAGGCAAAACATTATATAATTACATGAGTGTTGTGTCAAAAATATAAAAACATGAACAAACAGCCCTGATTTTTCATAGTTTGCGATGTTTGAAGTCTCAAATCAACTCTCTCATTGAAAATGCATTGTAGCCAATGTATGGAACTGCACCAGCCTTTAGAATGAAGGTGTTCTGTTTCAAAACACTTGAAGACTCTATCTGCCTTTATGTTGTCTTATCTGTAATCCAGCTATGCTATAATGATTACTGTCACATCTCACTCGATTCCTTCCTTGGGATAATTTAAATGTATAAAACACGGTGTTATGAAAAAATGCAACACATTTTCTTTCTTTGGATTTTTGATACATGCCAGGAACACCTTACCGTACATGAACTGCACTCAAGCAGGACACAACCAGGACACAACCAGGACACAACCAGGACTGAACCAGGATTGAACCAGGATTGAACCAGGGCTGAACCAGGACTGAACCAGGACTGAACCAGGACTAAACCAGGACTAAACCAGGACTAAACCGGATGTATATCACCTGTGACTGATACTGGCCATTTCAACTGGGAACAACCAAACCTAAACCAGGACGAAAGCAGGACTAATCTAGGAGTAAAGCAGGTCTAAACCAGGACTGAACCAGGTCTTAACCAGGACATAAGCAGGACTTAACCAGAACTAAACCAGGTCTAAAGCAGGACTGAACCAGGACTAAACCAGGTCTAAACCAGGACTAGACTAAACCAGGTCTAAAACAGGACTAAAACATGACTAAAACACACCTACACACCTATGATATACTGACCTTTTGGCCTAAAAACCCATTAAAATCCCAACCGTATCCAATTTCTGCGACAACTTTGAGAACACACGGCATTATGAAAGAATAATTTGTCCATAACACCGGCGGTCCTGTCCAACTGGCTGTAATTGTAATGTAACTCGTATGTATAATGTCTTATTTTTGGCCAGCTTTGACTGTTATCTTGTGGTGGGCCGTGTTCAAATGTGGGACGCTTCCTTTGAGAGAGATGGATGAGTGCGGAGTGGAGCTGTCATGAAGTGGCTAACTCGGCTCACCACACATTATGTAAAGAGCAGTGTTAGCTGATAGCATAAAACCGAGACTCACCAGCTCTGCGGCTAACGGCTAGCATCAGCGATAAACAACGTCTTCTTTGTTTCAACAATAGAACATTTTGGACAATAGGACACGAGGTAATTATGAAGAAGCGCAAAGCCCACACAAGAAGATGAGATCGGTGTTTTCTACATTTATATCTCCTTTAATATTCAACGCCATGCACTTATTTTGACACGTGCTAAATGTTACTGAAATGGAATTATTGAAGGGATTCAGTGGACCAAAGATCTCCATAAATCACTAAATGTTCTGGTTTAAAACTGGTTTAGTCCTTATTTAGTGTTTGTTTATACGCTGAATTGTTGCTGGAGAACTGTGCAATTTAGTTGGGTTTTTGGGGCAAAATCAAGATTGAAAAATTGAAAGAAATTGTCTATGACTGGTTGGACTACTCATTTAACTAAAATGAAGATAAATATATTTCAAATTTTGCTGAAATCTTTACAAATTTACAAATACGCCAGTTTAGCTATTTTATTAGGTTTTTAATTTCACTTCCTGGTTGTAAACGATGACATCACACAGGGAAATGACCAAGAAACCATCCTTTAACCTGGGCCAAAACTCCTCTAATGTTACAATGTTTTTTATTTGACAAAGAAAAATACACGTGAAGACTTTTATTTTGTTGAATCGATGTTTAAAGGGTCAAAAAAGTAGTTTATTTTGTGTAAATTATGCATAAGCTTTGTCTCCCCAGTGTGATGTCATCAATTTGTTTACTTGCTGTAATTTTGAACATATTTTTCAACTTTTCTCCACAAACAGCGACCTGATTGGCATAAAACTATAATTTATATTTACAAGAGGTATTAATACACTGAATAAATTAGAAAATCATAAAAACCTGTCATACGCACTTTAAAGATTCATGATTCAGATGGTTCCAGTGGTCCAAAAATCTCCATAAATCACTGATAGTCCTTTTTGTTGTTTTTCATAGTCTGATCTGAACTTTTTAGAAGCTTAGATGAATTCCTTAGCCATAAATGTCCATAAATGATTGATAGTTCTGGTTTAATTCTGGTTTTCTTCTGGATAGTTGTGGTTTAGTCTTTGTTCAGTGCTTGAGTCACTATTGGAGAACTCAACAGCTTAGTCTTGGGACAAAATTCAAGATTCAAAGACGCATAAAAATTAAAGAAGAAAAAAATTGGATTGTTCCTGTAAACCAAAAATCGCTGATAGTCCTGATTTAACCCTGTTTAATTGTAATGTTTTGTCTGCGTAATTTAGTTGTGTCATGGGGCCAGATTCAAGATTCATAGACAATTAAATGCTAAAAGTTGACCAAAAATCTCCATAAATCATGGATAGTTCTGGTTTAGTCCTGGTTTAGTCCTGATTTGGTTCTTGTTAAATCACTGTTTAGTTTTGGTTTAGTCACTGCTGGAGAACTGCATCATTTAATTGGGTTTTGGGGTCAAATTTAAGATTCAAACAAAGAAAATTAAATAAAATATAAACTGTTTAAACTACACAGTACTTGCTTTCTTCCCTTGACAGTATTTTTGCGATTATAATGTAGTCTAAACTAGGGCTGCACAATATGATGCAATAACGATATCACAACAAACAAAATGTATATTGCAGTAACAACAAAGTCTTCATCTGATCTAGCTTTTTCAAGTATTTGTTGGTTTTTATTGTATTTTAATATAACAGACTTTATTGCATCAAAAATAGGGCTGCAACAATTAGAATAATCGACTATAAACAAAAATATCAGTTGTATTTTGATGATGTCATCGTTCTCTGGACTAAACAGACTCTAAAACACAAACTTAAAGACTTTTATAACAAAGACAGTGACATTATTAAAGAAAAATGGCAAAAAAGAATAAACCATTTCTGATTTTCCTCAATTCTACACTTTATTCATAAATATTCTCTCTCTAGAAGCTTCATTCACAATATTTCAACATTTATTTGGTTAAAAATGTTAATATCGTTGTCAAGGATCTTAAAAGCCATATCGTGTATCGTAATAATTTCCAATATCGTGCAGCTTTAGTCTAAACATTAAAATACTCTTGATTGAGCCAACGATTAAACTCTCTCCAACATCTATGACGAGACCAAACCATTTTTAAAGAAGACCTCAGCAGAGCGTCTGCACTTTTCACCCCGACCCCGCAAAGACGGACAGACTTCGCGCCGTAATAAAGCCCCGCCGTTTCAACACACGAGCGTAAATCACACGAGTGGCTTTCAAAGTATCAAATATCGACCAACGCCACAGCGCTCACCTTTGGCTTTCATCCCCGCGCTCGCCTCCTCCGACGACGCCTTCAAAGTCCGGCCGTTCGTTTAAAAGCGACGCCGGGCAATTTATTCACGGAGAAAGTGTGTGGCAGTAAATGACAAACATGGCGGGACGATTTAGTGTTGAGAGGGGGGCGCGGGGGGGTTCGAGGGGGGCGTGGGGGCGTCCTGGTTTGGGATTGTAAAGGACTATAAAGCTTTAGGAGCAGAGCACGACCTGTTAATGGCCCGGGCTCAGGACGGGACACGGCGGCAGAGTCGCGGCTGAGTTATGGCTGAGTTCACGCTCACCGGACACGAAACAACAAGGACAGATTGAGACGACGCTAACGTTACGCATCCCAGACATTTGAGGTGACGACAGGAGACACCCAGGGTTATTCAAAGTTCTGAGCGCGGCAGGTTTAATAAAATCAGATTTGTTATTTAGAGTCAGTTTACTGTTGGTTAATTTAGGATTCTGTTTTCTGTGTTTAATAAGATTATTATTGAGTATACATACTACTCAAACATTACTTCGTTTTTGAAAACTATCCTATATCCTGTAGTGGTTTAGTTAGTGAACTTTCTTCAACATTTTTCTTAGTCGACTTATAAAGTATTATAACTTAATATTTATCTATAGGATTTAGACAACAGCAGAAAGAAGAAAGCATGGAGAGAGTTTTGAGAGAAAATCACAAGTTTATTCCTCCTTTCTACCATTAAATACATTTTAGTTTACTTTTCTGTGTAAATGGTTTGAACTTGTGATATTTTGCAGTTTTAAGAGCTTTTGACAGAATGAGCAAGAATTTGACTAAAGTCCAGCTGAAAACCTTAAAAGTGGTTGTGTTAAAATCAAAATCCTTTCAGTCGGTCCTGGGTAGACAGACTTTCCCTTTTCCTTTTTTTTTCATAATGGAAAATGAAGATCATGTGACCATTGGGAAAGAGCCCCAGGTGACCTCCCCCAAACAAAAAGAAAAACCCACAAACTTTGTTGTCAGGTACTTCTTTAAATGTCCACTTTGTAACTTTTCTGGTCAAGATGGATGTTCATAAGTTGATAAAATGCCCTAAACCCTCCTCCATGTAGACCTTATAAAATGTGATGTCATAAAAATTGTGGAGTGGAGGCAACTGGAGCCAAAATGAAGTTGACTGTACAGTTTTCAATGATTTTCTCACATTAGATCTAAATTCTTCTGGTTTGAAGTGTTTGTGTTGGGGAAAAAAGCAACACAATTGAATTTCCAGGGTAGAAAGGTCAGTTAGTTTGATTTTCTATAACAAACGATGGACAAAATACAATTTTCTAGCCTTAAAATTTTATTTTGGCTTCAAAAAAATCTAATTTATGGAATAGTATCTAATATATCTCTAGATAAAATGAAAAATGATTGTGGGCTCAACATTTCTGTGAGTATTTTTCCAGTAAAACCGATGAATCTGGATTGTTCCTTCATCAAAAATGCAAATAGTTCATCATAATTTCCTAAAACATAATGTAAAATACAATAATAAATGTGTTTAAAGCAGCTCTGATGTCACCCACATGTGTCTGAGGCTTTTACTTTTCCAAAAGCAGCTACATTTTTCATATTTTGTGATATTCTGAGGTTAAATCCCAGTTTCTCCAGTGAAATCACATTATGTTCCACTTCATTTGCCTCCATTTTGAATTCAGAAAGTTTTGGTTTACAGACCTTTAAAGGGTCTATACAGTGGATGTTCAGGTTTAGTTCGCAGTACTTCATTCTACTATCTCAAGCCCCAATTCCAAATATTGACCATAAAACTCCACCTTGGCTCCTGCTTATAACTCAGCCCTGACTCCCAGCCTTTGGTACAGTAAGTGGCACATTCCAGGCCTGATCATGTTCTTTGCAGTTCTTGGCCCCTAATGTTTGCACACTTGAATTCATAAAGGCGCATACATACCCGCTAATTGGGACGGGGAGCGGGCTGAAATCTATTAGCAGGGCCTTGGGAGCAGGAGACCCAGCCGCGACACACCTCCGCTGGGCTCTGCGCGCTCAGGCATGGCTCTTATTAGGCACCAACTTCCCCTTTAATGTCCACCGGCTCAAAATGAACGCAACTGGAGCAAATTTAGCTTTTTCCACTTAACTATCAAAGGCTTTCCGTATTTTTTTCGGAGTTGCAAAACGTCGGCTGCATGCATGAGAAACGGCGTGTTTATGGAAATGCGGATTGATGAAGTCGCGTTGGCATTTTTAATAAAAGCTACTCGACTGTGAAAATGTTTTAGGCATGGTAAGAGAAAGTAAAGTAATTTAATTATTTAGACTTGTATTTATGTTTTCCAGAATGGTAGTGGTTTTATTAGTAGTAGTTGTGGTAGTAGTTTTAGTAGTTGTAGATGTTGGTTTTGTTGTTGTAGTAGTAGATGTTTCTTTATTTTAACTGATGTATTTTTGTAAGGTATTAGATAAGATTATGGGCCCATCTACAACTTGTCCAAAATGCTGCTGGGCGACTCTTCACTCCAATTTTAAATTCTTTGCACTGTCTCTCGGTTTCTCATTACTTTGGTTTAAAATTCTTTCATTTGAGTTTTCTTTAAAAACAAGCCCCTTCTCTCTGGCTTTTTAACACATTTTGAAATATTTACTTTAGTTTTTACCATAATCTGTGTTTACTGTTCTGTTGTTTTTACATTGTCTTTTGTTCATTTGTGCGTTCAGTGCTTTGGTCGACTTTCTTGTTTTTAAAGTGCTCAACAGTAGTAGTAGTTGTAGTAGTTGATGTAGTTGTTATAGTAAGAGTTGTAGTTGTTTTTTTGTTCTAGTAGTAGTTGATGTAGTTGTTATAGTAAGAGTTGTAGTTGTTTTTTTGTTCTAGTAGTAGTTGTCGTAGTTGTTGTAGTTGATGTAGTTGTTATAGTAAGAGTTGTAGTTGTTTTTTGTTCTAGTAGTAGTTGTCGTAGTTGTTATAGTAAGAGTTGTAGTTGTTTTTTTGTTCTAGTAGTAGTTGTCGTAGTTGTTGTAGTTGATGTAGTTGATGTAGTTGTTATAGTAAGAGTTGTAATTGTTTTTTGTTCTAGTAGTAGTTGTCGTAGTAGTTGTAGTTGATGTTGTTGTTATAGTAAGAGTTGTAGTTGTTGTAGTAGGAGTTGTAGTTGTTGTTTTTGTTGTTGTAGATGTTTTTTGTTAGTAGTAGTTGCAGTAGTTGTTGTAGTTGATGTTTTTGTTGTTGTAGATGCTTTTTTGTTTGTTGTAGTTGATGTAGTTGTTGAAGATGTAGTTGTTGTTTTTGTTGTTGTTGTAGATGTTTTTTGTTAGTAGTAGTTGTAGTAGTAGTTGTAGTTGATGTTGTTGTTATAGTAAGAGTTGTAGTTGTTGTAGTAGGAGTTGTAGTTGTTGTTTTTGTTGTTGTAGATGTTTTTTTGTTTGTTGTAGTTGTTGAAGTTGTAGTTGATGTTTTTGTTATTGTTGTAGATGTTTTTGTTAGTAGTAGGAGTTGCAGTAGTTGTTGTAGTTGATGTTTTTGTTGTCGTAGCTATTTTTTTGTTTGTTGTAGTTGATGTAGTAGTTGTAGTTTGAGGTTGTTTTCACTCTGGCACTGTAGGTCAATGTAAAGGTGCTTTCACTCTGAGCCCGGTGCGATTGTCCCGGTGTGAACACGCCAGCCGCTCCCAGACCACTAAAAGGAGGAGGTCTGGGCGCAGCTTCACCCTCACTCTGGTCTGGAGCGAGTGTAGAGTGAACGCAGACGACCTCGGGACAACCGGAGATGATGACGCATGGCTTCCGTTGTCGTGTAGGAGCTGTGTGTAATGAATGCAGCCAGACATGGTCCACAGAAGAGACTCTCTGCCCCCCGATGTGTAATGAACGCCAAGAATTAAATAAACAAACTATGTGGAAAACCAGTCATATTCCAAGAGTTACATGCAGCTGGTGAGGCTTTGTGTTGTGACTTTGTTGTCATGACAATAACATCGCCGGTCAGCTGACTTTTGTCATGTGGCATTTAGTGCGGCATTTGGGAAGTTCTGCGAAATGTGAGAAGTGCATCTGAACGAGGACCGCTCTGATAGTGAAGTAAAAAGAAGTAAATCTACTGCTGTCGTTATGTACTTGTAAATGTTGTAGTTTCAGTTGTAGACGTTGCTGTACTTGTAAATGTTGTAGTTTTAGTTGTAGATGTTGTTGTACTCGTAAATGTTGTCGTAGATGTTGTAGTTTCAGTTGTAGATGTTGCTGTGCTTGTAATTGTTGTTGTAGATGTTGTAGTTTCAGTTGTAGATGTTGCTGTACTTGTAAATGTTGTAGTTTTAATTGTAGATGTTGTTGTACTTGTAAATGTTGTTGTAGATGTTGTAGTTTCAGTTGTAGATGTTGCTGTGCTTGTAATTGTTGTTGTAGATGTTGTAGTTTCAGTTGTAGACGTTGCTGTACTTGTAAATGTTGTAGTTTCAGTTGTAGATGTTGCTGTGCTTGTAATTGTTGTTGTAGATGTTGTAGTTTCAGTTGTAGATGTTGCTGTGCTTGTAATTGTTGTTGTAGATGTTGTAGTTTTAGTTGTAGATGTTGCTGTACTTGTAAATGTTGTAGTTTTAGTTGTAGATGTTGCTGTACTTGTAAATGTTGTAGTTTCAGTTGTAGATGTTGCTGTACTTGTAAATGTTGTTGTAGATGTTGCTGTACTTGTAAATGTTGTTGTAGATGTTGCTGTACTTGTAAATGTTGTTGTAGATGTTGCTGTACTTGTAAATGTTGTTGTAGATGTTGCTGTACTTGTAAATGTTGTAGTTTCAGTTGTAGATGTTGCTGTGCTTGTAAATGTTGTTGTAGATGTTGCTGTACTTGTAAATGTTGTTGTAGATGTTGCTGTACTTGTAAATGTCGTTGTAGATGTTGCTGTACTGGTTAATGTTGTAGTTTCAGTTGTAGATGTTGCTGTACTTGTAAATGTTGTAGTTTCAGTTGTAGATGTTGCTGTACTTGTAAATGTTGTAGTTTCAGTTGTAGATGTTGCTGTACTTGTAAATGTTGTAGTTTCAGTTGTAGATGTTGCTGTGCTTGTAAATGTTGTTGTAGATGTTGCTGTACTTGTAAATGTTGTAGTTTTAGTTGTAGATGTTGCTGTACTTGTAAATGTTGTAGTTTCAGTTGTAGATGTTGCTGTACTTGTAAATGTTGTAGTTTCAGTTGTAGATGTTGCTGTGCTTGTAAATGTTGTTGTAGATGTTGCTGTACTTGTAAATGTCGTTGTAGATGTTGCTGTACTGGTTAATGTTGTAGTTTCAGTTGTAGATGTTGCTGTACTTGTAAATGTTGTAGTTTCAGTTGTAGACGTTGCTGTACTTGTAAATGTTGTAGTTTCAGTTGTAGATGTTGCTGTGCTTGTAAATGTTGTTGTAGATGTTGCTGTGCTTGTAAATGTTGTAGTTTTTGTTGTAGATGTTGCTGTACTTGTAAATGTTGTAGTTTTTTTTGTAGATGTTGCTGTACTTGTAAATGTTGTGATTTTAGTTGTACATGTTGCTGTATACGTTTGTGTAGTTCTTGCAATTGTTGTTTTTGTTGTAGTTGTAAATGTTTTTGTTGTTTTAGTAGTATTTGTTGTAGTTGATGTTGTAGTTTTAGATGTTTCAGTTGTTGTTTTTGTTGTAGATGTTTTTGGGTTGTAGTGTACTTGGAAATGTTGTATACGTTGTAGATGCTGTTCTTGTTGAAATTGTAGATGTTGCATATGTTTTGTAGTTGTTGTAGTTTTAGAACTTGTAGTTGTATTTGTAGATGTTTTTACTTCTGTAAAACTGTAGTACTAATAGCAGTATTTAAGTTTAATGCTGTACTTTTGACAAATCCAAATCCATTCATTTTCAGATGTCAGCTTTGGCAGCGAAATGAATAGCTATGTAGCAGAAAGGTGAAAAACCACACAACCTGTAATTCCCCAAATGATTGATTGTGTAAGAACTCGCTTTACTTAGGAGATTCTTTCAGATCGAGACAAGAGCCAAGTCCCTCATGTGAAAACGAACTGGCCAAAAACAAGGCGGTTAAATCCGTTGGAAAGATGAATCTCTCAGTGTCGATTTAACGGTGTAAAAACCTGCGTTTCTTTGGAAATCCTTTCACTCCGAGTCACGAGTCACGTCCCTTATGTGGAACTGAATTGCAAGCGATGGACCAAAAATGAGGCGTTGGAAAGATGAATCTGCGAGTGTCTTTCTCCGGACTTCTTTGTTGTTGCAGGTTTGGCCTCCCCGCGGTGCGTTCACTGACCAGTCAAACGGTGACCCCAGTTAGTCACCTTTCCTAACAAGTCCATCCATCACACATCACAGGTCTCCAGCCGAGCGCAGGTTTCATTTGGGAGATTTACTGCCGCTTTCATCGCGCTCGGGGAAAAGATTATGAACTGCCGAAATGCCGCTCATACTCTGGGAAAAAGGAGTGTGCAGCCCGTCCGCAAAAACAAGTGCAGCGTTTGAGGGTTTAATAAGACGAGGGCGTTAAGAGGATGTTGGGTTTGAAGAAATGCGGAGGAAATGTGTGTTTTCCGATGCTGGCGATTTGGAGTCATACTGAAGGTGCCATTGGGGACAGAAAGGAAGGAAAATGGCGAAATGTTTGGGAAATTTCTGAGACAAACTGGTATTAAAATCAGTAAGAGTGATTTATGTGTTCAAGATGATTTTAAAAAGGTGTCTGCATCAACAACTTACCCATTCATGTTCAGTTATTGAATAGAAAAATAAGAACATGAATCTAAATTTTAGGATTGCTCATTTTAAAAAATCTCGTTCGCAATTTTTTCCATTCTCAAACAACGACAAAGAGATAAGTTTAACTATTAATCGTTATCCCAAATTGTTTCAAGCTCTCACTGACTTTTACGCCAGTTCTTTTTTTTAATTAATCATAATCAGAGAGGTTTTTATTGCCATTGTTGGTGAACAAAATTCACAAAGTAGGAATTTGCTTTGGCGGTAAAGTGCAAAGCAAATTGTAGTAATAATAATAATAATAAGGTAAAAAGTATAGTCTATCCAATCCATTTATTTACAGTATAGAGCACATTTTACAAACTTAAATGTTTCCAAACTGCAAAAACACCAAACACACTTGCTCATGGCTCCTAACCGTAATAACAAAATATAAAACAGGAAAAAAGTGAAAGAAATAAAGCAATTAAAACACAGAGGACCACAACTCCCTCGGTGTGAAAAGCCAGAGAATAAAAGTGGGTCTTTAGACGAGACTTAAAACACGATGCTAAAATAAGATCAAATAATAAGTCTGTACGCACTCGGGCTGCAACAATGAAACGACAAATTGTGACTGTTCAACTATAAAAAGTAATAGTCGTATTTAGATAACTGTGTCGTCTGTAACTTTATCTGGACTCTACAGACTCTAAAACACATACACACAGACTTTTTTCTAACAAATGTAAAAAATATACAGTTTTTTCATCAATATATTTTATCACAAATATTAGCCATCACATTTCAATTTTTATTTGGTTAAGAATCTAAAAAAAAATCTCAATGTACAAAAGAAATGATCGTTTGACTCATTGATTCATCGTTAAAAAAAGATCGATGACTCGTTGACGTATAAAATTATCATTACTGGTCATAACATGCAACTTTTTCCTCTTTTCAGTCCTGTCCACATAGAGAAATGCGCACAGGATAGACCTGTCACGATAACACATTTTAAACTGCGATATATGATAGCTGAATATATCACGATTAACGATAAAATTGAAATTACAACACAATAACTTCAGAGCAGCAAATTCCCAGTAAACTCCATTTCAACTGTACCATATTGTAAAAATCATGAGCTGTAATAAATAAAGAGTAGCATGAAATTAAATTGTTATTATCATTTAAAGTGCGTATGACAGATATTCAAATTTTGATTTTATTTGGTGTATTCATTCATATTGTACATTAAAAAAATTGTTTTACACCAATCAAGTCATGGTTTGTGGAGAAAAGTTGAAAAATCTGTTACAGAAAGTCAAAAACTGATGACATCACACTAGGCGGACTCATTCCATTCAAAACTTATGCATAATTTACCCAAAATAAACAACTTATCTTACCTTTAAAACATGAATGAACAAAATAAAGATTTGCCAGACAAAACAATCTCTGACATTAGCCGAGTTTTAATTTCCTAGTGTGCTGTCATCATTTACAACCAGGAAGTGATATTACAAAACTAAAAAAATGGCTATAATTATTTTTAGCAAAACTTTATTTAGCTTACCTGTATTTTAGTTACATGAGTAGTCTAACCTCATACGCACTTAATATATTAATTATTGAAACTTCTACAGCTGAAATTTTGATATATTACCAAAAAAGAATTAGTGCGAAAATATTGTTCCTGCTTTCATTCATTGAAGTCGATGTAGTAGTTATCATGACAGGTGTAGCAAAGGACGTAACACTTCTCTTCATGTTCCACAGAGCAAATCAGGTCGAAATGCAAAACTTTTTCTCAGATTTAACTTCAACACTTTCAAGGCTAAAAATGTCACTTTACAAATATAACGTTCCATCTCGTTTCTTCCACCACAGCAGCCTCTTCTAACAGTTTACCTCGTCGTCCCACAGTTGTACTAAACCCAATACTTAGAATGTAAATGTTGCATACTTCACACAAAGTAAACAGTTAATTGCCCTTGACCCTGCCCCCCTTCTCCATCCGGGGCAGGAACACGAGGCTTTGGGGGAGAGGAGGGGAGCCAAGGGGGGACAGGGGGGCGTTAGTCTGTTTGGATCTCGGGCAAAGACGAGCACAGCCACAGATTGTACAAAAGTAAGAGAACTGTCACGTCTAATTATGATTCAATGATGATTAATGATTCAAGTGAAAGTAAAATCAGATACTAATCAAAAACTAAAACTAGATACCCATTTGAGCAAGTATTGACACCAAGAAAATCCCTGTTTCTTTTATGAACAGTTTTCGAATGTTCTTGAGGTTTATCAGAGCTATTATAAAACTGCAATGTTTAATAAAGAAAATGTCAGTCTGTTGTGTAAAATCGTAACCTAAAAATGCCATTTGTAATTCGGATAAGTATCGGGAATTGAAGATATTTCTTAGTAAATTTCCGTATCGTGACAGCTCTAATTGGGGAAAACGACTTCTCACATAAGATAACCCTGTCTGGACGATGATAGAAAATGTTTCAAACGTCACAGCTGGACACCGTTTTTTAGAAATCAAGGCGTTTAAACTTCCATCCGAACATTGTGGTTTGGGCGGAAGTCGAATAGACGAACCTAAACAAACATGGCGGCGGCGACGGACGTACTTTGGCACATTCATGGATTTATTTGCCGATATTTTGCTTTTTGAAACATAAAAGTGCTTTGTGCATCTGAGGAGGAAGAAGTCTGTGCTTTTCTCTGACTGGATTTATTGATTTCTCGGCTTGTTTTGCTTTTGCGACGTTGCGACCTTCAGTTCAAATGTTCGTCATGACGTTACGCATTTTCCCGAACGACATCAACGAGGACCTGTCCAGATCGATAATGTGTAGAACAAGTTCAGCGTGATGCACATATCAATCGAGCCAGGTTACCGAGATGAAGCTGAAGGTGGAGAACACTTTCATGCTTTCAACTTCAGCTCAATTCGAGTCATTGAACTAATTTTCTCAGCTCATGGTTTACTTTGGAACCTGTGTATAGACTCAATGAACGATTATTCGATTAATAAATGAGTTAACAATTACTTCAACAATCAATTATTTGTGATTAATTGATGCACTTTTTGTCAACATAAAGCTTTGGTCATTTGTATGTACTCACAGTGGGAAGAAACATGGGACCAAAACATTTACTCTAGAAGAAAAAGTATGGCGTCTGAAAACTGGTCCGAGAAGTATAATTACAACAACAACAAAAACGTGCATAAATGTAACGGAGTACTGCCCTCGTCTGGTCCCAGGAGCCCAAAGTTACAGCTTGTCATTAACCTGGAAACCACCTAGTTACATGGTTCAGGGGCTGGTCTCAGCTCACTTGGAGGTAACAAAGGGTGTCGCGGTGTCCCATCTGAGAATGATCAGACCTTCCTCCCTCGCCCCGGCCCTCGCCCCGTCCCTCACCCTCACCCTCGCGCTCATTAGGCCCCGGCACGAGCCCCGAACGGCCCCCCTCACGTCCTGATCCGGTTACAGCCGGCTCTGCCCCTTTAACTGAGCGCAAACACGTCCCGGGAGCCGCCCACAAATCTGACAGCGGCCAATCGCAGGAGCTTAGAACACGGGACGTCGTCATCATCGTTTGTCTTTTGAGGAGTGTTCACAGCTTTTTGTTTTCGAGAGAAGGATATTGAAACATGTTTGAAGCAGAGGGGCACAGACTGGTGGAAAAACAAACAAAAAAAAGTACAAAAGTAAAATGTTTCGGTATCTGTACTTTATGTACTGTGGATACTTTTTACTTTTACTTCACTACATTTGAGGCCAAGTATCTGTACTTTTACTCCACTACATTTTTAACTGGACTGAAAAGTGCAAGTTACTTTTCATTTTTGAGGAAAATATATGCATAAAACTAAAGAAATTAATTGCAATAGACCTTTGTTGACCAAAATTAAAGGGGCTGTACCCGATTTTTACTGTTTTGAAACAGCTGTGAAAAGCTAGTTGTCTTTACATCAGTCACATGTATCACTCACTTTTCTAATGCAGTCTCAGCATCATAAATATTCACCTCCATGAGTTTAGAAGCGTCTTTTCATGAGTCTCTGAGTGTCACAGACTATCCCGGGTAAAGCTATCAAACATTAGCATGTTAACAGTGCACTTCCTGCTTTTCTCGTTAGATAAATAGATTAATAATTAAAGATTAATAGAGTTAAAGTTGTGGTCTCATTTTCACCCGAATAGATGCTTTTACAATATATCTGTGCTGGAGCAACACAGATTTTACTTTATTAAATGAAAAAAAAATTGGGAACATGGACTGGTAAAAATCAGTTACAGCCCCTTTAAGCACAATTCTTTACCAAAATTACAACATTTAATACATAAAACTGGTCTCATCTGCATGAAATACTTTAATTTTTACTCCTAAACTACATTTTCAAACAGGTACTTCAACACGTTTACTTAAGTAGATTTTTTTTGTGATACTTTTACTTGAGTAATTCTTTGCACACGCATCTGTACTTTTGCTTGAGTAACAAAATAGAGCACTTCTTCCACAACAAACTGGTAAATACAATGACTCGTTTAGTTTTGAGGCAGATTATGTTCATTACTGAGGCTGTGATTGATGTTTTTGATCCAGTAAAATGGAAAGTTCTGGGTATTTAGGCCGATTGTTTAGCGGTCAACAAGATAGTCGACTTATTGTGGCTAGTTGACTATAAAACATAAATGTAGTCATATTTTGATGACTGTAAATGTTATCTGGACAATACAGACTCTTAAAACGCAACTAAAAATACTTTAAATTAAATCAAAATGTCAATAAAGAACAAACAATTTCGGATTTTCATCAATAATGCTCTTTATTACTAAAAATATTTTCTATCTAGACTCCTTCTGTCACCAAATTTCAACCTCTATTTAGCGTTAGATAAATTAAATTGTTTTTTTAACATCTCAGTGTACAGTAGAAATAATCATTTGACTAAAATAATCATTAGTTGCAACCCAAGTTGACTAAAAAATACATAGAGACTGCATTTGGTCTTTGCAGTTTGGAGAGCTTTCCCGTTCTTCAAAGAGAAATTCAAAACGATGTTGTGTTTTCCTGTAAAGTTCTTCAAGGTTTGTTTTAGTTTGCAACATTATTGAACCTACAACATCAACGTGAAACATCATTATTGCCCTAATGACCCTCACAGTTATCAAATCCATCAAAGTACCAAACACGAGTCTTGATCTTGACGTATGATGTGACTTTTGTGTATCTTTGAGCGCTGAGCAAACTGTAGAAGCAGGATGTGTGCACAAGGACAACCTGGAAAACCGTTTGGACCTCTGAAATCATTTATATTGAATACTCTGAGAAACAAAGACGCTCTAACACGAGAATCCTGAAGGTCAGCAGGTCTTATTGTAGTAAGACGGGACTCCATAAAAGCTCGGCATTCAGTCCGTTGGCAGAGCTTAGAATTGCATTATGTTTCATTCATTTTCATTTGCAACGGTTTATTTTTGACAATATATTTATCACAATCAGGGCGAAGTTAAAGAGAGGACTTGGGTTTGGATTAGAGCTTCTCAATTTGGGAAAAATATCAATTGTGATTTTTCTAAGCAGTGCGATTGCGATTAGATTTACAATTTATGTTTTAATAATAGGATTAAAACTTCACATTTTTAATACGTCCAGGTGAATTGACAAAAATACTGAAACGGGCCTAAGAAATAACAAATATTTTTAAAAATCAGTACATGTTTTAACAAATCTACTTTTATTTATACAGAATAAAAACTGCAGCATCCATTAAAATTGCAATTTTAATTGTGTAGCCCTAGTTAGGATTAAGTTTATGTTTAGGAATAGTTCATTTTCTTAAGATTAAAGGTGGAATGGAGGATTTCGGGCAACAAATCAGAATCTCATTTCCTCGTGGGTAGCACAAATAACTGGTCCGCTCAGGTGTCAATCATTCTCTGCATAGTGCACGTGCGGGCAGAGCTTCGTCCAGGGGAAACGCTCGCTCCCTGGCGGCGCATGCGTGGTTGATATGCTAGTGTGTTTATGTAGCAGGTTAGCGGCTGAGTTCGTCATTGTAAGTCTAAACTTTCATCCGCCGGGTTAATGCGAAATGGCTGAGGGACGACAGAGAAAGACTGTGGTCGAGCTTTCACAGAAGAGACGATAGTCTGCCGAGGAAAGAAACAAAGCGGCGTGTTATTCTGGGGGGAATCGTTCACGGCTGGCGAGCATTGAAAGCGCAAAACAGGCTGATGCCTCCGCTGCAAACTTTCTGCTGGACAGGTAACTGTTTATCTGACTCTTTTTTTAGCTTATTGTATGTGGAGTGTATTATTAAAATCTTCTTCGCGGAGATTGTCGTGAGAAAGCGACACCAATGGTCTTGTAAACAAATGCGCATGGGCAGTGCTGCTGGGCGTGCTCGTTCACGAGGTTTGCTAGGCGTTCAGTCAGGAGAAACGGGGCGGGAGGAAGGGGGAACCTGCGCATGCGCTTTTTCAAAAAAAGGACTAACAGTCGCAGATTTTCAAATCGGCGAGAAATCCTCCATTCCACCTTTAAGGTTCAGAGTTTTTGGACATGGGATGTTAGAATTCTAATACTTGCAAATGTTATTAGATTAGAGCTTTGGGACGAAATGCCAAAGTTTTATGGAGCCTTAATAAGACACAGTGATGAGCAGCATATTTCATTGTAAATCTAGAGTGTTGATTTTACACCAGTTTCCGAGGAACACAAGTGCGCCTTGAAGTTTTGCCAGGTGTGCCATGGAAAAAAATGTTCATTTTGAGTTAACTGATTCACAAATGTGGATGTAATTGACTAATTTACTTTTTGGAGTGTCCTGAGCAACGGCTGCCCCTCAAAACAACAAACAACATTACCATTGCCAAACTTAGTCTGTATGAAGGTTCTCATGTTTTTCTAATTCTAGTTTTTTCTAGTAATTTCTAATCTAAGTCTTAGTTTGGTGGGAGGGCACCTGTGGTAAATATTTATCACAGTTTTACATTTGTGAAACTGCAGTTTGTGAAGAAATTTTGAAAAATAAAAGTAAAATTACAGGAAGTGCTGAGTTCTAAAATAGAATCCCTCTGTGATGTCATCAAAATGCAGCGTACCATTGAAAATAAAGAGACAGTTAACAATCAACTGATACATCTTTCTGACAGTTTAAACGTCATTCAACAAGATAAAGGTGTTATCAGGTATTATTATTTGTCAAATCATAACTATTGTGTAATTTAAATGGATGTTGGCCCTTGTTTACAGTCGGGTTGCTAGGTAACAGTTGTGGAATGACATCTAACTATGTCATATTTCCTGCTCATGTCCAACCAGGAAGTAACACTATAAACTTTACAAAAACTAACAAACTGGGGACAAACAGGCAAAATGTCTAGTAAAATCTTAAATATAATCATGTTCAGTACGTTTTAGTCAAATGTGACGTCTAAACTGTCCTATAGACTTGTCTGTGCAATGGCACAGACATCATTATCCTCATATATCATGTTTTGTTTTTTTAACTAAATGGTCTGATTTGGTAATGTCTGCCATGAGATTTTTAAACCCAAAAAGTGTGCTGCAACTCAAAAAAAGTTGTCCAGAGTCAGAAAGACATTTGTTTTTATTGCCATTGTCTGTGAACTTTGGCAATAAAGTGCAACATACAGCAACGAATAATAAAAATAGAAAGGTAAAAAGTATAGACTATGCTAAAATAAAACAAACTCTCATCTAGAAAACGTCATTACTTGAATAACTTTGTAATTTGAGTTAGAACCGATCAAATAGCGCTTCGGTTTGTGCTAACGTTGTGTTTTCTATGCGTCGTTTAGACCCGTGTTCGCGTTTACTTCCTCACGCTCACCTTTTGCTCCGCGCCATGCCGCTCTGTCCCGAGTGCTGGGTGACATGGCAGGGCCCTGATTGGAAAAACCTGGCCCGTCGTCATGGTAACGGGCCCCAGCGTGAACGGCGGCGTCCCACTGAGGAGCAGGAAAGTGAACCTTGATTAGGCCTTTTGACAGATGACAGCAGCAGCAGGAGAGCGCTTTATGCCCGTGTCACGTTTGCTCTGGAGGCCGCGAGAAATGTGTCGGAAAATATTGTCCAGCGTCGAGAAGTTACAGGTCGGCTTAAGTTTATTGGTGACATGTTTTTGTTAAAGCTCTGATATTATTTGAGCGATCTGCCTGACCACACTGGCATTTAAATGGGCGAATGTTTCACTGTATTGCTATAATTTATTCCGGTTTGACTAAATTGACTTTCTGGGATCATATCTGGGTTTGACAGTTTTTGTTAAGTTTATAATGTTACTTACCTGAAGCAGCTCTTATGTAAGACTGAACTGAACATCACATAAATGTCAACTCAACAATTCAGATTAATATTAATCATTGTTTGCTGTAATTTAATGTTTTAGTAATTTCTTTACCACTGAGATAATTCAATAAATCCTTCAGTTATTCTTATTAAAAAAAAGTCTTGGATTGCATTTATCCTCTTCCTCCACTCCACTCTGCTCCCCTCTCTCGCTCTCTCCCTCTGTCCCTCTTGCTCTCCCTCTGCTCCCCTCTCTCGCTCTCTCCCTCTGTCCCTCTTGCTCTCCCTCTCTCTTCCTCTGCTCCCCTCTCTTGCTCTCTCCCTCTGTCCCTCTTGCTCTCCCTCTCTCTTCCTCTGCTCCCCTCTCTTGCTCTCCCTCTCTCTTCCTCTGCTCCCCTCTCTTGCTCTCTCCCTCTGTCCCTCTTGCTCTCCCTCTCTCTTCCTCTGCTCCCCTCTCTTGTTCTCTCCCTCTGTCCCTCTTGCTCTCCCTCTCTCTTCCTCTGCTCCCCTCTCTTGCTCTCTCCCTCTGTCCCTCTTGCTCTCCCTCTCTCTTCCTCTGCTCCCCTCTCTTGTTCTCTCCCTCTGTCCCTCTTGCTCTCCCTCTGTCTTCCTCTGCTCCCCTCTCTTGCTCTCCCTCTCTCTTCCTCTGCTCCCCTCTCTTGCTCTCTCCCTCTGTCCCTCTTGCTCTCCCTCTCTCTTCCTCTGCTCCCCTCTCTTGTTCTCTCCCTCTGTCCCTCTTGCTCTCCCTCTGTCTTTCTCTGCTCCCCTCTCTTGCTCTCCCTCTCTCTTCCTCTGCTCCCCTCTCTTGCTCTCTCCCTCTGCTCCCCTCTCTCGCTCTCTCCCTCTGTCCCTCTCGCTCTGTTCCTCTCTTCCTCTCCCTCTGCCCCTCTCACTCGCTCCTTCTTTCCCTATCGCTCTCGCCCTCTGTCACCCACTAGCTCTCTCTCTCCCTCTGTCACTCTCCCTTTTGCTCTCTCCCTTTGTCCCTCTCCCTTTTGCTCTCTCCTTCTCGCTCTCTCCCTCTGTTCCTCTCGCTTTCACCCTTTGTCCCTCTTGTTCTCTCCCTCTGTCCCTCTCCCTCTGTCCCTCTCTTGCGCTTTCCCTCTGTCCCTCTTTCCCCCTCCATCTCTCACCCTCTCCCCCTTTGTCCCTCTCCCTCTTGCTCTCTCTCCTCTGTCCCTCTCTCGCTCTCTCCCTTCTGTCCCTCTCTCGCTCTCTCCCTTCTGTCACTCTCTTGCGCTTTCCCTCTGTCCCTCTTTGCCTTTCCATCTCTCTCCCTCATTCTCTCTCTCCCTCATTCCCTCTCTCTCCCTCCCCCCCTCTCTCCCTCTCCTGCTGCTGGTGAACCCCGGTGACTCCTGGAGGAATCCCTGACTGCATCATCAAACAGCAGGGCTCAAAGCAGAGCCGTACCGTTCCTCCCCCCTCTCCCCTCTCCCCCCTCCCTCTGGACTGCAGCACGGACTCTCGTGCCCTGTAAAGATGCCTCCCCCCCAGGCTAATGCAGGACTTCTGTGACTCAGCAGCCGACGAGACCGAGGCAAATGTCCACACTGTTCTACATATGGCGCTATTCGGGGGTCACGCCATTTTACTGGAAAAGTAGTGCAAAAATTTAAAAAATTCCCAAAATGCACCTTGAAATGTAGTGGATATCGCTGGTCACTAAAGCAATCACTTATTTACCTTATTCTGCAAGTTGTGGGCGCCGCCATTTTGTTTCCGTTGTAGTTCACACGGGGCAGACGAGCTCAACAGAAAATAAGTTCTACTCGGACTAAAAAGCCGTTTTCAGGCCTCAGGAAATTGGTGCGTTGTGACTTGTTTTTGCTCGTGTTCATTAAACATTTTGAGCACTCTACTTCATATGTTTTAGCGAGAGACTTTTCCCTCGTTCGCTATTAGCTTTAACGGCGTTCTCGTCAAACAGAAGTACGTTTACAACAGAAGTGCGTATCTGTGGCAAAAAACGGCAAAAGTGGGCGGGGCGGAATAAGGTGAATAGGGAAATCTGAAAAATAACAGCAGAGTCTAACTGGACACATGACAGAGGATAGAAGAGCCGTTTTAATGAACTGTTGACTTATTGATTAGAATAAACCACTTTAAAATAAACCTGTAAAGTTGCTCATGTTAGGCCTTTACCTTAACTTGAGCTGTAGGGCTGCAACTAATATTATTTTATATTTCCATTTTTTGTTACATTTTTTGGATGTCAAACTATATTTTTTTCAATTAGTCTTCTTGTCAGATTAGGTCTGGGTGATATGGTGATAAAAAAGGAATCATGAGCTGGTCCCTGTGACAATCTGCTATTTTTGTGAAATCGTCATATCGTGATTCACTGTTTGTGTCTTTAATGCAGCTGTCTGTTCAAACACACTTTTTCTCCTGTTGTTTAGCCTCTGAAGCCTCTGAGCAGATGACTTTATTTACCTCTTATAGACCAGGGCTGCACAATTAAACCAAATCCACAAAAAATTTCAATTTTAATGGCTGCAATTAGCGAATCACAAAGGCTGCAATGTTTGAAGTGCAATCATTTCTTTCACAAACAATAAAATGTCTTGCTTTGATTTGAATAAAAAGGAAAAATGGATTTGTACAAACATGTTCTGAAACAAGCGACAGCAAGACCAAAAGCGATAAAAATGCATTCGAAAGTGCCAACAAATGCAACACAAAGCAACAAAAACGTCATTGAAAGCTTCTGTATAGAGAATATTTATGAAAAAATGTGTTCATTCTTTGTTTTACATTTCAGTTGAATAATGCAGGGATTTTAAACCTATTACGTGATAGGTGATCTGACCATGTGTCTGTACTCAAAGTGCACTGACAAGACCAAGACACTACAAGAGATCATGCAACTAAACAATTTATACAGAAAACTACTCGTAAACTGCGTATTTATCAGTAATTTATACAGAAAACTACTAGAAAATGGTGTATTTATCAGTAAAAGGGCAGATTAAACACACAATTCACATCAAAATCTCAAGATAACTCAACACATGCTTCCGCCTCCCGATGTGAATATAAACCTTTAAATCCACCCAAACATTTTGTCGACCAATAAATATTTTGATTGGCCAAACGATTAATCTAAGCATTGAACTAAACAACTAAAGGTCTAGATCCATTCTGCCATGCTTGAACTACCTCAGCTTCCACGTAATTTGACCAGGAATCTGAATTTGCAACCAAACAATCTGCTTTGTGCGAAGGACAAAAATAGCATCAATGGTTTTCTGTGCACAGGACTTTCACTGGAAACGGTTGTCAACACAGTTCATTTGTTTACGACCTGCACGCACCATCGCTCAAAAACTAGTAGCAGCTCTTTGTTCGCCGCTGCAATATTGCGATGGTTCCTGAATTTTGGCAACACTTCCGGCAGTTTGTCCCACAACAGTGAAACATGAGACGCGCCCAGACGAGACACTGACAGACGCCTGACACATTTCACTGAACAGTTTGGACCCGAGTCAAAAATGCGGTGATTTGAGAAGCATAACTCAAAATGAAATACCTGAGATGAGCCAGGCTGGCATGGACTGTGGCACCGTCGAACGCAAACGTCTTTAAGTCAAGATTAGTTTTATGAGATTCCACTGTGTTGAAAGATGTTTTATTTACAGTGCTGTGCTTGAGCGGAGTTCATATTGGAGTTTGAACATCCAAAAAAGGGATGACAGCCTTGGGATCCTTCTCCAGAATTTGAGCGAAGTTTATGGAGGATTTGCTTGATTTGCATGTTTTAGCTTTTGGCAAACTCAGACACGAGGAGAACGTTCAGTCTTTCTTGTCGTTAGGCAGGAATGCTGCTAACTCCTTGTCAAGAACAATCCTTTAAGCCAATTGTTCACGACTTTTTTGTCTCCAATGCCCTCAAGCTTTTTCTCACACTTCTGTGTGTCAAATTAATTAGTTCACCATTGCATCAGGTGTCTCTTATTACGGCTATAATTTATTGTTATGTTCCTAATCCTCCAAAACATTTTTGAGCTTGTAACAATCACTGCATTCACTGCACAAGAACATTTTATCATTCAAATACTATTCAATGTCCCCTCCCTTTGACAAATGAAATGATTCAAAGTAACGCCCTGTAAGTGTGCACCTACCCCTGATTGGGAAACACTGATGTATCCGTAATTCACACATTTGAGCAGGATGGTCAGTTATAAAAACCCTATAAAAAGAGTGTGATTTCAATTCCATTCTTTCTTGGATTAGTTATTATTTGTTGTTAGAATTTAGTGACCTTGAATAAATCAGTATTTTTCAATCTTTTTTAAGTTGCGAAACACACTTTGGTTTTAAAATGCACACCAATGCACACCACCTACAACAAAACATTCCCAAATCAGACTGTTTAATTTTAAAAAATGGTATAGAATGAGCCAAATTAAGTTTTTGCCACTGTCTGGTTCTTTAAATTTGGATTAGTGATGATTTTGTTCTTTTTGTGTTCTTTTTTGTTGCAGAAGTTGCTCAGGACACTCGAAAAAGATAAATACAGCCGGATTTATGAATCTGTTAACTCAAACTGAACATTTTTTCAAGGCACACCTGGTAAAACCTCAAGGCACACTGGTTGAAAATCAAGGCGATAACTAATAAAACATTCTTCTTTGTTGACATATTGACATTTTAAACATGCACAACGGGCCAAATCCTTCATCTTTGACTTTGTCTGACATGTCCACAATGATATATTTCTATTTTTTCTATATAGAGGGATATCAGTCTGGTCACCACTCACTCTGTCACACCTGGAGCCAAACCCAAACAGAACCGTGCAATCAGATTTGTTTGTTTCAGTCGCGCAAACATTTAGAACAGAATCAGATCTCTGCGTTTTGTGCTTTGCTCATTGATTCTGCAGAAATGTGCAATATTTTTCAGTTCCCTGTGATCTTTTTTCCTTTCTTTTCTTCTGCGATACGGTGATAAAAATCGAAATGTGTGCTCGTCCCTGTGACAATCTGCTGTTTTTGTGAAATCGTCGTATCGTGATTCTCTGTTTGTCTCTTTAATGCAGCTGTCTGTTCAAACACACTTTTTCTCCTGTTGTTTAGCCTCTGAAGCCTCTGAGCAGATGACTTTATTTACCTCTTAAAGACCAGAGCTGCACAATTAAACCAAATCCACACAAAATCGCAATTTTAATAGATGCAATTAGCAAATCTCAATGGCTGCAGTTTTTGAAGTGCAATAATTTCTTCCACAAACAACAAAATGTCTTGCTTTGATTTGAATAAAAACTGCAAACACTGTAGTTTGGATTTGTACAAACATCTTCTGAAACAAGCGACAAAAGCGCGACAAAAAGCGATACAAATGCATATCAAAAACGACAAAAACTCGCCTACAAAGACCAAACACGACTCAGCGCACCAAAAACACGACTAAAAGCGACCAAAATGCAACTTAAAACAACAAAGACGCAACTAAAAGTGACAAAGACGTGTTACACGTGTGACAAACTCATCTGAACGTGACTAAATTTTGAATTTTAACAGAATCCTATTATTAAAACACTAAACACTATCGCACTGGTCAGAACAATCACAATTAGATACTTTTCCTAAATCGTGCAGCTCTATTAAAGGCAATAGAAAAATACAAAGTGAACATGAATCGTGATACAATCGAAATCATGATCTGGCCCCAAGAAAATCATGATAATAATTTTTTGCCATATCGCCCAGACCTAATCCCAGGCAAACTCTGACTAAACTTTGCTAAAAATCTGGAAATCGGTCCCTAGATACTAAACTGTTGACATCCACTGCTCCTGACAGATTTAACCACAGAGACATTAAAGGATGGGTCAAATGCTTCAGGCCAAATTTCTCTTTTAGTTTACCTTCATTCAGAATTTCCATAAGCGATGATATTTACTTGCGCGGTGGTCTCGGCAGCCGCACGATGCATGTTGTTAATCTGCTAAACATGCATTTCATGTCGCTGTTAATTGTCCACTATGTAATAAAGGAAAAATGCCATGGGAATCATCTGCTTGCACCTCTCCCATTAAGTTTAATGTAGTGACAGATGTTGGTTGGAGATGGAGCTGGCAGTCCCAACGCCGGTGACGTGATCGGGAGCATAAAGAGCAGATGTGGAGAGGCTGTGGCATTCCTTTGTACAACACACGTATACAAGGCCAGGTTTGTGAGCAACTCCATCATAGAGCTGTCTCCTGCTGCTACGTTTGAGACACAATGTTCTCCGCGCCGTCTGTACATCCATCACGGCTAACGATTTGATAGCTCACAGTCATGTCATGTTAAATGGCATGTTGGCTTTATTGGGATGGAACGGTATGTTTTGGCCAGGGATAATCTTTATTAAAGGACACTGCTGCAGTGACTTTTTTGAGCTTTTAACCATGTTCTGACAATGTTCCGTCATCAAAAAAGTTGCATTTAGCTGCATTCACGCTGTTTTAAGGAATGTTCATTAAAAATCCTCGCCCTTCCGACTGTCCAAAACACTTCCTGCTGAACACCTTGATCTGGGACATATTTTTGGATCTTTTATGTCACTTATCCGAGACATTATTGCTGTTTTAACTGCTTTAATCATCACCAGACTCGCTCTGAGCATTTCTTCCGTCTAAACATGACAACTGCTACTGCTACATTGATAATTACGAGTAGCACATTCGGCTAAAGTGAACACAGCGCTTGGCACCATCTACTGGCTGGATACACTAAGTAAGTGTTTTCCAGACTGCTGACAGAAAATGTAATAATTTCCTAATAAACTTTATGTTTCAAAACATGAGATGGCAAATTAAAGATACTCAAGAGCATGTTTAAAGGATAATAACAATACAAAAATGCATAATATTTTTCCTTTAAGGTATACCATAATAATGAAATAAAGTATGTGTAGAAAGCAGCACTTCTTGAGTTCATGAATGATGTTTTTTATTTGGCATATACCCATATAATGCCACATATATTGTAAATAACCAAAGAAATAGGCCAAGAAATACGTTTCAACCCTCACTAGAACTAATCATAGTAGGCAACTTGTCTTAAATGGTAAAAATGGTAAATGGTCACATTTATATAGCGCTTTTCTACCTTTTTTAAGGCACTCAAAGCGCTTTACATCAAGGAACCAGTCACCCATCCACTCACACATTTATACACCAGTGTACGCAGACACTGGGGGCAAGGTGGGTTAAGTGTCCTGCCCAAGGACACAACGGCATTATTCATCTGAAGGAGCTGAAATCGCACCACCAACCTGCGGGTCAGAGGATCTGACCACTCAACTACTCCATGTCTGGAGTGGGATTCGAACCGCCGACCTTCGGATCAGAAGGCGCCCACTCTACCTACTGCGCTACTGCCGCCCCGTCTTATTCTGATAATTGATCTGTTTTTTCACACATTTTTGCACAGCAGTGTTGGAACAGAAACAAAAAACTCTTTTAGTCAGAGAGTCCCTTGTTTCCATGGTATATCACCATGTCGTGGTATTTTTGTTCAAGCTTATCAGATTAAAGAGTCAGTTCTGACCGAGCTTCAGATCTGGAGATCTCAGGATGCTCAGTGTGACGGCTTTTCTCCCCAACAGACATGTATTTGTCCAGCAGAAGACAGAGAATGAACAAGGATCAATAAAGTATACCTTTTATTACTTTTTGTTGCATGGAATATGTGAAGGGGAGATTCGTGTCTAGTTCAAACACATGTCTCCAGTGTCTGCCATCCACAACATTGGCGCACGCTGGAGGCTTTGGGCCCTGCAATGACCTAAGGCCATCATGCACCGTGTCATGCACAATCAAATGTATCAAACTGTAGGATTGGTTTGTACAAAGTTAAGGTGGACTTTATGATCACTACAAAGTCAACGTCAATCTGGATTGTGTTTGAGTTTTCATGCTCACAAGAATGCATCTTGAACGGCCTGCGGCTGATCTGTTCACACAACTTTCATTGCGAATCGGAAAACTTGCTAACAAGGTAGCAATAGTATAACACAGTTTGTGAGTCAACACATTAATTTGGCCAAAAACAATTGAGTTTTATTATGGAAGCATGTCAATGGGCTTAAACTCTGCAGAGTATTCCTCCTCGCTCCAGGTTGATATCACATTAGCGCTGAAACATCTTAGATGTTGGTCTTCTGAACCTGAACAGGAACTGAACATCTAACTGGAGACTCTTTTGATCAGAGAACTCATATCTAGAATATTTACAACTACCAACTAACAGTGCAATTTAAACGTATTTAAATGGCAAAATGTCAAGATTCAACCGTCCTCAAATTCCTTCTCATGCCATCATTTTTGTTTTGATCTCAGAATGACAACTGTCCATGTTACAAGAGCAGTTATAGTGCTCATTCTGTATTTCCCCATGTCGTAAAAGCATAACTCTTGATCTTCCATGAAGCGTTTGCATGCATGGTTTCAATGTTCTGCATCGTTGCTAAGATTTGTAATACTTAAAGTCATGTTGCATGTGAGTGCAGACTTCTGAACTGGCACACCGCACAAGAGTGAAGACTTATAGTTCCAAAAAAGCAGACGGGAGGTAGTTTCTTGGTAAGTCTTAATTATGCAGTTACATAGTGTATGCAGTTATACATTTGGATGGTTTTAAAGATGTAAATGTGTCTATAAACTTTGTTCTATGTAAATGGGCCATACTTTTACTTAAATCGAGTGGTAACCGTAGGTTTTGTCTGAATAGTTACTCTCCTACTATGAAGTTTAGAAATGGCTTACGATTGTGATTGGGATTAAAATTAAAATGAGTTTTCTAAGACTGTTTTGTTGATTTTTGGATGCAAATATCAGATTTGAAGGTAATGAAGCCATTCTAAAACCTCTGCAAGTTACAAATGCATTAAATAACACATATTATGTTTTATTTGTATTGTTATTGACCTTTAAACATGCTCTTGTATCTTTGCTTTTGCATCTCCTGCTGAAAAGCATCCATTACCTTATGTTAGCCAGGCATCAGGATTTGTGTTAGGACTCCATCCACTTGCAGCAGAGGAAATTACAAAAGGGAGATAGACAAAAGCTAGCTGTAATGAATGTGATTTAATGGCAGAAATGCTCAGAACGAGTCTGGTGATGATGTTAGAACTTAAAAACAACGTAAAAGTAAGTCTGTGCGAATTGTGAGGTCCTCCCTTTGATTATCTGCCATTTTTGTGAAATCGTCATATCATTTAATAAAAACTGCTAACACTGTAGTTTGGATTTGTACAAGCATGTTCTGAAACAAGCGGCACAAACACAACAAAAAGAGATAAAAATGCGTTCAAAGGCAACAAAAACTCTACAAACAACAAATGCGACTCAGTGCACCAAAACACGACTAATATGACAAAAACGTATCTAAAAACGACAAAGACACGACTTAAAGTGACAAACACAACTGAACATGACAAAAACATGACTAAAAGAAACTAAATTGTGTTTAAAATATGAATTTTAACAGAATCCTATTATTAAAACAAAAATCACAAATCTAATCACAGTCGCACTGGTCAGAAAAATCACAATTAGATATTTTTCCTAAATGGTGCAGCTCTATTAAAGGCAATAGAAAAATACAAAGTGAACATGAATCGTGATAAAAATCAAAATCATGATCTGACCCCAAGAAAATCATGATGATAATTGTTTGACGTATCACCCAGACCTACGTAGAAGATTTCTGAGTTTGACCGTTGATGTAACAAAACTGGGAAATTTGGAATGTTTGGAGTGTTTTGTGAGGCTCGGGGGAGAGGACTTTCTAAACAGGATTCAAACGCGAATGAAGCAAAATTCTACTCCAGTGATGTTTTTGATGAAGGAACAGTGTGATGAGCTCAAAAACAAAGTCAATTTGGCATATTGCACTTTACAGATTAGCTGTTTGTGTCACATTTGTCGTACTGTCTGTCTATTTTAAACGAAATCTTGTAAACAGTGAACCTCTCTTCCCCAGTGATAACCTGACCTGGATTCCCATGGTTCGTGCCTCTCCAGCCTTTTATGAAGCCCTTAATGACTATTTGTGCTGGGTATTTTATGTTTTTGGCGTTTGCTGAAATTAAAATTATGGCTCTAACATTAGCGCTGTAATTTAAATTAATGAGGTTTGGCAGAGGTTAAGAGACCCTGGTTAGAATAGTGATCCTGTCAGGTGCACGCCCACTTTCTGGAAACCAAGCAAAAAGCACTCATGTTTTCCACTCTTTCACTGCACACAGGCTTTTAGTGGCTCTGTCTAAATACGTTACGCGCTGCCTTCACCAAATAAGATGAAGAGTGTCTTGTAAACGCTGTGATGATGCGAACATAAGACTTCCTCATTCACCGACGTATGGTTAGAACAGTTGAGACTTTCTCGGCGTAGCGTGGTACTAGAAGAGCTCTCCAAACATTTAAGTATCTCAGTGATTTGACCTGTATCAGACCTAAAGTGCATGAGTCTGAGCTTACGTGAATTCTCTCAATAACTACTTTGCAAACAGAAATATAAAAAGAAATTATATTTATAGGTACAAATGTAGGGAATATGTTTCCGGTCACTCCCAAAACACCTTCTTTCTGCTTTTGTCCATATAAATCTTTATAATTCCAATCAAATAATAAGTTGGATTGTACAAATTTTGTAAGACTCTATCAATCAATTAATTGACCAAGCCCTAGTGGACACAACTGGAAACGTCTAGGACTCAAAGTTCTTGTTGTAAGGCAGGTTAAGGTTTAAGGGGTTGCACCTAATTTTTTCCATCTGAAAAATGGAAAACGGCACTAGTTAATTTTGAATCACTTTCACAGCAAAGAGATAATCTAGAATCCAAACTGGCCGGCACATTTGGGCGACAGGCAGCCTGTGTTTGGTTATTGCAGGATTTATCTGAGGAATCTGTGTCGCCTCAAGAAGAGTGCTCTGATTGACCCCACACTCTATTCACTAAACTCTTTTCACTTGCGTCTAACGTCACTTAAAATCAAACAACTCTCAGCAAGCATATTTTATCTGTGACGACAATGCGCTGCAGTTTGTTTAGCTTTATTTTAGCCTCGTGTAAATCCAAACATACGACTCTTTAAAGTGTTTGCAGTCGTCCAATCTCTTCTTTTCTTTCTTCTTCACTTTTCAAAACACATTGCTAGCATCACAATGGATGAGTTTCAGTGCGTGGCTCACAACTTTCAGGTGCCAGAGCGGAGTTTTACTATCACAGGAAGGCTAAGTACAAGCTTGTTGACAGCACAGCACACTACCCATGCTTTTGCAATCGATAAAGTTCCTCTAGAATTAGATACAGGCAGTCCATGGTGATCTAAATTTGACCCGACAATAAATCTGATGCAAAACCAATCACACTCCTGCATTTTTGTTACTACCTTCTTCCATCCATAAACAGTCCTTCTTCTCAGCCTCTGCACTTCATCGTTTGTATCACCAGCATTTCTGTTGTCCCTGCCAAGACCATGGATCCAGTGTTGGTTTAACAGCGCCTTCTGTTCTCCAAATGTCGAAATATGTTACAGTTTCATTCATTGCATACTTCATTGACTTTCTGTGATAAGATGCCTTAGGTCTGAGCGATACGGTGATAAAGATAGAATCGTGAGCTGGTCTCTGTGACAATCTGTGGTTTTTGTGAAATTGTCGTATCGTGGTTCACTGTTTGTCTCTTTAATGCAGCTGTCTGTTCAAACACACTTTTTCTCCTGATGTTTAGTCTCTGAAGCCCTGAGCAGATGACTTTATTTACCTCTTAAAGGCCAGAGCTGCACAATTAAACAAAATCAACACAAAATTGCAATTTTAATGAATGCAATTAGCAGATCACAAAGATTGCAATGTTTGAAGTGCAATAATTCCTTCAACAAACAACAAAATGTCCTGCTTTGATTTGAATAAAAACTGCTAACACTTTAGTTTGGATTTTTAGGAGACAAAAACGTGCCTACAAACAACAAACGCAACTCAATGCACCAGAATGTGACTAAAAGCAACAAAAGTGACTAAAAGCAACAAAAACATGACTAAAAACGACAAAGATGCGACTAAAAGTGACAAAGATGTGTGTAAATGTGACAAACACAACTGAACGTGACAAAAAATGTGATGTAAAAGCGACAAAACTGCAAATTGCAATCGCACTGATCAGAAAAATCACAATTAAATATTTTTCCTAAATCGTGCAGCTCTATTAAAGCTAATAGAAAATACAAAGTGAACATGAATCGTGATAAAATTGAAATCATAATCTGACCCCAAGAAAATCGGGATATTAATGTTTTTGCCATATCGTCTCCCTTGTATTGACTGTAGCTTATTGCACACATCGTATTATCTTGCCAGACTGTGCAGCCCCATCGTTCGATATCGTTTGTCATTTACACACTTCTCGGAGCTCCAGAGTGTCCATAAACGCCTGGGTCTGATCTTCTCCGCGCACTACGTCACTGCTCGTGCTGAAACCCAACCAGGTCTGGCTCAGATTCTGTAAAGTTTATCACTCCCCTCTGCTCCGACATGCACCATCTTTCCGCTTGTCTCCAACTTCACTGAGACGCGCACATTTTTGCCCAAAACCGCAACGCCGTCCATCAAAGCCGTGCCTTCTTGTCTTCCATGTTATTGCGCTGGGCGGAGGTCATCTGGAATTAACCCCAAAAGCTTTTACTGCGCTCTAGTTTTTATTATTAACTTCATCTTTACCCAAATATAAAAAGTTTACAGTTGTAGCTGGAGTGCGATTGGCTGGACGGAGCTGAGACGCTATTGGTTGTTAGCGCTTTGCCATCTTGGATCATTTAGGTCAAAAACGCGGCCCTAACCTCTCGTACGATTCAAAGGACTTTTACCGTCTTTATGATCCCGCTCATTAAAATTAACTGTGTGGCTGTAAAAAGAAAAGGATTTTTCCCCAAGTTCTCCTTCGGATTGTCTAATGCACTGAAGATAAAGCGAAGGAAATTGTGCAAGATTCATGCCTTCGCCTTTGTACTTTTATGCGATGAGCCTTGGAAGAGCGTCACATTTCTCAAACTAGAGTGAAAATAGATTGCAACAAACATAAATTGTGCCATTTAGACAAAAAATATTGGGGATTAAAAGCTGAAAATATGGCACCTCACTTTTAAATTTGATAAGATATACGAAAATGTGAGGTAGACATGGGCAATATTGACATTCTGTGGCACGATAATGGCCAAAATAATTGCGATAAACAATAATATCACAATAATTATTTACAACTAATGATTGCTTATGATGTTCAAACTAAAAAACTATTATAGAATACTTTGTCGTAAGTCAAAACAGCACTGATTTAGAGGAGAATCTCATGGTTAAGTTGCTTTTTTCTGCACATTCTGGTGGTATACTCCGATTATCTTTACATCATCTAACAAAATGTTCCACAAACGATTATTGACTTATTAATCTTCATTGTCCCATCCCAAATGTCATTCTGTCTGAGCCAAAAACAAAAGAGCTCACACTTGAAACTCAACATTTGTCTGTCATCAATGCGTTTTGGCTCTAAATCTGATCTAATTCATTCATTCTTGATAAGTCGAGGTACACTTTTTTTTAATGGCAAATTAGCTCCAATTAATTCCTTGAGGCAAAATCATTTATGTTTTGGACGACTTTTCAGAACCCACGATCTTTTTCCTGCCATTTTTCCTGTCATATATATTATTATGGTAAAATGTCCATGTTTTCTGGGAAAAGCATTTCATCATCATTTTCTTTGCACTTGTGACCAGTGTTGTCGCTAACAGTGTTGTAACTTGTTTTACTTAAAATATGAAAAAAGACAAGCATTTTCTTGTTCTTGTTCCATCAGCAAATCTTATTTTAATAGACAGAATATACACAAACCAAGATGAATACTAAATTCAGTCATTTTTATGATGATATGATAATTTTAATTTTAAACACAAGCTTTCTTCATGTTAACATTTGGTCTAATATTGTTCTGATTAAGCTCCAAATCCAAAAGGTCAAATCATGTATATGTTAATTTTTTAGTATTTTAGTAGTATATTTGTTCAAATGATTACAGAGTTTTGATACTAGTTTTAGTATTGATTAGTATTTGATTTTTGATACAACAGTAGTGACAGACCAATATTGAAAATAAAAGACTTTTGACCTACAGAAGTCCAGTTGCCGTGCAGTTTTTCAACCAAATAACAAAAACGCAGAGGACACTTTATCACTGTACGGACTCGCATGCAAGCGCTTTAAAAACTCACGTAAAACTACATTTACACTTTTAAGACTTCTCGATCTATAAAGGTGTTAGCTAATCCTCATTAGCATGTCTGTAGCATGTCCGAAGCATCTGTAATGGCTGTAATTGGATACAAACAGGGCCTAAAATCTGCGATACGCCGCAGTAAAACGCCACAACATCATCTGAGCTCGTCGGTGTGACTTACGGCTTCTTTAATGGGTCTGCTTTTAAAACCACGGTCTACTGCTGCCTTTTGATCAGCGCCAAACCCGGCGCTAACCACGTCATTAAGCAGCTCACCTCTACATGCCGTTTGACTCCGGTGAGCGCCCTCGTGCCGGTGCCCTGTTACCGCCGGGGTCCAGGCCTTAACACCGACGTCCCGGCTGTAAAACTCTAAACCGGGGACGCGAGCCTGCCGTCGGGGGCCGCCGTTTGGCTCCGCGACGTGGACTTTACGGCGGGAGGTCGGGCGCAGAGGCTTGTCCCAGCGGAGGAGGACCAGGCCTGGCCCTGTCCTGACCTTCACCTGCACAGCTCCAGGTCAGCGGCGGATCCAAGGCCTTTTAAGGCGTTTAACTGGACTGGAGTATCAGAGCGTAAAGTGCGGCTGCAGTGATTAAAGTGCCACTGACAGGTTGGACTATATTTAACTAGAATGTAGTTAAGAGAAATGTATTTAAAATTCTACTAAAATATTTACAAATTTTACCCCAGTTTTGCCATTGTTTTGCTTTTTAATTTTACTTCCTGGTTGTAAATGACATCACATTAGGAAATTACCATAGCAACCATCATGTCCAGTGCACCAAAACTCCTCTAATGTCACAGATTTTTTTATTTGACAAAGAAAAATACATGTGAACACCTTTGTTTTGTTGAATCAATGTTTAAAAGGTCAAAAAAGTAGTTTATTATTAATTATGCATAACCTTTGACTCTCTGGTGTGATGTCATCAATTTGTTTACTTCCTTCAACTTTCTCCACAAACAGCGACCTGATTGGTGTAAAACTATAATTTATATTTACAAGAGGTATTAATACATTGAATAAAGTCAAAATTAGAAAATCATAAAAACCTGTCATATGCACTTTAATCAACCAATTATGACGAGTCGACGAAGAATAGTCATATTTTGGTAATCGCAATCATTATCTGGACTAAAACACACTCAAAAACACCTTTTTATAACAAAGACAGCGGCATTATTAAATCAAAATGTCAATAATACACTTAATTCGTATTTATTCTCCACCTAGAAGCCTTCAGTCGTCTTGTTTCTGTCTTTATTTGGTTGATAATGTGTTTCACAAAGTCTGAATTTACAATAGAAATAATCGTTTAATGACTATTTCAGTAGTCAACCAGTCAGTTTCAGTCCAGTCTAAGTACAGTGTTATTTTACTTTACCCTAGCATTGTAAGTAGTTTAGCAAATAGTGACTGCAAAAAAAATACCTGCATAAAAAAACACAATAAACTTGATTAATCTTAAAGTGTGATTAAAGCTCTAAAGCTGGGGTTTCCAAACTTTTCAGGCCGGGACCCCCAAATTAACCGATGCTGGACCCCCACAGCAAAATAAAATGGAAGTCTGTATAAATGTCAATTTTGAAATGATTTACAATTGGGTTTAATTGTCGTTAATCTAGTAATTTATTGTGTTATCTCCCCTATTTCACTATAATATAAGTTTTCAATCTAAAAGAAAAGAGTAAATACAGTATTATAATTGTAATAATTAATTAGCGTACAGTGTCATAAACCCATCTCCAATTAATTAACTTAATTTTAACGTTACATATTTTTTATTTGTTTGTAATTTATTCTTTTGACTTATTCTAAAGAACATAAGATCGACATCAAGCCCAAAATCATAACATCTTTACAAAATAATTGATTTAACCAACAGAAAGTACGAAAATCCAACAATAAAACAGTCCTTGCTTCTTAAAAGACCATCACAATTACCAACATAATTAGATTTTTTTGACAAAAATAAAGACGTTTTCATTAATCCAAAGTATATATTTTGAACAATTTTGTTACTCCGCCTGAAGAGTCTTTTCACAGTTTGATCCGTTCAATTCCAACACGAAAAAACAGACCTACGACTCCAGCTTTGGGCCGTAGATTTAACACAACTTTTGGAATTGTCTTTCATCTTTTGGCGTTTGTAATAAAAGTATATTTGTGTTGTCTTGGAAACGTGCTGGAGGCCTCCGACTGACTGAAGCGTCAGTGGAGCTGAGCGTTTCGTTTGTTTTTGCGTTGCCCTGGTTTGGTCCTGGCTTTGTCATGTTTAAGAGAAGGCTCTGCTTGACTCTGCGCTCAAGATTTAAGATGTTCTGAACTTGTAAACAAATTCACATAGAGTTAAATCAAAGACACCTGGAGGGTCCTGGGCCTCTCTCTTTCCCTCTGCTCTGCCCCCGACCTGATCCAGGCCAGGACCAGGGCAGGACCAGGGGCACAGAGCAGGAAGAGGCAGGTTCAGAGCCGGGGTTAGAAGGTTTTGAGCTAGGTTCAGTTGGTTCTGAAGTTTAATTGGTTCTGGGCTAGGTTTAGTTGGTTCTTAGCTTATTTTCGTGGGTTTGGGGACTGAGCTTGGTTTTGTTGGTTCTGACGTAGGTTTAAAAGGCCCTGAGCTGGATTTAGTAGATTCTGAGCTAGGTTTAGTAGGTTTGGGGACTGAGACGAATTCTGAGCTAAGTTTAGGAGGTCTTGAGCAAAGTTTAGTTGGTTCTGAGCTAGGTTTAGTTGGTCCAGAACTAGGTTTAGTTGGTTCTTACTGTAGTTTAGTAGGTTTGGGGACTGAGGCAGGGTCTGAGTTTGGTTTTGTTGAGCTAGGTTTAAATAGCCTTGAGCTGGGTTTAGTAGGTTCTGAGCTAGAGTTAGTAGGTTTGGAGATTAGGATTGAGGTTTTGAGCTAGGTTTTGGAGGTTTTGAGCAAAGTTTAGTAGGTTCTGAGTTAGGTTTAGTTGGTTCTTAGCTTAGTTTAGTAGGTTTGAGCACTGAGACAGGGTCTGATCTTGGTTTCGTTGGTTCTGAGCCAGGTTTAAATGGTCTTGAGCTGGCTTTAGTAGGTTCTGAGCTAGGGTTACTTAGTTGTGAGCTAGGGTTACATCCGTTTCTTCACAGACAGTGACTTCAGTGCAGAAAACGTCTTATCCTTGTATTCTCCAGAGCAAGCTTTGTTCTCGTGTTGTTTGTCAGACGTTTGCGTTGTTTATATGTATGTATGTCTGGCATCATATGCGCAGCAGAGCAGTCAGTTTTATGCCAATCCATTCTCAGATGCTTAATTGCGGTGCACTTCTGTGAAGACAGAGTGTAGTGCTCCGTTTGTTGATTTGACAGTAGTCCATGACGTGACATCTGACATGTCTTCCAATTGTGAGTAGATTTGCGATATAAAAAGGATTGTTCAAGATGCACAATGTAAACAAATCCATGTCTTCTGTTTTAATTGTTTTTTTTCCTTTTCCAAGCCGCCATGTTTGTTTAGTCACAAATGAGCCATGTTCTGATTGGTTGGAAATGGAAGAGTATGTGGGCTCGGCTGCCTAGCATCGTAGTTTGTTTTGATTAAGGATGGAGAGGGTACCAACACGCTGTACTAGACAAGGGCCGAGGCTGCATGGAATCGAAGTGAGGGGTTCAGAGGCAGTTTTTGAAGAGAAGTATAGGTTTGTAGGATCGTGGGGAGTTTTCAAGGAAAGTGTAGGGGGTTCGAGGTAGTTTTTGGGGCAGAGTACAGCAGAGTGAGTTGACGGGGCAGTGGTCGTGTGCTCCTTGACTCCACGTGTGACCCGGGGGTCGCCTCATTTCCTCCTGGCCTGAGCATACCCTGTCATAAACCCATCTCCAAACGGGACGGCCCGCGGAGAGCACAGATAAAGAGCAGAAGAGGGGCACAGCAGCCGCTGGCCAGGAAGTGTGCCTGTCCATCCACAGGGTAAGAAACATGAATGAGAGAAGATGGTACTATATTACTGGGTTCAGATGACATCACTCTGTATGAGCCAATAATATTAAAGACAGATGGAGGGCATGTGTTCAGCTGCACAGTTTTGTTGTAATACACCGAGTTCCAGCGTCTACTCAGTAATAGAAATGATTAGGTTCAAAATGGATGGATAATTATAATGAGAAGACAATATATAATGTAATCAGTAGAGGTTATATACTGATATGATTTTATTTACAAAATGCCCCTCAACATTCTGATGAGTGTCTGTGAGTGGCAAAAATATGGACGCCATAATTCAGATTTTTTTTTTTTTTGTACTTTCTCTGTTTAGCATGCTTCTTTGCTTATAGTAGGAAGAAATAAAGGACACTTCAGCTCGCCTGACAACAGTTAATTTTCCTCAAAAAAAAGAGTCTGATAAACAAACATAAAACAGTCCGTTGTGCGTCTGCGTCTGTTTACTGTGATCACATGACGGTGAATTATTCCCTCTCTGGTCTCCTGGTGATGCTGCACGTCTTCAGTCACTGCTCTTATCACTGCCACATCACACACGCTCCACATTCAGACAGAGGCATGGAGCATGAAGTGTCTTTCCCAAGGACACAACAACTGTATGCACTGGAGCTTGGATTTGAACCGACAATCTCAAGGTTCTTCACAATTCCATGTACGATACATATCACGATTTAGTATGCGATAATCTACATACTGCACATGGCACATTCTGCATTATATCAAGAAGCAATTACATTTAAACAACACTATTTCTTTGTTAAACCACATCCTGCACAAACACAATATGAAATACACCCATTTTAATCATCAAAACTGTGAACATGTCAAATGTCAAGAAACAAAATTGTTGCACTGTCACAAATAATTCTGAAAAATAAAAAATATTTAGTTTGGGTATTTGAGCACACATGACAGATGAATGCTTTAACCTAGGGGTGGACAATATTGACAAAAATGAACATCTCAATAACGATATTAAGACAATATTTTAACAATGCATCAGGAATGTGTTAAAATGTGTTTGTAAATGTCTTTGCTGAGGTTCAAGTTTTGCACAAAATGTGAACGGACCATAAAATTAACCCCAAAAGTGCAGAAATATCACTTTATACAGATGAAGATGACACTGGATGTTTCTGTATCTTTTCGAGGTCACTTTTAATAGTTTTACTTATAAACTAGACATTCGATATTCAAACGTTGCATATCTTTAATGTAATAACTGCATCATTATCCACTTTTCCACACATGTCCCCCCTGTATCCCGCCCTGAGCCTCGGCTCTCCTTCCCCCTCCAGCCCTGCTCTTTAATATGGTGTCAGACAAGTCTTTACTGCCGAGCTTTAGCCGCGCTCCGGGCCCGGGTTACAGGCTCGTGGGGAGTTTTCCAGCAGGATTCGAGGGCCAGACTTTTGGGACGTTAATGTGTTGGTGATATGAAAGAGGCTGCGCTCCCGGGGGACTGTTTATGGCCCCATCAGGCTCCCGTACACAGGAGTTACTGCCGACCCCGCGACCTGCCACATGAAACCATCTCGCTGCTCCCTGCTCCCTCTTACTCGGCTTCAACCCCGGCTTGTGCTAAGACCGTGTCAAGATAAAATACTCATCGACTGCTTTAAACAAGTCATTAATGTTCTATAATCTCACCAAACAGGTTCAGGGCTGCAGTGATTAGTCGGAATAATCAAGACTAATCGGCTTCTGAAATAATCTTTGACTGTTTCTGTACTTGTTAGTCGTTATCTGAACTGTACAAACTCTGAAACACACGCTCAAAAACGTGTTATCTTAAAGGTGGCAGCATTATTTTATCTATTTCTTTATTTATTCATGTATATATTTATGTATTTATTTATTTGATATGGACATAGCAATTAAGGTGAGACGCTGGAGGTGAATAGGAAAATATGTTACATTTAAAGATATCAATTGTAAACAAAAAATAGTTTAGTCAGATAAATGTAAGAAAAAAATGTACTGCAAGTTTCTCATCATGTTTTCATGTAGAAATAAGGCATTTTATGTGTAAAAATGACCAAAAATACACATATTTGGGACATTTAAACCTGAAAAATGGACAGAACCAGGTTTAAATTTAGTGGTTGATTTTGTAACATATTAGTTAAATGTTGGGTTTCGTATTTAGTTTTTGAGTCAACTAGATTACACTGAAAATTGTCCTTTAAAATTCAAATTTGATCTGATTTTTTTTTACTTAAAACTTCAATAAATCAGTTTTAGAATCAGATATTTTTATATGTCAAAATCTTGTTGAGTCCAGATTGTACAGTTTGGTGTAGGATCTACTTTAAGGCTGATCTTTATGTCTCGAGGGAGAAAAATGCATTTGAAGAAAACGTCCTTTGAAGTTACAATGTCCCAGAGAAATCTATGGATGAAGTGGATTCAATGGAAGAATAAAACATCTTTAGGAGCAGATTGGACATGTTTGTTGTTTCCACATGAAAGTCGATATGTTGACAGAATAACAAAAAATGTGTTATGCCTGTTGTATCTCGTCTTAAATTGTCCAAACCATATGCATCGTTTCAAGTGTCAAAGCAAAAACGCTAACCTGTCCAGAGGAGGCTTTTACAGAAATTCAGTACAAAAACATTATAAACTTGCAAAGGTTAATTGATAATATTAATAATAACAACCAGAATTTCTCTCAGAATGATCACGTGTGCAGCTCTGTCCTGATCTCAGCCACAGATTCAGACGATTGTTGTCTGGATTCCTCAGTCTGGGTCCAGTGAAGGAAAAGTGCACTGTCCAAAATATGTTCTGACCGTTTGAAGTTCACATTCAATGAAATGAAATCCACCAGAAGAACATTTAATCAAGCTCTGGACTGAGTATACTCTTTTGCTGTGCCTTTTGTTGTATTTGTCTGTTTGTGATGATGTTGGCTTCCTTTTCAAAGCTCTGCCCAAAGCAAATTCCACCCAATTAATAACAATAAAGAACAATTTGTGATTTTTGTCTATAATACTGTTTATTTGTAATTATTATCTATGTCACATGTTACTTTAATTCAAAATGTTAAATCTCAAGGTAGAAATAATCATTTGACAAGTCGACTTATCAGAAAAATGTATATAGTTATTGATCACTAAAATAATCTACAGTTTCAGCCATAACATTCCACATTGTGACTGTAATGGAATATAATTGTATTTTTTAGGGCTGTAGTCCTTTAGTCAGTCAACTAATTATTTTATTCATATTACATTATTATAAAATGATTTATATTGCAAAAACGAGAAGATATGAAGTGAGTTCACTGAAGATTTTGGAGTTTTAACGTATAAATACACTGTCTCCTTGTACTTTTCTGCATAAATTGTTGTTTTTGCATGAACTCCTCTACAGTTGTGGTCTTTTGAGTTCAGTTTGATTTAGATAAATGGAAATGATTTACAGTTTTGATATATTTTTGCCACACCTCCTTTTAGTCGACTAATCGGTCGACAGGGCTGGTCTTTAGTCGATCAACAGTTTCTTTAGTTGATTGCTGTGAATGAAGAATGACTCAAATAATAGTCTACCGTCTAGAGTCTCAAACCCGTGTATTTCTTTAACTTTGATAAATAAAGAAGGTTGCATAATCGTAGAAAGGGTTTCAGAGGGTTGTAAATTCTGGAGAATTTTGGGCATGGACCACACCTGGACGAATGAGGGTTTACATCGACGAATTCAAGGTTGCATAATGAAACTCACAGGAACAAATTGTTACAAAGCTGTTGCATAGGTTCATCCAGGAATATTCGATTCTTTTGTTATATCCTGTAATTTGTTTGCTCAGCTTGATACTGTTTCCTCTAAAAAAAAAATAAAAATTAATGAATCAGTCACACTCTTCTCACTCATCTGTGTCTGCCTCCTCATAGATACAATTTGAATATTGTATAATGAAAATGTAGATTCTCACAAGGCTTTCTTCTGCAGATTTCAGATCCAGAGAGGCACCAGCGACCCAAACAGCTACAAGAGTCTGGCCGACTGCTTCAAGACCATCTTCAGGAATGAAGGGTGAGTCTTTGTTTATTTCTATCACTCTCTTTTTTTTTTTTTTGTGATATATCTGCTCTCAGTGGACGTGGACTGTTTAATAGCAAAACGTGCTGCTCAATCAGCTGTACTGGATGTCACTCTCATGAGACGAGCCCTGACTGTAGTGTTCATAGTGTTTGTAGAAATTTGTCAAAACACAAATATAACAAGGTCCAGTATCTTTCTATCCAGTGGGAAGTAACTAAATATATGTATCCAAAATAGATATTCACAATACTTACTTTGAGTGACTGTAATCCAGTACATTAAAAAACAAAAAACAAAAAGTCTAAGGCTTTCAAAAGCTATATCTATTTTAATACAAGAGACTTCAGTCCTGGTTTAGTCCTGGTTTAGAACATGTTTAAAACTGGTTTAATCCTGATTTAGTCCTGGTTTAGTCCTGGTTTAGTCCTGGTTTAGTCCTGGTTCAGTCCTGGTTGAGTCCTAGTTCAGTCCTCTGTTTAGACCTGGTTTAGTCCTGGTTTAGTCCTGGTTCAGTCCTGGTTTAGTTCTGGTTCAGTCCTGGTTTAGACCTGTTTAGTCCTGGTTTAGACCTAATTTAATCCTGGTTTAGACCTGATTTTGACCTGGTTTAGTCCTGGTTTACACCTGGTTAAGTCCTAGTTTAGTCCTAGTTTAGACTTGGTGTCGTCCTGGTTTAGTCCTGGTTTAGACCTGGTTTAATCCTGGTTTAGACCTGGTTTAGTCCTGGTTTAGTCCTGGTTTAGTCCTGGTTCAGTCCTGGTTCAGTCCTAGTTCAGTCCTCTGTTTAGACCTGATTCAGTCCTGGTTCAGACCTGATTCAGTCCTGGTTTAGTCCTGGTTTAGTCCTGGTTTAGTCTTGTTTTTGACCTGTTTAGTTCTAGTTTAGACCTAATCCTGGTTTAGACCTGGTTTAGTCCTGGTTTAGACCTGGTTCAGTCCTAGTTTAGTCCTGGTTTAGTCCTGGTTTAGACCTGGTTCAGTCCTAGTTTAGTCCTGGTTTAGACTTGGTGTTGTTCTGGTTTAGTCCTGGTTTTGACCTGTTTAGTTCTGGTTTAGACCTAATTTAATCCAGGTTTAGACCAGGTTTAGTCCTGGTTTAGACCTGGTTCAGTCCTAGTTTAGTCCTGGTTTAGTCCTGGTTTAGACCTGGTTCAGTCCTAGTTTAGTCCTGGTTTAGACTTGGTGTTGTTCTGGTTTAGTCCTGGTTTTGACCTGTTTAGTTCTGGTTTAGACCTAATTTAATCCAGGTTTAGACCAGGTTTAGTCCTGGTTTAGACCTGGTTCAGTCCTAGTTTAGTCCTGGTTTAGACTTGGTGTTGTTCTGGTTTAGTCCTGGTTTAGACCTCGTTTAGTCCTGGTTTAGACCTGGTTCAGTCCTGATTTAGCCCTGATTCAGACCTGGTTCAGTCCTGGTTCAGTCCTGTTCTAGTCCTGGTTCAGTCCTGGTTCTAGTCCTGGTTCAGTCCTGGTTCAGTCCCGCAGATGTTAAACCCTTTCATGTTACATATCTTTTCATATTTCTAAAGCGTTGGACACATTTCTGACATCGAGGACAAACCGTTTGTAAAACCTGTCCTTCTGTGAGTTAAAGTCCTGGTCAAAGGCGTGCGTTCTTCTTCTTCAAACACCGCACAACCTTCACCAGCCATAAAATTAGCTCCTGCACCATCTCCTTCTCTTCTTCCCCTCTGCTCGTTTGCCTTCAACTCCTCCCCCGTCGCTCCCTAACCCCGCCTCCGCCTCCCAAACCCCGCCCCCTGACAGCTCGATGAGACAGTGCAGGCGCGCAGGGGGAAAGTGCGGTGTTTACTGCGCGTCGACAGCTTTACTGCGGATATAAAGCGAATCAGCTGGAGGTGCGAGTCTGCCGCGGCCCAGACGGAGGAGCCAGACCGGGCTACTGTCATCCCGCCGTCTCCCCCTCGCTCCTCCAGGCTCCTCGGGACTCGCGTCGCTCCTCTCTCACGCCCTCGCCCCTCTTTTGTGTTGCAAACTGGCAGTGAAACCCAATGCCCTCGTGCTGTGTGTGCGCTTTGGGTGTGTCCAGAGTTCCGACGAAGGCTCAGTACAAAAGAGTTAATGCCAAATTGCTCAGCGTTTTTTCCATCAGCCGTGAGAACAGTTAATGAAGCCGCGTTTTATCCATTCACCTGTCTGTTTAGCTGTTATTCTTAGGCAATGTCATGTAAATTGTCATGTAGCGCTGTATATTTGAGCATGTTTTTTCTTGCAGTGATGGACAGAGTTATGAAAAGTTGCCAAAAAGATTTACAACCATAATGTAATTGTTTAACTTTTCTTTTCAGTTGTGAATAGTCCTCAAAATGGCGCTTCTGAACCAGAAACTCAGACCCTTAAATAGTCTTGTTAGCTTAACCTCTGCATTTATATTCAGTGGTGTAAGTCAGTGTTTTTCAACCTTTTTGAGTTGCGGCACACTTTTTTAAGTGTAAATGATGCCACGGCACACCACTTACTACTGAAACATGACCAAATCAGACCATTTAGTTAAAAAAATATGCTAAATAATATCTGTACCATTGTCTGGTTCTTTAAATTTGGTAATAGTGATAGGTTTTGCGTTCTTTTTTGGTGCAGAAGTTGCTCAGGACACTCCAAAATGGTAAATTAGTTCGTTAAAGCCATATTTGTGAATCTGTTAACTCAAACTGGACATTTTTCAAGGCACACCAGCAAAACCCCAAGGCGCACTAGTGCTACCCGGCGCACTGGTTGAAAATCAAGGCTGTAAGTGATCGTCTGTGTATTTGTTTATTTACTTCACCTTTATTTACCCAGGTCAATTCTCATTTTCAAAGACAGTCAGGTCAAAAGGCAACAGCACAAAGAGCAGAGCGACCGCATACAATAAAAGATAAAACACGCATTAGGCTATTTACAACACAAAAGAGACTGGAAGAGCCACTTAAAAACAAGTGCACTTGTCAGAAAATACATGTGTTGAGGATGTAGGACTTGAAGGCAGCTGAAGGGGTCAAAAAAAAAGTGTTTGTTGTTTTTGTTGTTGTTTTTTCTAATAATTGGGAGCAGAAAAATGGAACGAGGAGTCACCCAGAGACGTGCACACTCTTGGAATAATCCTGGAGATAAAGTCACTGGAACTCAAGGTCGTGTGTTTGAAATATGAAGGAGAGAACGAAGATAATGTGGGGTTTTGCCAGTGAGATTAAACAGTGACCAAAATGAATTAGTTATATGTGATTATATGCTTTTTACATTTAGACTTCATGCATGCGAGTTCTTAAAATCCCTTTATTAAAACAATAGGCTCTGTGCACAGAATTTCAGTTGGCTATTTTGCATTTCCACGAGGAAAACCCCTTGAGATGGATCACCCGGTTTGGAGGTCCTCAGGTTAAACAGCAGACAGCAGTAAAGCGCTGAACAAAACTAGACAATCACAGACAGTTCTTGTTCTGCTCACTCACACTCACCACATTCACAAGCTCTCAAACTTTTTCCTTCAGTTATTTTTAGAATGGTTAGCTCATTGTACTAGATTTTGCAGAGTCACTAAAATGAATAAATCCTTAAAGTTCAGACCGTGACAGTGAGCTGTGGATGTAACGACAACATGTTATAGACTAAACATGAGATCAACACTTTCTTAGATTTTGGGAGCAGTTTGTGGGTCAGTGCTAACGCTAATGCTCATTTTGAAACATAAAGATTTAACAAAACAAAGTAAAAAACAAACCTATCCTGTATATGTAAAAACAAAACAAACTAGGCCAAATCTGGCTCACAAATTAACAAAATACATTTGACAGTCGTTCAAAACTTTGAGTGCACTTTGACAATTTCAGATTATAATTGGTACTATGATCGTTATTTCACTCATTCATTCTTATTTAGACCTTGTTATACGTCTATTTTGACCTGAAATTACCTTAAAATCTCCTTTTAAACTTATTGTAGCTGCCAAAGTCGACATTTGGAAACAGCAGAAACAACAGCAAATCTGTGTTCTGAAATAAATAAGAACTTCATTTATGATTCTGACTAAACCATTACACGATGCGTGGTTTATTTGTACTTTAACATTTCCGCTCGCTTCTCGTTCTTGGATTTCCCGGTGGCGTCTCGTCTTTCTCGTGGTCCATTATCACCGCCGTGTTTACGCTGAGGCCGCGCTCACTCTTCGGCTGCGAGGCCAAACCGCTCAGTCATAATTTACACAAACTCTGCTCCCTCTGTCCAACAATTATTATTAAAAACAAACATGTCGACAGCCGCTTCCACTCGTCCCGCTCCGGCACGGGAAGGCGATGAAGGAGCAAACCCCAGCTCAGCAAACCAGCGCGAAGACCAGGAAAAGACTGTCGTTTGGAGAGGTTTAAAACGCACAGTAATGACATTTGAAAGAGCCATGTTTTCAGAGCCTTACAGTCTTGTTCTGTCGGAGTTTTTTGCGTCATCCTGCTTCAAAGGTCGTTTTTTTTTCCTTTAGAGACCAGTGTTTTCTTTTATTGTTTAGATATGTTTAAGTTTTTGTTATATTTATGGTGAAATGGCAAAACAAAATGACGATTTTCTTGGGGCCAGATCATGATTCACTTTGTATTTTTCTGTTGCCTTTAAATAGAGCTGCACAAAATATCTAATTGTGATTTTTCTGACCAGTGCGATTGCGATTTATGTTTCAATAATAGGATTCTGTTCAAATTCACATTTTGAACACAATTTTGTCACTTTTAGTCACGTTTCTGTCTTGTTCTGTTGTGCTTGTCATGTTTAAACTCGTCTTTGTCACTTTTAGTCACTTTTTTGTCACATTCTGGTGCATTGAGTCACGTTTGTTGTTTGTAGGCGTGTTTTTGTCGCTTTTGGTCGCGCTTTTGTTTCTTGTTTCAGAACATGTTTGTACAAATCCAAACTACAGTGTTTGCAGTTTTTATTCAAATCAAAGCAAGACATTTTGTTGTTTGTGGAAGAAATTATTGCACTATATGATTAATTAAAATTGCGATTTTGGGATTTTATGTGGATTTTGTTGAATTGTGCAGCTCTGGAGGTAAATAAAGTCATCTGCTCAGATTACAGATTACTTTATTTACCTTTTATAGACCAGGACCGTGTTATGAAACAAGCGACAAAAGCGCGACCAAAAACGCATTCAAAAGCGACAAAAACGTGCCTACAAACAACAAACGTCGCTCAATGTACTAAAACGCTACTAAATTGTGTTTTAAAGTGTGAATTGGAACTCAACACTATTATTAAAACATCAATCGCAAATCTAATCACAATCACACTGGTCAGAAAAATTATAATTGGATTTTTTTCCTAAATCATGCAGCTCTGTTAAAGGCAATGGAAAAATAAAAAAGTGAACTTGAATCGTGATAAATCGGAATCATGATCTGGCCCCAAAAAAATCGTGATAATAATTTTTTGCAATATCACCCAGCCCTACTTCTCAAAATGAACCAAGCATAAGTCTCTGGTCCAGTATTCATAACTTGAACGACAGGTTTGCTCAAAAAGGCGCCTGAACCATGTCCTGCAGGTCTGTGACTGAGGAGGTCACATGGTAACCGACCCTGCAGAAAGGCCAAGACTCTGTGCTTACTCTCACTGATGCTGAACCATGACTGTGAAACAACTGTCTGTGAGACTCCCAGGAAGTTGTATCCACATGGTTCTCATCCAAAACGTCTGGCTGATCCAGTTGCTTCCTTATGGTTCTCATGCAAAAGCCTCTCGGCGCATTCAGTCCAATGTTTCAACACAAACAGCTGATTTTACAGTGCACTGTGTGGAGATCTAGAAGTAAAAGTCAAGGCGCTTTAATGTTTTTTGTGCAGTCACATTCTAAGACTAATTTATGGTGAAATAAAATGTATTTCCTCATTTGAAAAAACAAAAAAAGAAAGAAAATTGCTTTCAAGCCTCAGTGTGAAACATTTTGATCCAATAACACTTTTTTCTACTTTTTTAGCACTGAAAAACATGTGTCCTCACTGACACAACACTGCTTTTTTTGTTCCTTTTGCAATAATAATGCACACTATGGCATGAAACGTGTCCGTCTCCATGGAAATGATCAGAAGCATTAGGTTTTAACACTGTATTTTCATGGAATTATGATGTGCAATTTACATACTGATGCTTTGCCAAATGTTATGTTCTAAAACTGAAACTATCCCTTTGTGTTAAATGCAAATAAATTCCAATATTGTATTAATTTATGTAAAAATCTAATAATACATTTCTGAGCAGCTTCCTTCGATCACTTTTGAATGAATCTTTGAGAAACACGAGTGAAGATCGGAGCTGGACAGATGTAAGTTGGGGATTAAATGGTGTACAAAGCATTTTTACTGGGAACACGATATGCAAATGAGGCAGGCATACAGGAAGTGTGTGGTTCATGTATTCAAATTCACTTTGAATCTTGATCTGAGTTTGCTTTATTTATACTTTGAATATCTTTGTGAATGTACGTAGAGCTGTGGAGAGATTTAAATAATTTGACGGATAAATGTATTTAGTTTTCATAGATCACATTTTAGCATAAGATCAATTAGATAAAGCACTTCCTTATGAAACGTGTAGGCTACACTTTATAAAACAGTTTGTACAAAATATTCTGTAATGTATAGAAAGTGCTGTTTCTAAACTAAAATATCCAACCTGATTTCGATCCTTTTAATAAGGCTTGATACTTGCTACTGATTTTGCTTCCAGTGATTTTAAAACATGCTCTTTTTAAATTAAATGTCATTTTCAACACATACTAATTGTTGTTTGGTTTAAGTCTATATGACAGGTCAGACAACACATTTCAGTAAAACGCAGTGAACATGATTATATTTAAGGTTTTACTAAACATTTGCCTGTTTCTCTCCAGTTTGACAGTTTTTGTAAAGTTTATCATGTGACTTCCTGGTTGAACATGAGCACTAGAGTTAATTCCACAGCTGTTTCCTAGCAACCATTTTGAAAACAAGGACCAAAATCCATAGAAATCACACAATAGTTAGGAATTAACAAGAAATAATAGCTGACAACACCTTTGTTTTGTGAATGGTGGTTTAGACTGTCACAAATATGTATCAGTTATTAAATTTTCAATGTATTTTCAATGGGACGTCGCCTATTGATGACATCACAGAGGGATTCCTACTTCCTATCATTTTAAATGTTTATTTTTCAACAGTTCTTCACAAACTGCAACTTTTCGGATCCACCAAACTGAGTCATAATTAGAAAAACATGAAAACCTGTCATACTTAAAATCCAGTTTTGATAAATATCTAAACCATTCTATTCATAAAAGTATTGTGTGCTGTTTTTAGGGCTGTGGTCGTTGAGCCCTTTAGTCTGTCGATGGTATCTTAGTCGACCAAGATTTTTATTAGTCAATGATAATTTTACCTATATTAAATTATTATATTTCTATGGCAAAAATAAAAAGATATGAAGCGAGTTTGCTGAAGATTTTGGAGTCTTAACGTATAAATACACTGTCTCCTTTTCTGTATAAATAGTGTTTCTGCATGAACTCCAGTGCAGTTGTGGTCTTTTGAGTTCATTTTGGTAAATACTTTACAGTTCTGCTATTTTTTACCGCTCCTTTTAGTCGACTAATCGGTCGATAGGGCTGGTCTAGTCGACCAAGAATTTATTTAGTCGATTACAGCCGTACTATTTATTATTTTTCAGTGTCGACAAATGAGTATCTTGTTTTGATTCTAGATTTAGTATTGTTTAGTATAACATTATCGATTCTTTTTCCAACCCTCTAAACTAGGGCTGTAGTCGATTAATCGGTCAATGGGGTTTTAGTCAACCAACATTTTTATTCGTCTACTGATTATTTTATTTTGATTTAAAATATTTATACGACAAAAACAGCTATATGGAAAAAGATATGGAGTGAGTTAGCCAAAGATCTTGAAGTGAATCATGAGCTTAATCTAATTTATACACGCATAAATACACTGTTTCCTGGTACTTTTCTGTATAAATTATTTTTTTGCATGAACTTCAGTGCAGTTGTGTCTTTTGGTGCAGTTTGAGTCAAATACGGAGAGATACTTTATAGTTTTGCCTTTCTACACCCCCTTTTTAGTCAATTAATCGGTCAATAAGGGTGGTGCCCCTTAATTTGAGTTTCAGGCAAATAAATGGGTTTAGTAGTCAAATATAGTCAATTGTTACTATTATATGTATTGTTTTAATTATATTTATGGTCCAAGATACTCCAAAGAGATGCTAAATTTACAACTAATCACACATTTTTACAGATGTGTAATGTACAATGTTTAAATCCAGGCTAAAAACAGTTCTGTTTAGATGTGCATATGACTGAAAGATCTATCTGCACTCTTCTCTTTTAAAGCGCTTTATTTTAAAATGATTCTGTGTGTCTTTTTGTGTTTTGTGATTTTAATGCAACTTTTCCTGTTATGTAAAGCACTTTGAATTGCCTTGTGTACGAATTGTGCTCTACGAATAAACTTGTCTTGCCTTGCCATGTACAGGGATATTCAAAGTACCCCCTGGTAATTCCTCAAGTTCCCCTTGGGGTTCCCGTACCCCTGGTTTTAAGCCCTGGACTACACCATAAACCCCACTCCTCTGCACGTGCGCCTCGATGGTCGCTGTGCGTTCATCTGCAGACGCCCGGAGCCGAATGCAAACTTCAGCTGGTGATGCGGTGGTGCGGCTGAAGCGCAGTGACGTGTGCAAAGCCAAACACAGGTCCAAGGTCAGGGCGAGACGAGACAGTGAGAAAGTGGAAATATTTGCAGGTGAAGCATGCAGGCTGTTTACACGTGCAGCTCTCGGACCCGTGCGGCGGATACAGGCGAGGGACGTTCCTGGTAAAGCAATGACATTTTCATCAGACGAGCGAGAAAAGTTACACGGCGCGCCTTCAGGATTCAATCAGGAGGACTTGCATAGAGGTCAAATCAAAAAAGAAGCACATTTTGTATACTTTTCTAAGTTTTGTAAATATTAATTATAGTTTTACACCAATCAGGCCGCTGTTTGTGGAGAAAAGTTGAAAAATCTGTTTAAAATGCCCACCCCTTGGTTCCAGAAGTAAATTTTCCAGAAAGTTTTCTCATAGGGATTCCGAAAAAAGAAAAGTAAAGTATATATAAAAAGCTACTCAGTTCTGTGGTTTGCAATGAGCATAAGGCCTATACATTTATTTAAAATCTGTTTCTGACACTTTATAAACCACCAAGTTATGTCGAATTTAAATTTTTACATGAGTTTTTTTGGGCTGTAAACAACCGCGTTATTAGTTTACACATATCTGGTTAGCCTCCGTCATGCTGTTAAACTAATAATATTTAAATTTTTCTAAATCCCTGTGGCAAAACTGAATGAGAACTTTACCTCCTGAACCGCAGCTTCCATGTGGGTGGGACGGACGGGTGAGCTCCATGGCAGGAAGTAAAACAATGTACGACGTCACACTAAGGAGAGAAAGGCTATGCATAATTTACACAAAAGAAACTACTTTTTTGACCCTTGAAACACTGATTCAACACAATAAAGATGTTCACGTGTATTTTTCTTTGTGCAATAGAAAAATCTTTCATGTTAGAGGATGGTGCAGTGTATTTCCCAGTGTGATGTCATCATTTACAACCAGGAAGTACAATTTAAAACCTAAAAAAGTAGCTAAACTGGGGTAAAATTTGTAAAGATTTTAGCAGAATTTGAAATATATTGAACTGCATTTTACTCCAACCTGTCGTAGGCACTTTACGTATCATGACGGCGAGCAAATGTGTGCTTTGTAGTGAAGGGAATTTAAAGAAAAGCTCATGCACTTTGTAATTCTTGTGCTGGGCTCTCAAAGGTTCAAGAAGAAAAAGTGCCTCTGAAACACAAACATTCAAGAAATATATACACACACATTAAATACGTCATTCAAGTGATGCGTACCAGTCGGGTAAAGGTGAAGTTCTGGATTTCGTTTAATTTCATAAAAAGCTTAAGGTATTTTTAGAAATTTACAAATTAGGGCTGCACAATATTTTGCAAAAGTATCAATATCGCAATAAACTAAATATATCATAATAGCACCAAGATTCTCCATTTGACAGTAATGTACTTTTGTTTTTTTAGAATTGATATTCTTCTAGCTTTTGTTTTGACATAGCTTAACTTGTTTTTGTGCTATATTTTTTATCATTTCTTTCTGGTTAGAACAAATTTGTCAGTAGAAAGTGCAAAGGGTACGATACATATACAAGAAAACACAGCAAAACAGACATTTTTGAACAAAAATAAATAAATGAACCAACAGGAAATGAGAAACAAAACAAAAATAGGTGAAATAGGTGGGCAAATTGTTATAATAAAAAAAAAGGTCCACATTTTATCAAAAATGATTGTGTCATAATTCTCTTTTAAAAGTCCCTTTGTTCCGTATTCGGGATTTGGACGTGTATCGTGTATTCAAATATTGCAGTAGTTAGCTTTGATATTGCAATCTTTTCCGATATCCTGCAGCCCTTGTAAACTACATAATCTTAATTTGACTTTGTAAAGGTCATTTGTGTCCACTCCATTGACTATCATTGATTTTAGTGGTTAGCTGTGGGGCAGATGTGTCAGAGGAGGCTGTTAAAAAAGGAAATGTGTATGAAAATCCATCCAAATGCCGTCCGCGCACACAAACAGGCCGGCCCCTCCTCCTCTGCTCCATCACCACACGATCTGCGTCCACAGCACATTTGCTTAGCGCTGCCGAAAGGGGACTTAGAGTGTACTTTACATTGGAAATCAAATGAGGATTCAAATGCCGGCGGCCATATTTGTGCTGTAACAAATTAGTGTCCTGTTCCTCACCTGGTGGCCGGCGCAGACCACTCCCGGAAACCTGTGGCTGCATTTGCATCGACAAAGAAAGCATCGGCCGTCAGCGCTTCCGTCCTCCAAAATAACTTGTTTATTCTGACTTTGTGAAGGATTAAGACAGGACTTCAGTCAGGGATTTTCCACCGCGTCTTTGCATTGAGCGCGTGCAGCCGGTAACTCCTGCAAAAGTCTGCTTTGGAAAGGCATGGAGCTTGTCGTTTGGCCAAAGATTTAGTTGGATTTTTTTATACTTTTTGCTGTTAAATGTTAATTTTGGAGATTTTCGGGCCCCAAGACCTATCTTAGTATCTTTTCTCTAACAGTAAATTAAAGCATAAATCAGGACTGAAAGCACATAAATCAGGACTAAACCAGGACCAAACCAGGATTATCAGTGATCAGTTTGGTCCACTGGAGTAGTTTGTAAAGCAAAGTAATTCAAAAGTGCATCACAGAACAAGAGAAGATGACATACAATCACAATACAAACAAAAAATGATTATGTAAATAACTTTTAATAGAGAGGAGTGTAGTTAAAATTGTGCTGCAGAACATTCTGTATGATGTTCTCTTATAACTCTTTAAATAATTCCCTGATGTTAATGCTCTGATTGAAATACAGCACATTCTAATTTGTGAATATATGCTTATTTTAACAAACAAAACACTGAATATTCTTCCAAATATGCCAAATACTGCCATGCACTGAGGAACATGTGCAATTACCAATCTTTTAATTTTTTTATATATATATATTCTCTTTTTAACGATGAGCCAAAAGGTTTGTGAGAGTGAGGGACGAGTTAGGTAGATTTAAATTGTTATGATTCAGGCCTGTTTTTCCTAAAACGTCCGACTAAAATGAGCCTAATTTCAAATTGAAGCACAAACCACTGACTGGACTCTTTGTGAAGCTGAGACTCTGTAGTTTTTGTTTCTGGTGTCTGATTTACTCTAATTATGAGTGGAAACAAGCTCTGCACAAAGGAATATCAGATTTTAAAGTCCGCCTAAATTTTCTTCGTTAAATCTATGAAAAGGTAAAGCTGGTGGCTTTAGATTTTGTCTGATTGACACTTGTTTGAGCATTTGGCTTTTGTAGGATTTTGACGACTCCTCTTTCAAAGCTGAAGCTAATTTAACTAAAAATTAGTTTTAGGGACTTATAATAAAGTTAAAAGAAAAGTCCAGGCAGAATCCATATATAAGTCCTATAAATATTTTTTAATTTGTGCTTTTGGAGTAAAATCTGACTCTTATTCATCCCGGAATGATTGATGTGACTGTAACTAAGTGGGTTCCATATCTAACATGTCCAGCAGCTGACAGTTTCCTTTTATCAGATGTGGATAAAAAGGAATAAATTAACAACATGTTAAAAACCTACTCCCGTTTCCGCAGCGTGAAAATTAGGTACCCCAGCTTTAAGTCAAATCAAATCAAATCAATTTATTTTTATAATGCCCAAAATCACAACAACAGTTGCCTCGATGGGCCACAGGTAAAAGCAGTTCAGATAACTGTCCCAGAATGCCCCTGTCCTTTGACCCTCCTTCGCGGCGAGGAAAAACTACAAAAAAAACCCCATGGGAAAAAGTAGAAACCTCGGGGAGAACCACAGTGAAGGAGAGATCCTACTCCCACGGACGGACAGGCTGCAGCTGAACTAGGACTGACATCCACTTGGACTGTGGAGCCAGAACCACTCAAGAGGGAGGTGGCTTTAAAGAGTTCCTCCAGGCGGACGAGGAGCAGTCCACCAGTGTAGAGAGATCCCTCCAGCAGGAGATGAGGAACAGTTCATCTAAAGTAGAAGGAGTTCGTCCAGGCAGACGAGGTGTGGCTAATCCAGCTGTCCAGGCGGGTGGCGCATAGATCGTCCAGACAGGTGGGGGTGGGGGGGTCGTCACTGGAGCAGCCGCCGCAGTGTCTGAAACAGTCTCCACTCCCCGGGGGAAGTGGAGAGAAAGAGAAACATGTGAACAGCAATGAACAGACTACAGTTGAAGTAATATTAAATATTGTTGATAGATAAAGTAGGAAGAACCAGAGGATAGTGTTCAAGCTGCCATACTTCCCCCAGCAGAATTGCTCCAAGGGCAGCGTAGCTAAAACTGTAGGTTTTTATTTCTGTTCCTAACTGGCCTGACCATAAACTATTTCAAAGAGGAACGTTTTGAGCCTGGTCTTAAATGTAGAGACTGTATCGGCCTCTTTTACATGAACAGGGAGCTGGTTCCATAACATAGGAGCTTGGTAGCTAAATGCTCGACCTCCTACTGTGCTTTTAGAGACTCTGGGGACTAACAATAGTCCAGCATTTTGAGAACGAAGAGCTCTGTTTGGATGGTACGCTACTATTGCATCTTTGAGGTAGGATGGGGCCATATTGTTTAAAGCTTTATAAGTCAGGAGGAGGATTTTAAATTTGATTCTAAACTCAACAGGAAGCCAGTGAAGAGACTCCAACACTGGTGAAATATGATCTCTTTTTCTTTTTTTCTTTTTTTTTAAGGAAGTATTAGTTTCTATTCCAAACGTCCTGCATTTCCTGGATACTTTCTGGTGTGATTTCCTTGTTATTTCACTCCACTATTTGCCTGATAAGCCTCGGTTCACTGCCTCTGCCTCTCATAAACGCACCCTTATACTCAGCGCGCTGTGCAGTGGGAATAGTGATACTTGGATTATCAGGAGGAGATCAGAGCCGAGGGGGATTGTTGCCAAAACAGAGCGTCCCGCCTCGTTCACAGGAGCTGCAAGGTTAACCCCGTGTGTCCAGTGTCCACAGGCCTGTTTCCACTGTCAACACCAGCCCTCAGTCGCAGCATGAGAGACGAACCACTTCTACGGAACGGCCGACGCGCAGCTCTAATGTTCTCACAACACGGAGTAACCGGAGAGCCATTTGTGTTCCTCGATTTGTTGTTATTAGGGATTGTTTTATACTCCTGGCCGTATCATGTCGCGTATCAAACTAATTAAGATGTTTAGATGTTGTTGACCTGGCGTTTTCTTAGTAAAGTAAACGGATTGTTCTGCAGATTTGAAAATACACCGGGTGGCACTAGCGTCGCGGTAGCATATAGCCCGCAGCTAACTTTAGGATTCTTTACAAATGTGGACTGTTCGATCACTTTATTCTTCTCTATGTCGTTAGTATGTCGTCAGGCCTGTCACGATAACACATTTATGCGATATATGGTTAAAGAAAATGTCACGATAAACGATAATAATTAAACTATGCCACTGACAATGTCACCTAAAGCTGGAAAATCTCAAACAAAGTCATTCTTAATGTGAAATATAGTTAAAAACATGAGATACAATAAATAATTAGCAGAATAGAACACTTTTTTCAGTAAGCTGGGGCCAGTTGTGTGTCATAAAAGTTGAATATTTTGCTCTCTGGAATCCAAATCTTATCAAAAACAAAGAAAAAGTTCTCCAAAGTGCATACAAAAGGTACACAAGATAAATATTGAGCCCCAAAAATATTTTTCTTTCTATCACATATTGAATGATAAATGGATATAGTAATTATTGTGACAGGCGTAATCTTCGTGTCTTGACACAATAAAAAAAAAATCTCCTCAACTCAGCGTTTGCTTTTATAGTTGAACAGTGGATGAAAGTGAAGCTGTTCTACATTAAAATGAATGGACTGTTCCCCCACAGCGGTGCATCTGTGGGGCGTTCTCTCAGATGCCCACTCTATTGTGGAGAGGATCATAATAATTAATGTTCAATAGACTGATCGTTCAATAAATAATAGCTGAAACAGTATCTTTTGGGGTCAATATTTTTATTTGTTGCAGCTCGTGTATGTTTAATGATTTACTGGGTCAGTGACATAAAGTAGTTTCGTTGTAATCGTTAATTAGGCTCTTTTTCTGGAGCAGTATATTGCACTTTCAAATGAGTTTCCGTGCACTGCAGCTGGTTTCCCTCTGCTGCGAGTGGAGTCTGACATGGTAAATATTTGTCATGTTTTTACATCAGTCAAGTGGCATTTAATGAAGAAAAGTTTAAACAGAAGTTGAAAAGTATAGAAAGTAGCACTGAGTTCTAAAAACAAAATCCTATATCTAGGGCTGGGCGATATTGACAAAAATGAATATCTCTCTTTTGTGGATTATCCCGATAACAACATGGACAATATTATGTCAGTCCAACATTTTGAAACATGTATTAAAACGTATGAGTTGAGGTTTAATAATCAGACAGATGTGACATGTTTGTAAATTTAGTCAAGTGCAGAAATATCACTATATAGTATTATTTACATAGCTTTTTTCATTTTTATTTTCAATCAGACCTTTAAAACAATTAATTATGTTATAGATGATACAATCAATATTCAAATTTTGCATATCTTCAAAACAACATTCACGATATTATCAAAAGTTCAATATTTTACCACCTTTTTCTGACAGTTTAAACTCTAATTTAACAAAATAAAGACATTTCATGAATTTTAATTTGTCAGATCATAAATACTGTGTAAATTTAACAGGTTTTGGTCCTTGTTTCCAGTAAAGTTGCATTTGACGTCCAACCGGGAAGTAAATCAAACACTCCGAAATTGTCAACCATTTTACCATTTATTTATGTATTTCTATTTTTACTTTTTGCAAAATCTGAAATAAAGTTATGTTTTGGTCATATTTGTCTTACCTGTCATTTGCGGTTTAAATCATGGCATCAAGAAATCATAATAAAGCACTAAACTCATGAAAAATCTTAAAATCTAAGCTCTTTTCCCTGTGAATAACCATCAAAGTTGACAGGTCAGGTGTTTGGGATGAGCGCATGTACAGCTGGCACAAAATACTCCTTACGCCGGCATTATTCCAGTCAAAAATCACACTCCTGCATCCATAATGTGTAGCTTTAGTTCCCCCTGTTACTAAATAAAACAGCGGCATTAAATGAAGGTGTTTGGGAATGCGTCCAGTGTTGGCTTTGCACTCGAGCTCAAAGAATGTGGCTTTGACTCAATACAAGCCGTCAGAACACATATCCAGCTCACACTTTACAAACTATTTTAACAGTTGTGCTTGTGCATTTGGAGCTTATTTGTTGGAAAATGGCAGGGTTAATGATAATGACATTAGTGTAGCAGTAAAAAGTTCAGTAATATTTGTACGTTTTGTGTTGAATAGTGAAAGTATTTATGCTTCTGAGCAGGTCTGGGTGATGCGGTGATGAAAATGTGAGCTGGTCCCTGTGACAATCTGCTTTTGTGAAATAGTCGTGATTCACGGTTTGTGTCTTTAAAGCAGCTGTCTGTTCAAACACACTTTTTCTCCTGTTGTTTAGCCTCTGAAGCCTCTGAGCAGATGACTTTATTTACCTCTTAAAGGCCAGAGCTGCACAATTAAACCAAATCCACACAAAATCTGAAGTTTTAATGGATGCAATTAGCAAATCGCAAAGGCTGATGTTCCACAAACAACAAAATGTCTTGCTTTGATTTAAATAAAATCTGCTAACACTGTAGTTTGGATTTGTTCCAACACCAGCACAACCAAAAGCGACAAAAACGCACCTACAAATAACATACGTGACTCAATGCACCAAATCACGACTAAAAGCAACAAAGACGTGACTAAAAGTGACAAAGATGTGTTTAAATATGACAAACACAACTGAACGTGATAAAAACACGACTAAAAGTGACAAAATTGTGTTTAAATTATGAATTTTAACTGAATTATTTTAAGATTCTTATTTCAGACCAGTGTTTGTGTGTTTTACCTGACAGTTTCGACTGCTCACTCAGTCTTCATCAGTGTCACTCCATGTTGCTGTGACGTGTCTTGTCGGCTGATCTGTACAGGTTTTGGCGCGGTTTTCCTACCGGTGTAGGTAGTACAACAGCGCCATCTGCAGTCTGACTTATTTAGGACGGTGTCCCAGGTGTGTGAGAGTAAAAAAGCCCCCTCATCCCGGTTCATAGTCCTCTGGGCACGTTTCCGTATTTCAATTGCCTCCTTAATCCAGCGACGATGTTTGTTGTCCTCTGTCCCAATGATGCTCCTTCCCAGTCCATAATGTGGTTCTCTCTTTTGCAGTGATCAGAAATGGCAGATTTGAGTTGTTCTTGTTCTGCTTTTTGTTTTTTTGCTCATGTGCACACCCTCACCATGTCCTTCTCACATTGTGTTCTGTGCTCCTTCATTCGTGTGCTAAACGCCCTCGTACAGCCAGATCAGTGAGGGCAGAAAATTAGTTGTTGTTAGACTTCTGTAACTGCTGCTCAATGGCCTCGCTGTAAAACAGCTGCAGTACATCCAGAACCTGCTGCTCGGGTCCTGACTAGAACCAGGAAGTACGATCACATTAGTCCTGTGCTCAGGTCTCTGCTTCAGGCTCAGAATAGACTTTAAAGCAGCTCTGATTGTGTTCAAGTCTCTCCAAAGCACCAAAGAACATCTGACATGTTAGTGCCATACGAACCATCTCACACTCTGAGGACCTCAGGGACCGGCCTCCTGCTGGTGCCCAGAGTCAGGACTAAACATGGACCGGCCTCCTGCTGGTGCCAGAGTCAGGACTAAACATGGACCGGCCTCCTGCTGGTGCCAGAGTCAGGACTAAACATGGACCGGCCTCCTGCTGGTGCCAGAGTCAGGACTAAACATGGACCGGCCTCCTGCTGGTGCCAGAGTCAGGACTAAACATGGACCGGCCTCCTGCTGGTGCCAGAGTCAGGACTAAACATGGACCGGCCTCCTGCTGGTGCCAGAGTCAGGACTAAACATGGTCGGGCCTCCTGCTGGTGCCAGAGTCAGGACTAAACATGGACCGGCCTCCTGCTGGTGCCAGAGTCAGGACTAAACATGGTCGGGCCTCCTGCTGGTGCCAGAGTCAAGACTAAACATGGACCGGCCTCCTGCTGGTGCCAGAGTCAGGACTAAACATGGACCGGCCTCCTGCTGGTGCCAGAGTCAGGACTAAACATGGTCGGGCCTCCTGCTGGTGCCAGAGTCAGGACTAAACATGGACCGGCCTCCTGCTGGTGCCAGAGTCAGGACTAAACATGGTCGGGCCTCCTGCTGGTGCCAGAGTCAGGACTAAACATGGACCGGCTTCCTGCTGGTGCCAGAGTCAGGACTAAACATGGTCGGGCCTCCTGCTGGTGCCAGAGTCAGGACTAAACATGGACCGGCTTCCTGCTGGTGCCAGAGTCAGGACTAAACATGGGGAACCATTGGTTCAGTTTTATGCAGCTAAAATCTGGAACAATCTCCCTGAAGATGTGAGACAGGCCTCCACTCCAGGCTAAAAACAGTTTAGTTTGATGTTCACACGACTGTAAGATTTATGTGCGCTCGTCTCTTTTAAAGCATCATTCAGTCTGTGGTGTCCAGTTAAAGACCTGCCGCTGTTCACTGTTGTTTTTACCACTCGCGCAATGCATTGTGATCTATTATGTACGGTCTAGTGACGAGCTCTGGACACTGCTTGTCAAGAGGCATTGTGGGAAATTTTGCGTGCTCCACTCATTGCATCATTCGGACAGCACTAAAAAGGCGTGGCCACTACTGTGTACTCTCTGTAGACAATGGTTTGCACATTTGGACGCGGCCTTTTGTTGTGGTTTGTGCAGGTGTGAACTCACCCTGAGCCGGCCCCGCCCACTTCGACTTCTGACTGCTGCTAACACGCACTTCTGTTGTGTTTAAACTTCCACTTTGGCAAGAATTCCACTGTTTAAATGGAGAACTTCAGAAAACACTACAATGTACCATTTGTCTTGGTGGTTTAAGCAGTTTTGTGTTCTGTAGCAGCAGTCGTGGGCTTGTAGTAGTGAAAAAGTAGTAAACGACATCTTGTTTGGGTCTAAAAATGTAACGAAAACATCTCTAAATGGAAACTGTTTCTTGTAGGATGAATAACTGTTAACATTTTTGGTTCCTAGTTCCAAGTTCCTAGTTTGTGAATTTTGTTCTGACAATGGCAACAAAACTTTTTTTGATTGTGATTCTGATAAATGCGGTCATACTTTCATTCTCAGCTCTGGTACGAGTTGATTTGAGGTCTCTACATAGATTTAAAGTTTGATCAGTATTGGAACTGAAAAACCTGGATCGGTGTCTCTCTAATTTGTAATAATACTGAAAGTAACGATAGCTGCACTCTTCTTTTTCCAATTTATGTTTTGTTTTATTTTATAGGAGAAGAAAAAAATAAAACAAATACAGTATAAAAGAACAAGACACAGAAGAAACAAAAATGTATTGCTCCCATTTGTTCGTTTTTGCAGAATGTGTCAGTTTTTTAATTGAATCCAAATGTGACGCTTTCCATTTTGTTCATGTCTATTGTTAATCGAGTCCAGTCCTTAAGAATCCGTTCAATCTGAGTCATCCATTTCTTTGTAGTCGTCTTCTTTCCCGCTAACAGAAGTATATTCCAAACGGTATCCATCTATCGATTCCATTGTAGGGGTTTTGTGTCCCAAATACATTGTTTTAAAGTCACGTAAATGTTGAAGAAGATTTGCAGATATTTGTTAATCTCAAACCGATATTTCTCAACAGTCGAACAATCCCAAAACATAGGTAATTATCCAGCAAACGTTCAGAGTAAAATGGAAGACGCACTTTACATTTTTAGGAATAAAGGTAGCATCAAAATCTTCGGTTTAACACAGGATTAGGGCTGTCAAAAGTATCAAAAATACTCAGATACTAATCGAGAACTAGTATTTAAACTAGATACTAGGGCTATAATTCTTTAGTCGTTTAGTCAATTAATCGGCCGATGCTGTATTAGTTGACTAATTATTTTATTTATCAAAGGTTTAAAAGGAATTATATGTCAAAAAGGAGAAGATATGGAGTGAGTTTTGGAGTGAATCACAGGTTTATTCTAATTTATAGCCTATATACCTAACATAAAAATATACTTACTAGTACATTTCTGTATAAATAGTTGTTTTTGCCTGAAGTCCGGTGTCTTTTGAGTTCAGTTTGTGTCATATACAGGTAGATACTTCATCATTTTGATCTACTTTTGCCACACTCCCTTTTAGTCAACTAATCGGGTCTTTAGTCTATCAAGAATTTCTTTAGTCGACTACAGCCCTACTAGATACTCATGTGAAGTATTGACGCTGAAAGATCACATAAATTGGACAAATGTGAACAGTTTTTGAAGAATCTTAAGCTTTACCAGAACCATCAAAAGTAACATAAAGAATACTATTATTTTGCGTTGTCTATTGTCTAAGAAAATAACAAAATGTGTAGCTAGTATCAAGCCAATTGTTTAGTATCAATACCAAGTTTGAAATGCTGCAGTTCTATTTGGAGTAGCAATAAAAATGTATACCTCGACTGGAAATAAAATAGACGTTATAAATTCAAATAGCTCTAAAGCTTAATTGTACATCGTCCAGATAAATGGATAAAACGTTAAATTAAATGTTGATCCCTGGGCCAACTGCTGCTCCAAACTACACTTTACTGTTGTGGCCGACTTTGCCTAAAACCCAGGACAGACTCGTACATGTTTTGCATTTCAGTACGTTTCATTTCCTATTCGCCATTTATCAAAATCTTCTGACAGCCGCGGACCACAGAGAGAATGTCTTAGCAACGGCCCGGGTTCATTATACATGTTTTCATTCGCAAAAAACAGTCTAATCCTGTGTCATTATCTGTACTTAGTTTGAAGAACACGCACTTGGTCTAATTATGTGTGTGTTAGAAATTAAAAGTGGTGCCCTGATGGTGTTGTGATAGCGTATGTGCTTGTTTAAAATAGACACCAGTCGGACCAGTCGCAGGCCGTCCCTTTAAAACAACACCGCTCTGGAGGGAAAATAGTTTGAGCAGTTTCCTGGTGACAGTTTGTAATCAACACTTTGTAGATAAGGCCGAGGTGCGTTCAGAAACACTGGGGGACGTAATGTTTTCGGCATCTCAGAAGTTCAAAAAGTCGGTTTCGAAATGCGTGTATTTGCGCAGTTTCTGGTGACGCCGTGGACACAGTATTTTAGTGTAAACGAAAAATGAGAACCGAACAAACTGCTCTGCGATGGGGAAACAGGTTTGGAGCTGACGATGCACAAGTGTCGAAAGGTCAGAAGTTCATGAATCATCGTTTGGAATTCAACAGAATATTATCTATGTGGATTACAAAGAATACTAAATGCTAAATGTTTGTTTTTGTTATTTTTTAGTGTTTTTTTATTTATTTTAGCAGTATTTTACCAAGTGAATCCCTATTCCTACCTACCTTTAGTGAGTTTTGGGCTCAGAGAATGCCATATATGTACATGAAGTTTGTTGGCACAACGTTTTCTAAATTTATTCCTTTTTATATACCATCTGATATCAAGTTTTACATAAAAAGAAAGCTGTAACCCTCCTATTTCCAGTCAAATCAAACATTCTGGGATGAATTATAGTCACTTTTGACTCCACAAGCACAAAAAATTACACAGAAGTTCAGAAAACTTTGGAGGACTTTTATACAGATTTCGCCTGGACTTTTTTTTTTTTTACTTTATTACAAGTTCCTGGAACTCATTTTAGTCAAATTAGCTTCAGCTATGAAAGAGGAATTGTCAAAACCCGACAAAAGCCCAAACATAGTGTCACTCAGACCCTGCTACAAACACCAGCTTTATCTTTTCATATTTTTAACAAAGTTTAGACGCACTTTAAAATCTGATATTCCTCTTTGCAGAGCTTGATTCCAAGTGTAATTGGAGTAAATCAGACTCCAGAGACAAAAACTACAGGGTCACAGCTTCACAAAGAATCCAGACAATAGTGTGTGCTCCAAAGGGTTCAGAAACAGCTTTCATTTCATTTTAGTCAGACGTTTTAGGAAAAACAGGCCGGAATGGTGAGGTTTAATGTCTCTGGGCCAAACTGTCTGGAGCCCATCTCCGGATTTTCAGACTTGGTCAGGACTAAGGATTTTTACCTTTTGAGCCTTGTATTGTAGGAATCACTCAGACATGGGGACAACGTACGAACCAAAAAAGGGGGCAGATAACATTTATTATTTATTTAACTTTTATTTAACCAGGAAAGTCCCATACAGCTCTTTTTCAAGGGAGTCCTGGATTTACACAATTATATACACATTTTCCTTAAAAACAGTTACAAACCTTAGACAAACCTTTCAGCATAGATTTAAACTGGCCCTTTGGAATCAGTCCTTTTAATTTTCAGACAGTCTGTAAATGATTCCATGTTGAGGGAGCAGAATATTGAACTTAAGATTGTTCTTCTTTCTGCTCCTTTTCACTCATTTTTCCCCCGATGTTTAGCACTATGTCACTGATCGTCTTTTTACTGTATATGACAAGAATGAAATAAAAATAAATAACAAAGATCTCTAGGGTTAAACAAAATCTTGGTCGACTAAACTCATAGACTCTTTAAAATGTCACCAGAATGTTTAAAATTACAGAATGGAGGCAAAAGCAAAAAAAACATTAGATAATTCAATACTGGGGGGGGCTTTAGAAAAGTATAATTTGTGGTAAAGTTGTAAAATATCTGTAGATCAGACATGTCTAATCTATGGCCCGGGGGCCAAATGCGGCCCTCAGAACAATTTTTCTTGGCCCTTAGACTTCCTGGTGAATTGGCCCACATTGTAACATTTTGGTGCGAGACAGACCTGATCGTAAAGCATCGAGACTGAACTTAGTTGTGGTGGCGCTTAGAACATCAGATAAATGCAACTTTTTTGAACGTTTCACGATTGATTTGTGGCGCTCCGCTTGGTCGATAGTTCAATATGTGACCCTCGAAGGACAAGGTTTAGACACCCCTGCTGTAGATGAAATTAAAACTATTGTGGGCTCAACATTCCTGTGAGAATTTTTTCCTGTAAAACCTAAAAATCTGGATGTTGCCTTCACAAGAAATGCTAAGAGTCTATCATAATCTCCTGTTAAATTAGCAAATGCTGTAAAACACTGCTGTAAACGTGTTCAGAGCTGCTCTGATGTCACTCACACGCGCCTGAGTGCTTTTCATTTCACAAAACCACCTTGATTTTTCATTTCATTCAGTTTAGGTTATTCTGAGGTTAACCCCAGTTTCTTCAGCGAAATCACGTTACTTTCCACTTCACTTTTGCCTCCATTCCAGAATTTAGAATGTCTTTGTTTGAAACACATTTTCAAAACTCTGAAGCATCTCCATGACCCGACTCAAGACCACAAGCTCACATGGTTTAAGCTCGAACTACTAAAGAAATAATTAGTAAATGGCGTAATTGTAGGTCTATAAAGGGAGAAGAATTTCACTTTTTATTTCAAATCTCCAGCTAACTCACTTCATGCCTTCTCTTTTCTGTTGCCGTCCACATAAATCCTTTTTTAACACCAATAAAGTAAGTAGTCGACTGTTATCAGGGGCGTAGCATCAGATTCTGGGCCCCAGGTACAAACCTTCTCGACGAGCCCCAATGCATATTTTTGTATATTTATTTACCGCAGCAAAGTCAGTCACTATTGTTATTTTTTCATTCACTATCGCTAGAATATACACCCTATAATTTCTACAAACACTTAAGAAAAACTCACTAATTTAATGACGTCCTGTGTAGTTTCTGGATGATATTCTGGTATAGTACTGTTTGTTTTTGCAATAACTGAAAGTACAGTTTCAAATTCAAGATCTCAAACCATATTGTTACTGTAAGAAAATACACCAACTACAAATTCTAATCTCTAGTTTTATTTGTTAACAACTTGGCTAATACGTGAGCAATGATCTTCCTCTTTTCTAAGGTTTGATGGGGCCCTCAGATCTCGTGCCACACTTTATACTCAACAACTTTACATTTTATTATAGCAAAAATAGATGAAAGCATAGAAAATATAACAAAAAAAATTACAACAGAAAACATCACATGGTTTAGAGGGCCCTTCACTGCCCTGGGCCCCGGGGAAATGAGTGCCCTTTACCCCCCTCAGTCCGACGCCCCTGACTGTTCCACATGTTGGTCGACTAAGATACTATTAATATAAGACTTGCAGCTCCTGGTGCTCATGTTTTTATTGCTACGTTGTGTTTTTACGCTGCTGTATGTATGCTGTGGCACAGATTTGTTATTTTTTAATGTGCAATAAAAATAAAATCGCGTTTATTGATGTGCCACTGTGTCACCCGATCTGCAGGTAGAATTTGAATTAAACAAAGATCAGAATTATCGATGAACTGATCAATCAAAACTAGACTCATTTGAACCAAACCAGAGAGAGAGAGAGAGAGGTAGCGAGAGAGAGAGAGGTAGCGAGAGAGAGAGAAGGTTGGGAGAGAGAGAGGTAGAGAGAGAGGGAGAGGTAGAGAGAGAGAGGTAGAGAGAGAGGGAGAGGTAGAGAGAGAGGGAGAGGTAGAGACAGAGAGGTAGAGAGAGAGAGGTAGAGAGAGAGAGAGAAGGTTGGGAGAGAGAGAGAGGTAGAGAGAGATGGCGAGGTAGAGAGAGAGAGGTAGAGAGAGAGAGAGAAGGTTGGGAGAGAGAGAGGTAGAGAGAGAGAGGTAGAGAGAGAGAAGGTTGGGAGAGAGAGAGAGGTAGAGAGAGAGAGAGAAGGTTGGGAGAGAGAGAGGTAGAGAGAGAGGGAGAGGTAGAGAGAGAGAGGTAGAGAGAGAGAGAGAAGGTTGGGAGAGAGAGAGGTAGAGAGAGAGGGAGAGGTAGAGAGAGAGAGGTAGAGAGAGAGAGAGAAGGTTGGGAGAGAGGGAGAGGTAGAGAGAGAGAGGTAGAGAGAGAGAGAGAGAAGGTTGGGAGAGAGAGAGGTAGAGCGAGGTAGAGGTTTAGTCCTAGTTCAGCCCTGGTTCAGCCCTGGTTCAGCCCTGGTTCAGTCCTGGTTCAGTCCTGGTTCAGCCCTGGTTCAGTCCTGGTTCAGTCCTGGTTCAGTCCTGGTTCAGTCCTGGTTCAGCCCTGGTTCAGTCCTGGTTCAGCCCTGGTTCAGTCCTGGTTCAGCCCTGGTTCAGCCCTGCTTCAGTCCTGGTTCAGTCCGGGTTCAGTCCTGCTTCAGTCCTGCTTCAGTCCTGGTTCAGTCCTGGTTCAGTCCTGGTTCAGTCCTGCTTCAGTCCTGCTTCAGTCCTGGTTCAGTCCTGCTTCAGTCCTGGTTCAGTCCTGGTTCAGTCCTGGTTCAGTCCTGGTTCAGCCCTGGTTCAGCCCTGGTTCAGCCCTGGTTCAGTCCTGCTTCAGCCCTGGTTCAGTCCTGGTTCAGTCCTGCTTCAGTCCTGGTTCAGCCCTGGTTCAGCCCTGGTTCAGCCCTGGTTCAGTCCTGCTTCAGCCCTGGTTCAGTCCTGGTTCAGCCCTGGTTCAGTCCTGGTTCAGTCCTGGTTCAGTCCTGGTTCAGTCCTGGTTCAGTCCTGGTTCAGCCCTGGTTCAGTCCTGGTTCAGTCCTGGTTCAGCCCTGGTTCAGTCCTGGTTCAGTCCTGGTTCAGTCCTGGTTCAGCCCTGGTTCAGTCCTGGTTCAGCCCTGGTTCAGCCCTGGTTCAGCCCTGGTTCAGCCCTGGTTCAGTCCTGGTTCAGTCCTGGTTCAGTCCTGGTTCAGCCCTGGTTCAGTCCTGGTTCAGCCCTGGTTCAGTCCTGGTTCAGTCCTGGTTCAGTCCTGGTTCAGCCCTGGTTCAGTCCTGGTTCAGTCTTGGTTCAGTCCTGGTTCAGCCCTGCTTCAGCCCTGCTTCAGTCCTGGTTCAGTCCTGGTTCAGTCCTAGTTCAGTCCTCTGTTTAGACCTGGTTCAGTCCTGGTTCAGCCCTGGTTCAGTCCTGGTTCAGTCCTGGTTCAGCCCTGGTTCAGTCCTGGTTCAGTCCTGGTTCAGTCCTGGTTCAGCCCTGGTTCAGCCCTGGTTCAGTCCTGGTTCAGTCCTGGTTCAGCCCTGGTTCAGCCCTGGTTCAGTCCTGGTTCAGTCCTGGTTCAGTCCTGGTTCAGTCCTGGTTCAGTCCTGGTTCAGTCCTGGTTCAGTCCTGGTTCAGCCCTGGTTCAGTCCTGGTTCAGCCCTGGTTCAGTCCTGGTTCAGTCCTGGTTCAGCCCTGGTTCAGTCCTGGTTCAGTCCTGGTTCAGCCCTGGTTCAGTCCTGGTTCAGTCCTGGTTCAGTCCTGGTTCAGTCCTGGTTCAGTCCTGGTTCAGTCCTGGTTCAGCCCTGGTTCAGTCCTGGTTCAGTCCTGGTTCAGCCCTGGTTCAGTCCTGGTTCAGTCCTGGTTCAGCCCTGGTTCAGTCCTGGTTCAGTCCTGGTTCAGTCCTGGTTCAGTCCTGGTTCAGTCCTGCTTCAGCCCTGCTTCAGCCCTGCTTCAGCCCTGGTTCTGTACTGTCTCTCCTGTGATTCTCCTCGAGGTTTTTTCCCTTTTTCCCACTGACATTTTGCAGGGTTTTCTTTGCCGAGAGAACGGTCCAGAACAGGCGATCCATTAATTCCCGCGAACACTGATTAATCTGCTCCTCTTTTAATCCCAAGCGACTATTTCATCGTTCGATTGTGTGACTTTTCACCGTTTCGTGCTGCCCTGCGAGGCGACCGCTCTTGCAATTTTGGTCGGTTCAAAAATAAATCGAACTGAATCAAAGTGCTGTTCCGTCCCACTTAAACGCCGCTGAGTATGACGGGCGCGAGTGACTGACAATGTAATTCGACGTGAGTTTGAACACGACGTTAAAGGAGCTCTGTGTGTGGAACCAGCCCGGCCATTCATTCAGTAAATATATACTTCAGAAGAACACAGTCTGGCCTGTTTTCTGCTCGTTTAACCAGAACCTACTGCGATATTATTTTTACCGCCACAAAGAACACTTTAAATCACGGCTGAGTATGATTGAGTAAAGCGCAAACCCGACTGAAATTATAGAGCTGCCATCTTTGAAAATCCACTCGATCAAATGTGGGGATCTGAGGTAAAGGCGCTCAGAACTGGAGGCTTGTGGTTTGGAAGAAAAACCCGAGAACGAAGAAGGAACTTTGAGCGTTCATTTGGCGAAGATTGTTTTTTCAAGTCTGCATTTGTTGTTATGAGGGTTAAGGTTTTATTGAATTCACACTGAGAGAGAGTTTTAAAGGAAGGTTTGACAAAATTTGAAAAAAAAAAAGTACAAATGTGGCACGTTTAGTTCGGTTTTGTAACAGTTTTTGACTTTCCTTATACCTAAAGTCAATATTCCTCAAGAGAACTGAAGAAATGATTGGGAAGAACAACTTGTCTTGGATTTATGGTACACTGACAAACTGAATGAAGTTTTAAATGTGACAAGTTTAGATTTGTTTATAAAGTAGCCCCAGGACCTTTGAACAAGATATTTGTTTCTACTATTTATTTATATGTGTTTTTTCTGGTTTGTTGTTTGTTTTTATGAGCACTGGTAGAGCAATTGTAGTAAATTAGTTTGTCTGTGTAGTCACTAGTTTACAAAATGTGTTATAAAGTTTAAACCAGTCAGGGAATAACATTTTGGATTTGAAAAGCATTTTTATCAACAGCACGATATCTACATCGTACAAAATGTCTGACATCAATGAAAAGCTTCAGTATCTCTGTCTCTGGTGCTAAATTATGGAATTATTTGAGCCTAGATTTGATTCGATGTTCCAGCAGGACGAGACACAACAGGCAAAACTTTTCTTTTTCTGTTTTTTGTTCAGTTTGCTCTCGGCTTTCATGTGGAAACAACAAACGTGTCCAATCTGCTCCTAAAGATGTTTTATTCTTCCATTGAATCCACTTCATCCATAGATTTCTCTGGGACATTGTAACTTCAACGTTTTCAACGTTTTCTTAAAATGCATTTTTCTCCCTCGAGACATAAAGATCAGCCTTAAAGTAGATCCCACACCAAACTGTACAATCTGGACTCAACCAGATTTAGACCAAACGTACAGAAGGCTTGTTTTTTTTTTTTTTATATCTTATGCTAAAACTGATTTATTGAAGTTTTAAGTCCAAAAATTTGGCAAAATTTGATTTTTTGGGATAATTTTCAGTCAAATCAAGTTTACTCAAAAACTAAATAAGAAATCCAAAATCCTCTCTGCAAAGTTTTAGTTCAAATATGTTACTATGTGTATTTTTGGCTGTTTTTACACATAAAATGCCTTATTTCTACATCAAAACATGACGAAAAACTTGTAATACATTTTGTATTACATTTATGTGAGTAAACTACAGGAGAAGCTTAAAATTGACATCTTTAAATTTAAGATTTTCTCCTGTTCACCTGCAGCGTCTCGCCTTAAGAAGAAATTAAAAAAAGATCATTATGAAGTATGAAAATTATGAAAAGTGTTAAATTGTATATATATTCTTTCAATGTGTTGATTACAGCATTGACACTAACAGGAAACTGAACATTTTAAATTATTATTACAGCGGGAAAGAGAGTGGGATTAAATAAGTTATGGTTTTTCCCACTTGTTTTTGAACATGTGAATTTAAAGCTCTGTAGCCCAATATACAGCATCTTTTATTTTACCCTTTCTTATTTGAGACATAACTTGTGGATTAAGTTTACATGCTTGAAATAAATTCATTAAAAGCCAGATGTTTACTACATTATTTTAGTCATGTGGCGTTCAAGCAGACTTTTTAAACGTGAATGATTTGAACCAGAACAGCCGGAACATGTTTTTATTTCAAAATTCAGATTTATAATGAATCAAAACACAAGAAACGCAAGTGACAAGTGATTCCCTCACATCCTGTCCTTATTTTTCAGGCCACCAACTCTCTCCTTTTGGTCTGTTCCAGGGTTTTTGGCTTCTACAAAGGAATCCTGCCTCCGATCCTGGCTGAGACGCCCAAGAGAGCAGTCAAGGTGAAGTTGTGGCTCGTTTCTTCATTAACCACGTAAACACCGCTGTTTAATTTAAGGGTTGACTTGGAGTTTCAGTTTGTTCAACCATCTTCACAAATATTGACATGTCGTCGTGGCATTAGCCTGGCACCCGTGATCTCATCTGGCAGAGATAGGTGTTTGTTTGAGTGTTTGATCTTGGCTCGTAAAAGTGTTGTGATCTGAAATTAAACCGCGACTACTATCTAAGTGCGTTAATATCTCGATGGCATGATTTCTCCTCAAAATTCCGTTGTGCAATTTCATGGAATTTGAACATCAAATAGGGATTAAGTGAAAGGCGACTGGCCAATGTACCGTGATTTAGTTTTGGCCCGCTGTTCGGAAACCGCAACTCAATCCATCAAACTTTATAAACCTGTAGAGTAAGGGATTTCTTTTGTGCAATAAGGATGTTTCTAGTAAGAATCAGCTAACCTTTCCTTTTGTAGGTTCCGATCTTGGCTAAATGTGTCAACTTAAAGTCCGTATGACAGGTTCGACGACACATTTTCACTAAAACGCAGTAAACATGATTATATTTAAGTTTTTACTAAAAATGTTGCCTATTTGTCTCCAGTTTGACAGTTTTTGTAAAGTTTATGATGTTACTTCCTGGTTGGACAGCAAATATGACATAGATAGAGGTAATTCTACAACTGTTACCTAGCAACCAGACTGTAAAAAACGCCCAAAATCCATATAAATTGCACAACAGTTATGAAATGACAATAAATAATACCTGATAACACCTTTATTTTGTTAAATGATCCTTTAAACTGTCAGAAAAATGTGTCAGTTGCGTTGAAATTATTCCTGTATTTTCTATGGCACGTCGCTTTTTGATGACATCACAGAGGGATTCCATTTTAGAACTCGGCTCTACCTCCTGTCATTTTAAACTTAAATTTTCCCCACTAATTGCACCTTGACTGATGTAAAACTTTGATAAATATTGACTACAGGTGCCCTCCCACCAAACTAAGTCATAATTAGACAAACACGAGAATCTGTCATTTAGACTTTAAAGGGGTTGTACTAGATTTTTACTGTTGTGAAACGGGAAAAACCGAGCTAGTCCTAGTTTCAAATTTTTTGCATAAATTAAAATCCATGTTCCTCCAGCACAGATATATCGTAAAAGCTTCTGTTTGGGTGAAAATGAGTCCTAAACGTTTTCTCTGCATCTATTTATTCTACGAGAAGCAGAACAAACATATCAAGCTAATGTTTGTTAGCATTAGCCGTGAAGGTACGCGATGCTCTGGGCTCAAAGACTCATGAAAAGTGCTTATAAACTCATGTCGGTGAATATTTAGGATGCTGAGACTGTATTAGGAAAGCGAACGATACATGTAACTGATTTAAAGAGTTTAACATCAACTCGTTCTGTTTTTAACGTTTCATAACAGTAAAAATCAGGTACAGCACCTTTAAGAAGAAAAAATAGACAGGAATCCTATTTGTCAATAATTCAACCTTTTATCCGACTCTTTGTACTCGTCTGCTTTAATTGTCTCTTGGCTGTTGTGCTCCCCTCTGTTTCGAGGAAGTGTTAGCATGTGGTGCTAATAGAGGTCAGAGAAAGGCGGGGTGGACCGGTTTAAAGTGAGTTTATAATGAGAAACTGGTGACTGCGACGTGTGAACTTTTGGAAATAAGCTCCCACTGAGAACATGGGCTAATCGCAAACACGGCTAACCCGAGCTAAGAGCTAACGAGACTGTTGTTGTTCATTGGAAATACATATTTAAAGGGGCTGTACACATTTTTTTCTTTTGATCAAACAGGGTTGCTGCTATCCGTCCGACGAACCCGCCTCTACTTTGATGTGCGAAGTCTTCTTTCCCTGTTCATTTAATAAAAATAAAATTCAATCAGTTCTACCCCAGTCCAGATATATTGTAAAAACAGCTCTTAGGGTAAAATGAGGCCGCAGTGTGCTCTCTCTGTTTAATTCTAAAGTTTGTTTTATCTAGTTTGAACCAGGACGTTATGCTTCTCTGTCAGCGCGCTTATTGTTGTTAGCCTTATTGTGACGTCCAAATAAATATATTTTATAATGCATTAGAAAAGTGAGGCATAAGTTTGGACCGCTGCAAACCGTTTAAAATAAATTTGTTTGTTTTTCAACCTTTTTAAGACCGTAACATCGGATACAGCACCTTTAATACTGTGTGGCTTTTATAGACCCTTTAAAATGTGATATCAGCAGAATTACAGAATGAAGGCGACTGGAGGCAAAATGAAGTTGACTGTGCATTTTTCAATGATTCTCTCACATTAGATCTAAATTCTACTGGTTTTAAGTGTTTGTGTTGGAAAAAAGCAACACATTTGAATTTCCAGAGTAGAAAGGTCAGTTAGTTTGATTTTCTATAACAAACAATGGACAAAATACAATTTTCTATATTTAAAATTGTATATTAGCTCCAAAAGAATCTAATTTATGGGACTGTATCTAATATATCTTTAGATAAAATGAAACATTATTGTGGGTTCAATATTTCTTAGTATATTTCTTAGAGTATTTTTCCAGTAAAACCCATAAATCTGGATTGTTCCTTCATCAAAAATGTAAAGAGTTTATCATAATTTCCTAAAACATAATGTAAAATACAATAATAAATGTGTTTAAAGCAGCTCTGATGTCACTCACATGTGTCTGAGGCTTTTACATTTCCAAAAGTATCTATATTTTTCATATTTTGTGATCTTCTGAGGTTAATCCCAGTTTCTCCAGTGAAATCACATTATGTTGCACTTCACTTTTGCCTCCATTCTAAATTCAGAATGTTACATGTGTATATGTTTACACACTTTTAAAGGGTGTGTAACAAAGCTCATCATCACTCTTTCAACTTTACCGCATAATATGTCCCAAAGGTGGCCGTTTTGATCCTCACACTCATTTTTGTGTCCTTGGGCAAGATATTTAACGCATCCTGATTCCTGTGTCAACTTATCTTGATGTAGAAAGAAATAAGAGTAGTAGTAGACCTAAAGAGTTAAAATTACTTTCCTGTTGGCTGGCATTTTGAGGACTGAACTGACTAACATTATGGCCTCCTAATTTAACACCACTTGAATCCAATACATGTGCATTTAATTATGGTCATTCATTTATAAAAAAAATACACAAATTTGAAGTTTGATTCTGTTAGACTTCCCTTTTGTTGCAGAGTTAATCCAGGCGTGATGGTTTAGTCCAAGTTAAATTCCAAAAATAATTGCTTGACACTGATTAATAACTCAAGCGTTACAACAATAACGCTATTCTCTCCATGGTTGGTTTCAGTTGGTTTAGCTCTGGTGCGTTCATTGTCCCCAAACTTGTCTCTGTTTTAACCCCACGTTTCCTCGTCCGTGTTTCTGCTGTTTGTCTTTGAGTCACTTCATTCACTGGCGTTGACTTTTTGACAGCTCATTTGTCTTTCCCTCCACAGTTTTTCTGCTTCGAACAGTACAAGAAGCTGCTGGGCCTGACGCCTTTGTCCCCTGGAGTGGTGAGTCTAACCTGAACACACCTGAGCAGACGCAACGCTTGTGAATGTGGATGAAACATTACACTAAAAGTACAAGCTACAGCAAAGAGGCCTAAACAGGGGACTACTCATTTAACCAAAATGGGGTTAAGATAAATGTATGTCAAATTCAGTTAAAACCTTTGCAAATTTTACCTACTTTAGCCATTTTTAGAGGTTTTAAAGGCAAGGCAAAACTCACTTTTTTCAGTTTTTTGGTCTGTGGTTTGCTCTCTTAACATATCAACTTTCATGTGGAAACAACAAACTTGTCCAGTCTACTCTTAAAAATGTCTAATTCTTCCATTTAATCCACTTCATCCATAGATTTCTCTGGGAAATTGTAACTTCAAAGGCTGTTTTCTTAAACTGCATTTTTCTCCCTCAGTGACATAAGGATCAGCCTTAAAGTAGATCCCACACACATCAAACTGTACAATCTTGGGCTCAACAAGATTTTCATGAAACGTACTGAAGGATTTTTTAATATCGAATTCTAAAGCTGATTTATTGAAGTTTTAAGAGAAAAAAAATCAGGCAAAATTTGAATTTTTAGGACAATTATCGGTTCAATCTAGTTTACTTAAAAACTAAATAAGATATTCAAAATCTTCTCTGTACATTTTTTGTAACTAATATGTTACAAAAGAAATTGAAACCTGGTTCTGTTCATTTTTCAGGTTTATATGTCCCAAATATGTGTATTTGTGGCCAGTTTTACACATAGAATGACTACATGAAAACTTGACATGATGGAAAACTTAACTTAAAACGTAATTTATTAATTTTTTCTTACATTTATTTGGATAAACTATAGGGGAAGTTTACAATTGATATCTTTCTTAAATTAAATATTATTATTCACCTGTAGTGTCCCTTCATTTTACTTCCTGGTTATAAATGATGATCCCACTGGGAAACTACACTGGGCCAAAACTCCTCTGGTGTGAACACGACAGACTGCAGTTGGTCCAGGACTGACACTTCCACTCAGAACCACTCAGGAAGAGGGAGGGTGGATCATACAGTGTAGAGAGAGTTCCTCCAGGCAGATGAGGAACAGTTCATCCAGTGTAGAGAGAGTTCCTCCAGGCAGATGAGGAACAGTTGATCCAGTGTAGAGAGAGTTCCTCCAGGCAGATGAGGAACAGTTGATCCAGTGTAGAGAGAGTTCCTCCAGGCAGATGAGGAACAGTTCATCCAGTGTAGAGAGAGTTCCTCCAGGCAGATGAGGAACAGTTCATGTAGTGTAGAGAGAGTTCCTCCAGGCAGATGAGGAACAGTTGATCCAGTGTAGAGAGAGTTCCTCCAGGCAGATGAGGAACAGTTCATCCAGTGTAGAGAGAGTTCCTCCAGGCAGATGAGGAACAGTTGATCCAGTGTAGAGAGAGTTCCTCCAGGCAGATGAGGAACAGTTGATCCAGTGTAGAGAGAGTTCCTCCAGGCAGATGAGGAACAGTTGATCCAGTGTAGAGAGAGTTCCTCCAGGCAGATAAGGAACAGTTCATCCAGTGTAGAGAGAGTTCCTCCAGGCAGATGAGGAACAGTTCATCCAGTGTAGAGAGAGTTCCTCCAGGCAGATGAGGAACAGTTCATCCAGTGTAGAGAGAGTTCCTCCAGGCAGATGAGGAACAGTTCATGTAGTGTAGAGAGAGTTCCTCCAGGCAGATGAGGAACAGTTGATCCAGTGTAGAGAGAGTTCCTCCAGGCAGATGAGGAACAGTTCATCCAGTATAGAGAGAGTTCCTCCAGGCAGATGAGGAACAGTTCATCCAGTGTAGAGAGAGTTCCTCCAGGCAGATGAGGAACAGTTGATCCAGTGTAGAGAGAGTTCCTCCAGGCAGATGAGGAACAGTTGATCCAGTGTAGAGAGAGTTCCTCCAGGCAGATGAGGAACAGTTGATCCAGTGTAGAGAGAGTTCCTCCAGGCAGATGAGGAACAGTTCATCCAGTGTAGAGAGAGTTCCTCCAGGCAGATGAGGAACAGTTCATGTAGTGTAGAGAGAGTTCCTCCAGGCAGATGAGGAACAGTTGATCCAGTGTAGAGAGAGTTCCTCCAGGCAGATGAGGAACAGTTGATCCAGTGTAGAGAGAGTTCCTCCAGGCAGATGAGGAACAGTTCATCCAGTGTAGAGAGAGTTCCTCCAGGCAGATGAGGAACAGTTCATGTAGTGTAGAGAGAGTTCCTCCAGGCAGATGAGGAACAGTTGATCCAGTGTAGAGAGAGTTCCTCCAGGCAGATGAGGAACAGTTCATCCAGTGTAGAGAGAGTTCCTCCAGGCAGATGAGGAACAGTTGATCCAGTGTAGAGAGAGTTCCTCCAGGCAGATGAGGAACAGTTGATCCAGTGTAGAGAGAGTTCCTCCAGGCAGATGAGGAACAGTTGATCCAGTGTAGAGAGAGTTCCTCCAGGCAGATAAAGAACAGTTCATCCAGTGTAGAGAGAGTTCCTCCAGGAAGATGAGGAACAGTTCATCCAGTGTAGAGAGTTCCTCCAGGCAGGTGAGGAACAGTTCATCCAGTGTAGAGAGAGTTCCTCCAGGCAGATGAGGAACAGTTCATCTAGTGTAGAGAGAGTTCCTCCAGGCAGATGAGGAACAGTTCATCCAGTGTAGAGAGAGTTCCTCCAGGCAGATGAGGAACAGTTCATCCAGTGTAGAGAGAGTTCCTCCAGGCAGATGAGGAACAGTTCATCCAGTGTAGAGAGAGTTCCTCCAGGCAGATGAGGAACAGTTGATCCAGTGTAGAGAGAGTTCCTCCAGGCAGATGAGGAACAGTTGATCCAGTGTAGAGAGAGTTCCTCCAGGCAGATGAGGAACAGTTGATCCAGTGTAGAGAGAGTTCCTCCAGGCAGATGAGGAACAGTTCATCCAGTGTAGAGAGAGTTCCTCCAGGCAGATGAGGAACAGTTCATGTAGTGTAGAGAGAGTTCCTCCAGGCAGATGAGGAACAGTTGATCCAGTGTAGAGAGAGTTCCTCCAGGCAGATGAGGAACAGTTGATCCAGTGTAGAGAGAGTTCCTCCAGGCAGATGAGGAACAGTTGATCCAGTGTAGAGAGAGTTCCTCCAGGCAGATGAGGAACAGTTGATCCAGTGTAGAGAGAGTTCCTCCAGGCAGATGAGGAACAGTTCATTGAATGTAGAGAGAGTTCCTCCAGGAAGATAAGGAACAGTTCATCCAGTGTAGAGAGAGTTCCTCCAGGCAGATGAGGAACAGTTCATCCAGTGTAGAGAGAGTTCCTCCAGGCAGATGAGGAACAGTTCATCCAGTGTAGAGAGAGTTCCTCCAGGCAGATGAGGAACAGTTCATCTAGTGTAGAGAGAGTTCCTCCAGGCAGATGAGGAACAGTTGATCCAGTGTAGAGAGAGTTCCTCCAGGCAGATGAGGAACAGTTCATCCAGTGTAGAGAGAGTTCCTCCAGGCAGATGAGGAACAGTTCATCCAGTGTAGAGAGAGTTCCTCCAGACAGATGAGGAACAGTTCATCCAGTGTAGAGAGAGTTCCTCCAGGCAGATGAGGAACAGTTCATCCAGTGTAGAGAGAGTTCCTCCAGACAGATTAACAGTTCATCCAGTGTAGATGAGGAGCATAAGTGGTTCTACAATGATAATAACACTCTTTTCTGACAACAGAGTGTAATTTTAAAAATAAACTAATTGCAATTTCTTTAATATTACCATATGGTCTTATACTAGTTTGAATATAGATCAAGACAACTCTAAAACTATACAAGAAAGGCCAATTTTGTACTGGTAAATGTAACATTTTTCAGTATCGAAACTGTGATTTCATGATCAACATGTGTGATGTGTGTTGGTGTGGATACTTTTGACAACCCAAGCAATTAGTGAGTTTAAACATGTCATAGTTCAAGTACACCAAGTCAGTCTTTTTGGATTAAACTGAGCAAAATTAAATTGAACATAAATAAAGACCAGAAATGCAGAGACAAAAAAACATTACTCATTGACACTTGATTGTTTTTTGTTGTTGGTTTGTTCCGCACATTCTCAGTGGGTTTGCAACAACTCTGATGCCAACTCTGTGCATGACGTTCGACAGCTGCTCCTCCGACCGGCAAGTCATTTCTGGTCCAGCACTCGCCTCGGCTAGCTCTCCAGAAGTTACAAGAAACACGTGTTAGTTGTATTTGTGAAAACGGGCTATTAATGAAGGTTAGATAGCTATAAAAGTGTCACATGTTACTTACTTAGTGACACTAGTTCTGCTCATTAGTATAGCCCTTACCTCGTAGTTGTGGATGTAACTGGAAATTACAAGTGCAATTTAAATCTCTTTTCTCGCTTACTCAAGGGAACAGGAGAGAGGGAATCCACAAGTCTATGGATATTATTGATTGTAATTTTCTGCATGTCCTGGAGGCGTCTGAAAAGCCCGACATAGTTAAGATTTTGAAGCCAGACACAAGCCGGGCTACAAACTGGAGCAGAAATGACTTGCCGGTAGGAAGAGCAGCTGTCGAGTCAATTCCCCATTCCTGACATTGTCTCCCTCCTTATGGAACAATCAAACATTTGCTAGTTCCAGCCAAATCTAAAACTAAACGTTAAGTGCTTGTCATTAAAAACAACATCCTCCTGCCGTCACAACGAGAACACAGAATATGCTCTTTGCACAGTGCTACTAGTTCCTGTTGGCTCAAGTGTCTGGGAATCCCACTCTTCCGTGATTCCGAGTTTTCTCTGAGTCGTGCTAAAATAATAAATCAATATTTAAAGACAAAACTTGGCAGACACAAGTCACGGTTTGCTTTGTCATAACCTGAACCGTCCTAAATCAAACTATGAAAATGTCCCTGTCACTTTGCATTATTCTCATGTAATAGATGCAGAGAGAAGAATAAGATGGATGGCTTTGCATGTCACACCTTTGGATAAACGTCATCGTGTTTTGATTGTGTTTTCAAACGAAATGTATGACTGTAACTGCAGTTCTATGACTCCCGGATGACCTGTGTATGTCCGGGAGCATTAACATTAGAGAGAAGACTGAAATATGAGCTGTTAAACTATTATCACAACCTCATGCGTTTCAGAACTAAATTACAAGGTTAGCAGCTTTTGTACAACAGTAAATATTATACTACCAAGATTTTCTAATTGCCGTCACTCATAGTAAGACTTATATTCTATTACATTTAGTACTTTAGCCCTTCTGTATTGTTTACGGCTTTTTCTCTGTGGAGTTTATGTAAATTTTTCTTTCTGAGTGGGGTTCTCCACGTGTAACTCAGTGCTCCAGCCTGGTACTATTGGCCAAGATTCTGGCTCGAGATCTGGACTTAGGCCTAATGGAGCGTTCCACTTGTCCACTTGTCAGAACCTGGACCTCAGAGCGATGTTTTCTCCCAGTTTCTGTCCTCCAGTTGTCGGAAAACAAGTCGAAAAACAGTGCGCAATTGAATTTGATTGAAATTTTTGCCTGCGATGACATTATCTCCGTGTAGAGACATTAGCAATTAGTGCATTTATTCACCTTATTCACACCCCGCCTCTTTTTATGTCTATGATCCTTACTCTTGTAGTAAAGGGATTTCCGGTTTGACGCTAACGGCGATCGAGGGAAAAGTCTCTCGCTAAAACATTATATGAAGTAAATTGCTTTTAAAATGTTTAATGAACACAAGCAAAAACAAGTCAGCAACGCACCGATTTCCTGGGCGGTCTGAAAACGTCTTTTTAGTCTGTGTAGAACTTGTTTTCTGTTGAGCTCGTCTACTCCAAGCAAACTACAAAGGAAATAGATGGCGGCCCGTACGGTAACTTCCGGAATAAGGTGAATAACTACAAAGGTTTCAAATATACAAATAGGAATAGGAGTTTACGTAAAAAGTCAGAAAATCCAACCTCCGAGGACGACTGGAGCACAGTATTAGGACACGACTTATGACAGGTTTATCCCGACTCACGTGGAAGGTTGGATAAAATTATATTCAATTCAATTCATTTTTGTAAAGCCTAAAATCAAAGCAGCAGTCGCCTCGAAGAGCTTCAGAGAGCAGGAAGTAAGCAATTGACAGAGAACCCTTAGACCCTCATTCTCTGCAAAGAAAAACTACAAAAACCCAGTGGGAAAAAGAGAAACCTGGAGGAGAACCAGAGAGAAAGAGAGTGGTAAGCCTATGAACACAAATGTCAAAAAGCTTAAAGCTCCTCTGACAGGTTGGACTACTCATTGAACTAAAATGCAGTTAAGATAAATATATTTAAAATTTTGTTCAAATTCTTTATAAATTTTATCCAAATCAAGCAATTTTTATGTTTTTAAATTCACTTCCTGGTTGTAAATGATGACATCACACTAGAAAATAAAGAAGTAACTACACTGTACACTAGGCCAAAATTCATCTAATGTCAGTCATTTTTTTACTTGACAAATAAAAATATATGTTAATGTCTTTATTTTTTATTTTTTTATTAATGTTTAAAGGGTCAAAAAAGTAGTTTCTTTTTTGCAAATTGTGCTACAGCCTTGTCTCCCTAGTGTGATGTCATCAATCTGTTTTATGTGTAATTTTCCTTCAAATATTTCAACTTTTCTCCACAAACTGATACCAGATTGGTTTAAAACTATCATTTATGTTTACAAGAGGTATTAATACACTAAATAAAGTCAGAATTAGAAAATCATACATACCTGTCATACTCACTTTAATCTTTAGTGGGACGGAGTGTTCTTCTGCGCCTGTACTCCATGTTTTACTGCGGCAGAGTGGTTATCCTGTCTCCGTCCTCTCAGTTAGAAGGCTGTAGGTGAGACTTCTGATCCTGTGGCATTTGCATTGACTTTGGCGGCTCTTCTCTGAATGAAAGCTGCTGTCATGTTTATGTTTGAAGATCAGCAGCAGGTGACGCCGTGTGGTTTCACCCTGTTCCCCTGTGCCATCCTTTTGTTCACCAACCTTTGTTTTATATTGATTTATCGTCTGCCAGTTAAAGGGAAAGTACAGTGAAGAGAAAGGCTTCCATGTAGGCACCGACGAACAACAAAGGCTCTGATTAGCTCGTTTTTATAGACGCCAAGGCTAATACAAACACACGTTACTGGTTTCTATAGATGCTAGCACTGGAACGTATTCAGGATTTGACTGTGATGTGAGATTTTATCAGTTCATCTACCCTGAGGTCCTGAAGTTAGGCCGCTGCTGTGATGTTGTGGGCTTCATTTGAGCACAATACAGAAGCACATTGCTGAAGGTTTTCTGTAAATGAAAGTGTTCAAGATGAAAAAACGGAAAAAACATCTTGAAGGTGCACTTTTCAACTCTTCTGGTTGAATGTCTGCCAACTTCTTGTTTCCACCGATGTTGCAAATGGTATTACTTTGCCCAAAATATTCCACAGTGTGACTTCTCCATCTGCGAGAGGCGACTTGAATTCGTAGGCATTAAACTAGCTCATGCTATTGATCACTTCGCAACTCGACTCATTAGCAATTGTTCGGGAAGATTTGAGTGATGCCTGAGCCCATTCTCTGTATTTTTTTCCCCCGCAGCCTTTAGCATTAGCCCTCAAAAATAGCAAGTTACGAATCATTAAAAGATTGTTGAGTGTGTAAACAAAACGCTGCATTCCATTAGCCCGGCACCATTACATGTGTTAGCTCGAATGCGTTTCAATGGGAGAGTTTGTGTGAGCTATCAAACGTTGAAAACTATGAAAATCCAGGGCTGTTTTGTCGACCACAAGTGGGTAACACCAGAGCATCATTAGAGAATATTAACCCCTGTCGAAGTGTTTTGTGTGATTGTTTTTGTTAATGATTATAGCCTCGCAATAAACATTTCAAATTAAATCTCATGCTACCCTGGACAATAGTGTTCCAAAAGTATAGTCTCATGATTGTCATTTATCATATTTGTTTTCTTTCACAAAGTGCCACAAATCCAACAGTAAAAAGCGAACTTAAGAAACTATGGTTGATGTTAGACAAATATAATGAACATATAAACAACGACATAGAGTGTTTACACGAGTACCAGGTTGCTTGTGCAGTTGTTCTAAACATGTCACTCCTGAAAGGGTCGATTCACCGTATTCCGCCCACTTTTGCCTCTTTTTGCTACAGACCCGCACTTCCACTGTAAAGGCACTTCCGCTCAAGTCGGAACTGGTTCACGCAAATGGCGAACAGGGCAAAGTCGATTGATTTGTGTAAAATGTTCAATGTCCACGTGCAACAACATGCCAGAGTGCAAAAACGGCTGAAAACAGCTTTGTAGTCCATGTATCGTCCGTTATTTACTGTTGAGTATTTTCTGGTGAGTTTGCAGGCCCAGTGTAGACTCAGGTTTCCCACAGTGAGGAGTAACAGATACAAGAATTCCTTCATTCCTGCAACCATTTCTATTTTAAATTCAGACCAGGACAGAAATCCACTTTCGTGATGTTGCCTGCTCTGCTGCTGGTGAATATGTGTTGTTTTTTTTTATCAGGTACTTGTAAATATATTTTATGTATTGTATTTTCTCTTGTTGCAAAACTAATTGCCCCATTTGGGACACAAAGAAATAAAGTGAAGGGAAATGAACTAATACAAGTAGAAAAAAGATGGCGGCGCCCACAGCAACGTACAAAATCAGGTGAATATTATTTTAAATATGAATTAGCACACTGGCATCTGAGCTAAAGACTAACTTGAAGATGAGATTTCTGATAATAATTCACTAAATGTCTTCTTTTACATGTTACTGGTGTGGTGAACAGCTAAGACATAAATATCATGAAATAAACAATTGTGTGGAAACCCAACCACAATTGCCATGGAGCATTACTGGTAAAGAAATAACATCTTTATGAAAACAAGAATGTTTCATGCTGCACCTTTAATACCAGCAATTTGTGTAATTTAATCTAAACCTCCAATTTTTTTTCATTGCAACGAATAACTCCAAAGCTCAAAGCAGCCACCTGGAGCACATTTTCAACTTAAAGAAGAAAATCTTAGCAAATTCATCCAAAACCCTGCACTAACGTGATCCCTGCCAATAGTAGTAAGCTCTGTTTGTTGAAGCGAGTGCTAATCCAGTTCCAGTTTGTCCTGTGAATATACCTGTGTGTCCTGCCTCCTTTCGAATGTTTGGGCTCAGTTAGGTCGAGACAGGCCGCTAAGGAAGACAGATAGTTTGGTTTAGGGCGCGGCCGACTCATGCACTGTTCAGGTAGCTGCAGGATGTCAGAAAGATGGATGATTTTACCTGTGGAGTCTGGACTTGTTTGTAAAGCCGCTGGTCCAAGGATGTTTACTCGTCCCATCAATCATGTGCTTAAAGGTCATATATTTTGCTTAATCAACTTTTTTTCCATGTTCTAGTCATGCTATAATGGTAGTGTCTCCTCAAAAGCAGACCTAAAGTTGGGTATTTTTCATTTACACATTTGCGTAAATATTTAGTGCATCTCCTCCAGTTTTCCTGTTTTACTGTTTTGAGTGCTCTTATCTGGGATTGTATGACTGTAGTTGTTTAGTCGATTAATCGGTTTATGGTGATTTGTTTGATCCCAATTTGTATCAGTCAACTCTTTTTTTTCTCCTTAATATCAGGATTTAAATGAGACAACAGCAGATTGGAGAAGGTATTAGAGTTAGGTGCAGATTTAGGAACGAATCGTGAGTTTAATCGTCCTTTTTACATGGTTTCTTTGTACTGTATGGTCCTTATGAGTTCTGTTTGGGTCAGATATAAAACATGGTTCGTATAATTATTTTTATTATTAACCTTCATTTAACCAGGTAAGAACCCATTGAGATCTAAACCTCTTTTTCAAGGGTGACCTGGGGCAAAGTAAAAAAACATAACAGCAGCACAAATTACAAATTACAAAAACATAACACATTTTAAGAGAATTTTAAGAAATTGAGACAAAATCTACATTTAAAGGCACTTACAATTTGTTAGTGCCTTTAAATGCACTTTGTACATTTAAATGCCTTTAAATGCACTTTGTACATTTAAAGGCACTAACAAATTGTAGTGCCTTTAAATGTAAAACTACATTTAAAGGCACTGCTCTTTGTTTTTCAAAATTGTGCAAAAATGTCTGACTGAGACCAATTCACGTAACCTTCACTCCAATTGGAGGTAATTCCAGGCTGTGGGAGCAGCATAAGAAAAAGCCTTCTTTCCCCAGTCAGTTCTTTCACGTGGGACAGACAAGCTAAACATCACGTGAGCGCATGTGTAATGACCCTCTGCTCTCTGCACAGAGCTCTTGTAGTTAGTAGTTTTGAGAGCTTTCGCCACGCCCGCTTTAGTTGATTAATTGATGAGTTGGGCTTGTTTCATCAGTTGACTACAGCCTTGCACTTGTCTCATTCCAAACTTTTACTCGAGGGTGAATCCTTGTGCCCTCTGGCAACTGACATGTTTTGTTTGCTTAAAAACCAGTTGTGCTGTCACTGTATGTTCTTTGGACACGTAATTACACATTTGATTTATTATTTGAACCAAGACTGACTTCACAGTGTAATTTTTTAAGTTTTTAATCTCCAGGAGCATTAAAGGTCCCATAACATGCAAAATCGACTTTTCAGAGGTTTTAACCTTCCTACAGTGCTATTTGGGCCTCGTATGTGTGCCCAAAGTGTTTTTTTGATTGATTCCCGCATGCTTTCGCTAGAGAACTGTCTTTTGTCCCCTCGGCTGAGCAGGCAGACGGGGCTCATCCCCAGGATGACGCGGCCTCCCATGGATGACGCGGTGATTAAGCCACGCCCGGGAAGCCGCAGCCGCAGAATAAAACAGCTAATGCTAATGCTACACAGTAATTACACGATGGATACGACAGATCGAAGAGTTAGCTTGTTATTTACCAAACGGCAACGTCCGTCGTCGAGGTCCTGGAGCACGTCACACTCCAGGTCAGATCCAGGACGTAGGACTCTGCACGACGCACCGTCAGGAAGGATAAAAGGTTTATTCCGTTGTGTGTGTATCGCTGTATACCGGAGCACACGGCGCATGCGCACTATCTCCGCTCTCGGCTTCGGCACGAGTTGGGCGGGGGAGGCGCGCGAGTTGGGCGGGGAGGCAGCCTGCTCTCTGTTCGGGGGGGTCAGATCTCAGAGTGAGCCGTTTGCTTTTGCAAGGAGGGGGGCCAGTCCAAGAAATGGGTGTTTTTTGGAAACTGTTATGTTATGGATATTGCACAACGCAAAATTTGATCAACAAAGCCCTTAGAATAGACTGTGTAAAGGGGAAAATAGCAGAATATGGGACCTTTAACATCTGGCAGAAGACGGACATATAAACTACTAAACTAATATCAGAATTGCATACATTTCATCACGTTTTAGAGGTTTAGCTACAGACTCAGCAGGTTTTAGTGTTACCCCAATAATGCCCAGGAACATTTAGTTAATCTAATTTCTAAATAATTTCAGTTAAAATAATTGTAATAATAATCGACTATTGAGATAATCTTCAACTAATTTAGTAACTGAATAGTTGTTAACTGGATTATACACAAGCTTCAAAGTATGCCCTGTGCTCAGAAAAGAGGTTTTATCACCCAGACAAATCAGGAATTACATAAAACTGACAAAGAAAATGTGATTATTTTGTGTTTTTATCAAATGCCAGATATTCAGAGTGACCAAGCCTTTGAAAAACAGGAAAAAATAACCGACCCAAGATTAAAAAAAAAAAAAAAAAGCGACTAGCTCAACATCTGTATTTCAGTTATCTCTTAACATTTACATAAAAGAGAACTGAAAAAGGTTAAATATAGCTCTTTGGGACTTCAAAGTGCAGTTCAGAAGCAAGCCATAAAACCCGCAACCCGCAACTTTCCAAAAAAGAACCCCAAAGTCACTATTCACCTTATTCCAGAAGTTGTTGTACGCACCGCCATCTTTTTCCGTTGTAGTTTACACGGAACAGACGACCTCAACAGAAAATAAGTTCCACACGGACTAAAAAGTCGTTTTCAGGTCGCCCAAGAAATCGGTGCATTGCTCACTTGTTTTTGCTCGTGTTCATTTTGTCTGTAAATATACAACATCAGGACGTCCCAAAGCGGCATCATCTTAGTTTCACCTGGGTCAAATTTAGTAAAACTCTTATGTTCACGTAGGGCCGTAGTCGCGTGTCTTAGTCGACCAACATTTTTATTAGTCGACTAATTATATGTTTTAGATTTAAAGGATTTATATGGCATAAACAGCGAAAAGAACAAGATATCGAGTGACTTTGCTGAAGATTTTCCAACATAGTCCAACATATAAATACACAGTTTCCTAGTATTTATCTCTAAAAATAGTTCTTTTTGCATGACTTCCTCTACAGTTGTGGTCTGTTGAGTGCAGTTTGGGTTAGATTCATGCAGATACTTCATAGTTTAATGTATACTTTTCCCACCCCCCCGTTTAGTCGACTAATCAGTCGATAGGGCAGGGCTTTAGTCGACCAAGAATTTCTTTAGTCGACTACAGCCCTATATTCACATGCACTCAACGTTCTAAACAACTTTTAACAAATTAATCAAAAGGACTAATTGATTACCAAAATAATCGTTAGCTGCAGCCCTTCTTTGACATGTTGACAGTTATGGCAGAGTTTTTTCATCACATACAATAGATCCTAGTCACATTTGTCTGGTTGCAACTTGAAGAAAAGAGGAAAACAAAGACAAGCAACTGATGGAAAAGTACTATTCCAGTCCATGCCGTACCGTCTGACTCTGTTCTAAATGACGCTTTGATGCCCTCTGATCTCCTTTAGTGTGGTCCGTGGTCCGGTTCTCTCTTCTAATCACCGCTCGTCATTAGCTGCAGTGAAATCTACCTAACCCTCGCTCACACACACACACACACACACACACACACACACACACACACACACACACACACACACACACACACACACACACATACACGCTGCCATGTTCCCTCCCTCCGTCACCCAACCCAGCTGAATGCCTTCACTCTGATTAACGAGGACACGCCGCGTAATAGCGCAAATACTGAATTAAAGCTGGACTGTGGCTGTGTAAACATCGGCGGGCACGTCTGAGAGGATGGGATAAAGAGCGCAGAAGAGTAATGGGCTGAAGACACAACCCTGACGTGTCGCCATGACGCCAGCCCACGTGAGCCGGGCCAACAAACGGCGCTCTGTGCAGACGAAAGCCGCTGCAAACACGCCAAGGCCCGGCGCATTCAAGTGTGCATGCTTCCTCTAATATTAGCTCAAATTAAAGGGATTCAGCTGGATTTTATGTGGAAAAAGGTTCATTACGCACTCCACGCTGCCACACCGCAAATCGCATGTACCTGTGCAGAGTGTCAATTTTATAAGAAATTGCGGTCCAGCAGAATTTGGCGTTTTGCAAATGACTACAAGACATTGGACTTTGCTTTGAATTAGGTTTGCACAATTAATCGCAGACCAACTGAAATCAGGATTTGAATGGTTTCAGGATTAATCGCCAAGACTGCAAATAATTAGCTCTTTGATGTCTTCTGTAATCATCTAAATATGTTGTAAAATGTATAGAAAACAAAATAATAACTTAGATCAACATGTTCTGACATTTTCCCATTTTGTTCCTGAATTGAAAAACTATCTTCTTGCATTTACCAAACTTTTCCACTTCTTCTTTCTTGATGTTTTGATGTTGACCACTGTTATTGTTGAAAATGTTCCTATAATTAACCTTTTTAATTTGAAAATCACAGCACTAAAGCAAAAATGTTCAATTAAAACAAGGATAAGTCATATGCTCTTCAAATCTAAATAATATTTAAATACGAGCGTGGTAAAACAGATAGTACATGCAATACCGACTTCAATGTGCACATTGCTTTATAATTGTTTATATACTAGGGGTGTGCTAAAATATTGAAATATCGATATATCATGATAGTAAATTTGGTGATACAGCATCAGTGTCATGGGCTGCTGTATCGATAAATGGCCATGAGTATCTTTAGGTGTAATTTACTGAATTATTTAGTGACAGCTCTACAATTTTGTTGCTTGTTTAGTGAAAGGAAACTCTTTTATACGAAAAATTCACTGTTTTGGTGATTAAAATTGATGTATCTCATTTAAAGCTGGAACCAAAAGTAGGTTTTTAACTCGAACTCGTCCCTCGCTGTCACAAACCCTTTGGCTCATCGTTGAAATTCACATGCATTCATTTTCGGTCCTGTGCACAGCTTTAAAACAGATTTTTTCAGACGACAAAGTGAAACTAGAGAGGCCCACCCAAGCACAGCCAATCAGAGCGCTGCTTTTAGCTCCTACTGTGAGACAAAATACTTAATTATTAGATGCAGACAGCACACAGGGGACTTATTTCTGTCACAAAGTTCTGCTTTTACAAGACACTATATGGTGGACAACACAAAATGTACTCATTTACACCCAAAAAAGTCACGTACCCCAGCTTTAAGTTTGTGCGGGTCATGGTTAACAAAGAAAAAACGTCAAAATGTATTGGCTTCTTATAAAACATAATGAGAAATATATCCATTATCACGTGTTTTGCAATCCTGTGATATTATCGAATCGTGAGGGAGCCTGATCTATAAATATTTTTACATAGAGGAATTGTTTGCTTGGTGATAGAGCTGTAGTGGACTAAAGAAATTCTCTGTCGACCTCTGTAGACCTGTCCTATCGACCGATAAAATAATTAGTCGAGTGAAAAATGTTGATTGACTAAACCATCACTGACTGATTAATCGACTACTTGGTGGCACAGTAGTTTAAAGGGGACATATCATGCAAAATCTACTTTTTTGGCCCTTAGATACCTTTTATTGTGTACTGTGGGTGTCTGGTAGTGGCTAAAAGTTGAAATTAATCACTTAAGTAGCTGCAGAGATATATTTATATAAATTTTGCAACATATTTCTCAGTTCGTTCGAATTTCCGCATTATCTGTTACGTATTTTTATCTATCACGTCACAGCGGAACTACTAAACAAGGTCAAGAGCTTCCGGCAGAGACCGCCATCTTTATTTTCCTCGTAGCGATTTTGTAGTCCAAGGGCAAAGATGTCAAAGGTGCGAGTGGACAAGTTAAAATGCTCTGTTCTTGGTTGTGTTACCAGCACAACTCATTACACCGACCGCCTGCATCCGAACAGCTGAGATCGGCTGGTTACGTTTTATTTTTCGTGGTAATGTACCACCGACAGTGGGGAAAGTTCAGTTTGTGTGCTAAGCACTTCAAAGAGGAGTGCTTCAGTAACCTCCGCCAGTACAACGAGGGATTTGCTCAAAGATTGCATTTGATCGAAGGGTCAGTTCCTTCGGTCTATGGAGATGACGATATAGTGGAGCGGTAAGTCAAGAAACGCTGAAACACTGTTTAATAGACCTATTTTTTATCCAGTCATTCTTTACCTGTGTTCTGGCCATTTGTGAGGGATTAGCATTACACCTGGAGCTGCCCATCTTTTACTCGGCTGTTTTCCAGCTGCTTAGGGCACATGTCTTTATATATACATATAATACATTTATTTTTGATGTTTTCATAAGGCAGAACTCACATCAGACTGCTCGTAGCTGACGTTAGCATGTCGCTAGCGTTAGCATGTCGCTAGCATTAGCGCGCAGCAAGCGTAGCCCGCAGCACCTTAACTACGCTGACTGACTTGACAGTAGCCTTTTTCCCCGGACTGTTGTTGTAGTAAGATGGTAAAGTGAGGGTCCATTAGACAACCTGCTAATATCTTTCACACACAGTTAAGCTAACGGAGCGCATAGCGAATTACATAGTAGTAAACAAACCATTGCGATGCAGCCATTTGAAGTCTTTGCTGCGGAGGATCGTCTTCTTCGATTTCCTCTTGGTCTGTGTCAGACTCTGGCTCGTGGCTGGATGTTGATGTCTTCGCTTGTTTCCATTTTTTCGATTGTCATTACGTTTATTTCTAACTTTGGAGAAGTTTTGGATCCGACAGACGGACTGTGTTTGGGACTACAACAATGGCTGAACGGGGCGGAGTCTGCGTGCAATGCGCATGGGAGGGGGTGCGAACTAACTCATTTGCATTTAAAGAGACAGTGCCAAAACAAGGCGCTCAAAAGCGCTCCTTACAAAAGGGGTAAAAGAGAGGCATGTAGAAAGAAAATTAGGAGGAATTCAGACTGTAGATTGCAGGTATAGTTTATTTAGACCCAAGGTAAATGTTTTAAATGTTCAAAAGGTGAAAATAAAAGCATGATATGTCCACTTTAAACTCTCACTGCAAGAAGGTGCTGGATTCAGTTCCCAAACAGACCAGAGTTTGTTTCTCAGACAGTTTTGACTCTGAGTCTTCATCAAAGTGGTCATGTGATGTTGCTGTGTCCTGTCAGCTGATTTACACAGGTTTTGCCCGTGTCTTTTTCAGTATCCCAGGTGTGTGATAGTAAAAAGGCCCCCTGGTCCCGGTTTATTGTCCCATCATCATCCCGTTTTCTTATTTCAGTTGCCTCCTTCGTGTTCTTGGCTCCTATGTTTGTCCTTTATATGTTCTCTCTTTTACAATGGTCTGATATTGAGAATTTGATTTGTTCTGCTTCGTGTTGTCGCTCGCGTGCAGGTACTCGCAAACCTTTTTTGAATAAATTATCAGAAAACCTCACATTTTCATATGTTGTTTTTATGTTTGCATTGGTTCCTTCTGGGTTTCCCCTTCTTTCAAAAACACACGTTGACGCATAGTGAAGATTCAGGAACCAGAAGTTTGTTGCATAGCTTATAGTAAAGGTATTTTCACTCATAAAAGTACCATGTAACTCGTACAAACCCCCAGTTTCTATTTAGTCAGAAGAACCGTCCAGTTTCCCTTTCTCTTGGTCACACATCGACAGTGGCTGAGAGTGCCGACATTAACATTTTCATCTTTATTGTGTTGTTTTAATGTGTAACTGGTTGGAAGTTGGAAAATAAAAAATATTTTTCCAACTTTATTCTACTTCTATTGAGCACTGTAAACAACACAGAATTACATGAAAGATTCAACTCAATTGCTACGACTTATTCAGAATTTTAATTACTACTTATAATCTAGAACTGTATTTTAGAGCAACTGTGTCAAAGTTATTTATTTTGTGGATCATTTTAGTTTGTCTGAGAATCTGAGAATGAGTACATTTCCATTGGGATCAGTAAAGTATGTATCTTTCTATCTAAAGTGTAACGCTGCACAATTTGGGTAAATAAAATATCTAATTGCAATTTTTCTGACAAGTATTTGATAAGTTTTGATGATAGGATTGTGTTTAAAGTTCACTTTTTAAACACGTCCAGGAGAATTGACAAAAGCATTTGAAAGAAATTGACTGAAATGGGCCTTTAAACTGACAAACTATCAAAAGAATCACACGTGAAGAGTAAATTTCCAACAAAACTGGTAACTTGCTAAATGTTACAGGTTTTTCAAGTGTGATGTCATGATTTACAACCAGAACGTGCAATTTTAAACCCGAAAAATTGCCAAACTGCGATAAATACGACTATATTTGCCGTGTTTTGGTAAATCTGTCACTGCCACTTTAAACGACTAGAGATGCAAGAGTCAAAACCTTGGCAACCAGCTCTTCAAATATGTAATGAAATGACCTGCCCTGGTGCCCTGATGGTGGAGGAGATGTCGCGGCGTTACTTCTGCAGAGCCTGGACATCAAAGGAATACGTTGCGCGTTATTTATTTTATGTATGCAAACCAGACATGCTCTGTTAGGCCTGATGGGTTTTCACTTTTACATATCTGAAAGCTCAAACAAAACATCAATCACAGAGCCATGCAACCTGTGTCGCCGTTTACGAGCCGTCCACTGATCCAGGCCGCCTTTGTCTGCTGCGAGGACCTTCACTGATAACTGCCATAAAAGAAATCGCCTCGTGTCCCCTCAAGCTTTGGGCCTATTTTTCCTAAAACGTCCGACTAAAATGATTTCAAACTGAAGCTGTTCTTTAACCCTTTGGACACAAATTATTGTCTGGACTCTTTGTGAAGCTCAGACTGTAGTTTTGTGTCTACTCTAATTATGAGTGAAAACAAGCTCTGCAAAGAGGAATATCAGATTTTCTTTGTTGTTTGTAAAGCTGGTGTCTGTAGCAGGGTCTGAGTGACACTAGGTTTGGGCTTTTGACAATTCTTTTTTTTAAATGCGTATGACAGGTTTTTATGATTGTCTAGTTTTGACTTTATTTGATGGGATAAAACCTGTTGTGAATATAAATGATAGTTTTTACCCAAATCAAGAGTCAGTTTGTGAAGAAAAGTTGAAAAATATGTTGAACTTTACAGGAAGTAGAGCAGAGTTCCAAAACATGATGACGTCACAGTAGGGAGACACACCAGGGACAATTTACAATCAAGAAACACATTTTTCTGATCCTTTAAACCTTAATTCATCAAAATAAAGGCGTTCCTATATGTTTTTATTTGTCAAATAATAATTTCTGTGACATTTGAGGAGTTTTCTACCAGTGTACGACATGGTTTCTAGGCAACAGTTACAGAATTCCCTAGTGTGATGTCATGATTTACAACCAGGAAGTCAAAATTTAAATCTAAAAAATTGCCAAACTGGGAAAAAAAAAAAATTCTTTTTAGCAGAATCTTGAATATGATTATCTTAACAGTGTTTTAGTAAAATGAGTACTTCAACCTGTCAGAGGCACTTTAAAGCTGAATGCAATGTCCCTAAATATGACTTTTAGGGACTTATAATAAAGTAAAAATAAAAAAGTCCTGGTGGAATCCATATAAAAGTCCTATAAAATGTTTCTGAATTTTTGTGTAATTTGTTTATTTGTCATTTTGGAGTGCAAACTGACACTGGTTTATTTCAGTTTAAAATCTCAGTCTTGATTTGGTGTTGATCGGCTTCTGTCTTTTACCAGGATTATTATTATTATTATGAGCTTTACTTTGTTGTGAAATTGTTTGTTGTGGTTCATCTTATTTAAAGTCCATATGACAGGTTCTGATGAATTTCTAAATAGTTTGGTGGGTTTGGAAGAAAAATAAACGTTTAAAATGAATAATAAAATGATAGCATTAGCACTGAACGCCGCGTCTACTTGTTTTTATGTCTATGGCAGATACCGCACCAGAAAAGTAACGCAGGATACATTTAAGTATACATTTAACAATTCACTTTTTAAACTCCATTTGCTTAATTCCTTTGAACTTTGTTTAAACTGTTTATCTGTTATTGACCAACGACTGCTTCATTGTCATAGAGGAATCTGCTGTTGTGTTTGGGTGTTACAAAAATACATTTAATTGAAACTGAATTAAACCTGTACCCACAATCAAATATGTGCTTATCTATTGGGCTATTTCCCTTTCAAAAGACACAGTGTAATATTTTAGTTTTAAATTGTTAATTGATGTGGCAGCATGTCCTAATTTCCCTTCATTCTGAAACCCGAGGACGATAAACCTTATATCCATGGGTTTTTTGTGATGACAAATTTGCGCCATTAACATGACTGTAAACAATTTAAAATAAAATATGACATAGTTTGAAAAGGGAGTCATCCTAATTACGGCGATGGAGTCCCTTTGTTCTAGTCGTCAAGTCGGAAAAAAACTATGAACAGCAATGTCTCAATAAGCAATCAAAACAAGGAAAGTGGTGGTATCAGCCAAAATGTGGATCCAATTAAGGAAATGTACAAACCCAGGCATCGCTGTGATTTGAAAGTCATAAATCAACGTTTGAGAGTGATATTTTTGCTTTAGCGTCATTAGATTCTTGTATCCATTAACAGGGCTCTTCAGCCTGGTTTAATCCAGGTTTAGACTTGGTTTAGAACTGGTTTAGACTTTGCTGAATTCTGGTTTAGACCTGCTTTAGTTCTGGTTTAGACTTGGTTTAGTTCTGGTTTAGACTTGGTTTAGTTCTGGTTTAGACCTAGTTAAGACAGCTAGACCTAGTTGAGAATTAGTTTAGACCTGGGTAATACCTGATTTAGACTGGGTTTAGTCCTGGTTTAGACCTGGTTTAGACCTTGTTACGACTTGGTTTAGACCTTGTTTAGTTCTGATTTAGTCCTGTTTAGACCTGGTTTAGTCCTGTTTAGACCTGGTTTAGTCCTGTTTAGGCCTGGTTTAGTACTGTTTATACCTGGTTTAGACCTGTTTAGACCTGGTTTAGTCCTGTTTAGACCTGGTTTAGACCTGGTTTAGTCCTGTTTAGACCTGGTTTAGTCCTGTTTAGGCCTGGTTTAGTACTGTTTATACCTGGTTTAGACCTGTTTAGACCTGGTTTAGTCCTGTTTAGACCTGGTTTAGACATGGTTTAGTCCTGTTTAGGCCTGGTTTAGACATGGTTTAGTCCTGTTTAGGCCTGGTTTAGTACTGTTTAGGCCTGGTTTAGTACTGTCTATACCTGGTTTAGACCTGTTTCACTTCTGCAGATGACGTTTTAAGCCTTTTATTTTTTTAGTTTTTTAGTTTTTCAAAATCGCTGGACACATTTTTGGCCCCGAGGACAAAACCAACCAAAAAATCTGGCCCTCAGTAAAATAAAGCTGAATAGCCCTGCATTATCACAACAGAGGAAAACATAACGATCAATGAGAAAATATCACAAACACAATATATTTTAGTAGTCTGATATTAAACTTTCACCAAACTTAAGCACAGCCATGTTGGAATTTCTTGACTAGAGATTCTTAATTGTTTTCCGTGTTTGCAAGTGGGAATTCCATGATAGAAGACATTTCTAGTTTACAATCTGCAGCACATGTTGATATTATTGCAGATACTGCCACATAACCAGGTAAAACCATGGCGTTGCTTGAAATGCTGAGTTCAGCAGGCACCTCTGTCCCACGCAGGGATTACCAGAATCACAGTAATGTAAACGACAATGATAGAGTTCCAGCTAAAGTTAAATTACATTCCAATCTCGTCTTCCTGAGTCCTGTCTGTCGTCTCACGTTCAGAGGAACCATAACAGACGCAGGTGTGCTCCGAGTTTATCTTCTGTCTCAAACACAAACAGAAAAGGCACATGTCCATTTGAGGCCACAAAAGAACTCGGAGAACGGGTTTGTGAGAGCGAAACTGCCACTCAGCCTGGACACGTTCATTTATCTTTTCCACTTGGCGCTAGGGCTGGCGATACAGTGATAAAAATCAAATGTTGAGCTGGTCCCTGTGACTATCTACTATTTTTTATGAAATCGTATCGTGATTGACTGTTTGTGTCTTTAATGCAGCCGTCTGTTCAATCCCACTTTTTCTCCTGTTGTTTAGCCTCTGACGCCTCTGAGCAGATGACTTTATTTACCTCTTATAGACCAGAGCTGCACAATTAAACCAAATCCACACAAAAACACAAGTTTATGCAATTAGCAAAATGCAAAGGCTGCAATTTTTGAAGTGCAATAATTTCTTCCACAAACAACAAAATGTCTTGCTTTGATTTGAATAAAAACTGCTGACAGTGTAGTTTGGATTTGTACAAACATGTTCTGAAACAAGAGACAAAAGCGCAACAAAGAGCAATAAAAATGTGTTCAAAAGCAACAAAAACGCGCCTACAAATGACAAAGATGTGACTAAACTTGAGAAAAAACACAATTAGATATTTTTCTTAAATCGTGCAGCTCAATTATAGAGCTTATTTCTATGTATGGAAAAATACAAAGTGAACATGTATAGTGATTAACTCAAAATCATGATCTGGTCCCAAGGAAATCGTGATAATAAGTTTTTGCCATGTCGCCCATGTCAGTCAGAGAATTTGATGCAGACATCATGGTCAACGCCATACTCGATCTAACAAACACCTTTTCCATGGCTTTTCACAATCTTAAAACGGGCAAAGCTCAGAATTAGGGCTGGGCGATATGGTGATTTTTTTTTTTTTTTTTTTTTTTCTCCTGTTGTTTAGCCTCTGAAGCCTCTGAACAGATTACTTTATTTACCTCTTAAAGGCCAGAGCTGCACAATTCAACCAGATCCACACAAAATTGGACTTTTAATCGAAGTGCAATAATTTCTTCCACAAACAACAACATGTCTTGCTTTGATTTGAATAAAAACTGCTAACAATGTAGTTTGGATTTGTACAAACATGTTCTGAAACAATTAACAGGTGTGACCAAAAGTGAGAAAAATGTGTTCAAAAGCAAAAAAACGCGCCAACAGAAGCGACACAATGCACTAAAAAGCGACTGAAAACGACAAAGACGATACTAAAAGTGACAAAAACGTGACTAAAAGTGACAAAGATGTGTTTAAATATGACAAACACAACTGAACATGACAAAAACAAGTGAAAATTAATCGTAAGAAAATTGAAATCATGATCTGGCCCCAAGAAAATCATGATACTTTTTTTTTTGCCATATCCCCCAGCAAAAACGTATTTAATGCTGACAATTTGGGGCATTAATACTTGTTTCCTTTTGAGTTCATGTTTGTTCTATTAGCAACTAGATCCAAAATGGCGGCAGGTGACGTTTTTGTTACGTGTCTGACAAATGACGCGGCAACATGATGGAAAAAAGCTAAATTATTTTACAATGCCAACAGAAAACGCATGCAGGATAAGTAAGAATAGTGAAATTAAAGTACAATTAGTTAAAAAAAACAGTTGTGTAGCTCATTGTTTCCCAACCAGGGGTACATGAACAATTGCCAGGGGGTACTTGGAATGATTTCAGGTTTTAAGAGAAAATGAAATGTACTTATATTTGTTCTCAAAAAAGTGTCATTAGTTGTAACTTTAGAATTTTTTTGAGTATCTTGGATATAATTAAAACAAAAATATAACAATAATAACAATGATAATGACAATATGTGACTAGTAAACCCATGTATTTGCCTGAAACTCAAGTTAAAGGGATTCTCTGAGTGTGGGACAAAGCTTACAAAAAAGGTTGGGAACCACTGGTGTAGCTCACTAATAATGCTTTGTTGTTGGTTTAGGCTCTGACCGTCGCAGGCCTGGGCTCTGGTTTGACGGAGGCCGTGGTGGTGAACCCGTTCGAGGTGGTCAAAGTCAGTCTGCAGGCCAACAGAGACGCTTTCAAAGAGGTGCGTTTTCATTTACTGTGAACGTTGCACTCCACGTACTTTTACTTTAACTTGTGACTTGCACTTGTTTCCCGCAGCAACCGTCCTCGTTTGCTCAGGCCAGGAAGATCATCAAAGCCGGAGGGTTCGGGCTGAACGGGCTCAACAGAGGGCTCACGTCCACTCTGGGACGACACGGGATTTTCAACATGATCTACTTTGGGTTCTACTTCAACGTCAAAGATGCCTTCCCCGCCAGTAAAGTAAGCAAAGCGCCAATCAGCTCTACAGCCGCTAAAATATAAAGTTATGTCGGCTTTTATGCTGTATTATAGAAGCTTTAGGAGACAAATAAAGCATTAATTGTATCATTACCTATTTAGCTAGACCAAGCACTTGATTTTAATTCAGTTTTATTACTATTTATTATTACAGCATTTACACACAACCTGAAAGTCAGCGGTTTGACCAAAAAATGTGTTAGTCAACTAATTATTTTATTGGTAATCTAAGCATTTATCTAGACAACAACAGCAATGAGAAAGATTGAAATATGTAAACTGGAATGGACTGTGAGTTTGATATGCCTTGTTGCATATGAAGATGCTGTTTACTATTACTTTTATTTAGAGATGATCAAAGTGGGTACATTTTATTGTAACTATCGGGAAGTTTGTCCTCTGGGAAACTGGAGCTTGGATGAAACCTTTCGAACTCCACACACAGTGCATATAAATGTAGTGTGGACACCAGGAAGAATAATTGTTGTGGTAATAACTTATCCAAAAAAACGTATATTAATATCTATTAGGGCTGCACAATATTGGAAATTATTGCAATATGCGATATGACTATGAAGATCTGCAATATCATTTGTTATTGCGATATTTAAATATCACTTTTTTTTACTGAAGCTGAAACTAACGATTATTTTAGCGATTATTTGTATTGTAGATTGAGACTTAGAATAAACATTTTTAACCAAATAACTGTTGAAATATTGTGAATGAAGCTTCTAGAGAGAGAATATTTATGAATATATATAATATAAAAGTGTATAATTGAGGAAAATCTGAAATTATTTAATCTTTTTTTGCCATTTTTCTTTAATAATGTCACTGTCTTTGTTATACAAGTCTTTAAGTTTGTGTTTTAGAGTCTGTTTAGTCCAAAGAACAATGACATAATCAAAATACGACTTCAATTATTGTTTATAGTCGACTTCACGATTATTCTACTAATTGTTGATGCAATAATATCTGTTATACTAAAATGAAAACCAACAAATACAAAACTGAGGCTAATTTAGTTTGAAAAAGTTAGATTTTATTCTTGATTTTCCCTTTTTAATATTTTCATTTTAAAAACAGAACAGTTCTATCAGATGAAGACTTTGGTGTTACTATGATATACATTTTGTTTGTTATATATTACGATATCGATACTTTTGCGATGTATTATCTAGTGATGCTGCTGTTCTGGTCCAGACCCAGTTTAGCCTTGTTTTAATCCTCGTTCAGACCCGGTTTTGACTTGGCTCTCTCTCTTACTGCGACGGTACTATTTTCCTAACTCGCACGTCTCCATTTGTATTTTCCCTCTCTGGTTTGACAGTATGATTAGTTCGTACTTTGACGTGATTAGTCGCCTGCAGGACGAGGAAGAAGGAAATCAGCGCGCAGCCCGGTGGAGATGGGCCAGGCCTAATACCGCGTCTGTTTGCTCTTCATAACATCCTCAAAGTCTCACGTTTCACATCCGTCCTAAACAAACGTTCATTCTGTTTAATGGAAGCGTTACCATACGGGCCCCTGTCCACATGTACAGGCATTAGATTAACTCTGCATTCAACTAATGGGAAGCAGACCGCCGGTATTATGAGAGGTTACAGTCAGAGAATAAATACTGGGGATTGTATTGATGTTAGTCCTGGTTTGGGCCTGAACTAGTCACGCTTTAGTCCTGGTTCAGATCTCGGTTTGTCCTGGTTTATCCCCAGAGTTTCGATATATTGTTGAAGTATTACGGCAGTCAGAAAACGCGCCTGTAAATGTTGTGCTTTACTCCCTCTTTACTCCTGATTTGCTCTTTCTTTAGTTCTGGTTTACTGTCACTTTGGACCTGGTTTACTTTTTCTTTAGTCCTGGTTTACTCTCTATTTAGTCCTGGTTTAGTCCCTCTTTAGTCCTGGTTTAGTCCCTCTTTACTCCTTGTTTACTCCCCTCTTTAGTCCTGGTTTAGTCCCTCTTTACTCCTTGTTTACTCCCCTCTTTAGTCCTGGTTTAGTCCCTCTTTACTCCTTGTTTACTCCCCTCTTTAGTCCTGGTTTAGTCCCTCTTTAGTCCTGGTTTAGTCCTGGTTCAGATCTCGTTTTGTCCTGGTTTATCCCCAGTGTCGATATATTCTTGAAGTATTACGGCAGTCAGAAAACGCGCCTGTAAATGTTGTGCTTGAGGTTCAAATATCACATAAAGCACAAACAGGATTTAAAATTAAGTACCAAATATTATAGACAACCATCTCTATATCAGGGGTGTCCAAACCATGGCCCGTGTGCCAAATGTGGCCCTCAGGCGTCTTACTGGATTGGCCCAAATGGTGCAGTACTTTTCACTGGATTTTGTTTGGAATTCCACCACTAAAACCTCAAGTATAACATTGGTATAAACCTAAAATTAGGCTTGTTTTTCTAGTCAGCGATTATTTTTTGAATTAGTCGACTAGTCAAACTATTATTTCTATAATATATTTAGACTGTGTAAATACATTATTACATTATCAGCTAAATAATGGTTGAAATATGGAGACTGAAGGCTTCTAGATTGGGAATATTTATGAATGAAGTTTAGTCCCATTTGGTTAGATCTGGTTTTGTCATAAAGTAGACCCGAGTTTAGTCTTGGCTTGGTCCATTTAGTCCTGGTCCATTTAGTCCTGGTTTAGAGCTTGTTAACTTTTGTTTTATTTTCTGTCAGACCCTGCTGCTGTATTTTAGTCATGGTTTAATATGATTTTGTCCTAATTAAACATCTTGTTTAGTCTTACTTGGTTTACTTCTGTTTTTGCCCTACTTTTGTCCTAAATGAAGCTTGTATTTGTCTGGGTTTATTTCATTTTTATTGCTGATTTAGTCCTGCTTTAGATCTGGTTTAGTCTTGGTTTACTCCGGGTTTTTTCCCTACATTAGCCCTGGTTAAGTCCTAAGTGAGATCTGGTTTAGTCTGGGTTTTGTCTAAGTTTGTTAGTGGTTTAGTCCTATATTAGATCTGGTTTAATCTAGGTTTATTGCATGTTGAACTGAGTCTTTCTTTGTTAGTCCTAGGTTTTTTTCATCTTTATAATTTATTTACTCTTGCATTTAGACCTGGTTTAGTCTTTCCTGGTTTAGTCTTACTTTAGTCCTGGTTAAGTCCAAGTGAGACCTGGTTTAGTCCGTGTTGAGTCTGGATTTGTTTGCATTAGTCCTAGTTCTGTTATAGTTTCACCCTACACATGGTTTAGACCTGGTTTATTTCATGTTTATACCTTGTTTGATCTTACTTTAGACCTGGTTTAGTCAGATTCGGTTTACTACTGGCTTTGTTTGCTTTAGTCCTGGTTTTGTGATTGTTTCACCCTAGAGCTGGTTTAATCACGATTTATTTAATCTGTATTCTTGGTTTATTCCTGGTTTTGTCCCACACTGATAAGGGTTTTTGCCCTAGCTGAGACCTGGTTTAGTCCTGGTTTACTCCCTGTTTGGTCCTGGTTTACTCCCTCTTTAGTCCTGGCTTTCTCCCTCTTAACTCCTGATTTGCTCTTTCTTTAGTCCTGGTTTACTCTCACTTTAGACTTGGTTTACCTTTTCTTTAGTCCTGGTTTAGTCCCTCTTCAGTCCTGGTTTACTCTCTCTTTAGTCCTGGTTTACTCTCTCTTTAGTCCTGGTTTACTCCCTCTTTAGTCCTGGTTCAGTCCCTCTTTACTACTGGTTTACTCCCCTCTTTAGTCCAGGTTTAGTCCCTCTTTAGTCCCTCTTTAGTCCCGGTTTAGTCTCTCTTTAGTCCCGGTTTAGTCTCTCTTTAGTCCTGGTTTAATCCTTCTTTAGTCCTGGTTTAGTCCCTCTTTAGTCCTGGTTTAGTCTTGGTTTAGCCCCTCTTTAGTCTTGGTTTAGCCCCTCTTTAGTCCTGTTTTAGTCCCTCTTAAGTCCTGGTTCAGTCCCTCTTTAGTCCTGGTTCAGCTCTTTCACTCCCTCTGTAGAGAAGATTCCTCTGCACATTTTTCCCATGATGCAGTTCAAACCAGTGGTCATCTTCTGGGTGATAATTACACGGCTGGACGACTCAAATAGCCTCCTGTGATAGAAGGAGGTTTGTACAACTGTCCTATTTATGAACCTCCAGCTCTGACCATCTCCGGGTTTTTTTTTCTTTCTTATTCCCAAGGCTTCTGTAAACCGCTTATTGTGTAGGATTAAGGAATGGAGTCAGTCGGGATTAAATTAAGTGAACTAAATTGTGTGGCAAAAGAGCGAGCTGTAATGCTACAATTTTCACAGCAAGAAGACCTCGGCAGCAAGTATTTTTATGACAGAAGTGGAATTGTCCTGCTTCCCAACAAATACGATTTCTGTAAGATGTTTTATGTATTTTTACCGATTGCTTGGGATCGTACGTCAAAAAACAAAAACAGAAAAGCTTCATGTTGCTGCAAAATTCTCCTGTTCACTCTGGTGTTTCATTAAGTTTAGCATAGTTTTCTTTCCTTTCTTTTATCTTTTCATTTTTTGTACACAAATATATTACAATTATTCTTTTTTTTTTTTTTTTCTAACTTGTATTTATCTACTATAAAGCTGATTATACTGTACTTGTGTGTTATAATTTAATTTAATAAGATGTCATGTGCAAGCTGTGACGTTAAAAACATAATAAAAACTTTAAAATGTGATAAAACAGACAAAACAACAAGTAAATAAAAGAACTGTGGAACAACTGATAAGCTGCTGGTAAACAAAAGAAAATTATACAGGTTTGTCCCAATTTATCTCACTTCAGAATAGTTTTGGATTCAGCATCTTAAAATCTCCATTTGTTAAAATCCGGTTAGCTGAAGATTTTATGATAATTGATTGTAACGACACAATCCCGAGCGCTACAGTTTTCATATTATTGTGTATTTTACATTTTGTTTTGTTAAACACAGAGCTTCAGTTAACCTTCCTTAACCTTTACTTAACTTCAGTCATTCGTGCTAAACCGACCGAAAACAACATGAGGACTTTTCCCCCACGCAGCATTTGGAACTGTCAGCCTTAAACAAATAGTCACAACTTACTCAGAAGACAGTTCTCTAACAGCAATCATTGAATATTCATCCAGCGGTTGCTTATAAAAGCCCGAATCAACATCTGAATATGGAAACAATTGTTGCTGTCAGAATTAATAATTACTTGAGGCATAATTATACTGAGACTGATTGCACAGAAATAGTAAATTTACACAGCACTTTTCATCATCCGTTGGGCACTCAGAGTATTTTCATTCACCAGCTCTGTTTTATCTTGATTCAGAGCGTTCACGCTTTTGTGGTTTGTGCCCAGTGTAGGCTTTAGTCCTGTTCTAGTTCAGGTTCACTCTACTTGAGTACTATTTAGTCAAAAGCGAGACAAATTTGAATTTGTCAACTGAACAAACGTCTTAAGAGTGAAGACGTTTCGTCACTCATCCAAGTAGTTTCTTCAGTTCCTATTTAGTCTAAAGTAACACTCTTAAGTTACTACCTTAAATGTTGGTTACTCTTGCCATTAGACAGAAGCTTTCTGTTGTCAGTGTAGACTGAAGGCTAACTCTGGAACACATCGTCAAATGGCAGCAGTTATGTTGTAATTGTACATGGTCCTATTAAATAAAATGAGTAAATCCATAGACCCTTCCATTAGTCCGGTACCAATCCAGGAGTTAGCACTAAAGCATTTTCAATGGGAGAGTTAGCGTTAGCCTCTAAACATCATGAACTATGAAAAACCGGGGCTGTTTTGGCGACTGAGACCACTGGACCAAACATGAGTAACACCAGAGCCCCAATGAGAAATGTTATGTATAGATTGTTACTGTTAGCGCTTAGCATTGAAATTAGCATACATGCTAACAAACTCATAATAAACATTTTTTAAATCTGATGTTATTCTCTAAAACACATACCAAAAGCCTTTTATAACAAAGAGAGTGCACACTCTGACTCAGAGCCACTCAGTGTACAATAGAATTAATAGTTTGCCTGGTTGACTAGTAAAATAATCTTTAATTGCAGCCCTAGTGTAGTACTTATGGATTGATTCATAACAAATTCAGATCTAGTTAATACCTGGATTAGTCTTAGTTCAAGTTCAGACGTAACGCCAGAGAAGGTTTAAATCTGGTTCAGACCTGGTGTTCTGCTTGTGGGGCTTGTTCAGGAGGAGCTGTTTTCTTAAGGCTCTTAGGCAGTTTGCTGATGTCTCCACTTAACTCCCCACTTCCCACTTGAACAAACCAACTCACGCCGGGATTAGCTGTTGATTTAGCCCTTCGCTCGGGGTGTCCGTCCGCTTGAGAAAGGCCCGGGCCGACGAGGCTGCTGTCATTTGTAAAAATATCCTGGCCAATTAGCTGTGCGAGCTCTCCACGTCTGCTCCTCCGGTACAGTAATACTCTGAGCCGCATCGCAGGCCAATTACCCAAATTGTCCCCATATGCCTCGGCCCGGCGTCCCGCGCACAGCCTCTTTGGAAATGCCTCCAACATGTGCTTCTGTTCAGCCAATCAGAGCGCGGCGTCGCAGTCAGGAAGTACTAATCTGCCCCCCGCTACCATAAAATGATCCGGGCTTTCATGCAGGCTTTGCAATCATATGCACAGGCTTCTTAGGCTCTAGTGCGCGCTGCGTTTGTGCGACGTTTTCACTTTATTTAGTCGGTTTAAACCATTTTTGCATCTCCAATACGGGGCAGCTACTTGGGATCTGTTTTCATTTTGTAAATTGTTTGTTTTGTTTGTTTTGTTTAGCGTTTCAACAAAGAGATGAACCAACCAATGCGCTATTTTAGGGCTGCAACTAACAATTATTTTCGTAATCTGTTAGTCTTAACGATCATTCTTTCCATTAATCGTTGTTTAGAGCATGAGAAATTAGATTTTAACTCTAATTTACTCAGATAAAGCTGAACTGAAGTCTTTTGAGGACGTTCTGGTGGAAAATATTTACAGACAAACTGGTATTTTCATTAAAAATACAAAACGTACACGAGTCATGAATGCTTATCTCTACACTTGTTTAAAGTCTGTGTATAGACCATTTAACGATTATTTGATTTCTTAATTAGTTGACAACTATTTCTATACAGTGATCCCTCGCTATATCGCGCTTCATCTTTCACGGCTTCGCTGCTTCACGGATTTTTTTTACAGTGTGGATATTTTTACAGTGCATTGTGCTCTGAATCCTGATTGGCTCAGGGGCTTTACTGTTGTCTAGAAATAAAATATTGACGCTGTACTGTATTGGTTTTTCACTTGTCAACAGTTTTCGTTTCTGTACATTCTGCCAACTTTACGTTTGCATTTTTTTCTGTGTGACAAAACCCACAATGTCGAAGAAACGCTCTGCGCCGACAACGTAGAAACAGGCGCTGCAGCGGAGCGGAGTCAGGACGAAGAGGCACAGACTGTGAAATACGCGAGTGACAATGTTTCCAACCTTGTATTACTATATTAAAATTATTGTTTTAAACAAATTTTGGGCTTTAAAACAGGTTTTGATTTTTGGTTTCATTCCATAGTTCAGTATTGCATTGTAAAATAATAAAACTACTACTTCACGGATTTCACTTTTCGCGTGTTATTTTTGGAACGCAACTCCCGCGATAAACGAGGGATCACTGTAATTGATTAACTTGGTGCAGACCCACACTGTTTATAAACCTTTACATTGAATTTGTATGATTCAGTGGATGTTACTCTCTGAAAAGTATGTTTAAGATAAAAAATTGTCCTCTACAGATTATGTTCAAAAACCAATAGCAGTAAGATGAACAGAGATGTTTATAATAAGACATTTAGAACAAATGTTGTATATCTGCTAAAGATTAACTCAATTTATGTACCACTTTCTTCCATTTGAAAGTCCAAGTTTAAATGTAAAGGTCTCAGCTGATACAGGAATTCTGAGTCTTAGTTTGTGATGATATCGTACTTTGCGTCTGTTATTGTACTGTTCCCTTTTGCTTTTTATGAATTACCAATGATTTTACACTGAATTCATTTTACAGTGGACACTTTTTACTTTTATTTCATTACATTTGAGATCCATCTGTACTTTGAACTCCACTAGGTCATTCATAGTTTGAGGAAACAAAAAATACAAATAAAAGCAGCTAGAAAAATAGGAAATTTAATCAGGTGTGATCCCTCATGACACTCAAAAAGAACTTTTACTTTATATTCCAAAAGTGCATTTTAAACCGGTATTTTTACTCAAATTGCTAAGTATTTGTAACAAAATTTTACAGAAACACATCTTAAAACCTCAAAATGCGACTATGAGTGACACAAATGTGACTACAAGTAACACAAACATGACTGTAAGTGACAAAAAGTGACAAACACAAAACAAAAACACTACTAAAAGCATCTAAAATGCAACAAAAGCAACAAATCTTTAAGTAAAATTTACAAAAACACATCTAAAAGCATCAAAAATTCGACTACAAGTGACAAAAATGTGACTAAAAGCGACACAAACGCAAGTGGAAGTGATAAAACATAACTAATAGTGACAAAAAATGACTAAAAGTGAAAAAAATCACAAAAAGAGACTAAAAGTGACAAAAATGCAACTTGAAGTGACAAAAACTTTCTGATAACCATGATTCTTTTAGTTTATGTTCATTAGTTCATATTTCAGCGTCTTTGTCAAGTCTCCTGGTTGTGTTTAAATGTGAACTTTGCACAGAACCCTATTATTAAAACTAAAAATAAATCGCAAATCTAATCGCAATCGCGCTAGAGTCTGAGAAGTGAAAGAAGTCTGATGACCACCGTTTCACCGATCATGTATTTGCCTTCTCTTCTAGGACCCCACTCTGGAGTTCATGAGGAAGTTCACCATCGGCCTGGTGTCTGGGACCATCTCATCCTGCGTGAACATCCCGTGGGACGTGGCCAAGAGCCGCATCCAGGGCCCGCAGCCTGTGCCCGGAGAGATCAAGTACAAGACCTGCATCCAGACCATGAAGCTGGTCTACAAAGAGGAAGGGTGAGGCGCTTTGACATCGCAAAAGTCATGGATCTGAGTGTGCATGAATGTGGAATATGAGCAGAGATGTGTTTTTACTTGGAGGTTCTTGGAGGGAAATGTTTCAGCCGTGTCCTCAACAGAAAAAGCTACAGATAAAGCAAACGACCACAAAGTTTGAAGGCTCTACAAGATCTTTTTCCTGGTCTTGTAATTAGGGCTGCTCAGTTAATTGAAATTGAATAAACATAACAAAAAGTGAAGTCATTTATTCCATGAGATTTGTTAAAACACATTCGGAAACAAGCAACCAAAATGTGACTTAAAGTGACACAAAGTGGCTATAAGCATCAAAAACATGACTAAAAGCAACTAAAATATAACTTAAAACCACAAAAATTTGACAAAAAGTGACAACAATGTCACTCAGAGCGCCACAAACGTGATTATAGGCTTCAAAAACATTACTAAAAGCGACAAAAACGTTACTTAAATTGACAAAAACGTTACTTAAATTGAAAAAAAACATTACTTAAAGCGCCAAAAACATGACTGAAAGCAACACAGTCATTCCACAACATAGGATTATTTTATTTTGTTAGTTCATTCTTTTTGTCATTTCTCCTGGTTGTGTTTAAAATGTGGCCTTTGAACAGAATCCCATTATTAAAACAAACAACAAATCTTATTACTGGTAAACAAAATTACAATTAGATAGATTTTCCCAAATCATGCAGTTCTACTTTGAACCTTAAATCTGGATTAGGCAGGTTCATTTATCAAGTGTTTCAAAGTGCTTTACGCAACAGGAAAAGATGCATTATGATCACAATAAACTGATACAAACATAAATATGTTATAAAATGAAACCTGATTAACCTGATTTTCAAACCACAAAAGGGGCAAGTACGGATTTAAATATTTCCAACTAATTCCTAGTTCTCACAAACCCTTTGACTCATTGTTGATTTTCTTTTTCTTTTTTTTTTCTTTCTTTGGACATGCTGTTTGCGACTCTTCTTTTCGGGTTTACAAGAGATGAAAAACTTGACTTATTATTAAATAGCTGATTTTACAAAATACTACAAAATACTAAATAGTTGAAAAAATCATTTGCAAGAATAAAGTCAAGTATACACCAACTTAAAAGGGGAAATAAACTTTAAAGAGCTTGTTACAAAACTACCTCCTCATTGTTAATTTACTTTAAGTTGTATTTTGATTGATTTCTGCATGTTTGAGTTAATCCTGAACTTACATGTGATTATTTGAAAAATTACGACTCTGATACATGTAGGGTTTTAAATTGTCACTTTGGAAAAATCATAAACATGTAAATGACAATCTGCTGCTTGTTACAGTGAAATGTCATGAAGAGGCGGAGCTTATCAGTATCTGTATCTGTAGTTTTGAACAGGAAGTCAATGAACCTGTTTCTGTCACTGAGCCTTTCAAATCAGTAATGAAGTTTACAATGAACAAAATATCTCTGCATATTGTAGTTCAATACAATGTGCCTTATAAAAAGCATAAGTCTCCTTTAATATCAGGTTATTAAAGGGGCAGTGCCAGATTTGTACTGTTTCAAACATGAAAATCCCAATATTTTGCATGTTATGAAGTAAAATCTATGTTGCTCCAGCACAGTGTGAATATTCAAGATGCTGGGACTGAAAGTGAGCGATACATGTGACTGATGATGAGTTTAACATCAACTACTTCTGTTTTTCACGTAAAACAGTAAATATCAGTGCCTTTAACCAAATTGTTAAAATCCATTCTAAATGATGGATCACATGTAGATAACAGTGTTCCATATATGTACATTAAAATCTACCTGTTCATTTTGGCAAACCCTTGGAATGATGGCTCTCAATCTGTGGTAAGGTGCAAATTTCTCTGTGCAAATCCAGTATTTTCTAAATTTAGAGTCAATCCATTGCTCATTTTTGTCCTCTTTTGGGTTAGGCCTGGTTTAGAACAAGTGCAGCAATAGCGTAGTCCCTTTTTAGACCTGGTTTAGTCCTAGTTTAGACCTGGAATAGTGTAGTTAGTTTTTTTTTTTGGTACTATGAAGGCTTTAATATTTTCTTTTTGTGGTACGTGTGAAATATTTGAGAACCCGTGCCTTTAAGTACAGCAACTAAAGCATCTTTGTATTTTAAACCTCATATAATTAACATTTCAAAATAATATCTAGTATGTAGAATCAAATAAATAAGTTATCTAAATAAAAAATCAACTTATCATTCAATATATGACAGATGGATGATATATTTTGGGCCTCAATATCTATCGTATTTACATTTTCTTTGAAATGCTGGGGAAATCCTTGTTATTTTTCTGTAATACAATGATATTTGAGCTGTAGAGGATGGAATAAGTAACATTTATGACTCATCGTAGATACTAACTTCTTCAGTGTTTGATTCTGATATTTATTGGTTGCAATTCACGTTTTTTTTTTTTTTTTTTTACAATATTGTATGTTAAGAAAAGAGTGCACTGTGATAAACATGTTTTAAGGTTATTGTGACAGTGGCATTAAAGGGCCTGTACCTGATTTTGAACTATGACACAGGAACATGTTTTTGTTTGAAACATTAGCCTTGCCCACATAGTCCTTCCTTTCACTCAATATTGCACCATGACTCAGAAAGGACTGTCTGGAATAGACTTACGCAGATGTTTCCATATTCACCTTATTCTGCCCCGCCCACTTTTGCCTCTTTTTGCCACAGATTCGCACTTTTGTTGTAAACACACTTCCGTTTGACGAGAACGTCGTTAAAGCTAATGACGAACAAGGGAAAAGTCTCGCCGCTAAAATGTTACATAAAGTAGAAAGATTTGTGTAAAATGTTTAATGAACAAGAGCAAAAGCAAGTCAGCAACGCAACGATTTCCTGGGCTGTTTGAAAACGTCTTTCTAATCCATGTAGAACTTATTTTCTGTTGAGCTCGTCTGTAAACTACAACGGAAACAAGATGGCGGCGCCCGCAGAAACTTCCTGAATAAGATGAATAGTTCCTCTAACTTTTCTCACAATTAGCTTTTAGTACTTTTAGTACTTTTTTCACCATGACAGATAATCGCATGTCTGGGATAGTGTCAAGCAGTTATTTTCCCATGATTCATAGTGTACAATGTGCCTGATTGGCTGAAAAGAGGTGACCCTGGCAAACACTTCTGCACTAGTTCTTTCCTAACAAAGTGCATTTATAACATGCACAGATTATACATTACAAACCTAGTATCTTTCCATGAAGTTGCTTCTATCAAACAATGTGTGATGTAAAGAGAATTTATCTTGACTAGAGTAAATAAAAATCAGGTACAGGCCCTTTAAGTGATTCTTTAAGTAATATTTCTGTTGCAATATATCGTACACCAAAATTTATTCTCGTGACAGGTCTACAACGGACAAAGCCTCTGCGTCAAACAAAACAAAGAAAGCATGCAAACTCGTGTTCCTGCCGTTTGAAAATTCCTCCGGTGACAGTCGAGATTTCGCTCTTTCATTACCCGTTCACTAATTACGGCGGTGTCAAACAGTTGTGGCGCGAACTCAGTCACGTCTTCATCCGTCAGAATAAAGCGTGGCGGCGGCACACGGTCCGGTCCGCTCTCCTCTGTCATCTCTACAGTAAACCGGAGGAGTTTCAGAGCTCGCAGACTGACAGGTCCGAACCCAGGCGTCGCACCAAGATCTATGTTATGTTTGCACTTGCCCCGGGCCTTTCCCCTGCCCCCTGCCCCCTGCCCCCGCCCCCTGCCCCTCCTCCTGCTCCCGTCGCCCCTCTGCAGTCGCACTGAGGAGACGCACGACATGTTTGGATGCAGAGGAGGGCGGCAGGAAGGAGCGCCGTCTAAACTCTGTCACACTGAAAATAATGTTTTGTTCTGCATTTTGCCAGGTTCAGTTTTCTAAAGGTCTTTCCCCGCTTTTCACCCACTTTTCTGCTCCATATTGTCCAGTGGAATAAAACATCTGGGCCAAAAAACAGCATTATGTTTGTAGAATCATCACGTGTTTATCCATTTGTAGATATCAAGCGTGTAAATCAATTAAGGCGAGAAACAACAAGTAAAACTCTTTTTTTTTTTTCAATTTTTTTCAATTTTTTTTTTTTGGTCAGTTTGCTCTCTCAACACGTCAGCTTTCATGTGGAAACAACAAACTTGTCCAATCTGCTCCTAAAGATGTTTTATTATTTCATTTAATCCACTTCATCCATAGATTTCTCTGGGACATTGTAACTTCAAAAGCTGTTTTCTTAAAATGCATTTTTCTCCCTCGAGACATAAAGATCAGCCTTAACAAACCTTATAATCTTGGACTGAACAAGATTTTGACAGAATGTACAGAAGGATTTGTTGATATCTTATTCCAAGCCTGATTTATTCAAGTTTTAAATTTTAAAAAATGAGATTAAATTTGAATTTCTAGGACAATTTTCTGTCAGATATAATTAACCCAAAAACTAAATAAGAAATCCAAAATCCCCTCTGTACATTTTTTGTAACTAATATGTGTACAAAATTTACCAAGAAATTTCAACCTGGTTCTGTCCATTTTTCAGATTTATATTCCAAAATATGTGACATTTTGGCAGTTTTAACACATAAAATGCCTAATTTCTACATAAATTCTACATAAACAAAATACTACATGAACTATTACTTCTATGTGAGTAAACCACAGGAGAAGTTTCAAACAGATTCAAATTTCAAAACGTTTGAACATGTAATCTTTAAAGAAGACATTGTGCTTTTGTCTGCAGTATATTTGACACTTGTGGATCAGTATTTTATATTTTGAACATTTTTAATTGCAATATTGAGCTAAAACTACTTCATAAAAGAAACAACGTCACTGTAAATATCGTTGCAACAAAGTGCTGATCTGCTGGACCATGGGACACCTCGACCGTGGAGAGCAAAGATCACAAGAGCGAGCAGAGATTCTTTTCATTTGTGTGATCCTATGTGTGTCCCACATTTTAAGAAAAAATGAAGTGTCAAATAGAACTAACCAGAACATTGAGCGTGTATCTCTGTGAAAACAGAAACTTTCAGAGCAAAGATGTTTTGTTTGCAGAAGAATAAAGTTTACTCAAACATGCACGAATCACTGTAAATACAAGCTTGAGGAGGTAAAAGAGAAAGGAAAAGAATTCAAAACAAAACAGCTCTAAAGGTAAATTTTTGCATCTCCTTTAAATAGACCCTTTAAAAGTCTGTAAACATCCTATGTTCTGGAATGGAGGCAAAAGTGAAGTGCAACATAATGTGATTTCACTGGACAAACTGGGATTAACCTCAGAATATCAGAAAATATGGAAAATTGAGATGATTTAGTGTCAGTAAAAGCCTCAGACACATGTGAGTGACATCAGAGCTGCTTTAAACACATTTATTATTGTATTTTACATTATGTTTTAGGAAAGTATGATGAACTATTTGCATTTTTGATGAAGGAACAATCCAGATTTATGGGTTTTACTGGAAAAATACTCACAGAAATGTTGAACCCACAATCATTTTTCATTTTATCTAAAGATATATTAGATACTATTCCATAAATTAATTCTTTTGAAGCTAAAATACAATTTTAAATATAGAAAACTGTATTTTGTCCATCGTTTGTTATAGAAAAGCAAACTAACTGACCTTTCTACCCTGGAAATTCAAATGTGTTGCTTTTTCCCAACACCAACACTTCAAACCAGTAGAATTTAGATCTAAAGTGAGAGAATCATTGAAAAATTGACAGACAACTTCATTTTGTCTCCAGTCACCTCCACTCCAGAATTTTGATGACGTCACATTTTAAAGAGCCTGTTTTACAAAAAGTGTCTGACTTTTTCGCTGAAGGAATTCGGAGTGAGTAAAGAGCGTTGGGCTGGCGGTGCTGCAGGGAAACCCCATGGTCACGAGGGTCGCCCCCTGCGCCACATCCAGTCGCCTGGGCCTAACACAAGCCAGTCCCAGCTAATTAGTGGTCCCAATGGGAGGCGTCGTTAAGCGGAGCCTAACGAGCTGCGCCGCGCTCCACAGGTCAATCTAATCAGACAGAGGTGGGGAGGAAGTGCCTTGGCCCTTATTAACGCCACGAGAGGCTGAGGACCAGGACTGAGACTGGACCGAGGGGACGGGGCGAGGGGGGAGGGTCAGCTTGAACGCATTAGGGACAGGTAGCCAGAGACACGCGGAGCAATGACCTCCACAATCAACTTTCACTGGTTTTTCATCAAGTGCAGAGCAGACCGGGCTGTGGACGGAGGGAAACCGGCAGCAAGTTTGTGTCTGATGGAAGTCAGAAGTTTTAAAGATGACATATTATACTTTTTTCTGTGTTTTAGTTATACATGACTAATGATGTAACTGGATTAGGTCTCACAATACACTCGTTAGCTTTTGCTATCCATCATATTAAAAGCTTTTTTTCTTACAGGGGCTGTACTCCATTTTTACTGTTGTGAAACGGGAAAAACAGACTGTGTTACAGATTTTTTTTTTGCATGTATTAAAGTAAAATCTGTGTTGCCCCAGCACATATATATTGTAAAAGCATCTATTTGGGTAAAAATGAGAAGCAGGAAGCGCGTTGTTAGCATGCTAATGTTTGTTAGCTTTACCTGTGAAAGTCCGTGATGCTCTTGGCTCAGACACTTGTGAAAAATGCTTATGAACTTCTTGCGGTGGATATTTAGGATGCTGGGACATAAATAAAACATAAATTAGTTCTGTTTTCAATGTTTCAGAACAGTAAAAATCAGGTACAGGGCCTTTAAATGTAATACTGTGTTGCAGCGAGAGCTAAAAATCTACGATATCAACATGATCCTTTGCCCCATTCCAGTGCAGACTGTTTGGATTAACACTTCAGTGTTTTAAATCTTTGTATCTAAGCTGGTGAAGGAATTTAAAAGAAAAAAGTTGCAAATTCAAAATATTGCATGATATATCATAATCGTAAATGCATATTGTGATATTTTCGTATACCAAGATATTTGGATATATGGATATCAGCGCTGTGATTAACGCTCCCGCTTCACAGCAAGAAGGGCCTGGGTTCTGGGGCCTTTCTGTGTGGAGTGTCTGTGTCTGTGTCTGTGTAGGTTTCCTCTGGGTGCTCCCCTATCACTAAAAACATGTACAATAGGCACGTGAATGAGAGTGTGTTTGTGAGAGTGAAAGCAGGACAATGAACTAATTTCAGAGTTGCATGTTCATTAACATGTGCTGTCCTGACCAAATAAACAAAAAAAGTTTCATGCCTATAAGAAACAAAAACAACTTTATAATGGAAAACAGGTCCATTTACATGTGGTTGAAAACTGCAGCGCTGATGTACGTGTGCTCTTTTACGCCACTGTAAACGTCATCAAAGTGCCGCTCTGTCGATTCTGATGACGACTAATGATATCTGCAGATCACAAAAGCATCAGGCTGATGTTTTTTCCCATTTGTGCCAAAATGACTAGACAATGGTGTTTACTCTACGTCAGCAGTGTCCAGACTTTTTCCAGCGAGAGCAACGTAATAACACAAAGAAGAGGGCCACCGACCAATGGACAATACTGTGAATTATTCAAAAAAGTTGTGTTAATCTGTGGTTTTAAAGTGAAACCACAACTTATTTCTGTCTCTAAACTTTAATATCACGTCTGTCTTACACCAAAATGTTATTAATTGAGGTTATAACTTTTAACTTGCTGTAAAAAGAAATTATCTGGATAATGTGGTCGAATTCATGGGGAAAACTTGGTTAAAAGCTTTATAGCCAAAAAAAAAACAAAAAACCTTGAAATACAGTATGTACCTTAAACCTGGATGAGTGAGGGATTAATGGACGATTATGAAAAATGATGTCTTGTCAAAAAAAAGGTCAAAAGCTCCTCAAAGCCATTTTTAAACAAAAATATTGCTTAATTTGTCCTGCGCTGAGGCCAAAGTGTATAAAAGTTTAATAGTGCATAGTGTATTTAACGGTGTAAGTTAACATTCTGGTTTTCACACCCTGCAAAATGCTATAATTTAGTAAAAACCACATAAACGCCACGCCACAACACTTTATGTTTTGCATTATGAGTTCTGGCCACATTGTACCACAAAACACATAAAATATATTGGTTCTTAAGTTCCTAGAAAGAACAATTTTGACTTTTTCTTTTCCATATTTCTGCAGATACTTGGCGCTCTACAAAGGGCTGGTGCCGAAGATAATGAGGCTTGGACCCGGTACGCAAAACTCAAATATGTTTTCAAAAGAATCCCGTTTTGGTTTCTGTTTTTTCTGAATAATTCTCGATCTTCCAGGTGGAGCTGTGATGCTGTTGGTCTACGAATATGTGTCTGGATGGCTGAACAAAAATTGGTAAAACAAGAAAAGGGAAAAAATCCAGAGTGCCTTCTTGAAAATCTCAAAACTGAAATTTGTACTTGACCAAAGCGGTTACTTTTTAAAATCTTACATACTGTCCATATCATGTTTTTACAAAGCCAAAAAACCTTAACGGAGGCATGTTTTAATGAAGAAGCGAAGATGAATGAAAGAAAACTGACTAGTTTTATTTTAGATGTGTATCAAATGTCAAAAACACATTTCAAAAGTGTTAAAGTTCTGTACAAATTATATAAAATTGTATTATTTCCAATATTTCTCCTTCTCTGACAGACATTGTGACGATTAAATTAATGTGCACGTATCTCTCTGAGCCAAAAAGACCCTGAATTTACTGGAATTAGTTTGAATTTAAAAGTCAAAAGTGAAGTCCACTGCAAACAAACTGCACTGCTATGTGACGCACAAAAGCCTGAACAGGCCAAAGTAATATCTATATCTATATATTTTAATCATCGTCTTACATGTGATCACAATAAACACAGTGATGAAGTTATCAAGCATTGTTTTTAGTAATATTTGTGTGCTTAAATATAGTTCATATAATGGTACATATAAATACAATATAATAACTATAGCTCAATCAGCCTTAGTAAAGCACTTTGTCTCACCAAGGGCCAGATTTTTCAGATGGTTTTGTCCTCGGAGCCAGAAACACGTCCAACACTTTTGAAATATGAAAAACAGGCTTTAACAACATCTGCAGAACTGAACTAGGACTAAACCAGAACTAAACCAGGACTAAACTTGATCAAAACTAGGTCTAAACCAGAACTTAACCAGGTCTAAACCAGAAGTAAACCAGGACTAAACCAGGACTAAACTAGGTCAAAACCAGGACTAAACAGGACTAAACTAGGTCAAAACCAGGACTAAACCAGAGGTAAACAGGACTAAACCAGAACTTAACCAGGACTAAACCAGGACTAAACCAGAGGTAAACAGGACTAAACCAGAACTTAACCAGGACTAAACCAGAATTTAACTAGGTCTTAACCAGAACTAAACCAGGACTAAACCAGGACTAAACTAGGTCAAAACCAGGACTAAACAGGACTAAACTAGGTCAAAACCAGGACTAAACCAGGACTAAACCAGAGGTAAACAGGACTAAACCAGAACTTAACCAGGACTAAACCAGAATTTAACTAGGTCTTAACCAGAACTAAACCAGGACTAAACCAGAAGTAAACAGGACTAAACCAGAACTTAACCAGGACTAAACCAGAGTTTAACTAGGTCTTAACCAGAACTAAACAAGGACTAAACCAGGACTAAACCAATAACAAGAGATAAAATGTTTTCTATATTTTTGGCAGATGGGTTGAGGGCCGGACCCTGTCCCTGGGAGGGCCTGATTTGGCCCCCAGGCCTTACATTGAATAGCCCTGACTTAATACATAATGAACAAACATTTTATTAAGAATTATTCAGTCTTAGCAACTGGTTTGGAGTTTGGGTCTTAATAAGTAAGTTAACGAGTGTGAATCATTCTTAATAAAGTATTTGTTCATGATGAATCAAGTCTTGGTTCATGCTTTATTAACGCTGAAGCGTAGTTATTTTGAAGTGTTTTTCTAATCTACGACACTTGTGGATCATTATGTGCAAGTGCAATATTGATTTAAAAAAAACTTTGCTTACTTCCAGTGAAGACATGGACTGATGAAGTAAGTCTTTTCCACAGGAGGATAAAGATTACTCAAATGTGCACGAATCACCCTAAATACAACTTTGAGATGGGTTTAGTTTACTTTAATTTAAGGGGAGCAAATATAATATGGTTAAACACCTGAAAGTCTATTTTGCACAACAGAGCTAGTCATTTTAATACAGTTTCTTCTTTTTTGTTCTGTTTGCTGCGCCACTGCTCCCTAATTTGACTGAAAATTAAATGTAAAAGAATTAAACATAGGACATTACTTTCCAGCTCCTTACACTTATCCGTATAAAAGTTTTCAAACCTGCCTGTCACTGTGAAATACACATTACACAGTGCATGGCATGAAGCTTTGCTCACACTACACTCTGAGCAGTATTTTATCATCTCTGCCAAACAAACATTGCATCTTTTTGGTATTTTTTGTTCAAATATTGTCTGTTCAAATTACAGTCAGTACGTTTACATGCGTAGAGAACAAATTTAGTTGTAAATGGTCCCAAAACCTGTCCGACGACTCTTATTGAAGATTACAACAGGTCAAAGAGCCAAAGAACTGCTAAAGAAAGGCTAAAAGACGTTCAGGGGCATCTTAAAAACAACTATTATACATATAAGCACATTTTTGGTAAATGTAGATAAGCAACAACTCATTTACGTTGAGCGTTCAATCTTCCAGAGATGTTTGGAACTTGTTAAACACATTGAAGCTTGTATAGTTTTTACTTTCACTTTACCGAAGCCGCTCGAATTGTAGTTCCCGGGTTTACAAGCATTTTGAACGTCCTGCTGTCCTGTCACGCATGTAAACATAGTGACTGTAGTTGCTGTATGTAATCGATCCAAATAAAATGTTATAAAAAGGCGTCCTGTTGTGTCTTTTCATAAATGCACAGATTAATAAGCGCTGTACCTGATTTTTACTGTTTTGAAATGTGAAAAACAGAACTAGTTTGTTTTAAAGTCTTTACAGCAGTCAAATGTATCTTTCCTAATGTAGCACCAGAATCCTAAAAAACTGTCATGGCTGAAAGTCTTGAGTATTTCTTCCCAAAATGTATTGCAATTCCAAATTTTTTGCTATGCACAATTAAAAAAAACTGAGAAGAAAAAGCAAATTTGACAGAAACAGTTAGTGTTTTTTAATTGTTCCTATACACACAAAGGAAATAAACATGTGTATAGCATAAAAATGTGCCATCCCAGGTAATGCTACCAAACATTAGCATGCAAACGGCACACTTCCTGTTTATCGCTGAATAAAATGTTCTGTAAATAGAGCGCTTTGGTCTTATTTTCACCCAAATAGATGCGTTTACATTATATCTCTACCGGGGCAACACAGATTTTTCTTGATTACATGCAAAAGAAATCAGGTACATGTATTGATTCTGTTTTTCAGGTTTTAAAACTGTAAAAATCAGGTACAGCACCTTTAACAACTTGCCTGTTTATAAAGAGAAACGTTCAAAAGGGCGTTGCGCACTTTGATTTTCTTACGATGGACGCGCGGCCTTTGAACTGCAGTCGCTTTTTGTGCGAGCGAGGCATTAATCTCTCTTCATATTGTGGCTGTCTTTTCGCCCGCTCTTCTTGTATCACGTTACATTACAGCTCATACTTCTCATGTTCCCCATCAAACCTCTTTGTTTCTCAAGAACCTGTCAAGTATTTTCTGCCGCTCTCGCCAGCTCCGCGTCAATCATCCCTTCCTCTCAGCGCTGCGGCGTCGTTGCTAAATCGGGCTAAGTGCAAGCTAAAACAACAACATCCAAATTTCACGTTCTGTCCCTCTGCCAGGCCATCTCTGAGTCAAGTATGCAAACGTGGTCCACACCTGCTGAACGGCCCGGGGCGAGCGGCTGGGCTGCGGCTGTAGCCGTGTTAACATTCGGGCCGTGCTAGTGAAAGCAGGAGGATGCCGAAGGGCCCCCAGGTGTTCGGTGACAGATGAACAGCGCGCCTTCTGCAGACGGATGGAATCGTTAAGGGCTTCTGGGAGAGAGCGAGAGAGGGATGGGTGACAGCTCGTAACGTGTGCCTCGTGTGGAAAAAGACAAGGGACCCACCTACAAATACCTGATTCTTACTGTACAATGTCTGGTCGACTGCATCGCTTGTTCAGTAACTGTGCTGTTTTATCATTCCTGGACCTGATATAAACCTACTGCTGTTTGCAAGTACTGTGTTGTGCAGTTTATACCTGGTTTAGCTCAAGACTAAACCTATAATAGTCCTGATTAGACCTGCTTTAGGTCTGGTGGTACTTGGAGGGCTAAAAGTTGATTTTGAATATTTGAGCAAAATCTAAACTTGAATCTCAGATCAACAAATTCTTTTTGCATTGCAAAACACAAAAAGAAATGTCTACATAATGATGATATGATTTTCAGGTATTTATAATATCACACCAAAAATGGACAATGCTCACTGAGAAGTAAATTCCATTTTCTAAATAAACTGGCCTAAGGATTCTTGATTTGATATCCTTTTATCCTTGCATTGTATGTGAATTAACTGAGTTGTACTTTTGTACTTATTTCCCAACAAACCTTAAATTTGTTCTATTTAACTGGTGGAGGGTCAGCCCTGTTTGTCTCCATGGATCTTTGCCTGGAATGTTCCACAGTATTAATCATGTAAGAAGACAAACAGGTCATGTCACCAGGCCAAGTACAGGTCAGATCTGTGGAGACTAGAGGAAGAATTATTGTTTCTCAAGGTTTTTGAACAATAACACTTGTAATTGAATAATCAAATGAAGTTTAGTGCCAAACTTTGGAAAATTCCAGGTAAAGCATAACGAGAAGGCATAAGAAATGCATAGTGCCCCTTTAATCACTAATTTAAAGTCACATTCACAGGAGCTTCGAGTTTCCCAGTTTAGTGTTTGAGCCGAGCCATCTGGACGAGCCTCAGTGCAGCCAAAGCAGAAAAGTCATCAATGGAACAACACTCTGCAGCTGGAGGAAGTGTCTGGGGAGAGTGAGCCCGTGGTAATGGATAATACAGTGTATATTCTTCTGTGCCGCTGTCATTGTCATCATATGTTTGCAATGAATAACAACATTTCATGGTTTGTTTGTCTTAATGAGGAATTTCAACTTCAAATGAAACAATTGACCATTGAATTAACACTCAGTTCACTGGCATTGGAACGATAACTAAGAAATAAAAGCTGAGCCATCACAAAAACGACCCATGTGACTCTAACTTGGCACACCTTACTCTGAGACATGTGCTGTGTAAACACTGCTGAACACACAGCACACAGCGGTCTGTCAATCACAGTCACATGCACAGCACTGACGGACGTCTCTGGGAAAAAGAAAAGGCCTACGTAAACTGCAAATGTGATCAAAAGTAGAACTGTTTTCTATCAAATGTTCTAGTTTTGAATTGGCAAAGAACGTCCTTGAACATGAATTATTTATGAAAGTGTTGAATTATGATGTATTTTTCTTGCCTATTCATACATTTATCAAAATGTTTTAAATGCCTTGATTTAAAACAGGCTTGTAGTTCGACCTTGTTAGTCGTTGCTGCGGCACATCCTCTCAGCCGATCGGCCTGTTTTCCGTGCATTCACTGCAGCAGAACCACCAGCCCCCTCAGCTTCTCCACCTGTGTCTAAACCTCGACAAGATATTTCCCCAGTATCTATCATACCATCCCTTCCTCACATCACTGACTTATACCACGTCATCAAAGCCCAAACTCATCTGATCTCTGACTCTCACAGGATAGACGGGCCGGTTTGTAGCGCAGACTGCTGGAAAGTGCTGTAGTTAAAGCTGTTGTGTCCTTTGCTTGGATCTGTATGAACTGACTAAGGCCAGCCGAGTTCGTTTAGGGGCCTTTCCACAAGACTGCAGCCGAGCCCAGAAAGGATTTTCCCAAAGAGTGCAATGTATTTTTGTGTGAAATCAAACTGCTTGTATTCGACAGGGAGCTAAAGCTTTCACAAAGGTCGGATTTTCAAAAGGATTCTTCTCTATTTTCACAACATTCACTTTTTAATCTACATGGGAAATCCTCAAAACTAACCTAAAAGTGTGCTTTGTAACATTTAGCCTTGCGTTCATGGCCGGTGCTAGCTCCTCTTTAGCCGACATCTCTCCGATAGATCAGAGCTGATCATGCGGCGCATGATTCTGAATGAGGAAGTGATGCAAAAACAAAAAAGATAAACATTTGATGCCATCATGCACCATTGAATATGGGCCATTGAAACTGATACTACACCATCTTTAATTCATCTTCCAGCTCTCATTACTACTTCCATGTTCTTCGCAGTCAAACGAACAACATTTATTTGTTGCCCATAGCAGTGGTTCCCAACCTTTTTTGTCTCGAGTTCCCTCTAAGCTTTGTCTCACACCCCCCTTAACTTGAGTTTCAGGCAAATAAATGCATTTATTAGTCACGTACAGTCAAGTGTCACTATTATTTATTTGTTTTAATCATATTTAAGGTCCAAGAAAGTACAAAAAGATGCCAATTGTACATCTAATGACACTTTTTATTCAGATAAAAGTACATTACATCTTCTTTTAAAACCTAAAACCATTCAAAGTACCCCCGGGTAATTGCCACGTACCCCTTGGGGTCCCTGTACCACTGGTTGGGAAACACTGGCCTAAAGCTCGGTGCGTAGACAGCGTAAATCAAAATACTTTTCTATCATTAATATGCATTCAAATAACAATACGAATGCATAAAATAAAAGTACAAGATAAAATACAAAACAAAAACCTGAATCCGTTTGGGAAATTGATTTTAAAACTATATGAATGTGGCGTTTGAGTGAGTGGAAGAATAATACACAAAACTGTTAAGTGACTTCGGGAAAAGCGCTACATAAGACTCATCCATTATCACAGAAGTTTAAACGCCGACGCTTAATTCCTCGGTAAATGATTCATTACGCCTCAATCATCTCAAACAGTAGTGCGTTTAAACAGGGCCTGCTTTGTCAGACCGTGTTCAAGAGCGAAGTCACCTTCACTGTCCGCGCCTGAGTCAGGACTTTGTGTACTTTCGCGTCCCTCATGTTCTGCTGTATTTGCCTGTAGCCGAGCAACCCGTTCACACTTCACTTGAACTCATCGTCATAAATCTTCGGCGTGTCTTTTTCCCTCCATTTCTGTAAACGTCCCCGCACATTTCAATCCCGTTTCTGACAACTCTGCGATCTCGAACAAGACTCCACCTGTAGCTACGTCTAATGATTAATATACTGCTGCTCCAAAGGACACTCGCACTAATTTATGTGAGGAAAATGCATACCGAGCGGTGGATTTTCCTGACTTGATGATGTTTTGTACGCCGCCATGTTTATCGCGCGATATGGACGGTCTGTGACGCTCTGGGCTCAGAAACTTGTGAAAAGTGCTTTTAAACTCATGGAGGTGAATATTTAGGATGCTGGGACGGTATTATGAAAGTGAGCGATACATGTGACTGTGACTTGAACACAAATTAGTTCTGTTTTCCATGTTTCAAAACAATAAAAATCAGGTGCAGGGCCTTTAAAGTACTCAAGAGCATGTTTAAAGGCCAGTAATAATAATAATGAATAATGATGGATATTTTTTCCTTTAATTAAATATATTTATACTTTAAAAAAAGAGTTTAATGATAAGATAATGTATAGGGAATTGTTTTTAATTAGACTCAGCTATGGGTGTGTTCACTTCTTAATCCTAATGTAGACTTGTTTGGTCCTGTTCTCAACCTGGTTTAGCACTGGTCTAGACCTGGCTTAGTTCCAATTTTTTGTCCTGTTTAGTCCCAGTTTTGATACAGTCTTTGTGAAACTGTGAGCAAACCTTCAGTTTCAGGTTTAGTCCCAATTTTGACACGGTGAATAGTGAACGCACCCATATGTTTTAGAAAGTGAGTGCTAATAAATAATTGCACGTATCAACATCAAATCTACAAACTTACATTTTTGCCATCACAAATCTGCAAAATCAGAAATGCTAAACGTGTCGGACAGGGGTGTTGTCGTTCCCCTGACGTTTTAGCCTCGACTCTTTGCCTTTGCTCACCTGTCTCGCCTTCGTGTTGCTTTAAGGCGTTGCAAAAATAACCAGCCTCGCTTTAAAAATGTGGGCTGAGCAGAAACACTCGCTGGCCCACGCTCACAGTCCCCTCTGCTTTGTGTTACCCGCGGAGGACTTGACTCGCTTCTGATTGCATGCCTCGGAGTAAAGATAACCATATGACATCCGAGTTTGGTTCATTAATTATAAACACGTGTCGAAGGCTGCGTTTTTAAATACCTCGTTTTAGAGCCGGGCTAAGACGAAATGTTTCTCAGCGTCAATTAGGACGACCACACTTTAATCCAGCGCTGAGTCAGAGGCTGCATAACAAGAGCGAAGGGAAAGGAAAAGTTGTTTTGTCTTAGGCAAGTGAAAAACAGAGCTTGTAAATAGATGCAATGCAGTCTGTAATGTTATTGATATGTGAAATTATTGCGGTATTAACTCATTTTTACTTGCGGTGTCCTGGCTGGTGTTCGGCCAACAAACATTTATTAACAGTCATTTATTGTCGAATACGGCATTTAGTTTAAGTCATTATTATAAAATCCTGCCTGTGACTCACCATTTTTAAAAATCAAAATAGAGAATCCACAAATGCTGCACACGTTTGGGTCCATGGACTCGTGTTGCTGCTTGTTTGTCGGAAGAAAACTTACAACAACAAAAAAGTAGGTGTGAAAACGAGGCTATATTAGCAAGATTTTATGTTATGTTTCGTTTGTTTTTACTTGGAAAAACTTCCTTCAGATGCAGACAAAAAGTGCAGATATAACTTTAACATCAATTCATTTGTAAAATAAAAGACAAAATAGATAATTGCTGCTTACGACACACAATAGTTGTCTGTGAATCTAATAGAGCTCGGGATTTTGTTGCTATATCTCATGGAAATTGAATTAGTCTAATGTTAAAAGTTAAACTTATCCTGCGTTCATAGGTACTCTGAGTGTGTTTAATGTATTTTTGAGCAAATTATTGGGTTTTTGCATGCCTTTTTTGCTTCCTTTATTAAAATGTGGTGTATAAAATAGTGTAGTGTAAGTGTAAATTGTAAATAGTGTTTTGCCCAGTGCTTCTCTGAGGACGTTCTGCAGGAGTATTCTGTAATAATATTCAACCCTGAGCTCTAGTCGTAAAACAACGTATGCAAGGCTTTGATTGATTCTCAGCCCTCAACATTAGATTACATTTTGAATCATTATTATTTGCACAGATTTTGCAAACTCTATTGTTCAAGTTGGTAACATATTATCTTCAATTTCACAAACCAAAAGGGCTTGTTCCACTTTGCAATTCAAAGACTGCAGTGAGTCTTTCTTCACGCTGATGACGAGACTGAAGGCTGAAATTAAAAGTGAAGAGTAAAAGTGGTTGTGAGTGGGCCGAGGCACAAACACAGCAGCCTACTGGTTTGTGCAGTAGGCTCCGTAGGCTGTAAGTACAGAGTGGATGTCTGCAGAGATGTTAGCTCAGATGTGGTCGGCAGAAACACTACCATCCCGATGCAACGGTCCGTGACCACTGGATGCGGGAGCCGTGCTTTCCAAGTCAAATGAAGCCAAGCGCAGAGGGGACTGTTGACACTGTCGCACACACGCAGGCTAACGCTGTTATTACTGCACGGCACGGGGCGAGCGCTAGCACACGCTAAAGGCTAATGCTAGGGAAAAGGAAGCGACTGATTTGTTTGAATCTATGCACACACAAGCGTCATGGAGGAGCTGTCGTTTTACTGTACATTTAACCTTTAGCTAGGAATGCTTCAAATAGGAATCATAGGCCAATAAAAAGACAAAGAATCCAAAACCTTTGCATCACACAGTTGTTAAGCAGGTTTTTTGATGCACACTTTTCTTGAGGTTCTTTTTGGCTATCTTTTGGCTATTCATTTCTGACATGAAAGATTGAATATTGTACTCAAAAGACGTTGGTAATAATAAAGAGAGACAAAGTGAGTGCTGCGCAGGGTTGAGGTTGAGTGTTCCAAACGTTCTGAATATCCAGGTGCTTTTTAAAGATCAGGACAATTTGTTACATGGAAACGTAGTAAAAGAAGGATACGAGGCACTCTGGTGTAATAAAATTAAAAGCCCTTTATTCCATCAGGGACGCCAACGCATTTCGACACCAAGGTGTCTTTGTCAGTCAATGAATGCCCTGATATTCTGGATGATGATGGGCAGATCAAGTGTTGATATACTGATACAAGGTATCGAAGGTATAGAATAGTAGTTTTTCGTGCAAAAATATCTGTGCAAAAAATGTAGCCTATATAGATTTTTTTTTAAATAACTTGCTGGTATTAATAGCTGACAATAGCTGTGATACTTGCCATAGCATGACTTAGTATTGGGTCGAAATAAAATGACTTTTAGACCTTTGATTTCAACCCACGAGTTCAGTTTCCTGGTACATGTGACAGTTTGAAGACTTGCTCTTTCAGAACATATAGAAATGTAATTTTCTATAGCAACGTTCCTAATTTTTCCTCATTCTGAAACCCTTGGATAGGTCTGAATGAATCACACATTCTACTGAACACGTCGAGAAAGCGTAGTCTGCCCGGCATTTTTTCAAACGTTTCTTTGAATGTTAAATGTTCCAAGCTGACAGTGAAGCTACTTTAGTGAACTCCCGTGTTGCTCCCGTCGGCAGAGCTACTGGGACTGTTTATGCTCTGCACGCAGGGCCATAACTAACGCTAGCACCTCGCTAACACGTGCTAACAGCTAATGCTAATATAAAAGATGAATGCCTCTCTTATCTGGTCTGTATAAATCTATCTGAATGATTTGTGGAGTCACGCAACGCCGGACTAGCCGCGGCTCGCTTCTAGACTCGCTCCTAATTTATTACCTCCTGGAAACGAGGTATTTCTGTAGCGCGTTAGCTAACATGTCATTTGTCCGCTGCGTTTTTCTTTTGTAATGGGGCGGACGGACTTTTTTGTGGCTGGAGCGTGTCTGATTTGGGCCTATATTTGTAGTGGACCGGAGACTCCACCTCGCCCCAGGAGGCCTACAGGAACGCTTTTTCCAACGTAAGCTACATATTTTGGATTTATGGCGTCTTGCACACGGGACAGGGTTAAGTCTGACGGCTCATACCTCACAGGAAGGAGCTATTTTTAAAAGACTGGACCAAAGACTATTTTTAGCTGTTGCAAAAGTCTGTCTTTCAATTAAGAGTCCAACTGTAGCCTATATATTTCTGTTCTGGACAGAAAGCGTCGGCGTTTAGGTCGTAGGTCATGTCCACCAACTAGTCCATCCTTATGCAGAACCTCACTTGAATTAAAGAAAGAAAAAAAAGTATTTAACCATTTCTGTTCTGTGTTTATAATTGCGCTAAACAATATAAATCAATTATATTAAAACAAATAAGTGATACTTTTTAAAATGCATATTTTGTTCACCGTTAAAGTAAATCCGTTACATCAGATTTGAACTTAATTTTGGTAGTTTTTCCCATTTCTCTTGCCAATTAGATAAATAAATACAGTGTTTTGCATTTTAAGATATGACGCAATCCTTCCCTTTTTCCAGTTTCATATTTTTTGCTAAAGATTGTTTAACCTCATGAAGCAGACATGACAAAGACCACATCTTTGTATCTAATCCAGTGGTTCCCAAAGTGGGAGTTGGGAGATGATCTCAAGATGTAATTTTTTTATGATGACACTTTATTTGATCTATTTTTAAACTGAAAACAGTATGATTTGATGTAGGTCCAATAATATAAAGTATTCAACAATATTAAGCCTGATTTGACATGTTTTTCCTGTTTAAATTCTTACCGGCATCTATTTGGTTTTGCCGTTGGGGTCACGGGTCAGTTGTGTAGTTATTTTGGGGGTCCTGACCTCAAAGTTTGTGAACCCCTGATCTAATCTCAGCCTGGCCCTGGAAGAACATCTCATCCCAACAGACAGTCAGAAGGGTGGTCCTTGTCCCCCAAAATGATTCATTAATAGCCCTGGTTTAGCACTGTTTTTAAGTCCTGGTTTATCCTTGGTCTTATCCTAATTTAGGTCTGAGTTAACCTTGGTTTTACCCTGTTTTAGGCTGTTTTTGGTCCTGTTTAACCTTGGATTTACCCTGGTTTATAGCCCTGGTTTAGTCCTAATTTAGTTTTGAATTAACCCTGGTTTTGCCCTGGGTTATCCCTGTTTTAGCCCTGCTTAGCCTTGGTCTTACCCTGGTTTAACCCTGTATTTTAGTCCTGTTTTTTAGCCCTTGTTTACTCCTAATTTAGTCCGGGTTTTACCCTGGTTTGGCATCCTGGTTCAGTCTCGGTCTTATCCTGGTTTAAGCCTGATTTTTAGCCATGATTTAGTCCTGATTTAACCGTGGTCTAACCCTGGTTTAGGCCTGTTTTTTAGCCCTGCTTAGCCTTGGTCTTACCCCAGTTTTTTGTCCATGTTAAAATCCTAATTTAGTCCTGATTTACCCCTGATTTTAGCTCTCTGGTTTAGCTCTGCTTTGAGTCTTGGAGTAGTCCATCAATCACTGCACAGATGAGTTGGATCTTGTGGTAGACAGACTCCAAAACTACAATATTAAATGACACACCTATATTCAAACAAGGACGCCAATTATCTCCTTTCCATAAAATATAAAGCATTCTCGATAGATGAAATAAATGACCCTGTGATATGTAGTTAATCTCTGCTTAATGGCCCATTTAATCCCTTTGTACTTTCTAATGAATTCTCCCAGTGAGCCGTGACTTGTGGCATCAGGTCTCAGGCCTGGTCCCAGCAGCATTTCTTTATGAAAATCAGCTTCCTGCTCATGTAAAGCGGGCTCTTCGGCTCCACGTTTGGGCCTTTGTTTACCATCAGAAATGAAAATACAAAATACAATCATGCATTTCATATCAACCAAACTTTTTAATAACATACATTCAATTTCTCTGTGCAACATTGATAATGGTACACTCCGACCTTTGCCAATTCTCTTTTTTCATATCAAACACTGCAAATTAAACATCGAGTCTTGGTTAAAATGACTTGAATTTAGAATCAGAATCGAATTGTTTTTGTGTCTTAGATATTTAACTTGTTTTGAGACATTTTTGGCAAGTTTAATAAATATTAAAGGTGCTCTACATAACTTTTTTGATAGATTTTCAGCCTCTTGCTTGGAAATGTTATCGCTTTACCTGGAATGTTTCACAGTACGGCATTAAACACCTCACTGGGCCAAGTTACGCATCAGATCTACGGAGAGGCGAGCCCACACACAGTAAGAATGCAGCTTTTTCAAGTTTCTGTCGTAATAAAAACACCAGTAATCGATTAAATACAACATTGATCGGTTTTATGCGATAGTAACAATCCAGGCAAAGCAATAACATCTCCATGGAGACGAGCAAATGGTAAACCCCCTTCCAGAAAAGTTACGTAGTGCAACTTTAAAGATGAAAGATAGATATTTTTCATCCGCCCATGGAGTAAATGCAATTTTCTTACACTTTTGGCAAATCATTTGACAAGAAATGTATGAAACAGGGATTAAGTTTGGGGTTGGGCTGAGGTAAATCCTAGTTAAACGTACACAAATTAATAGATTCATATTTAGAATTCAACTCATTTTAACGAATTTTAACAAATCTTTTGCAGTGAAATGTCCGTCAGTGGAGCTCCATAATGTCTTTAAGGCAAATTGCACTTCATTCAACATACTTGGGTCTAATAAATAAAATCTTGAGCTACAACTGGTTTTAAAGAAGAGGGACCACATTGCAAAACATTAAAAAAGAGCATACAAATGTACAAAACAGAAATTGATATTATTTTGAACAAGCACCCTGGAGCAGAAATGCAAAATCTCCCCCACGACTGTTGGAAATTCCACATTGCCAATTTTTTTCCCGTCAACATTTGCAGAAGTGCCTTGTAAAAAATAAAAAATAAAGTTTGTAAAAGAGTCTTTGGTGTTTTGAATTGTCCTTCAGTTCATAAAGAGTTCTCCCTTTGGTCACAAGTTTGGTCCTGGCCACGTCCTTCATGAAGACCAAGATGGCGTATGGAAGCCCGCACGGGTCAAGCCCAGCAGAGGTCGCACTGAACTGGCATGGCATGGATCAGGTCGGCATTTGACGAATAAGTGCTTTCGTTGCGTAAAACGGGATCGAAAGTGAATATTGCACTTAGCCTTCTTAGCTTACGTTGGCACAATTGTCCGATTTGACCGTCTTCTTTGTATATTCAGGATTATTTTCAGAGCTGTACTTGCTGATGTTCATAAATATTGGCGCTGCATAGAATAGAAGACAAAACAAATATTTGAAACTAAAGTTGGTTTAAGGTTAGGCGTGTGATTGGCCGGTTCTGGAAACTGGCTAAAGCTGATAAGTGCTACATCTGTCTGAAACTGAAGGTAGAGTTTCATGTTTTGTTTGACGTCTTCCACGTGCTTAAAATAACTATAACGTTTTGTTCTACGTCGTAAAACTCTCAGTGTATTTAAGTCATGTTTACACACAAGATAAAATGACAACTGACTTAAAAAATCAATATTGCAACTCTAGTTTTCATTGGTTTTTTTGGCTTACTTCCAACTCTACTGCTGTTCTCGCATCTTTCTGTTGCAAAACTTAAATTTCCTCGTCTTGGAACAAATAAAGCTTCTCTTATCTAATTTATCCTTTAATCTAAATTTCATATACAATTAATATACATTTTTGACACTTAAAATTATTTCACAAATACTGTACGAAGCAGTGATGGAAAGTAATAACGTAAAAAAGTAAAAGTATACCGTACTGAAGTAACATTTTTAAGTATCTGCTTTTTTACCTAAGTGCATTTTGCAGTGGAAACTTTTTACTTTTACTTCATTACATTTGAGAGCAGGTAATATGTACTTTCTGCTCCGTTATAATTTTGAACTGACCTAAAAATTACAAAGGAGTCATTTTTTAGTTCTGGTAAAACACGTAATTTATCCTCAAACATTCATAGTTCGAGTTAAACCAAAATATACAAATAAAAATGACTAGATAAATTAAGAGATCGGTGCCATTATTTCTAAACAAATACTTTTTTTTTTTTACGCTTTAACCGTTCTGAAAAGCTGTGTGAACTTTTACTTTTTCACTCTCTTAACCGATTCTTCAGCATTTGTTCTTAAAGCTGGGGTACCTGATTTTCACACTGTGGAACCAGAAGTAGGTTTTTAAATCTGTCTAACTCTCGCTCTCACAAACCCTTTGGTGCATGCATTCATTTTCGGTCCCGTGCACAGCTTTAAAACAGCTTTTTTCAGACGACAAAGTGAAACTGGGGAGGACCACACAAGCACAGCCAATCAGAGCGCTGCATTTATCTCTTACTTGAGACAAAATACTTAATTATTAGACACAGACAGCACACAGAGGTCTCATTTATGTCACAAAGTGCTGCTTTTCCAAGACACTATTTGATGGAAAACACACAACTTCGTCATTTACACCCAAAAAAGTCAGGTACACCAGCTTTAAGTACATTTTTCATGCGGTCCTTTAACCTTTTTCTGTGTGTTTTCGTGGATTTGTACTGTCAGCTACCAAACTACATACTTCTTCCACCCCTGCGTCCATGCCATGCCAACTCGCGCCGCTACTGCCAGCACGCCTGCGTCCTCCGGTCTCTTATAGCACCGACGCCGTGGCCTGGTAGACGTCCCGGGCGGAGGCCATGCTCTTGAAGGCGATGGGGGCGGCGATGTCACAGTTGTGGGGAGAGAGCGCACTGCCACTGGGCCCCTGCCATGTGTGTGCGCTCACATAGGCCGAGCTGGTGCCGCTGTACCCCATGTAAGGAGACACTGGGGTGGGAGGGGGGTAGGGAGGGATGCTGCCCGCCGTGACATAGCTGTTCACTGTGCTGGGCAAACCACTCGGCGTCTGGAAGAGGAAGACGGAGAGAACATGGTCAGGAAATGGTCTAAAGTCCACATGACAGGTTCTCATGTTTGTCTGATTACGGCTTAGTTTGGTGGGATCAATATTTATCGTTATACATTTGTGAAGTTGCAGTTTGTGAAGAAAAATAGAAAAATAAAACATAAAAATGACAGGAAGTAGTGCTGAGTTCTGAGAATCCCTCTGTGATGTCATCAAAAAGCGACGAACCGTTGAAAATACAAACCATTTACAAACAACTGACCCATTTTTCTGACCATTTTCAAGTCATTCAACAAAATAAAGGCGTTATCGGGTATTATTATTTGTCAAATCATAACTATTGGGTTATTTATATGGATTTTGGCCTTTGTTTTCAAAATGGTTGCTAGGTAACAGTTGTAGAATTACCTCTTTCTATGTCATATTTGCTGCCCGTGTCCAACCAGGCAGTACAATTAAAAACATTACGAAAACTGTCAATCTGGGGGCAAAATGTTTAATAAAATCTTAAATATAATCATGTTCACTAAACTTAAGTGAATTGTGAGGTTTTATCTGTCATAGACTTTAAAGGAGACATATTATGCTTTTTTTCAGGTACTTTAAACTAGATAAACAGATACAATTTGTTCACTGCAAAATGCAATATTGATCTAAAACGGCAGGTAACGGCTTAGTAGTCACGCTGACTGTGATGCCCGGGCTGCTGGACGTCTTTTGTCCTGAGGGCTGTTGCTCTCCTGAAACTGCCCTGACACACGATCTGATGAATCCTCGCGCTAAAGCTGCACCCAGACCTTTGACTGTTTCTGCAGCTGAATTTGAATTTCTCTAAAGAAAGTATCTACTGTATAATAGCAACAGGTTCATTGACTTCCTGTTCAAAACCTCAGATCTGATAAGCCCCGCCCCTTCATAGTTTAATTTCACCCAAAAAACAGGGGCTGGACTAGTTTGTTTTGCCGCAGCACAGACATAATTATTGAAAAGAAATCTATTTGTGTGTTCTCTGCATCTAATTATAGAGCAGAGAGCAAAGCAGGAAGTGCACTGTTAGCATGCTAAAAACTCAATCTGGCCTCTAAAAGAAAAAAGCGTTTAGACACTCATTATGGTGAATAATTAGGACGCTACGAATGCAGTTTGTCACCAATACAAATGGACTGCAGCAAATAGTCTGAAATGAACTAGTTCAGTTTTTTCAGCACTTTTAATGTTGTTATTTTGTGAAAAGTGAAACGTTTTTTGTTTTGTTTTTTTGTGGGCGGGTTTAGGGGGTAGGTGAAAACAGGAATTTTCTGGGCACTTGAGTCAACAACAAGATAGAGATTTCTCAAACGTGCAGGAATCAATCGAAACACAACTTTGAATTAAATAATGATGAGGAAACACTGTTATAATGAGATTAAAGGCTCATTTAAGTTGTTTATGCATAATAAACAACGGGTGTTTTGTGAGCATTGAATCATGTTTTCAGTGTTCATCATACACTCACTCACAGTTGTATTTCTGTTGATTTATGTTCTTTTCTATTGATTCAGGCTTTAGAGTTCTGAAAATTGTGTTTTTCCTCATCTCCACCCCCAGCTCTGTACTTGCAATTATTAAAATCTTACACAGGATCATACAAGTTGTGGGTTTAAAAACTTTGAACCCACAAACAACAGCATTTTTCATGAAAAATGAAATTCTGCTGCGGTGAAAAGTCATTGTGAAGAGGCAAAGCTTATCAGTTCATGCAGTTTCTATTATTAAGCCGTGTTAGATCAATATTGTGGTTTGCTATGAACAGAATATAAAATAATAATCAACATATGTTATTGTTTAACACTAAATACCAGAAAAAAAAACATGTATTTCATCCAGTAAATATCATTAGCAGCTCTACAATACTGCAATCCACATTAGAAATAACAAAAAGTTAGGTTTCAGTGAAGTTCAGTTTTGGTGCAATAAATTACTTGATGCATTTCTAAACAAATATTTTTCTTTCTATTTGAAGTATTTAGTTCATATTCAGCGACAGCTGAAAGGCTGCACTGACAACATATTATAACACTTTACACTGAACAATTTACTATTTAAGTTACATTTAAGTTAAGTTAACATTTTTTAACTTATGTTATTTAAATGTTATAATCAATAAACTAATACCAAACATATTTGCTTGGATTTAACTTTGAAATGTGTTGAATTGGAGAGTAAAACTGTTTAAAAATATGTACAAACTGAATAATAAGTTATCACAATTAAAACGATTGGACTGAATGTTGGATTCTTACAATATTTGACTATTCAGTTTGACTAGAACAAACTGAATATCAGCTACTACTACTGCTACAACTGCTACTGCAACGGCAACTACTAAATTTACTGCAACTTCTACTACTGCAAGCACTGTTACAACTGCTACTGCAACTACTGAAACTGGCACTACTACTACTACAACTACTACTACAACTGCTACTACTACTATTACTTCAACTATTACTACTACTACTACTTCTGCTACTGCAACCACTACTGTTGCTGTTACTGCTCATCTTACTGCTCTGCAACTACTACTGCTATTGCAACTACTATTACTGCTACTACGTCTACAAATACTTCCACTGCTACTACTGCAACTGCTACTACTACTACTACTACTACTGCTGCTGCTATTTCTAATGTTTCTATTACTACTGTTGCTAATACCACTACTACTACTACTTCTGTTACTTCTTCTACTTCTACAACACAGCGATCACAATAAATCCATACATCGCTCACTAAAGTCACAACCCCTGCACATTTTACATCTGTGTTTTGAAAAGGGACATTTCCAAAGCCACTTCCTGTTTGTGTTTGTGCAGGTAAAGACACACCTGCACCAAACAGAGACACAAACCTGCCCAAACATCAGAGTCTGGAGCAGCTGAATATTAGCCGGCAACACAGAAAACATATTTCCAATTTCCATCATTTATGCAGACTCACGCCCCTCGCACTGCTTTAAATCTCGGGATGACACCGCAGATGTTTTTGGGGGGGACATTTTGCACGGCTTAGCGCAGTTCGAGGAGGTCCAAAAACAGATGTCAGGAGAAGTTTGAAAGAAAAATGGAGGGGGAAGAGAGAGGAAAGGAAAGCGGGAGGGAGGGAAAAAGATGATGGAGGAGCTTGAACGCACGGCTGGAACCAGGACACGACTAAACGGGAGGAATTTGGCTTTTCAACAGGGAGGCCCCGCTCAGTCAGGCTCCTGGGTGGTCTACTGTACCACTGCTGCCGAAAAATTATGACTATGCAAATACGCGGGCTTTTCGACGTCAGCGCCGCACAATGGACGCAGAAACCCGCTCCAAATCCAGCCAAATCTGTCACACTTTTCAACCGCGCCATTTGTGTGTTTGGTGAGAAGTTTGTGGCGTTTAAAGCAGTTTGTCTTTTATAATTCCATGTCAAAGTGCCCAGTATTCACAAGGAAATACTGTCTGCCGGAGAGACTGTGGCGGTCAAGTGGCCCATCATTACCATGTGGTGGAAAGTAACAAAGTACAAAAGTAAAAGTGCTATACTTAAGTACATTTTCTAGGTATCTGTACTTTACTTAAGTACATTTTACAGTAGATACTTTTTACTTTTACTTCACTACATTTCAGAGTGCGTATCTGTACTTTCTACTCCACTACATTTTTGAACTGGACTGAAAAGTAAAAGTATATTTTCTTAAGGTTTTAGACCTGCTGAAAAGACTGAGGGGTTTATTTTTTAGCACATTTATGGCGACATCTTGCCTGTTTTTGGAGGCTTTTTGTTTAGTTTTTTTCTAGTTCCTTTTGAGCAAACAAAATATAGGATATTTTGTTTAAGACAAAAAATAGTTGCTTATAATGACCAAAACTGAACAGAATAAATCAATCAAGATTACAATTTGATGCTTTAATAGTTCTCCAAACCAAAAATAATTACTTTTTACTCTTAAAGTACATTTTTAAAGGAGTACTTTAATACTTTTACTTGAGTGGATTTTTAAATGTGATACTTTTACTTGAGTATTTGTTGCTGCTGTATCTATAATTTTACTTGAGTAACAAAGTGGAGTACTTTATCCACTGCTGTTTGGGACTGTCCTGTCGCTCTGAAATATTGAGAGATTAATGAGATTAACAAAACACTGCAACCTATTTGGGCCTCAAAACTCCTGCCATGGACACAATAAGTGGATACCTTTGGAACATACTTTTGGCGTTCGCAAAAAAAAAAAAAAAGGATGAGAGTTTGTGCCGATGATTAAGGAAGCAGTATTTGAAATAAGTTTTGCCCTCAACTTGAAATGGACTTGTCTGACAGACTTTGGACATTTGACATGGGTTTTTATTTTCTTTTTTATGTCTTGTGCCACTTTTTTTTAATATAAATTCTCTCTCAGTGCCATGTTCTGTGTTTTATTGTTAAAATGTCACAAAACAACAACAGTCTCTCTTGTGGAAAACACTTACACACTTGTAAGATTAGCTGTAAATTAAGTATTTCAGCTTGTTTTCTTATCCATTACAATACAATACAAACTGTAAGAATAGGAATATTTCTTAAAGGCAAATTATTCAAAAAGAAGAGCTGTATTCAAAACCGGTCTTAGAAATGACTATATTGACATATCATTTAATAAATAATAGCTGGGACAGTATTTTTTGGGGTGTAGAAGTTGTGGGAATGTTTGTGTTCTTTTTCTCGTGTGATCAGATTTGATCCACAGAGATTTGAATAAGTCACTTCTCTGATTAATTATAGATATTAACTAAGCACTCAAGTGAATCATTCTGGTATGAATTCACTGTTGCTCAAGTTTTTACACAGTATTTTTCATTTAGAAAAGTGTTTACAGGCTTTTTTTAGGATTAAAGTGTCAGTGGCATAAATTACTTTCAAGATAATCAATTATTATTATGACATTTTTCAGTTTGAAAATAACGTCGTTCAAAATTTTTTGCGTGACAATTCAAAGAACTAAGTCATTTGTTTCAAGGTGTCTGTTAATTATCGTCACCATCGAGTTATTTTGACTAGACGTTTGAACATTCTCACAATGTGAAGAAATATTTTTGAATAAATCAACAATTTCAAAGACTATGAAAGCACAACCACCACTTTTTTAACTTTAAACTAAAAAAGAATTGTTGTGGACTCAATTTTCAGCGTCAATAATGGAAAATAACATAAGCACAATCGATCAAAACCTGAAATTACTTAAGATTTTGGCCTGAAATGGACAGATAACTCCAAACGCATTGATCATTAACACGTTTTGGCACACTTTTAGCACTTATTGTTCTCAAATTGAAAATACTTTTTGACAAGTTTGGATTGTTCCTGTATACTCCATCAGTCTTTGCTCGATTCTGAGGCCCGTCATTATTAGATTTTTCCCATGCTTATTCATTTACAATGCCCTTGCACCACAACATTTACAGTATGTCCCTTTATTCACAAATTGGAACCACCTTTTCTATTAAAATCAGTCCACAACAACCGCTAACAAGAGTCGAGAAATCCCAGCTGGCACCGACACCTGCCTCTCTCAATGTCAACAACTTTATACGGATTTACAATGCCCCAATCACCCTGTTATTTAGCCCTACATGCTAATTGTGCACCGCAATTTTTGTATAAGCAAACGTAGGCTGAAAAAGACTACAACATCGCCTTGGGGTAAAAAAAAAATCTATTTCCCAAGAGCTTCTGCGTAAATATAGCCCAAAATGTCACGCTAATCTCGTTTCTGTTTGCCGTATTATGAGCACATTCACAAAAGCATATTATGTTGAAATGCTACGCCAAATAAAAGACACATAACCTTTAATTTGATTATGAATAGAACGGAAAAGTAAACCGTAGGAGTAATTCTACTAATGTGGATAAATGGAGCAAATCCGTCACGCTTGCATTTCTCACGCATCAACAATACGAGTTAAGTTTGTGGTGAAAAAGTAATGATTAATGAGAGACACGACAGGCAAAATGTGAACTATTTTTCGTAGTTTTTCAGTTTTTTGATCATCTGTGCATCTACGTTTTGCTTGGAAATAACACAATAGTTCAATCGGCTCCTAAGGATGTTTTGTTGTTTCGTTTAAATCAACTTTTATCATAAATTAACATCGATTTCTAAAGGTCGTTTACTAAAAATGCATTTTTCTCCCACAAAAACATAAAAATAAACCCTTAAAGTTGCAATGGCACACACCAAACTTTACACTCTGTACTTTTTAACAGCTTGAACTGAAGGATTTGTTGATTTTTAAATCTAAGCCTGATTTATTAAAGTTTAACACACAAAATTTGATTATTTTTTTTAATGACATTTCACAGTAAAATCTAGTTTACTCAAATACTAACAATCCCATCTGTATTTTTCCTGTATTTTTTTTTAGCTTATAATATGTCAGGAACATCAAGCAATTATTCAAGCATTTAAACCTTTTTTTTTTTTTTGGATTTTTATGTCCATAAAAGTGTCCATTAAAAGGCTTCTTTTTTTTCTTTTTTTTTAAATATGTGAAACCATTGCATGAAAAACTTTTAACACTTTTTTGGCTACATTTATCATCCTTGTTGCTATCTATCATTATTTCTATCATTATTTACAGTAAGCTCCAGAAGACGTTTCAAATTGATATCACCATTTTTTTCTTTTTTTTTCCTGAATAATTTTGTAAAACGAGTCTCACGAGTCTTTGAACGCCTTGGTCTGGCCTTCGCCTTAACGCTCCAATCCACCTCAATGAAACCTACTTTGCGTGAGATCTTTTACGCACCATCGTTAGTCCTGGGTACAATATGTCTCCAAATGCGCATTAACTCACCTTAGATGGCCTTACACGTGAATATAGCCCGCTTTTATTTCGTGCCAAACGTAAACAAACGCATCGGAAAGTTTTCTCAGCTTCCAAGAAACAATTAGAAAACGGCTCCAGCTCTAGACGCCATATATTTTGACATTTGCAGGCCCATTATTCTCGTTTTGAGCTACTGTTTAACGGGATAATTGCGTGACATCTTCTCTTTTTTACTGTGGCTGTGCGTAATTGCGAATCAAGACAGGAGCTGCTGCAGAGTTTTTGGGGACAGGGTGAAATTCTCAGGTCTTAGTTTGTTTTATGGAGCACGTAGACGACTGTAATCCTTTGTTTTTTCACAGTAAATGTAATTTATAGGGCAGTTATTCCTTGTATTATATGGCTCACTTGTGTTTCTGTGGTGGAATAAATGACTAGAACCTTTTAGAAACGTCTCAGGAGCGAGTAGCGTGCGTCTAATGAACACACCAGTGTAAATAAACAAAATAATGTAGCTTGTGTACAGTAAGAAACAACACAGAGACACCGGGCTTTGTTTAGAACCAAAAGAGATCTAAAAATAGAACAAAGATGAGGTAACTGCTTTTGTTAGAATGCATGAAAAAGAAAACGTAATCATAGGCATATAATTAAAAGTTTAACACTGACATAACAGTAAATAACGCAACTAATCAAACCATTTTCTTGTTTTGAATCCCAAGTATTAAAGGGATTTGAAAACGCGTTTTGATTTTGGCCCAGCTTTGTCTTGAGCTGTATTTTTGGAAAGGTTCAAACGTTGGATTCTTCTTGGCCACAGCGTCACAAAGTAATGCAGATATAATGGAAACTTATTGAAATCTATAGGCCTTGATCCTCAAATGCCTTCTCAATTCAAACAATAAAACTCTTGCGTAATCCCTGCAGCGTGGCTCTCCCTTGACCTCTCTCTCTTCTTCCTAGAATTTCAGCCCAGTCCGCTTCAAAACTCCACAATGCGTTCAAAAAAGTGTTACTAAATACAATATCTCGGCCTGTGCTCACAGCCAAGACGTATACGCGCTCAAACTGCTGCCAGTGCTCAAAACAGATATTACTCCTCGCCTTTTAGGCCCTGCCAAGACCCAAAAAAAAGCGCAATAATGGTGCGTAATGTGAGCCAAAGGAGTCAAGATAAGCCTGGAACTTGTTGTGCGTGCGTGAAAGAAGATCACAGCTAAATAGTTTCAATAAATGATCATATGTTTTCAGTTCTTTACCTGTGCGTATTTCGCTTCTGGTTCTAAATGCGGTTTATCCACGCCATTGACTAGCGGCGAACAGGCAGCGGCTGCGGGGAAATTAGTCCTGTTAATAGCGCTCCATTCTTCTAGTTTGGCGCTGGGAAAGGATGGACTGTCGCTAACTGGGAAATGCAAAAGAGAGAAGAGACAGAAGACAGAGAAGAGGTGATCAGAATTCAGCGCGTAAAAGGTGCATGCGTCTGCCACAAAAGCCGCCTTCTTCTTCTTCTCCTGGAGCGGCGGCGGCGGCGCAGCGGACGTGACAGGTCATTTGTCACTTTACGCACGGGCTGCAGCAGTCACGTGACGCGCGGACTGTGGGGTCTGGGTGGAAAGTCGCAGGACGCACGGTGGCTCAGTTGTGACATATGACCCGGATCAGCGCGTCAGAACCAAGGCTTGTTCCGAGTGAATGGAACGCTGTCTGCCCCTTTTTATTGAAATATTGCTTCACAAACAATAATGATCGTGTTATTGTTCTGACTGTTTTTGGTCCAGAGCGTAATTAACCTTTGTACAATGAGACGTAATGGGTTGGTTAGGATTGATTTAGCGTGAAAACAAAAGCAATAACCCCAAGGTATTAAAAAAAGGCCATGGGTTGAACCATTTTCTAGACGATTCCAAAAACTTGCAATTTTAACATTTTATTGTGAGTGGATTTTCTTTCTTTCTTTCTTTTTATTCTTTCCTTTTTGACTAATTTGATTACACGCAACTTCTATCAGGGAAAAAGGACACTGTTTTTTCTTACACCCTATTTTTTGCGAAAACCAACAACTGACTTTCGACGTTGTTGTTTTTTTTTTTTTTTGTTCTTTCTCAACTGCCTGAAAGTTATTTATCAATACTGAGCAGGAGTGGAACGTAACTAATTATAAATATTCACGTCAAGTCACTGTAATTGAGTAGGATTTATTATTTGGGTTAATTGAGTTAACATTTTTAGTAGAATTTTGGATGTTAAACATTCTTACAACATTTTAACCATAATTATTATATTTAGTTACATACATGGTTTAACAGCTTCAAATCGTTTAGTTTATCACGTTTTGGGCAAAGTATGGATCAAATATTAAACTAAAACTGTTCAAAAGTAATAAATGATACTTTGAATAATATTTTTCATGCGTATTTTTTACTTTCGCTACAATTTTTCTAACAATCTAACACTTTATCCAGTTTTACCTTGAGTACACACTTTAAACTGAAATGTACGGCTGGTTAAATGCAGTATTCTTAGTTATTTTCAGCTAAAATCGGCTAATCCAGACACAATCCAGTCCGTGCGTAAAGCTGCGTCTCCTGTTCCGCGGCGACCTCACGCACGACGACCAGAGCGTGTCTAATGCGCATGTGTGTTGCGTTTCCATGTCTGTGTTCCCTGTCAATCTGCATTAATCCCTACATTTATTTTCGCGGGCTCATCGTCGGACGTGGAGCCGGGTCCCGTCCGCCTGCGACAGTGCAAATGAGCTCTCGCGTTACTTTAAAAAAAAACGCGCGGAGAAAAGGCAAAGACCGCCGCAAAACATCTGCTAATCATTTGGTTATGCATAAATTGTTTAGAAACGCGGCACATTTCCCCCACTTCTGCCCCATCTTTGTGTTTTTTAGGAAGAGTCCGTGAATCATGACGGCTGCCGCGCTCGTATTAGACCCGAGTGGACCGACGAGCGCCTCCAAATCCCTCTCACAACACCGAGCCGACCATTAACAGAGATTTATACCGGCTCTTGTTACACTGTTTCCAAAACAGAGCGCGGGGCGAGCCAACGTCTCCCTGTCGGCCCTCACCTGCCTCTGTACACACACGTCTGCCTTCAGGTCTCCTCACAAGCCGGCGCAAAGCGTGGGTTATTTACCGCAATGGTGCACGTTTATCTTGCACTTAGTTGCGTTCAAACGGCTGCGGATGGATTGTGGATAAAGGGGGACAGTCTGTAGTTTTAAATCGATGCATTTCTGTAGTTTCCACTCAGTTTATGCGAATCGTTAACGTTTGCAGATGTAGAAAATATGGCGGATTATTTTCTGAAATGGGACAAATTATTGTATAAAAGTAACTCCTGTCTCCAGTCTTCAAAAAAATAGCGTATTGGTATTATTTGTTTCCTCAAAAAATGCACTTTTATGTAGAAAAAGTTCAAAGTCAATGTTTTTTTATTTCACTTTTATGCTTGTGTTCAAACTATGGTTAAAGTGGACCAGTCAAGTTTGATCCTTTGTATTTTGAAATCCATGCACTTCATTAACAACAATTAACCCTTTCCTAATCGTTTACATGTGCAGAATAAAATAGCAATACTAGGATTTGTGGATTATTTTCTGCAATGTAAATTCCTGCCTGAAAAAAAATCGCATTTATTGTTTTTTTTCCTCACATGATGTACTTTTAGCCTAAAAGTTTCAAATGTGGTGTTTTGTTTTGTTCTTTCTTGCACTTTTACGCCTTCGTACAAATGACATGGTGGATATGGATAAAGCGGGACTTTGATCCTTGGTATTTTCACGTTCATGCTCTCCTATAACTTAAAAATCACCTTCTACTCATCACTGGTGTGTGCAGAGTTAAAAGAGAATACATAATAAATATATGACTAGTTTAAAGGTATAAACAAGCCCAGAGCGATGACATTTTTAGTATGACGTAGACACGAACGTTATCTGTACAAACAAAACGTAAATCCTGCTGCTGCTTTTAAGTTTTTAGTGTTTTCGCAACAATTTGTCCCACTTCACCGACAGCCCTTGTGTTTGAGAAAGAGGGCCAGCTTCTGTCAGTGATATTATTTGTATTTACTTTACTCTGATGTAAAATAGACATCCAGAGCTTTTCCAAAAATACACCACACTCAATCCTTTGGCGTTTCATTCAAAAACTAACAAGAACAAAAAAAAAGATGGATTTTCAAAAAAGCGTCCTTTCTTCATCACACGCAAAGTAATCGAATGTATCTGTGCGTCCTGCTCTTGGTTCCGCACCGAGCCAAGCGCACGTACGTTGCTCCAAACGCACCGAAAAGGAACGACGTCTCCTTTTCCTGGGACATGTTTGGCGACCTTTGTTGACGGAACCACCAGGCTCTGCGTGAAAACTCCACTCGGTCAGACCCGACGAGAAATAACCGCACTGGAAACAAATGTCCGCAAATGGGTTTGTTTTCGTTTTTCTACGTGGGTTTTTCGCCTGTAAACGCGCGCATGACGTCAAATTCCGCCACGGTTAATTCTGCTTTTCTTATTTTACTCTTAATATTTCCAACATTTCTATTAAACTAACGTTGAAATAGCATGCATATTTTGCTTTGTTGAAATACCTTGTCATAGATTGTCACTTTAAAATGACCTACGACTTCCTTTCAAATAAATACACAGTCAAATTAGGGATTATTTCTGCCACTGGACCGAGAATTGACGCATATTTCCCTTAAACTGCTGTTCAATCCGTGACTCGTCATTTAAAATAGAAGCTGATGCGTTTTGAAAGCCCTTTGGAATGAACACTCTTTGTATTTTACGCACAAATGCCATGTAAGTGTGCTCAAACTACTGGGAAATGTAGACTATTGCTTTGCTGGTCTCTGTTGGACAAAAACACTCCCTAAAAGCTCTGGTAAAGACTGTCACTTTATGTTTTTTACGTTTTAAAACTTGAATTTATAACTTGTCCTTTGCTGGTGGAAAGTTAACAAACAATCACGTGACTATAAAGAGTGCCATTTTGGATATAATTGTACTTTTTGAGTGTATATTCTAATACCTGTACTTGTAATTGATTAGGCCTGTTATTCTGGAATGTAAAAGTTAAAAACACGAGTCCCAGTTGTCTCACTTTCTGCCATATCTGCGCCTTTCCACGACGACAAACTCGAAAAAACGACACTGCATTGCTGCTGGAGAGGATTGTTGTTTAAAACAGCTTAATTCAGTGTTTTAATCGAAAAGAAGTCTGATCTAAAATGCCAAATCGTGGTAAAATGTAACTAGTGATGCGTACTTTTTACTTTTACTAAAGTAGTTTTGCTGGCAGTACATGTTTATCTATTTAACTGTACTTTTCCTTCAGTACTAAATATTCAGTTCTAATTCCACCGCTAAATACACCTATAGTTTGCGCAAAATGTGTCCAAAAGGTACCATTTCCTGTTTAAAAAGCCTCTATTATCTGTTATAACACTATCAGGTTTGGTTCACTTTTAGTTGAGTTGAACTCCCTTCGAGTCCACGGTGTCTCCATAAATCGTGTCTCTCTTGGTTCTGTGATTCAGGGCGCCCGGTAAATAACCAATAAATTGAATGCAAATCCCGTGCGTCCAGATCCAGCGACTGCGCCAGAGTTTTACGCACTGGGAACGAGAACAGAAACCAACATCCGCTGTATAATTCTTCCACGTGCTGCCGCGCCATCTGTTTCTGCGCTAACCTCTGCGCCACTATCAGCGGCGCGGGTCAAATGGCACTTAACTCCGCGCGGGCCTCTGACTTAAGCAGGTCCCAAATGGACTCTTTACTGGGGCCGTTTAGATCAGCCCGGGTCAGGGGCTAAAGACTGTCACGTGACGCACACACACACCTCCAGATCGACTACTGTACCGGGCTCACGAGGCAGTGGAAATGCGTGAATTAAACTATGGAATTTTAACAAACCAGTCATTTCTTCGCAAAATAGAAACCTAATTTTGCAGTTCTGAATAAATGCACAGTATTCACAAAAAAGAGAATACGTTTAAAAATAAAACAATTATTAAAACTTCTGTGCAAAATTGGCATTCAGTTGTATTGAATTATAATTTAATTAAATTGTAACTGCTTGAAATTATGCATGACGTAAATGAGTGTGAAAATTTAATAAAAATATTTGGAACATCGAAATAAATTGTATGAACCTTCTACAACAGTCGCATAAATGTTTATGTTTGGCTCTACGTTATTACGTCATTACTAAATTTGTCTAAAATAATAAAAAATATACGTATAAAATAGGCTCAGAATATGAAGGCTAATTTTGAAAATGACGCGTGAGGCACGCCATGGATGATGTTTTTTACCCAAATAGAAACCTCTAAATTCTGTCTAACTCCACACAGAGCGGGGCCCCGCGCCTCTGGGCACTGCTGCTGTGCCTCACTGCTGCGGGGCCTCACGGCTGCGGGGCCTCACGGCTGCGGGGACTCACGGCTGCGGGGCCTCACGGCTGCGGGGCCTCAGAGACCCGGCTGCGGGCTTCAGACACACGGGAGGGGGAGGAGGTGCTTACTTTGCTGCTCGGTGATGGAGCGGATGCCCAGAATGTCAGTGACGGAGTGCGACGAGGGCCATATCCGGTGCATCATGTGTCCGGGCAGCGCGGCCATGCCCGGGGGCGTGGGCACTTTGGAGCTGGGGTACGAGTACAAGTGGTTGTATGGCAGCGCGGGCTGCGGGGGCGCGTGAGACGGCTTCCCAGACTCGTAGTGACTCTGCTGGGACAGGTTCCCGATCTTGTTGCGCAGGATGCGGCTGATGGAGCTCACGGACGGGAGGTTGAACTTGTCACAAACGCCGTCCGCGAGCAGCCGGTCCCGGATCTCCCAGGCGAAAATGCCCGGGTCCCGCTGCTTGTACGTCCGTATGTGTTTGACCACAGTGGGCGTGGTCACGCGGGGCTTGCTGCCGCCGATGGCCCCGGGCAGGATGGAGCCCGTCTCGTTGTACCGCGCGAGGATCTTACTGACGCAGCCGTGGGACACGCGCAGCTGTCGGCTGATGTCGCACGGACGGATACCGAGCTGCGCCAGCTCCACGATCCGCAGCCGGATGGCGTTGGGCAGCGGCCGGCCGTTCACGAACACGCCGCCGAGCTGGTTCACCTCCCCGAAGGCCGGCTCTGGAGGAGAGAGGGAGAGAGTCAAGAGGAGGCCACACACGTCCTGTGCTGTGAGAGTGAAGTGTGTGTGATGCCCTGTCTGTGCGTCAAATGTGTCTGGAATAACGTCCTCGAGTCCACGTTGTGCTGTTGGCCTTTAATAACCGTAATTGTTATTAGCTGGAGATGGTTATCGGCTCAATCACACATTTCCCTAATGACTGCAGCTTAACATGACACGCCGCTGTTCCAGTGGCTCTGTGCAGCTCTATCTGGTGCACAAAGCTGTCTTTTCCTAAAACACGGTCCCACTTTGCAGAACAGTCCACAACACCGCAGCTGCTCCCGTCACGGAACAATAGAGATGAAACACAACAACAGACTGCTCTCCAGAAGTGTGGAACAATATTTAGCGGGGCCAAACATTTTGGGCCAAACTTCAACCCAACTCTGTCATGAGGAAAACTTTCTTCCCAAACGCTTTCCAACTTGTCATCAGTGAATTTTCTGTGTCAAACTCTGGAAAACGCGACGTAAAATGGCAATGAAACGGTTATTCAGGGACTAATGGCTGTCAAACAGACACTGCACAAACTCCATTGAAGGAAAATGTCTTTCAATAAAACTTTTCTGTGACATGCCTTGCAGTGGACTTAGCAGGCCGAGTGTAATTATACATTAATATGTGAACCTGGTCCACTTGGAGTAAAGCGCCTCGGTTTGAGGCCTACACTGCAGCCCCAGCCCAGGAAATACTTCTGTTATGTGGCGTGACATTTCGAATAGGCTCGTAAAACTCAGGTTCAAATCAATTTGGTTATTCCATCAAGCAAAGTAATCCACTCAGACAATCCTCTGTGATTTGGTCTATTTGTTATGCGTTAAAGGGAAGTAAGTACGCCCCAGGCAATTAAATGTGTAAATTATTAGTGTTAATATAATCATTTGTCAAATCAAACCAAACTGCTTCACAACAATCAGGAGACTCGTGATGCAAATATGGCATAAACCCTGCATTTGAACATTTTGGATCAGCCTGGACACTGTCAGTGTAATACTAAACTAGAACTATGAACTTAAACTACTTGTTTTCGATCGCAAGAAATTAGCAGCAGCAGCACTCGCACTTTTCATTTGTTTTAAGCATTTGTGTCTTAAATGTTTACAAAAAATCTAAAGCCACGCTCGACTCTAAAGTTTTCGCTTTAGGTTTCCTGTTTAGCACGCGATACAGATGACATTTTAGACACACATTTAAACATGACCTCGGGGTTGTTCTGGTGACAAATCCCGTGCGTAAACGAGGCTCGTGAAAGTTGAACACAACCACCGTTGTATCTTGGACCGAATTTATTCCGTCCTAAAAAGTTTTGCTTCAATAGCGAAGTTAAACAAGCCTTGCCAACTCGCCTCGCCTCGCTGTGTTGCTGCTTCACTCCATCCCAGTCTCATAAAAAAGCCCCGCTCCAAAATCGCGCACTCACCCATCGTGTTAAAGCCGCAAATCAAGAGCGCGATGTCCGCTGAGTGCCTCCTCCGCGCGTCCTGCTGCGCGTCCAGCGTGTCCAAAGTCCAGGGCAACGTCCAACCAGACTGGGAAAGTGCGCTGCGTCGAGAAACAAGAGGGACTAGATTTGTCGGTGTGTTGTCTGACGCGGCGGAGACAGACTTAACATTTCAATCTGCTGAAGCGGGAGGCGGGGCTAAACGCGCCGGAGCCAATCGCAGCCGGAGTTTTCACAACGCTCCGGCGCCATTGGTGCAAAAGTTTGACATGACAGAGATCCAAGCTGCCCTCCTCCTCTTTCTCCTCTTGGTTCAATGTCCTCCACACAGTCAGGGAACCAGGGATGTGCCACTATTTGTTTTTCTGACCCGTGATGAAGGCGAAGCGCATATCACGACGTTACATCACGCTTTAACGCACCGACTTTCCCAGACGAACCGATTCACAACTGTTCCTCCAAACCAGCCAGCTCAAATGCAAATCCCACTTTAGCTGTAAATGTTGTAAAAATAATCTGCACCTTCCACCTTTAAACGCGCTATTTTCACCTTTTCAAACGCAACACCACAGATTTTCCGCTTCAAAGTGGAAGTGTCAGCTTTACGCGCCGCTGCAGCAGCGCCCTTCATCTTTTAAACGGCGTCATTAGTGAAATGGGACATGAACCACTGCTTTTGACTGATGTGATTCGCTGCCTGATATTTGTATGTTGTCCATCAGTGTCAACATGAAGCGGATGAAGTTCAACATTACATTAAAGCGTGATTAGGATCGCGGAATGGTTTTAAGGGCACCCAAAAACAAAACCGTGCCAAAACAGCAGTAGGCCTACATTTTGATAGTTAACTTTTTCACTTATTATTAGCCATTAACCGTGATTATTTTAACTCCCAAGACGTTCTTCAGTTTGATAATATCGTTACGCACAGTTTGTTTTGTAGATTAGCGATACACTGACATTTTACGCACAGCCTTTACAAACTTGAATCATCAGCTTACTCCAAACTTTTACGCGAATTCTGGACTCTATGTGTTTACTTTTTCGTGCCACGAGAAGACAAGATAGTTGATTTGTCAATGAGGACACACGACGGGATACAAAACCGCTTTATGACAAAGATTTGTTGCTTCGGCTATAACTCTTCCTCCCGGCGGCTCCCCTCTCTGTCAGGATGAAAAATGTTTTGGCTTTTTTCTTGTGTCATATTTTTGAACGAGGCCAAAACGCGTCACTTTCAAACTGTTACGCGTGCGTGTGTTTCTGCTGGGAGCTCTTAAGGAATCATGTTGATAAGCGCCGGTGACTCTAAACACGGGCCATTTCGGATTACGCAAAGTGTGTCCCCGCGTTCACGTTTTAATTTGGATAAACAGATTTGAATCGTTTGAAGTCAGCAAAAGAGGAGCAGAGATTTGTAATTACTTGGTTGTTGTTGTTGGTTTGGTTAATTTTGAGCGCATCACGCGAGGGGAGAGCTCTGTTAAAGGGAAAGAGCCAGAGGTTTTTATGTGCACGTGGTGAAGAAGCGGAGCCTTGTGCAAAATGTCGGCGAGTGAAGACAGTTTACGCGTTTATGAATGTTGAAAACGTCTGCAGTGATTTAGTTGTTGACGTTTTTCAAGCAGTTTCGTGTTTGTTTACCATTATTTCCCAGTCGTACCGTTTAATGCACACGTGTGGTTGGTGGCACTGTGCACTTTTACTCTGTTTACTTTTCATAATTATAATTCTGCACTTTTTAGATTTGATATAATTAACTTAATTGCACAATAAATCACATCTTGTTTAAAAGAGTTGTTTACCTCCCTTGATTGTGTGTTTTGTGACATGACAATTCTCGATAATTATATTTTCTGCTCCAATAACCTTTCATAGTTTAATGGGGAACGGTGTTCAGATGTTGCTCCGTAAACTGCAGGGAAAGTACATTCCTTCACGTCGGCGTTTGTACAGTACTTTTTTATAATAACTAATTATGGGTCCGCAGTGAATGTCAGAGACACTAATAATTAAGATTGTACATGGGACAGTAGTGTATTTTTACTGCTGCGTTTGAACTGTTATTAATCAATTATAAACGTTTGATTGTGGCAAAACTCGTTTGTTCTCATAGAACGATGAATGTGAAAGATGAATTATCATTTCAAAATCTGTAGGTCTCATAATGTTATTGTGTGTGGTTTTTTTTTCGTAGATCTATAATATAATATAATATAATATAATATAATATAATATAATATAATATAATATAATATAATATAATATAATATAATATAATATAATATAATATAATATAATATAATATTTGATTATATAACATCATATCATGTCACCTTTGGCTTGTGCAATCAAACATCCGTCTGAATATTTATTGTTCTTCAGTCGAGTGTCAGTTATACATTAAAAACCGGTCCTAAACACGGCCGAGTCATGTCAAAGTTATCTTCCACTTCTTTAATCTTAGACTAAATGAATCATTGACTGTTTGTGTTCCACTCCTCACAGGAGAGAGCTACATTAGCGCCATTACGCACGGCTATTACAATAACATTGCGTCATTATTCTGAATGAATGTTCACATCTCTAGCTGCGGATGATGTGATTATTACGGCGAAAATGGATCTGTTTTTATTGCTACAATTAGCCTTTTTGATTTATTTATAGAACTGAAATAAGACATATTTCGAATCTTTTACTTTGAAAACGTAACCACGACTAAATGCAAACAGGCCACAGGCCTATGCATCCAAATGAATGATCGAATATGAAGACAGCATAGTACATTCTGTAAGAAAAACAAACACAACGTTCTATTTTAAACAAAATGATTGCACAGGGAAATGACTTGGAAATGTCAGTGTTTAATCTGGAAGTTTTACGACCAAATCCACGTTTCTCGCAAATGAAGAAGATATTATTATTATGATGATTATTACTATTATTATTATGATCAAATTGATCAGATGCCACTGGTGCTTTCTCTCTGAACGGAGCATTGTTTATCAGAAGAACTTGTCGTGGTACCAATAAAAATATAATTTCAAAGAACTCCAGAAGACAACACGAGGGCTTCACAAAATTCACAAATATTTTTGCGCCAATGCGAAGAAGTGATGCGAAAAAACGAATGTCTTGATCCTTTTAAGACACAATTTTTTCCAGCATTTTAGAAACACATTTCCCACAGCGATCTCCAGCTCAGCGCGTGTCCAGAGACGTCCGGGATCCACGCCTGATTTGCAGCCTTTTCACGCGCTCTGGTCCAGAAACCGTCCGTGACTCTGGAGCATCGCGCGCAATGACGCGTCAGCTGTCACCGTCTCCACGCGCACTGCGCCTCAGGGGCGCACGCGCACGTCAGATGCAAAACCAGACACGTGACCCCGTGACTGTCTGCAGGTGGATCCGTGTCCAGACCAGACTCTCAGGGCGCACGAAAGCTCTGCGTAAAAGGCTTTCACGTTGACGCTGTTTGAAACGAAACTTGCCTTTGCTGTTTTTCAAAGTCTCTGAAAGGAAATTGTTTTTGATTGAGCAAAAACATGCAGAAGAACAATTTAACCCATTTTTAAATATATATATATGTTTTCACCATTACGTAACAATGTCTTGGACAATCATTTTACTTACAGAACTATATTTTCCAAGTCTGGAAACAGAGAAAAGTAGCCTACGGCGTCAGAAGCATTTAAAAAATCAAATTACTTACAACACCAAAGCACAGCCCCGCACACTCAATTGAATGCATAAAACAACAATAAACAGGTCAAGTGAATGAATACATCCATGTTCTTAATAAACCATTTTACGTTTTAACCGAAACTGCGAAGAGTCTTATAATCGTGTCAAGTACGTCATGGTTTGACCGCCATATGTGCAAATAGAATCTAAAAATGTGTCATTTAACAAAGCGTTATCATCGGGAAAGTAAAACAGAAGCTGTTCACATCATGCATTAAGAGGGAAAAATGCAAAAAGAACATTTGCAAAAAGCAGAACATGTTTAGAGCACGTTTCTCAGTTTATGAAAAGTTTAATCAAATAGATCTTCTGCGAATCCAAGCTCCAAAACACTCATCCCAACAAACCAAAACACAATGTAACAATGTTTTGTTTTTTGTTTGTTTTTTTTAGATATAGAAAGTTTAAATATTTAACAACCAACAAAAAACTAGCCTCAGAGTTTGTTCAGCTTTTTACCTGTGACTGTCTTTTTACTTGGGTTTGTCAAACCAATGACACATTCAAATTCTGAGTCAATATGATTAAGATGATCATTTCTATCGGTTTAATTTGAAGTTGCAGTGTATTTGCGAAGCTCGAGCTCCGGTGCGTAATGGCCCACGGCACAGAAGCGCGTCGTGTCCGTGTCTATAATCCCTGTGTAAACGCAGCCGTGGCCCAGAGTGCAGCGCGGACACGTGCGCGCAGCCTGCGCATCTCTGTTTGGGTTTCATAATCGTTTTCACCTCGTCTCAACAAAACGGGAAGCGCAGAGTTTGGATTCGGCGCGCCATGGATTTTCCTTTTCTCCGTTTCATAATATTTACAAACAGAATCCAGATAAAGAGGATTTAGTTTGAATAATGTTGTTATTGTTGGATTCACTGGTCTCTCCAGGTCATTTTACCTGAGGATTATCGCGTCAGAGACTGTGGTCATCTTTGTTTTTAACATGAGATTCAATTGTGTTTTTTTGCGTAAAAGTTTGCAAAATGTTAAAACAAACAAGTGTTAAAACAAACCACCCACAACAACAACAACCACCTCTAAATATTGTACAAAAATAGGTCATTTTATCATGTTCGTCATCAAATGCAACAGTATTTTCTGGTTTGGTCTAAATAACCCTGAGACTTGACTCGTCTCTGACGAAATAATAATAGGCCTGTGATGTTAAAATATCAAAAGTTGTTCAAATCATTAGACCATAAGCAAACTGGACTTGGTTATTGTGTTATAGGCCTTTATTTGTACTTTATTAAAGTCTCTTAATTGTTAAAGATATAAAAGGCAAAGACTGTTCGTGCTGTTGTATTGATTATGTTTAGACTCAGAGTTTGCAGATTGTCGTTTTGCAATCAGCCTTATATTCTTTACACTATTACACTTTCCAATTTATTCGCGTTTTTAAGAAAACGTGTCATGTGTTTCTAACTCTTTCTGTTCAGTTCTGGAGACTTCATGCGCGCTGTGTTCTTCAGTTCATGGACTGAACTAAACCAACACTGTCTGTGAGCTTTGGACGCGTGAGGATGGTTTTCCTTCCGCTTGTCTCCAGGTAAAATGGAGGGAAAGCACGGCATGAATATTTTCTGATGTTGATAAATATTTAAACTCTAAATACTAAGTCCACTGCAAGGAAAATATAAAAAGATATTGACAACACGAGGACACCATTTTTACATTCACTGGTGGTGTGTTCATCATTGCTTTTTCTCAATGGACAGATTTTTAAAAATGTATAGTTTAAAATAAAGTAAAACCAAACAATGCACCAAACTTTATTATTTTTTAACAGAAATCCACACTTAACGTCGCGCCGCTGGTGAGCTTTGTGTCCTTGCACCTTTTGGCCTTGAGCTCGGCCCCTTTCACACACTCATAGATTCTCAGGCTTAAAGCGAAGTGTAAATCCTAAAACGCTCAATAAATCTGTTCCCAAACCTCTCCTCTTTCCTCCCCTGGAAACACAAGTCACTCTTAATCCCATTCCACATGCATTTCTTTCAGGAAAATCTGATTTGGCACAAACTATCGGCATCAACATCCGCCTCTCCATCAATGCCTCTATTTGTACTTGTGTATTTTGTCACGATCGCGCCACCGTCCGCGCTCCAGACTCAAAGTGACGCTGCGCGCGCTTTATACAAATCGGACAGGACGTTAATGCGTGCGTAATAGCGCCATTAACGGATCCCACGCTGCTGTCTCTCACCTCCGCGCCACTGGACCGTGCCTGCGCCGTTCGCTTCACACTTGAGCGGCCCTCGGTAACTTTAGCGCGCACGTAATGAGGACGTGCGCGGGTTAACGACCTCTGTTTCAAAAGCCCGTTTCTCGTGGCCTTCCAAAAAAAGAAAAAAGAAAAAAAGCGAGGATATTTATGGCGCTCGGAGGCGTATATCACTCCTGACACCCGCGGCACCTGGCACGCATTACTTTTTCATATTTGGGGTCTAATTTGGAGGACACCTAGAGTCGGGACGAGCGGAAAGCCTGGACGTGGACTTCGTGGGGACCCGTATATGACTTGTGTGTCCTCGAGCTGAAGTGCAAATGGGCTGTTGATGCGTAATGCGTAAAACTGAGACAAAACGTTCCCTTCAAACTCTGTCAAAAAACGTCCCCGAAACTAACTTTGACTTATACTGTGTTTGAACTGGGGCTGGACGGGCGATAAAAGAGGATTAAAGCGCTGGGAACAAACACGACACGGAGCCAGGACTAAACCGAGACCAAACCGAGACCCAAACTAACATTTTGGGCTTCGGGCGCGCTCGGATCTGGCACAATGTACAACACGACACGTTTTGTAGGTTAGACCAAACCGTCCACCAAAGATATTATACTTGCAACACGAGCCGAGCGTGAGGTGAGACGTTCAGACCATTGGAGTGACAGCAACCGCTTCAAAATAATATTAGTCAAGAAGCAAGAAGTGTAGAACAAGGAAAAGGAACATTTGGGGAAAACTACTCTCAAGTAAGAGTAAATTTGTGGGCAGAATATCAGATTATATCATTTTATATTTATTTAAACCTTAGGTAAATAATGCGTATTTTCAAAGGATGGATAAAAGTGAGAAAAACGGAAGGTGACTCAAGTAGAAATATTCGTATTGTCAACATTAAGCTTTTGTCACTCGCAGCGGGAAGAAAAACCACTGCAGTACAATATATTACTTAAGGAGAAGTAAAATTACTGTCAGAAGACATGAGAATTTCAATAAAATGGTACTAAGTAAATGCAACTACTCTGTCCCTGGAAACTGAAATGAATGGCGCATGTTTACAGCAAAAACAGAAATAACTGAACCAAACTGTCACAAAACGAAATCCTCTAACCAGAAAACAAAAAACATACCCAGTCAAGATATAACTTAAAACATGAGTCATTATTTTTATTTTATTATTATTATTACATCTACTATTGTATTTGTTTTCGTTGTTTTTTGTCACTGAAGCAAATTCATCGTTTGTGTCAACGTTTTGGTGCCTTTTTATAATAACCACACCTTAATTAGCCTTAATAAAACATGAAATGAGACTTAATTAAAATGGATAAATAGTTTATTAAGCATGGTCCGACTATTTAATCAAGATGTTAAAGTTTTGGTATTCATTTAGGAGTTACTAATCCTGAATAATTGTTAATAAATCATTTGTTCATTATGATTTAAGTCTTTGCTCATGCTTTATCAAGGCAATTAAAAGTAAATCCATTAAATAGTGTTGCCAAATTTTCTGAAACATGACAAATACTGACTTGGACGTGTAAATGATGAATAAGAAAAAGTTGTAGAAGTCACGCTCCTGGTTTCTTGCGCACGACTTTTGCATAAAACGTGGTTAAATTGCACTTTTACACGATGCATTGAGTTGGGTTGCATCCAGTTAATCCCGGTTATTTTTCCTCCGCAGGTCCCGCTCTGCTGCTGATGGTTTGACCCTGGTGTAATAGTGTGGCGCCATCTGCTGGACAAGACACGAAAGCAACGTCAAAAAATCGAGACGGAGGAGCAAAAGATACGGACGAAAACTCCTACAGGTTAAGTCTGAAATTTACTTTCTTACTTTAGTTATTTGCACATGTGGTGAGTAACGTTACCTCAGAGTAGTTTTACTGAAGTAGAAGTACAATGTAGTGGTCCTGGATATTATTAATCAGAGAGTTAAACAAGATTTGGAGAAACTACTCCTCAAGTAAGAGCAACTGCATGGACATAACATCGAATTCAAAGTAATTTTAAGGTTGAAACTTGATATAATTCTCAAACTATGGTTAGTTCAAAGTAGAGGCAGAAAAATGACAAAAATTTGAAGCAGCGGAGCAAGAAACACTCATGTTCTAAATCATTTCATATTGTCAACATAAAGCTTTTAGTTTTGGGAAGAGAAACCATCACTTTTACTGTTACACGTGTACAATGTATTATTCAAAAATGTGAGTACTATCTACCTCTGAGCACTGAACTACATCTAGAACAAATGAACTGCATAATAAAAATGTAGGACTGAAGGTAAAAAATAAATAAATAAATAAAAAAACAGAAATCCAAAACCACCTCCTGCCCACAAAGAGAGCTATCAAAATGCAATTAAAAACGTGTACAAACTGTAAAAAGAGGAATTACAAAACAAAGAGTGAGAGAAGTTCACGTTTAGCTGCACGCCACGTTACCCATGATGCATCTGAACCATAGACTGTAGGGTTTGGGTTAAATGTCTTTGAACTGTACAGATCTTAAACGGGGGAGTCATGGATCAAATCAACACAATCCATCATTCATTTGAAGAAAAGTAAATGGATCCAACTAAATCTTCATGTAAAGCAAGAGAGTTTTTGTTGGCTTCAGACGTCCTGAAGTACTTTTTATTGCATGTTTAGAAAAACTCTTGCAATCAAAACCCAAATGCAAACATTATACAGAGCTGGCATTCATGTTCCAAACTAGGGATGTACTGATACTGGCATCGAATATCGGTGTCGATACAGAGAAATGTATTAAATTGGCCTCAGAATATCGGTTCTGTCGATGTCCTAGTTGGGCGTTTAAATTTATTTATTTATTTGTTAAAATCATTTACAGGCCCTTGTTGGTCCAGAACATCATGATTGTAGAGGCTGATTAGCCCTGCAAAACAGCCACTACTGGTTGAAGGTGTACAGAAGTCTTTAAGCATGCGTGTCTTCCGAAAGCATCAAAGATGAATTTGAATTTAATGAATTTATTTGGCTCACCTTTGCCACAAGAGCACATGGAACTATTGACCTTATTCTGCCCCACCCACTTTTGCCTGTTTTTGCCACAGATGCACACTTTTGTTGTAAACACACTTCCGTTTGACGAAAACTCCGTTAAAGCTAATGACGAACGAGGGAAAAGTCTCGTCACTAAAATGTTATATAAAGTAGATTGATTTGTGTAAAATGTTTAATGAACACGAGCAACAACAAGTCAACAACGCACCGATTTCCTGGTCAGTCTGAAAACGGCTTTTTAGTCGAGTAGAACTTATTTTCTGTTGAGCTCGTCTGCTCCATGTAAACTAATACAACAGAAACAAGACGGCGGCGCGTACGGCAACGTCCGAAATAAGGTGAATATTAGACACGGTCAAAAATCATATGCCTCTGCACCTTCGAACACCTGGTGCCAATTTCCTGCCTCCTTTATACCTGGGGTTTCCACTCCCAGCAGTTACCCTACAGTGCCCCACAGGGGTTGGAGTTGCACATTTGAAAGGCAGTCAAAATGGCTCCTACAATGATGTTTGAGGTTTTGTTAAAGCTGTTCTGTCGTTAGTTGAAGGATAAAGAATAGTTGCGCAGCTCATTTGGATTAGTTTGGTCATGCGTTATTCTTGCTTTAAGAAAATAAATGCTATTTTCCGTCTCTGCGGACGTATCGGCTGATGTTAGGTATCTGCAGATACTTAAAGCCCATGTACCGTAATCAGTCTCAGATCTGAAAAAGCTGGAGCGGTGCATCCTTATTCCAAACCTTATGTAAAGGTGTGGTGGCTCATCAAAACTACATCGAATGGAACTTTTTAAATGATTCACTACATTGTCATGTCTGTGACCCTGAGTTCTGTAGATGTTCAAAATGTGTCCCTTGGTGAAAAAACGTTTGGACACCCCTGATGTAAACCATAAAAACCCAAATCATGTATTTAACTCAAAAAACAAAAACAAGGCTCAATTATAAAGATGACAAGGTTAACCTCCTTCTCTTTTTAACATCATTTAAAGGGACACTCACAATAAACTGAAAAGTAGTGCAAGAGTGAGTCCAGTAGAGGGCGCCCCAGGACCACAGACCAGGACCAGAGACAGGCCCAGGACAAGGGCCCACGGTCACCGCCTCATGAGCCTCTGCTCCTGATGAAGAAGTGCTCGTTTGTTACGTCAGCACAAGGACAAACACAGGAGCCACAAGTGTCACATTTAAAAATCTACTTATTTAACTTTTAGTAAAAACGATAAGTATTTCATACAGATTGATCTTGATGAAGATTTTTGTTGTCAATGAAAGTTTTTATTTGTATATTTTTGTTAGCGTAAAGCCAGGATTTGAACTCAAACTTTAGTCAGAATGTGACCAAAGACTCTGAAAACCCCTCAAACCACAAGAAAAGTACGCTTTACTTTTAAATTATTTTTAAAACATTTAAAGTAAAAAGTATTCAATGTAAAATGTATTTGAGTAAAGTGGAGATACCTTAACATTTTACTTAAGCACAGCACTTTTGCTTTTTGTACTTTCTTCTTTGTGAGAGAGAGACCTTTAAGAAACGTGCCGATTTTAACAACAAGGCTGAATAATTACTGAAAAAAATGTTCTCCCACAGTTAGTATTCATTATTTTCAATTACTGGAGTTTCATTTCTCATTCCAGTTCTTAATGATAGATGAGTTTAATGCCACACTGTGGGACATTCTAGGCTTAACAATCTCCTGAGAATGACTGTTGGCTGAAGCTCCACCAGAAAAGTTGCACAGTTCACCTTTAATGACACATTAACATGGCAGTAAAAGTCTGATCACTAGAATAATCAGATACATAACAAGATCAGATTCATTTGCTGTTTTGGTGACATGTATCAGTTCATTAGTGGAGTTTTTTTTAAAGGTTCTTTTTTCAGACCAGAGTTTGTTTACCTGACAGTTTGGACATATCTCCTTCAAAATGTCACTCGATGTTGCTGTGACATGTGTCTTCTCAGCTGATTTACATGTTTTGTCTCTGTTTTCCTATCGGTAGAGACAGGACAACAGCGCCATCTGCTGTTCAACTTCTATAGGACAATAACCCAGGTGTGGGAGAGAAAAAAGACCCCCTCGTCCTGATTTATCGTCCTGTGGGCATGTTTCTGTGCTTCATTTATCTCCTTAATCCAGTGACGATGTTTGTTTGTGGGTCTCTCTTTTACACTCATCAGAAGTGAGTTTGACTTGTTCCTGTTCTGCTTTTCCTTCTTACGTTCTGTCTCTTTTCTGCTGTCGTCCTGCCTTTACTGAAAACACCAAAACCTGTGTAAATCTGACAAGACACATCACAGCAACACGACACTGAAGAAGACTGGAAGAGTGGTCAAAACTGTGACCGAAAAACTTTCAAACAAATGCTCAGAAGACCAAATAAACCTCATTTAGGCCTGGGTGATATGGTAAAAAATTATTATCCTGATTTTCTTGGATTTCATCACAATTCATGTTCACTTTGTATTTTTCTATTGTCTTTAATAGAGCTGCACGATTTAGGAAAAATATCTAATTGTGATTTTTCTGACCAGTGCGACTGTGATTTATGTTTTAATAATAGGATTGTCATTTTTAATTGCGTCACTTTTGTTGTTTGTAGGTGCATCTTTAACACTTTTGACTGCATTTTTTTATCGTTTTTTTGTTGTGCTTTTGTCACTTGTTTCAGAACATGTTTGTACAAATTCAAACTACAGTGTTTTATTCAAATCAAGACATTTTGTTGTTTGTGGAAGAAATTATTGCACTTCAAAAATTGCAGCCTTTGTGATTCGCTAATTGCATCCATTAAAATTGCGATTTTGTGTGGATTTGGTTTAATTGTGCAGCTCTGGCCTTTAAGAGGTAAATAAAGTCATCTGTTCAGAGGCTTCAGAGGCTAAACAACAGGAGAAAAAGTGTGTTTGAACAGACAGCTGCATTAAAGAGACAAACAGTGAATCACAATACGACGATTTCATAAAAATAGCAGATTATCACAGGGACCAGCTCATGATTCTATTTTTATCACAGTATCACCCAGATCTATCCTCATTGGACTTTTTGAGTAACTGTTATATTTAAAATGTGCAATTTCCAAATAGCTCTTTAAATCCATCTAGAGAGAGAGAGACAGAGAGAGAGAAGAAAGAGAAGAGATATGACCACCAGAGAGGAGAGGACTTCACAGAAGAGGAGAGAGAAGGAGGAAGGAGGAGGGGGAGACAGAGAGAGAGAGAGAGAGAGAGAGAGAGAGACAGAGAGAGGAAAGACAGAGAGAGAGAGAGAAAGAGACAGAGAGAGAGAGAAGAGAGAGAGAGGAGAGAGGAGGGAGGAGGGGGAGACAGAGAGAGAGAGACAGAGAGAGGAAAGAGAAGGAGAGAGGAGGGGGAGACAGAGAGAGAGAGCGACAAAGAGAGAAAAGAGAGAGAAAGAGAAGAGACGACCACCAGAGAGGAGAGGACTTTACAGGAGAGGAGAGAGGAGGAGGGGGAGACACAGAGAGAGAGACAGAGAGAGGACAGAAGAGAAAGAGATAACATCTAGAGAGAAGAGGGCTTTACAGGAGAGGAGAGAGAAGGAGGGAGGAGGGGGAGACACAGAGAGAGAGCGAGAGAGAGAGAGAGAGAGAGAGAGAGGAAAGAAGAGAGAGAAGAGAGAGCAAAGAAGACAAAGGGAGAGGAGAGAAGAGAGAGGAAAGAAGGAATAGAGAAAGGGAGAGAGAGTGAAAGAGAAAGTACGACCACCAGAGAGAAGGACATTAGGAGGAGGGAGAAAAAGATAGAGATGAGGGAGAAAGGGTGCAAGTGGAGGAGGAAGAAGAAGGGGAGAGTGATGAGGAGAAAGGGGAGAGAGAGGAGACAAGAGAAGGCAAATGAAAAGGGAGAGAGAGGGAGAGAGAGTAAAAGAGGAGGAGAGGAAAACGAGGGGGAGAAGGGATGGAGAGAAAGCGATGAGGAGAGGGGGGAAAAAGAGGGAGAAGAGAAAGAGAGAAGAGGAGGAGAGGGGAGAGGAAGGACTGTGGGGAAGGAGAAAGGAGGAGAGAGAGACAAGACGAGAATGAGATGAGAGAGGGAGGACAAAAAGAAAGACAGAAACGATTAATCAACTAATCATGACTAAAAAAATGAGCACATAGTCCATATTTTGATCGTGTTAATCATTATCTGGAGCCTACAGATTCTAAAAAACAGACGAAAAACCTTTAATATCGAAGATGGTGGCGGAATTAAATCAAAATATCAGAAAGAACAAACAATTTCTGCTTTTCAGTCACAAATAATCTCAGTCACACACTTTCAGCCTTTATTTGGTTAAAAATGAAGTCTTATTGCACAACAGAAATAACCCTTTGAAATAATCATTAGTTGCAAAACAGGGGTGAGAGGGGGGAGGAGGAGAGGGGGGAGGAGGAGAGGAGGCAGGTGCAGACGGCTTTGTGACGGACGCTAATTTAACCCAAATCAGATCGACTTCCTGTGGGCCTTTGAGCGTCTCCAGGCGACGTCAGAAGGAAGAGTCCACACTTCAGAGCCGCAGGAGGAAAACTATATCATGAAGGGCTCAGGAGGAGGCGGGGCTTCAGGAGGAGGGCGGGGCTAAGGGCTGTCACAAGGGTAGAGAATCAGATGCTAAACGGAGTATTCAAGCGTCACGATTTCTGCAACGATCTGTCATTGAAAGAAGAAGTGAGTTTTCAGGCAGCAGACGTCTCATGCTTTTGCTTTGATTTGAACCTGAGACATTAAAGGTGCCCCATGTCATTTGTAGGAGGAGGGTATAAAACATTTGATTCTCCAGGAGATAGGGCTGCAACAAGTTAGAAATAGTTCAGAGCCCAGAGAAGTGGTTTTATTACCCAAACAGAGTAAGAATCGAACAAAAATGACACGAGAAAGTGTAAATGTTGTGTTTAGAATTGAGACACCCCCGTTCATCTGTGAATATGGCTTCTCTTCAGCTTTATTGGTGTAAAATTGAGTAAAAATTGTATATTCATGAGCTTTTCACGTTCCAAATAATCAATTAATTCAAAGAATAATTGCTAAAATGATCGATTACCAAAATAGTTGGTTAGTTGCAGCCCTACTGGAGATGGAGTAGAACCAGTGGCGGACCAAGGAATTTGGGGGTCCAACGCTAAATTAAGACCACGTCCCTTTTAATCAAGTGTGATTTTCATGCTTTTGCTTTGATTTGAGTTGAACACAGAGAGATTAAAGGTGCACTATGTTGTTTTTGTCGTTTGTAGGAGGAGGGTATGAAACGTTCTGTTAATCGATTAATCACCGCTAGTCGATTATAGAAATAGTTCAGAGGTCAGAGAAAAGGTTTTATGACTGAAGCAGGGATCGCACAAAAATGACACGAGAAATGTGTAAATGTTGTGTTTGTAATTGAGACACCCCCCGTTCATCTGTAAATATGGCTTCACTTCAGCTTTATCTGTGTAAAATTGAGGAAAAAATCATATATTCATGAGCTTTTCTCGTTCCAAATAATCAAAAAAGAATAGTTGCTAGAATGAGGATGGAGTAGAACCTGGAGACAAGCAGCAAAACAAGGACTTTTTGGGCAATAAAAACTCCTTAAACTGGAGAAATGCATGAAATAAGTTCATATTCCTGACTGAACAAAAACTATTTTAAGAGAAAATCTGGTCCACATAGTGCACCTTTAATTCCTCCCGGCTTTTGTTTTTCTGCTGCTGTCACTGTTGATTTTTGAACCTTTTGTTGGTTAAATTTGGGAAGTCCTGTTGTTGGGATTTTGTGCTGCGGCAAATAATGTGATTAGTTGTGTTTGTTGTGGTCTCACGGTCGATCTTATTGACACATTTAATGAAATTCCACAAATATCTACTGTATCTGGAGTGTTTTCCTGCTCGGTTTAACACAACTGAACGCAGACAGGGAGTGTGTTTACGTTTGGGACGAGCACAAAAGGTGTTGTGTTGTGACTGACAGAGCATGAACAGGTGCATTGTGGGTATAAATGGTCAGTTTACAGTGAGTGAATGGGGTAAATGTGAGCGTCAGAGTCTTTATGTGGACGGCCCTCGGGCTCCGAGCAGCTGCACGACTCACAGCAAAGGCTCCTCTCCTGATCTGTCTGTGATCAGCTTCATTTATCAGGTGTAATCTTAGACAAACTGTAAAGACCATTGAACCTAACCCTCACTTTAGTTCAATCGAAATCTTTTTTTCTTGAGGTGATATCCAGAATCCTGTGGTGTCTAACGTGTAGGTTACGTTCATCATATTGTTGTAAAATTGTGAATCTTGTTTTGAAGTTATGCAAATGTGAATATCATTGTTTGTATAAAAACAACCACAAATTGCAACGGATTCAAATTACAAATGGACCAAAGAAGAAAGTGACATTCGAGCTTGTTTGTGAGTAATTTAATTTGTCACAGGGTCTATGGTCTCCATGGAGATGTCACTTAGATGTTCAGCATTTAACTTTAAACCATATCTGTCGTAAATGTATCCCATATTTACTGCTAAATACAGTGTTACAGAGAGGGGTTCCTCGCTTGTCCCTGGAGATAAACAAGTTTAATGCCACACTGTGAAACATTCCAGACATAACATCACCATGGAGACAGAACGAGGCTCTTCCCCCAGACCTAGAGTCAGGTTTGTGGAGATTCAAGTCCACTCAGAGCTTTTCTAAGTTTTCAGTGCAATAAAAATGTCTAAATATATAAAAATGAAATAATCAGTGTTCTGTTTTTAGCTAAAAAAGTTAAGCAGTATGGCTTTAAAGAGATTGTTGTAGCACATTTTTGTTGGATTACTAATATATTTGTTTCAGGATACTTAAAAGAAATACTGAGATGATTATTTTTGCGAATATAATCCCCAAAGAAACCGTTTTCCCTCAAAGCCCTGATTTTACTGAAGTCCAAAAACACAACAACAACAGGCAGTGAACGCAACTTCATGAGAGATCGGGATGCATAGTACTTTTCCTGTTTCGTTTACCGGCCTGACCCTCTGACCGGACAGAATGGGGACCCCCTGCACTCTCTGGAGCCCCACCTGGTGGTCCGGCCCCCCAGGTTGGGAACCCCGGATGAAAAGTATCATTGTGTGAGTGAAAGCTCCTTAAGAACAGCCCAGGATCAGGACAGCAGAGCAAATATGGTGAGTGGAGAGCTCTCGGTCACAACAGTGTCAGTGTTAAATAGATTATACCCTCTCTCCCCCCTTTTTCTCTCTTCTGATTCTCTCCCTTTCTCCTCTCCCCCTCTTTCTCTCCTCTCCTTTTGTCTCTCGATCACTTTTTTTTCTCTCTGTCTCCCCTCTTGAAGCCTGTGCGTGTTTTGCTCTTCGTTCGAGGGTCTGCAAACTCCTCAAATCCTACAAACACACACACACACCTACTCCCTCTCTCCTCGTCTCTTTATCCCCTCTATCTCCTCCTCTCTCTCTCTTCTCTCTCTCTCTTGTCTTCCTCTTTGGGGCCTGTGCGTGTTTTGCTCTTCGTTCGAGGGTCTGCAAACTCCTCAAATCCTCCAAACACACACTCTCTCTTGCTCCCTCTCTCCTCGTCTCTTTATCCCCTCACTCTCCTCTTTTCTCTTCTCTCTCTCTCCCTCTTTCTTACCTCTCCTTCTGTCTCTCAGTCTCTCTCCTTCTCTCTTTCTCCCCTCTTCGGGCCTGTGCATGTTTTACTCTTCTTTCGAGGGTCTGCAAACTCCTCAAATCCTCCAAACACACACTCTCTCTTGCTCCCTCTCTCCTCGTCTCTCTATTCTCTCACTCTCCTCCCCTCTCTTCTCTTTCTCTTCCTCCCTTTTTCTCTCCTCTCCTTTTGTCTCTCAATCTCTCTCTTCTCTCTCTTTCTCCCCTCTTGAAGCTGATGCATGTTTTTTGCTCTTCTTTCGAGGGTCTGCAAAGTCCTCAAATCCGCCAAACACACACACATTTGCTCCCTCTCTCCTCGTCTCTTTATCCCCTCAATCTCCTCCTCTCTCTTCTCTGTCTCTCTCTGTCTCTCTCTCTCTTCTCTCTCTCTTGTCTTCCTCCTTGGGGCCTGTGCATGTTTTACTCTTCTTTCGAGGGTCTGCAAGCTCCTCAAATCCTCCAAACACACACACACTCCTGCTCCCTCTCTCCTCGTCTGTTTATTCTCTCATTCTCCTCCTCTCTCCTCTCTTTCTCTCTCTCACTTTCTCTCTCCCTCTCTCTCTTGTCTTCCTCCTTGGGGCCTGTGCATGTTTTGCTCTTTTTTCAAGAATCTGCAAACTCCTCAAATCCTCCAAACACACACACTCTCTTGCTCCCTCTCTCCCCTTCTCTTTATCCCCTCAATCTCCTCCTCTCTCTCTCTCTTTCTCTCGCTCTCTTTCTCTTCTCTCTCTCTCTTTCTCTCTCTCTCTCTCGTCTTCCTCCTTGGGGCCTGTGCGTGTTTTGCTCTTCTTTCGAGGGTCTGCAAACTCCTCAAATCCTCTAAACACACACTTGCTCCCTCTCTCCTCGTTTCTCTATTCTCTCACTCTCCTCCTCTCTCTTCTCTTTCTCTCTCTCCCTCTTTCTTACCTCTCCTTTTGTCTCTCAGTCTCTCTCCTTCTCTCTTTCTCCCCTCTTGAAGCTGATGCGTGTTTTGCTCTTCGTTCGAGGGTCTGCAAACTCCTCAAATCCTCCAAACACACACTCTCTCCCTTCTCCCCTCGTCTCATTATCCTCTCTTCTCTCTCTTCTCTCTCTCTCGTCTTCCTCCTTGTGCATGTTTTCGAGGGTCTGCAAACTCTTCAAATCCTACTGTAATCCTGTTCTCCAGAAGGACATGAGGAGAGAGACATTCAGGAACAACTTAGAGCATCAAGAGGAAGAGAAAACAAAGATTTGATTGTGCAAGAACATACAACAGATATGTGTGTGCAAATAATAAAGAACTGATCAGAATTCTAAAGCCATTTACGAATCATTACTGTCAATAATTACGATGTAAAAGTGCTGAACTAAAGTTATTTCTTCATGTTGTCTGCACTGGAATGGAGCTAACATATATATTTAGATTTTGTGCCAATAAAACAAAGCATTTAAGCCAAAAATCTCAGTATATTCAATTATTGTAAGACGAAACAATATCACAATAAACATTTAAAGTGATGTAATTAATCTGTAAAGCTTCGACGAGCCATATGTGAAAAAAATGTGTGTGCAAAGAGCTGGTTTAGTCACAGTAAATTTATCTCACAGTGTCACACAAACAGAAGTTTTTATTGTGATTTAAAAGTGTTATAAGTGGAATAATAATTGAACTGAAAAGTAAATAAAGCAATATTCCTGGGAAAGTGATCAGTGGGTTTTGGTTGTGGCACATTGATTGAGAAATATCATATTTAAAAGGTCAAATCTTGCTCAAAACAGTTAGTTGTTTATGTAACTGAACGGATTTTGTCTGCACTCTTCTCAGATTATAATGATTTGTTATGCTGATTTTATGTGTTTGTCATTTTGTATTTACAGCTTATTTAATGCACCTTTTCCTGTTCTGTAAAGCACTTTGGATTACGTTGTGTGGGAATAATGCTCTACTTGCCTTTAATGCTTCAACGCACTTTATAAATCATTATTAATCAACTATAATTTAATGCATTTGCACAAATCTTTGCTTTTGTGCAAATGCAATCATAAAAACACAATATTCGTCATTATCCTGTGCATCTTCCGCCTTCTGACACGTCCTGCCTCTGATCCCCGTCCGCGCGCTCCGGAGACGCAGCAGATTTCGGCCCATATGTGCGGTCTCATCCAGGTCACGCACTTTTCACGGCTCCATATAAATCTAAACGGACTTTAATGGGCCTCCAATCCCACATATAACACCGCCGCGGACTGTGGGCTCGGCCGGCGCGGACGCGGAGCAGTAGATAGAGGCCTGGATCCCTTTGAGGGCCATTCAAAACCATGACAACACGGAACAAGCTCGGATTTATCCCGCGGGGCTAAAGGACATTGTGGCCGGGCGTCAATCAGCCATTATTGCGCCACTGAACAAATGCAAAATCTTGACTGGAACAATTCTTCCAACGGGTCTCGGACGCGGGGCTACATTCGGGCGCTTTTGTTGCGGCTCCTCTGCCTGGCATGTATTTGTGTTCAGTGCGCCGACCACCCAGGACGCGCGGAACCCTCCTCTCTCTCCTCTCTCCCTCTCTCCCTCTCTCCCTCTCTCTCTCTCTCCCTCTCTCTCTCTCTCTCTCTCTCTCTCTCTCTCTCTCTCTCTCTCTCTCTCGCTGCTGTTTCGGTCCTGCGCGTTTCTCGGCGTCACGAGGCCCATGCGCAGCGCGGCTCGAGCGGATATCGATATGAAACCGGGGAGCCCGCGGGAGAGGGACGCGCGCTCCAGACGCACACGCGATGGAACAAACCGATAGGAACTTCAGACAGACGTTTCTTACGTTTAGAAATAATAATCGAGCACAAACACGGACATAAAGGAGACATATTATGCTTTTTTTCTAGTGCTTAGAGATAAAGTATAGCGTACATAGATTATTATTATACATTTTGTTTGTTGAAAAAGGCAAAATTTATCGAAAACGGCTAAGTAATAAAATGGGACAACTGACTTCCTGTTTAAAAAGCAGAATTGATAAGCCCCGCCTCTTCATAGTGACATTTGACCTTAAAAAGTTGTCATATTTTACTTGGTTTTATTGTTGAAGAATGGTCACACAACATTCCTTAATCGTTGATCTCACATGTGACTCGGAATCAATGTTTGTTTTAATAATTGCAGGGGATAAGGGAAATCAGACATTTTCTGAGCACTCAAGCCTCTCCTACAGGACAACACAAGATTAAACAAACATGCAGGGTTCAATCTAAATACAACTATGATGAGGAAACACTGCAAGGTTTAAATCACAGAGTTTGCTTCTGCAGAATATGTCTCCTTTAAATCACAGGTGATTGTCCATTTTTCTGTAATTTAAGCATCTCCAAATGATTTCGACTGCGTTTGGACAGAGGCAAGTTTTACACAAGGAATCACGTGGAGTTACAGAGCACTTCAATGCATCCAATGTCAACACGAACAATTTATTCATTTAAGTTTTTGTTCATGCTTTATTAGGCAAATTAAGGTGTAGTTAAAGCATTTATTTTAGTACGAAGCACATAACTGATATTTTATAATTCCATATTAAATGTTAGATTTATTCATGATAAAAAATAGCTAAATGCTGATATGTTTTGTCTGATTCATTGAACTGATTTTCTTGTGTTCTTAATCTCAGTGGGACTGTCTTTTAATTAATTCATTCATTTTGATGGTGGTTGAAGTGAAAACTTGATAGCTGTAATTTTCTCGTGCGTAAAATGCAAACGTGGCCCTGGACAGTGTCAAACAGAAAATGCTGTTCATGGAAATACTAAAATTATGAACAATTAATAATTAAATATTTAAAAACATGTACATTAAATTGGCACAGTGGCTTCTAATCAATACTAATCAACTGTAATCAAACTCCACAATGTCGTAAAGATTTCTCCCTGTCGTAGCCAAGAAATCCAAACTAAACTGAACAGAAACACGTTTAAACCTCATTGTACAATTTAAATTTAAACCCTTGTTGTTCAGTCATGTCCAAGCCGATTAAATCATCCATAAAGGACACTCCAAAACTCTTAATTCGTGAATGCGCGAAACCAAAAGTGTTCGTGTAAAGCGTGGGCGCGGGACAAAACGTCAGAGAAGCGTCGCTCCAAAAACACAATCGCTTCAGGCACCGAGCACTAGAAATGTTTCCTCCGCGAGACACTGACAAATGATTCCCCATTCGTCTTTATTAACGCGCCCGTCAGAGCTCGTCACGGCGCGCAATCTGTGGCCGAAAGAGCGGAGCTGGTCACTATTTCAGCTTGTGAAGGGCGCGTCTGAACAAAAGCAGGAGTAAAATGTTCAGAAAATGGATCCAAATTCACCTGGTGCCACGTTTTGGTAGAAATTGTGGTGAAAGTATGACTCCGTTCTCCGTTTTAGTCCTGGTCTGGTCTTGTTTTTCAGGTGTTTGGAAAAAATGTTTTCAAAAAGTAACCAAAGGGGATAGTTGGATGCATTTAGGACTTATTTGTTCTTAGTTAGGCTATTTAAAAAGTCCAGTTTGAGTTGGTTGTCAGTGAAAATTCAGTTTAGTGATCAATAACCTCAGAACAGCTTAAGATGGAGGACTGTAACTGGACCATTTTGTTACCTTAGACTTTAAAGGAGACATATGATGCGTTTTGTCACGTGTTTCGTGTTGAACTATGACATAAGTAAACCATCATTTTACATTTTCTTCATTGTAAACTGCAATATTGATCCGAATCGGTTTATTGATCCAAGCCGATCTAAAACGGCTTAGAAATAGAAACACTACCACTGACTTCCTGTTCAAAACTACAGAATTGATAAGCCCCGCCTCTTCATAGTGACATTTCATCGTAACGAGCAGCAGATTGTTATTTACATGTTTAAATTTTTTAACATTCACTTCTTTTAGAGACTTCAGCTCAAAACAAACTCTCAGCATACTTTAAACGACCACAAAACATTGCGGTAAATCATTTTTCAACAGTTTCCCAAGTAACTTATTTCATATTTTTATTTTTAACATTATATTTTGTACATTTTTACACGTTATTTATGAATTACAAGCTTATTATTGTGTATTTGTGCTGCAACTTTACAAATTTGGTTGAAATGTGTGTTGTATAAAACCTATGAAGTCTTAAATTTTCAAATAATCTCAACTAAGTGCACAGATGTGGGCGGGGATAGACAATACAGAATTAAGAATCAAGATACAACTTTGAGTAAATTAACTGCTGTGTCACGGTTAAACGTTGATTTAGCTAAACATATCCCCTTTAACCGTCTATCTTAAATTGAAATGGAATTCATAGACGTACGATTTGTGAGCGATTGCAGATGGAATTAAAAACGCGACAACCAACCCCTGCTTTGCGTAAAATTGTCCCCGTATTTTTCAAAGGCCCGTGCGCGCAATCATCCCTCCTGAGCCGCTGTCATGAATATATGCTCCTGTTTGAGTGTCCTTCACTTGTCACTTGTCACCGGCTTCTCACGCTACGCCTAATGGCCTGATTAGTAAAACCAACTCCGCGCTAATTGCTCACTTTGTATGCAAATGTGAGGCTGTGTCGAGGGTGGTTCGGGACACGGCATTTAGCCTGTGAGGGTGGTTTATTTGGGACGTGAAGAGCGCGCGGGGGGAGCGAGGGGTGCGCGAGGGGTGCGCAGGGGGGTCCGAGACGGGGAGATGGGCTCGTCGTTGTCACTTACCACCCAAGACGTGATTCAAAACCCCTCGCAACAATCGCCATTATCTGTTTCCACGCGGATTGACGATACGCCTCGAATGTGTAATGATCACGAGTGCTTCCTTGTCGCTTTGTTAACGCCGCGGATTCTTTTCTGCGTCGACGCGTTTCCACTCCCGCCCTCCGCGTCACCCATTCAGGTACAAGCGGAGTATAAAAACCCGCGTGTTTGCGTCTCATCCAGCGCTGTTTGGCCAACACTCGTCGCTGTTTCCAAACACAAGATCTGACGCTTGTTTTTTGTGTGGATCGTTTTGGTTGGTTTTTGTTTGGTTTCACGTCCCGGGTCCGCGATGGCAGCATCCAGCGCCAGCAGGTTTAGTTTTTCCGTGCGGAGCATTTTGGATTTGCCCGAGCGCGACGCGGAGTCTGCCCCGCGCGCCTCGCCTGTCTACTCCTCGTGCTCGTCGTCTTCGCCCGTTGCATCGTGGAGCGTGGACTCTGACAGAAGCCCCTGCATGTGTACGTATCCAAATTTGACCATAATGTTTTGTTTCGTTGCCAAAATCAGTCTAAATTGCCATGTTTTCTTGTTTTACGCACGTTTTACGCACGTATCCAAAGTAAATATTTCCTCTTCTTGCAGCATCGGATGAAGGCAGTTTCGAGGCCTCTCCGGACTCCACCAAACCGGACGACTCCTCACAGGACGAGGCGTGCTCGGAGCCGGACAAGTCCAAGAAACCCAAGAAGCGCCGCGTCCTTTTCTCCAAAGCGCAGACGCTGGAGCTGGAGCGCCGCTTCCGTCAGCAGCGCTACTTGTCCGGCCCGGAGCGCGAGCAGCTGGCGCGCCTCCTCAGCCTCACCCCGACCCAAGTCAAGATCTGGTTCCAGAATCACCGCTACAAGATGAAGAGGGGCCGGTCCGCGGACGGGATGCACGATTTGGAGCTACATTCCCAGCCGCATCCGTCGCTTTTGCGCAGAGTCGTGGTTCCGATTTTGGTGCGCGATGGGAAACCGTTCCACCTGTTGGACACGGACAAACCGAGCTATCTTCCGCCGTCCCAGGCCTTCCCTCTGGGGTACCCCGCGGTGCAGCATCAGTCCCCCGTGGCGCTGCATCCTCCGCGGTACCAGCACTTCCCCGGCGCGGCCTCTGCGTCCCGGTACGCGTTCGCTTCTTTCAGAGACTTCTGGAGCGGCCAGCTTTAACTGCAAAGCAAACTCTCCGCAGACTTTAAACGCACATTTAAAACCATTGCGTTATTTTTGTTAACGCAGCTCCCCAAGCAACTTATACAAGATTTGACTCAGCATTATATTTTGCACATTTTTACTTTATTCTATGTTCATTTTTGTTTTAATTCGTTGTCCAACAAACCACTTCTTTTTGGTGCAGGTCGGTGTTGTATGGCAATTTTGGCGCATGTTATTTTTAATTACAATGTGATTATGATGAAACTGTAAATTGTTTTGTTTGGAAACAGGAAATAGAAGATAGAAATGTGTGTTGTGTGAAAATTATGAACGCAATAAACAGATTTATATGAGATTTTAAATGAATGTAAGCCAACAGTGACGATTTTTGTGTGAATGACTGAATTATTAATAATAAAGCATTTCTTATTTTGTACAAACGTGTTGTTCCATTGTCTTGATATTTTTCTTTCGATGTACGTACGTATTTTATCTTTCATTATTATACATTTCTCCTGAGCTCTACGTTTAATATAAAAAGATTTTGAATTTAAAAAAAGAAAGACAAATAAATAAAGTTATGTCCCTGTTGTGTTTAAATCCCACAAAATTACACATTTAGAATCCAAGTTCAATTGACCTTGGGGATTAAAACAAAACAAAAAAACAAAACTATAAGACCAGACAATATTACCAGACTTTTTCCTCCTTGAAATACTGGAATTCTGACTTTTCAAAATGACACCAAGAACGATGCATTTGTACATTACTGATTAGATTTGTTCTTATTTACATTCTACTTCCATTTCGTTGTGTATTTCTTGCAAAGTGAGATAATCCGTCTTTAATTTTTCAAAAACAAGATGAACCAGGACTAAGTGAGATCATTTTTCAAGTAAAAGCCAATATTCAGCATCTTTATTGGATTATTCACTTAAGAAACACTAACGGCACAAAACAGGAAGGCTGTGATTGTAACCAAAATGTGCACCAACATTTGAAACACAATTTGTACAAAAAGCCAAATCATAAAAACAAAAGTACTACCGTGAACAAACCTGTATGAACAGGTTATGTTTGATCTACTCTTGAAATCAATTATGTTTCAAGTGACCGGTTTAAATCGTTACCAGATAAGAAAAAGCTGAGCAAATCGGAATGATCTTTTTAGCAAATACTTAGCAGCACAAACAAGCTCAGCTCCTGTAACGCTGAAGGGCTCGTGTCGTCACTGCACTTGGTTGAGTCAACACTGGGATTTACAACTGATATAGTTTTCTTTTTCAATTGTTAAAATAGTATATATACACATTGATTTAAGATTGTTCTATATTTATTGATTTTGGAGTCATTTTATTTAATTTAAATCTAAAAATCTAAATCAAGAACAAATTTGTTTGCTCAGTTTGCTTTATTTTTTAGTTTATTGTTAATTATTTAGTTAACTATTTTTAGCATATTTTTTTATTTAAAGATAGTTAATGATGTATGGATAGATATATGAACATTTATTTATTTTTTGTTAATTGTGTAATAATCTGCCTTTAAATAACAGAAGAAATTGTGACAAAAAGTTCATAAATATTTTTACATGATTCAATAGTTTTAATTTAGATAAGAGTAGAGAATAAATCAATGTAAAGACATATTTATCCATGGGTTATTAGACAGATGGATTAGACTATGTTGCCAAAGCGATTAACAATTTAAAACAAAATATTGTATCTTTTGGATGAGAAATCGTCCTCTAAACAGGAAGCCGAAACCCATGAATTGATGAAGTGTAATATTTTGCCCACAAGCGGCGCTCCTGAATCCGCTCTCCTACTTTGACTTACAGTGCTTGCCAAAGTTGTTGAGCTGAAGTGAAAGTATTTGAAAAACATGTCCACTCTAAACTCCAACCTGATCCCTCCTTTGTGGCCTCGTCCCCGGTTATGGCGGCTCATCGGGCCCCGAGCCTTTTCTGATGTTAAAGACTAATTATGCGCCGAAAGCTGTGCAAACATCACTTGGAGCGAGAGGGAGAGTGGGATTTGTCTAAGCATAAGAAAGGCGAGTAAACATACGGGCCTCCGCTGTGGCACCCCACCGCTGTCTGGAGCTTTGTTAGGCCCGGGGCGCTGAGGAGAGCCCGGGATGGATGTGTACTGTAGCGGGGGGCACCGTGGAGGAGCCCGGAGGAGCCTGAGGATCTGTGGAGGCTTGAATGGAGCAGGTGGAGCGGAGACTCAGAGATAAGAGGTGGAACTGTTGGAAAAGAGAGCGGGATGCAAAGATGAAGCACAACTGTGACTTGGACTGACAGTTCCTAAGTCCAGGCTTGGCTCCTTTTTCGGTTGTGGCCCTTAAATCGTGCCCCATCAACTCAAAACACACTCTTTTACTCTGGATTTTCATTACTGTTCTGGCGGGATGCTGGATTTTTTATTAATTTATCCCTTTTTATCTACCATGTGATAAAAGGAAACTATCAACCTGCAGGACATGTTAAATGTATCTGGGATGAATTACAGTCACTTTTTACTCAAAAAGAATATGAAGAAAATTACATTAACATTCAGAAAAATTGAACAGAACTTTTATATGGATTCCGAATGGACTTTTTTACTTTATTACATGTCCCTAAAACACATTTTTTGTTAAATTAGATTCAGCTTTGAAAGAAGAATTGTCAAAAAGTGCGAAAAGTAGTGTCAATCAGACAAAATCTACAGACACCAGCTTTACTTCTTCATATGTTTAACAAAGAAAATTTAGGTGGACTTTTAAATCTGATATTCTCTTGAACACCTTTAATTTGCCATCTTATGTTTTGAAACAAACATTCATTCATTCATTCATTTTCTACCGCTTATTCCCGTTAGGGGTCGCGGGTGACTGGAGCCTATCCCAGTGACTTTGGGCCTTAGGCGGGGTACACCCTGGACAGTGGCCAACTCGTCGCAGGGCTGACACAGAGAGACAGACAATGACAGACAACCATTCACTCTCACATTCACACACTATGGACAGTGTGTGTCCATAGTGTGGACACACACCGTGCACCCCCTTGAAACAAACAAAAAAGGTTTATAATGTTTTTTCCTCAGCAGTCTGGTATGATACTCACTTAGTGCATCCAGCAGCAGATGGCACCAAGTTTTTACACAGTTTAGTTATATTATCGCTATTCACCTTATTCCGGAAGTTGCCGTATGCGCCGCCGTCTTGTTTCCGTTGTATTAGTTCACATGGAGCCAACGAGCTCAACAGAAAATAAGTTCTACTCGACTAAAAAGCCGTTTTCAAACTGACCAGGAAGTCATTGCGTTGTTGACGTGTTGTTGCTCGTGTTCATTAAACATTTTACACAAATCTACTTTATGTAACATTTTAGCGGCGAGACATTTTCCTTGTTCGTCATGAGCTTTAACGGTGTTCTTGTCAAACGGGAGTGCGTTTACAACAAAAGTACAAAAAACGGCAAAAGTGGGCGGGGCAGAATAAGGTCAATAAGAGAATGTACTCTATTATCAAGCTAAAGCACCAAGCGTCTGATAAAAGTGAACTATCAGCTTCTGTTATTCATAAAGAGAACGCTCTTATTTCAGTCAAATCATCCATTCTGAGGTGAATCAGGGTCAGTTTGTGCTTCAAACCCACAAATAAAAAAGTTACCCTAAAATTCAAATTATTACAAGGTCCCAAAATCATCGCATCACATCAATCATCTCTTTTTTTGTGAGATTAGCTTTAGCTTTAAAGAGGAATTGTCAAAATCCAACAAATGCCAAACTAGAGTCACCTGCTTCACTTCTTCATATGTTTTGCCAACAGTATTTTATGTATTTACTCTAAGTCTATTTTATCAGTTAATTCTTAATGTTATGCATGTCTTCTTTTATATATTTTGCTACTATTTTATTATTCTTTAAGTTGTGAAAAATCTTGGCTGAATTTAAAACCTGACATTCCTCTTTGCAGAGCTTGTTTCCAGGTGGAATCAGAGGAAATCAGACACAAACTACAGAGTCTGAGCTTCACAAAGAGTCAGACAATAGTTTATGCTGTAAGTGTAAGTGTACAGAGACAGCTTCAGTTTGAAACGAGGCTCATTTTAGTCACACGTTTTAGGAGAAACAGGACCGAAGCTTAAGAGGTTTTAATGAACACATAATATTCAAAATGTGAGCTTTTAACCCTTAACTCTAAACTGGTCCTGCATTGAATCATTTGTGGAGCTTGTGTAATGGATCCTGTGTGGGAAGTTCTCAGAAAATGCTTGGTTTCAGAGTTTTGTCATATCATAGGTCGAAATCCGGAGGTGTTCTGAGCTGTTTTGAAGTCCATAAATCATCACAGACTCGTATGGAATATGTTCAACCCGTGCCGACAAATGAATGCACGTCAACATCAAATCTACAAACCTAGACATTTTTTCCATCACAAAAATCACAAATGAATAATTTAAGACTTGTCAGACAGGGGCGTTTTTTGTCTCTTTGCTTTTGCGCACCTCTCGCCTTCATGCAAAAATAACCAGTTTAGTTTTAAATATTCAAATTATGTAAAAATGTACATTGTAAATTTAAAAAAAAACAGCAATAATCAACAATAACACAAAAGGAAGAGCTTACACTTGGACCAATTATTATTTGACTGCACACGCCAGCAAAGATATTCAATTGTTTTTAAATTAAAGAGTGATAATATAATTGTTTTGAAATTATCGCATAATTGTTTAGTTTGTGAACAGAAATTGGACACTTGAATGGAGCAGGAGCAGCTCACACAAACAACACAATCAAACTAGGACTAAACTTGGACAAAGTCAGGGCTAAACTAGAACTAGAGCCAGAATAAAAATGTGGTCAATGCAGAAACAAATGAGTACAAGTGTGAACGCTTAGAAAAAAGGAAAAAATAACATTTGGACTGAATTTGGAAACAAACTTATTCGACAAACTTTGGACTCAGTGGGACTTTTATGTTAGTTGGGCGTGCCATTAGTTTATTTATTTTATTTAACTTAATGTTGCTTTTATTTTCATTTTGTATTTGTTTTCTGCTCTCTGGTCCTGTTCTGTGATCTGTCTTATGTTTAAAATTTGGAAATTAGAAAATAAATAAATAAGTGGTGTAGTTTGAACAGTGACATAGAATTTATTTGGTTTTAAGTGATAATACACTCTTTTATTCGACAAATGCTCATCAACATTCAGACTTGAATAGAAGAAACATGAGCAGCACAAACTGTTAAAATAAGTTTCTTTGCTTTTCTTTGGCCTATTGTTTGTCCATGAAGCTTTTGTTTTGCTCAAATCAACTTTAGACGGCGTGCAGAGGTTAGTTAGCCTGTTTTCTAACATCAGTTGGAGATAAAGGACACTTCAACTGTTGCACAACAATTAATTTCCTCAACAGACTCAGAAACATATTTTTTAAGGAGAAAAATGTAATGAGTTCAACTGTGTGTGATCCCAAAGTCTGTGTCAGTGATGAATGTTGTTTATCGTTTTTTTCTTGATTTTCTTTTTTTAAATGTCAGACACAAACTAAATATTCAGCAGAATTGTAGACCTTTACATTTGTTCTCAGACTGCGGCGGCTTTTTCACATTTTAGTTGTGTTTTAGAGGCGAAAATGTCATTACTCACCATTGACTCGTGTTGCACTTGCTGCTAAAATTCAGAATGTCATGATGTCATCTGTGTAACTTAAGCCATGTATGTTTTAAAGTTTACTCATTTATTCAATTTAAACATTTCTTAGGGAAAGAAATACTGAAACTTTCTTCTCAAGTAAGACTCCCAAAACGACACTGATAAAAGCATTTTACCAAACAAAAGGAAAAGGACATGATATGTTTCCAGCTAATTTTCAACTCAGAAAAACTTACATAAATGTTTTTGCAATTGTTGTGATGCTATTTTTCATGATTTAATCTGATCCCAAGTGTTAACAGTCTAAGATATACATTAGTGCGTGTGTCTTTTCTGGAGGCTCCTGTGTTTGGGTTTATGGGTTTTTACTGTGAGAACACTAATGGACGAGCAAACAGCATTAGCACTTTACGCCCCTCGGCCCCTCCGTGTTAGAGGTCATCCCAGCGCTCACTGCACAGTCCAGCTCCACCGCCAAGATCTGGAGGAGAACTCAACACATTTGAGTCATTCACAATCATTTACTTAACTTTACTTGAAAATCAGTTTGAAAGAATCAGTTTTTGATTAAATGTTCATGACTAATGCTCTGTATTTTGGTTTATTTCAGTGTAAGACCATCAGTAAAAACCTTCTTCAAGTCATTCATTCTTAACTCTGAGATCACAACTTGAAAATGTATTTAAACAATGCATTAGGATGATTCGGTCTGAGATATGTCCATGTTCTGTTTAAAGTAAAATTGTTTTTTTGGACTGCAGGTGACACTTTATAATAATTCCTGCCTTAATAAAGCATGAACAGATGCTTAATTCATAGTGAACAAATAGTTTATTAAGAATTATTCAGGCTTAGTAATTACTTAATACTCTTTACCCTAAACGTAATTAAGCAAGCAAAGCAAACAAAATGTGTTTATATAGCACAATTCATACAAAGAGCAATTCAAAGTGCTTTACAAACATTAAAACACATTGAGAACACATGAAAAACACAATTCAAAAATAAAAACATAAATAATTATATTAAAATCAGTTTAAAAAATACAAAATACATATACATTTGTCTCATTCATATGCACGGCCAAACAGAACTGTCTTTATATTTGAAGACTGCAGGGGCCTGTCTCACAACATTAGGAATATCATTTTATTGCTGCATAAAGTGAATACTCTGATTCCCTGTGTTTAGTCCTAACTCCAGGCACCAGCAAGAGGCCGGCCCCTGTGATCGAGATTAAATTAAGAAGAAGAAGAAGAATTTTTATTTATAGAGTGCTTTTCCACCTAATAGGCACCCAAAGCGCTTTTAAGTCGTTACTGAGCCTGAATCATGCTAAATAAACTTTTCATTATGAATTAAGTCTTTGCTAATGCTTTCCTAAGGCAAAATAACATGTAGTTATTATAAAGTGGTGTCAGATAATGTAGTGTAAAATGGGGGGGACATTCAGCAAATTGTCAGAGTCTGGAATCAAAATCATGATTGTGCTGCTGCAGTAGACCGCTCCAGCCAGGCAGAACGCAAAAGTGACTCCTCATTTACCGGAGGAGCTGTATTTAGAGTGATTCATGCATGTTTGAGAGATCTTTGTTCTCCCGAATTCAAGATTGCTCTGAAAATTCATGTTCTCCCCGATCCACAGCCACAGCCACTGCTCTGTATTTTATTTTATTTTTTTGGTGAAGCTGGTAGGATTCGGCAGCACAAACATCGCCGCAGTTTTCAGCCAGAAGTCAGTGAATTTGTTTCTTTTTAAGATCAACATTGCGACTCAAAATGCCCAAAACATACCATAATGATTCACAGGTGTCATACGTCAGGGGTTCCCAACCTTTTTGATCATTTTCACTGAAATGTACAATTTGAAATGACAACAGACAGACGACTGGAGGCAAAATAAAGTGGACTGTACGTTTTTCAATGATTATCTCACATTAGATTAGATTAGAAAGCAACACATTTGAATTCCCAGGGTAAAAAGGTCAGTTAGTTTGCTTTTCTGTAACAAACGATGGACAAAAGATAATTTTCTAGCCTTAAAATTTGTTATCTTCTAATTTAATGCATCAAATTTATGGAATAGTAGCTAATGTATCTCTAGATAAAATGAAAAATGATTGTGGGCTCAACATTTCTGTGAGTATTTTTTCCAGTAAAACCCATAAATCTGGATTGTTTATTCATCAAAAATGTAAGAGTTTATCATAATGTCTTAAAACATAATGTCACTCACATGTGTCTGAGGCTTTTACTTTGACAAAATCCTCTCCATTTTTCATATTTTGTGATATTCTGAGATTAATCCCAGTTTCTCCAGTGAAATCACATTATGTTGCACTTCACTTTTGCCTCCATTCTGAATTTACACTCTTTTTGTTCCCAAACTTTTAAAGGGTCTATTGTTTACATATTGAACGATAAGTCGATGGTATTTATGGTAACAGGCCCAGCCACAACTTTCGCCAAACATCCCACAAACCTCGACACCGCATCGCCAGTGAAACCGTCCCGACACGACCTCACTTCGATGTCTGGCCCCGCGGCTCCTCCCCGGCCCCTCCCCTTCCTCCCGCCCTCCCTCGCCGCCCCCGTTAATGTTGTTTGCTCGCCCTGTGCCCTCTCGCTGTCACCTGGTTCTTTGTGAGCTGCGTGGGGGCCACCTTGTCGCACATATGGATGGGACAGTCCGCACCCCACCGCCCGACACCGCTGCCTCTAAACGGGGGCTTTGTGCGCCTCGCCCCCTCCTGAATGCCCCCATTGTCCGCCGTCCAAAAGCCACCGAGACAAAATCTTTAGTGTTTCAATTCCCGTGATGTTTAATCAGTCCCGGGGACAAATTTATGAGCTTTGAGTGCACAAAGGCTGGGCAGAGCATCTCAGGGTTTAAGGGTGACAAAGACAGGCTTTTAGAGGTTGCCATTGGAGTTTTAAGTTGGCCTGAAGAATGGGCTGAAAAGGATGGGCATGTATTGGCCGGCCCATCCTATAGTTTTACTCACTGCTCCAGGCCCGGCCCCATTCAGATAAACCCATAAGATTCACATAAAGTGGGCCACAGGCGGAGCTGGATATCGGGGACCATCAGGAAGAGTTCAGGAGCGGATTAGGCCCGGTTTAGATCCAGCACAAACAGGGACTGTGTGTGCGACGGAGAAGAGACGGGAAAGGAACATGTTTGTCTTGATCTTGACTCTTAAAGAAGACATAATTTTCCCGTTTGTTAGTTATACACTGCCTCAGAAATAAAAGGTCACACGCTGTAATATGTGGTTCTACGTCTTCAGCTTTGATCGCAGACATGTTTGCTTTGCCGTTGTTTCAGTTTGCTTTGTCTCATTCCAGTGTTGCTTTATTTTTTCACCCAGATCTTGTGTTGATGGTGGAGGCTGTGACCTGCACGAAGCACAGTATCCCAAAGATTCTCAATGGGGTTAAGATCTGGAACAGACAAAATCTGGACTCATCAGACCACATCACCTTCTTCCAAAGCTTCAGAGTCCGGTCTTAATGCTCCAGAGTCTGGTCTTAATGCTCCAGAGTCTGGTCTTAATGCTCCAGAGTCTGGTCTTAACGCTCCGGAGTCTGGTCTTAATGCTCCAGAGTCTGGTCTTTATGCTCCAGAGTCTGGTCTTAATGCTCCAGAGTCTGGAGCACCAGATCTGGTCTTAATGCTCCAGAGTCTGGTCTTAATGCTCCAGAGTCTGGTCTTAACGCTCCGGAGTCTGGTCTTAATGCTCCAGAGTCTGGTCTTAATGCTCCAGAGTCTGGTCTTAATGCTCCAGAGTCTGGGCACACCAGAGTCTGGTCTTAATGCTCCAGAGTCTGGTCTTAATGCTCCAGAGTCTGGTCTTAATGCTCCAGAGTCTGGTCTTTAATGCTCCAGAGTCTGGTCTTAATGCTCCAGAGTCTGGTCTTTATGCTCCAGAGTCTGGTCTTTAATGCTCCAGAGTCTGGTCTTAATGCTCCAGAGTCTGGTCTTAATGCTCCAGAGTCTGGTCTTAATGCTCCAGAGTCTGGTCTTTATGCTCCAGAGTCTGGTCTTAATGCTCCAGAGTCTGGTCTTTATGCTCCAGAGTCTGGTCTTAATGCTCCAGAGTCTGGTCTTAATGCTCCAGAGTCTGGTCTTTATGCTCCAGAGTCTGGTCTTTAATGCTCCAGAGTCTGGTTTTAATGCTCCAGAGTCTGGTCTTAATGCTCCAGAGTCTGGTCTTTAATGCTCCAGAGTCTGGTCTTAATGCTCCAGAGTCTGGTCTTTATGCTCCAGAGTCTGGTCTTAATGCTCCAGAGTCTGGTCTTAATGGTCCAGAGTCTGGTCTTTATGCTACATAGTCTGGTCTTTATGCTCCAGAGTCTGGTCTTAATGCTCCAGAGTCTGGTCTTAATGCTCCAGAGTCTGGTCTTAATGCTCCAGAGTCTAGTCTTTATGCTCCAGTGCAAATTGAAGCCTTTTGGTTTTAGTTTTTCTTCTATTTGAATCAAATTAATTTTTTCAGGCCATATTTCCTCCTCAAAGATGATCGCTCCTCACAATCCTTCCAGTTCATCATGCGTTGGACAGTTCTTAATCAATTTCTTTTGCTTCTAGATGTTTTCCTCTGCTTGAGGCCAATGACTCGATCCCTCTCATACACAGTGACATCTTTTCCACGACCACAGGATTTGTCTTTCCACAGTTGTTTGTTTCAGAAATGAGAAGCCACTCACTGCATCAAGTTTGGTTTAAATACCGTGTTCAACGAAAGACAATCACATGCAGCAATTATGCAACAGAAGCCTTGAGCGTATTTGCTCAGTTGAATGACTTTTTTGGACGGCCAGTGTAAATTAGAACATAGATCTTTATTTTAAGTTTGAACCAGCACCTTTCTGCTCTAAGGATCAAAAAGTCTAGGAGCTAAACTTTAAAACTCACATACAGGCTATAACAAGTCTGTCTGTGCGCAGAAAGCAAACTGTGGGACGATTTCAAAGCATTTGTTCAGCTAGACTTTAATTCATTTTTAATATTCCTTTCGAACACGGCCTCCTTCACAAGCACAAACAGGGAGCGTGTGTGAGGGAAAACACACTCGGAGGACTGTGCTTTCAGCTCCCTCACACCTGGGATAGCCGTGCGCTGGATGCCCACGTCTGTGCAATGCTGTCTAATCATTATCTTGATATGCCACATCCGTGTGGTGGGTTGGATTATGTCGGCAAAGGAGATGTGTCTACGAACAGATTTAGACAGATTTGTGAGTTTATTAGTCTCCTATATTTGAGAAAAATGGGTCTTGTGTGTCCAGGAAAATGGGAGCAAAAGCAAAAGTGTTGCGTTTCCATTTTTGTCCAGTGTATGTCACATTCAAATTGACCTTTATTTAATCAGGAAGCTTGGTTTTCTTTACACATTCACTGTATTTAAACATTTTTATTGCCGTTTATCCTGTTTAATAATGCATTTCGTAAATTTGCATCCAATTATTTCTGTTGCCTGTCTCTTTATCAGATAAATCCTGCTCAATGTGAAGCGTCCTGATCCTGCAGCACTGACTCCTGTAAACATCTCTGTGTTTGAGTTTGTGGAGTGTTTGTGCACTGACTCCAGTGTCAAACGTGTTGTTTACAAAGCAAATGAATTTAAACCTTTCTTCAAATACTGCTGTTTCTTCTGACAAACACAGAGCTTTGGTGTAGTTGAGTCTGCGTACGTACAGAACACTCGGGAGTACATTATAGTTTGAGTTTAGAATAACATTGAGTTCATCAGGGCAGAAGAAGAGACAAAGAAGGGAGCAACAACCATTTCTGCAAACTTGAAGCAATTTCCCGCTCTTGCCAACAGGGGGCGACAGAATCCAAGTGTTTTAGTTGAAAGGGAAAGAGTCAAGCTCCTGGTACGATTACTGAGCTTCGATTTATTTTTCTGTTCTTTTTCAATTGTTTCAGTTTATGGACAATTTTCAACTAAAATTACAATTTAACTAAGCAAAGCAACAACATTAGTCCAATACCAGGTGGAGGCAGAAGCTCAACCTTTTCTCCCGATTCTTTAAAACCAGAAAATGTGAAAGATATGAGCAAAACCTAAGGGGTTAAATGGAATGTATACAGTGGTAGAGTGGTTAGCGCCTCTCACGCCTTCACAATTGTAAGTACAGTAAAATTAGTTAATTATTTTTTTTTTTAAATCACGATTTTCTTGGGGTCAGATCCTGATTTCGATTTTATCACGATTTGTGTTCACTTTGTATTTTTCTATTGTCTTTAATAGAGCTGCACCATTTAGGAAAGACAGTTAATTGAGTTTTTGTCACGTTCAGTTGTGTTTGTCATATTTTAAACACAACTTTGTCACTTTTAGTCATGTTTTTGTCACTTTTTGTCACGCCTTTGTCAGTTTTAGTCGCGTTTTGGTGCATTGTGTCGCATTTGTTGTTTGTAAGTGCGTTTTTGTTGCTTTTTCACTTTTGGTCACGTTTTTGTCGCTTGTTCCAGAACTTGTTTGTACAAATTCAAACTACAGTGTCCGCAGTTTTTATTCCAATCAAACCTACACATTTTGTTGTTTGTGGAAGAAATGATTGCACTTCCATTATAATCGCAATTTTTTATCGATGCTGTTTAATTGTGCAGCTCGGGCCTTTAAGAGGTAAATAAAGTCATCTGCTCAGAGGCTTCAGAGGCTAAACAACAGGAGAAAAGTGTGTTTGAACAGACAGCTGCATTAAAGAGACAAACAGTGAATCACGATACGGCGATTTCACAAAAATAGCAGATTGTCACCGGGATGAGCTCATGATTCAGTTTTCATCACCGTATCACACAGCCCTGAGTGGAAAACTTCTTTACTAATTTGCGATTTTTTTCTCAAAGGTGCACTGTGTTACTCTGGTGGATATGACTTTAAACTCATTAATTACGTGTCTTCAGTTACTGGTCAGATCTGAGGAGAAACAACCCCACTCACAGTCAGAATGCGTGTTTTTTCCAAGGTATTTTTGGCGATAAAACCACCTGGAATTAGATAAAAGCAAGACAGATGAGTTTAAAGCTACACGGTGGAACATTCCAGGAAAAGCAACAACATCTGGAGAAAAGCACATGCCAGAAAAATTACATAAACAACTTCCCTGGTAGAAAGGGGTTCAGAGGTTGTCTCAAGCTTTCTACGATGGACCACACCTGGACGAATGAGGGTTTACATCGACGAACTTCCCTGGTAAAAAAAAAAAACAACATAGAATAAAGATGTGATTCCAAATATTGCTTTCCAAATCATAAAAAACCTTCAAGTAGCCTCAAGTTTTTTGTTTTTTTTCATCTCCGTACTCTTTATTAGGTCACCACTGCTCCTGTGATCATTTCTGTTTCTGTTATTAGCTGAACCGTCCACTAGATGTCAGCACTGACCTTATTTTGCCCCCTCGACCTTCCCCGCTCTCCTGAACTGTGCGCGTTCCTGTCTCGGTCACTTGTGCGTCAGAGTGCGTCCGCTGGGGGGCGCTCTGACACAGCCCTGTCTCTGTGTCGAGGGTCTCCACAGCTCAGATCTGATTGGTCAGACTCTCAAGCGTTCTCCGTCTCCCTCTGAAGGCGATCAATCACATGGTCGATATTTTGTGTATGATTCGCTCTATATTGTACCAAAAAAGCTGTGTTTTTTTGTCAAAGATGTGGCTATTGACCAACATGACCAAGACTTAAAGAATAAATAAACGTAACTTGGGTCAAATATCAAATAGAATAAAGTGACCAAAAGGAAAACGACAATATAGGACTAATTTTATTTGACACTGACAAGACAAAAAGGCATTTTAAATTATAGGCTTCACAGTAGAATTGAATAGAAATGATAAATAAAAGTTACTGTTACATTTCTCTGCACATAGCTATATTTTTTCTAATCGTTCCTTAGACTAAAGCGTTTATTTAAGTCTATATGGCCAGGCTATAAAAGATATATTGCCACTTGTTTTCATGAAATTTTTACATTAAAAAATAGGATCTAATTTGTTTTTTGGTTAAAAGAGACACAATATGCAAAACCGGCATTAACGATCCTTGTTATAGTCTTTTTTCACAATTTGCTCATGTTTCTTTGATAGTTTTGTGCATGTTTGAGTTCGTTCTGGATTGTCCTGCATTCGTGGCTTGAATTCCTGTTTTCACCTACCCCCTATCCCCGCCCACTTTCCTATATTCAGTTGTGATTATTTGAAAAATGAAGGCTGTGGTTCTATAATGTCACGTGGCTCTTGTTTAATTCTGCTCTGGACCCCGGGTTCTGGTTTGATTCTGGTTTCATATTTAGTCCTTTCCTGGTTCTGGATTGGCAATTTTTGCAAAACAATGTTGGTTCAATCTTTTGTCTTTCCAGTTAGTTTTTCATCATTAAAACAGATCTAGAGATGTGGATATTTTGTGTGATTTTTCTGAACAAGAAGCAAAGGCCCTCTGAAAAAACTGGCCTTCGAGAAAATTAAGTTGAATAGCCCTGAAATTATGATTAACGATCAACAGGGAGACATCAAATTGTAGAAAAAGGTTGAGAAGAGAAGATGCTGAATGTATGACATGGAGGGACAGACTTGAGAAATTTTTTTGTTTGGTTTGATCCTTGTTTGGGTCCAGTTTGAGTCTGAATGTAGATTTGATTTGGTCTTGTTCTACTCCAGGTTTATTTCCGGGTTTTGTCACGATTTTAGATCATAATTGCAATAAAGGCGTATGATTTTTAGTTTGAATCAATTGCAGAGCACAGAAAGAGACTGGAATAACAATGTGTACAACAATGAAAACCTGTACGTCCAAAAAGTTGAAAAAGAACTAAAGTGATCATGTTTTTCTGTGTAAATCCCACTTTTTAAACAATCCAAGTGCCTATTATTCACAAACACTGGAGATTAATGAGGCACTGCAGACATTCGACTTTAAAACCCTGTATCTTGGATGTAAAGCTCCTACAATGGAAACAAGAGATGGATACCTGCAGCAAAAACCAAAGAAATGGATCACAAGGACAGAGTAGAATGTCAAGAACTGGACAGAAATAACACTGGACATTTATAAAAGGAAAAAGACTGACTTTGGCAATGAATTTGAAAATGGACACAGCAAAAAATGTGACTCTAGCCTCGCTTAAAACGACTTGAATTTATCATTTTTATCTAGATTTTAGTTATTTTGACTCAGCGAGATATAATTGCTGATGTGATGCAGAATATTTCACTGGTTCCAAGGTATTTCTGTCAGATCATGTCATAATTAAACTTAAAATAAGAAAATAAAGCTGCCAATGGAGTAAGTACAATTATCTTAAAACAATGGCAGATAAATTTGCTTGAAGTAAGAAATAATGTATTCAAACAAGTCAAAAACGGGTTGAAACAAGTAAAATAATCTAATTCCATTAAATAAACAGTCTTTACTTGTCAAAACGTCTGAAATTAAGATAAACATCGTGAAATAAAGACTTTTTTGCAGTGCCAAACATTGGAACAAATGGAACAGATATTAAAGACAGACAACATTTCTTGTAACTGTCTCTTTTTTTGTCATTTGTCTGTTTTGTCAACTAAACTAGAAAAAGCCTAAATGTCTGCGCAGGAAAACCAATCAACTTCAGTTAGGCCTTCAAACTTTACAATAACACTCCAAATCAGCTGCTTTTTCCATATTTTTAACAAGCCCACGTCCCTCTCGTACAGATGTGCTCCATAATAATCTCACATGACACGTTCTCTCCTCGCGCACACGTGAAAAACAAAAGCCTCGCTCATCGCCGTCGCCTCCTCTTCAAAGTGTCCTAATTATTGTAAGGAATTAGCGCCAACATTTTGCGCTAATTGCCGCTAATTGACCGTGATAGTGGCGCGCTCCGATCCGGGAAAAGCTACTGATTTAGATGATTAGGAATGTCTGCTGAAATTCCACAATTAAGCCGCGGATGGAGCAACATGCTTTTAATTAGACGCTATTAGAATATGGGCCGAGTGCGCGCGGCGCGAGGGAGGCACGCACGAGCGCACGCAGACGCACAGGCACGCACGAGCGCAGCGGGTTGTTGTTGTTGTGCTGTTTAGATCCTGTCCATATGATAACATGGCTTCATTAAAGATGATTGTGGGGAAACAGATAGAATGGTCCCGGGTTAAATCGTCGCCATTACGCGCATGACACAAACAGCAGATGTTTAACGGATGCGCTTAAGTCGAGGCGCGCCGTGATTCGCGTTAATTGAGGCCTAAAGTAGTCAAGAGAGTTAAGAATAAATCCACGTTGGCCCTGTTTAAACGTGTTAGCCTTTGGCACGTATTATTTTATGTTGAGAAATCTGTTGAAGTAAAGGGATGCAACAATATCCAAATCTCAAGTACGATATTATCACGATGTATTTCACTGTACGATAATTATTGCAATATTTTCCTCTTTTTGAATAATCACTGTCATATTCCAATATAAAAAAGCGATATAGTGTTGTAATTGTTGTAGTATTTCTCCTCAAAATGTACTGCAATTCCACATTTTTTTGCTACTCACGTGTTTATTTCCTTCAAATGTTTTGAAACAAAACAAAAAAAACAGAAAAAGATCATTTCACATAATTTCACACAAAACTCACAAACTTAACAAAATGAATCTGTAATCTTTAAAGATTGTGGATAAATAACTTTGTTTAAGCATCATTTAAGTAACAGGTGTGGGCAATATGAATATCACACCTGAAAGCCTTTTTGGGGTGAAATACTACATTTTATTGGAAACAATTCAGGGATTCAACACTTTTAGCCATGAATGTCATTTTTATCTGTTGCCAAAACAAAACACTAGTTTGACACAACTGAGTAAAGAAGCTTCTATGGAACCCCCCAGTGTGCCCCGCCCACATGTAAGCCGCGGTTCTGGAAGTAAATTTCTCATCAATTTTTGCCATAAAGATTAAGAAAAATTAAAATATCATGAGTTTAATGGCATGACCAGCTGTGTGTTTAACTAATGTCCATAACGCGGTTGTTTTCAGCCCAAAAAATCCATGTGAAACTTAAACTTCAGCTAAATGTTTAATAACTTAGTGGTTTATAAAGTTTCAGAAACAGAGTTCAAATAAAATTATAGGTCTTATGCTCAGTACTCTCCACAGAGCTTTGAGCAAGCTTTCAAACATTTTATATTATTTGTCCTATATGAATCGAAAATGAACTTCCCTTCTTACAGTTTAAAGCAGAGTATTTGATATTGCACAGTTGTTTATGAAGTGCATTTCCAGTGTGTCACAGTTGTCTCGGTGAAGCAGGGACAGTCTGCTGCTGAACGAGCTCTTGCAGCCGACCAGCTCCTTGTGAAGCGAGTGGAAGGGAAAGTCCAAAATACTGCTCATGATCTTATGGAGTCGATTAGAGGCCCTGAGCTTTGTCCATGAAGTAGAAGAGCCTCCGCCGCCTCAAAAGTACAGACGGCTCTGGTAGGTGGGTCACAGCAGCTTTGATCCTCCTCAGGTCCACATGAACTATTAAGATGAACTATTCCTGTGGTTAGGGCTAAAAAGAAGGACAAAGACGTGGATAAAGTGTGTTAAAGAAACTCCACAAAGAGGTGCGTGAACCACAACTACAAATTCATTTTTTTTGTTTTTTGTTTTTTGGTCATATTGACTTTCATATTGAAACAACAAACGTGTCCAATCCGCTCCTAAAGAAATTTATTCTTCCACTGAATCCACTTCATTCATAGATTTCTCTGGGACATTGTAACTTCAAAGGCCGTTTTCTTAAAATGCATAATCACCACTTAAAGTAGCTTCTACACCAAACTGTACAGTCTGGAACTGAACAAGATTTTGACGAAACATACAGAAGGATTTGTTGATTTAATTAACTGAATTGAGTTTATTAACATTTTAAGTTAAAAAAAAATGTTTTTGTCCTCATGGTTTGTCTTGGTTTAGTCCTGGTTCAGCCCTGGCTTTGTCCATGTTTAGTTCCACATTTGTCCTGGTCAGGGGCATCAGACTGGAGGGGTGAAGGGGGCTGGTTTCCCCGGGGCCCGGAGCATGGAAGGGCTTCTGATGAAATGCACTGTGGTCGAGTAAAGTCCTTGAGAGACGAAATACAATTATGCACGAGATCTGAGGGCCCCGTCACCCACAAAGACGGAGATCATTGCTCACATGTTGGCCACATTGTTTGCAAATAAAACTATCGATTTCATGTTAAATTAATCTTGTAGTTAATGCAAAAACAGTACTGTATCATTATATAATCCAATAGCTACACAGTATATCTATAATTTAGCGAGTTATTGATGGGTATATGTCTATTCTAGCAAAAGCAAAAGAAAAATAATAATAACTAACTTTGCTGGAAGTAACAAATCATACAAAAAATGATGTATAGGAGGCTCACAGAGAGGGTTTGTACCTGGGCTCCAGAATTTGATGCTACGCCCCTGGGATTGTTTCAGTCTGTTTCAATGTGGTGAATTTACAAGTGTGAACCATTAGCCGCGGTCTAGTCCAGGTTTAGTCCCGGGTTTAGTCCCAGTTTGGATGTGGTGTGTGTAGAGATGGGGAAAGTATTGAATTTGAGAATATTGAGAATATTATACCACATAAACGTTAAGAAAAGTTAATGAAAAATAAAATGAAAAGCAAATGTTGTCGAAAACTTTCAAAACAACGATGTAAAGTGATATTTCCGCACCTTTTGTGACAGATATTTCACATTTCCTTGACGTTTGACCCCCAACTGAAGACACTTTGGAACACATTTCTGCTGGACTGACATGACCTGGTCTGGATTTCGCTGTGAGGATGTGTGCGCTGTGTTTCTCCAGGTTCTTGTGTCTGAACCTCACTGTGAGATGAAGAGGCCGAGCCGAGGCCGCACCTGCTGCTGGAGACTCTTGTGTTGACTCCCCTCTCCTCCGGCTCCTCGCTCCGTCTCCTCGCCTCTTCTCTCGGTTACAGGCAAATTTAGCGGCAGGTATTTATGGCCCAGTTTGCCCGTCGCCGCTGTTGGACTGGATTGTGAAGCTTGTGTTGTTCTGTCGCGTTCATGACAGAAAATCAAGCAAAGTCTCAATATAATAGTTCATACCACGGTGGGTGAGAACTGCAGCGCCAACAGCCGTGCCTTAATTTACCACAAGTACAATTTAATCACACTTTATATCGCTGCTCGGTGGTCGTCTCCATAGCAACGGGTTAAATAGCTTCATGTAAAACACAAAAAATAACAATATCAGGCAATAATCTGGCTTTTCAGAGTCAAAGGTGAAGGATTTCAGTTTGTGGACGTGGTATAAACACATTAAAGAACTCAACTTTGTTCGTGAAGTTTAAGGTTAAGGTAAAGTTTAAGATACTACGTAAGGATTGTATCACACTAAGGTGAGACACAACAGGCAAAACTCTTTTTTTTCCGTTTTGGTCAGTTTTCTCTCTCAACATATCGTCTTTCATGTGGAAACAACAAACGTGTCCAATCTGCTCCTAAAGATGTTTTATTCTTCCATTGAATCCACTTCATCCATAGATTTCTCTGGGACATTGTAACTTCAAAGGACGTTTTCTTAAAATGCATTTTTCTCCCTCGAGACATAAAGATCAGCCTTAAAGTAGATCATACACCAAACTGTACAATCTGGACTCAACAAGATGAAAACGTACAGAAGGATTTTTTGATATCTAATTTAAAAACTGACATATTGAAGTTTTAAGTAAAACAAGTTAGGAGAAATTTGAATTTTTAGGACACTTTTCAGTCCAATCCAGCAAAATCTAAATAAGAAATCCAAAATGAACCAAGAAAATTAAACATAGTTCTGTCCATTTTTCAAATTTAAATGTCCCAAATATGTGTATCAAATATGTGTATTTTTGGCCATTTTTACACATAAAATGCCTTATTTCTACATGAAAACATGACATGATGAAAAACTAATTATATTATTATAAATTTTTTTCTTACATTTATGTGAGTAAACTACAGGAGAAGTTTACAATTGATATATTTCAATTTAAGATTTTCTTCTATTCACCTGCGGCGTCTGACCTTAAGAGAACTTTTATTTCTCTCACTATTTGGATGTGATTCCTCATTTTGAGTCCTGTCTAGATGCTCCTGAACGAACAATGGTCTCTTAATACAGCAAACGTACGCAGACAAACTACATATAACATGCTATACATATATGACAATCATTTTTATTTGAATTATTTTAAGTTAATATAACCTTAAAGCTGGCGTACTTGATTTTCCCATAGCAAAACCAGAAGCAGGTATTTAAATGAATCTAACTCCTCGCGGTCTCAAACCCTGGGGCACATTGTTAATATCCACACGCATTCATTCATTTTCAGGCACATGCTCATCTTTAGAACAGCTTATTTCAGAAACTCCTGTGACCGCCCCCAGCTCAGCCAATCACAGCGCTACTTACCCAGCTTTAACTGTTAATAAACCCCAACAAACAAATCAGGGCAGAGAAACATCGAGGGCAGGCTTTTATACTTTGTTTATACTGACTTTCTTCACAGTCTCTTAAAGTGTGTATGACAGGTTTTTATGATTTTCAAATTTTGACTTTATTCAGTGCATTAATACCTGTTGTAAATATAAATTATAGTTTTACAACAATCAAGCAGCCGTTTGAGGAGAAAATTTGAAACATTTGTTGAAAATGACAGGAAGTAAACAAACTGATCACATCACACTGGGGAGACAAAGGTTATACATAGTTTGCACAAAAGAAACTACTTTTTTTTTTAACATTAATTCAAAAAAATAAAAGTGTTCATGTGTGTTTTTATTCGTCAAATAATAAAATCTGTGACATTAGAGGAGCCTCTCCCCACTGAACAGGATGGTTTCTTGGTGATTTCCTAATGTGATGTCATCATTTACAACCAGGAAGTGAAATATAAATCTTTAAAAAATGCTAAACTGTGACAAAATTTGCTAAGTATTTTAGCAAACTTTAAAAATATTTATCTTAACTACATTTTAGTTAAATGAGTGGTCCGACCTGTCAAGGGTACTTTAACTTAAATGACTGTCGAACTAAGGCTTTGACTCACACATAACATTTTAACAGTTTCTTGCTCTTTAAATTATGTAAATTTAGTCACGCTAACGGCTAAGATTGACTCAAATTCTGCAAATGACTCAAATTGGGAGAACGATAGGAAATTCAAATGTTGCATCGTATAGTTAAAGAACCGCAGGAGAATATAAACATGCAATAAAAACAAGTCGGCAAATCATTTTAAAATAAAATAGTGTCTCTGACAGGTTGGACTACTCATGTAACTAAAATACAGATAAGATCAATATACTTAAGGTTTTGTTTTTAAAAAGTATACATTTTATTATGATTTGGCATTTTTTTTTGTAATATCACTTCCTGGTTGTAAACGATGACATCACAGTTGGAAATTACTGGGCTAAAACTCAGCTCATGCACAGATCTGACAAATATCTGACAAATCAAAATACATGTGAACACCTTTATTTTATTGAATTAACGTTTTAAGGGTAAAAAAAAAAGTTTAAAAGGGTAAATTATGCTTAACCTTCTAATGGAACGAGTCTCCCTGGTGTGATGTCATCAGATTTTTCAACTTTTCTCAAACTACAAGTCGATTGGTGTAAAAGTAGATTTTTTTTAATGCACTTTAAATCTAACACACATCGTGTTTTGATTATATGGACAGAGTAAATCGCAAATAAATTGCCTTAAGTGTTTAATGATATTATTCACAATAAGTGGCTTTAGTGCATCATATGGACAGAATAAATGATGCTAAAGTGACTTCGGTGAGGATTACGCCTGAATTTGTAGCTATTGTTAAAACAGTTGAGTTTTTTTTCAAGAAATACTGACAAAATAAATCACTGCAAACAGAACTAGACTTCTGTTGGATGTGTGCAAAATAGACTTCAACACTAAATGTTGTACTTCAGGTCAAATACTTTGGAATGTATCGTGGGTAATGCATTATTCTGGTCAAATGTGATCATGTTTAGTTGTTTAATGATTTCTTTAAAGGACTATGTGCATGTAATGACAGATTTTAGCCACAGGTTGAGTTTTGTCGTCCCTGCACTGGCTGCTGGTCACGACTCTTACATCAGTTTGCATTAAACATCGGCAAAAATGTTACACTTCTTTGTGGTGTTTGAGTGGAGTCTGATGCAAAAAACAAGTTTTACAGATTGGTGGTAAGATTCAAGCAGAAAACAAAGGAATATCTGATGGTAAGAGCGATGTTTGAGCAATTATAAATGAAGATAAAAGTGTCAGATTAGAATTCATTGGACAAACAGTGACACTGACAAGGATCCCTCTGTTTCTATGTCTTTTGCTTCACTGTAACTGCACATAATCGATGATGAATATGGAATAAATAATCGTATATCTTTTAAATAGGTCTCCAATGGCGCTCCTGTAGTAAATATATGAAATAAATGTCATGTATAGTTTATAAAGTGCTACACTGCAAAAATTCATTATCTAGCATTGCTTAAAATGACTTGAATTAAAGAATATTAATCTTATTTTGAATAGTTTTAACTATTAGATTGCTAGATTTAATTGCTTATTTGACGTAGACAATTTCACTGGTTAGATAAGATAAGATATTTCTGATGGTTATAAGATAATTTAGCTTAAAATAATGAAATGAATTTTGCCACTGAGGTAAGTAAAAAAAAAATCTTACTTGATTGGCAAACAATTTGGCTTGAAATAAGAAGAAATGACCTGAAACAAGTCCAAAACACCTTTAAACAAGTAAAATAATCTAGAAGAAAGTGCATGTGAAGTATTCAAAGTTGTTGAAAATAAGTTTAAAATCCTGAATTCAAGTCATTTAAACTCATCTAGAAATACTTTTTGCAGTGTACAGTGCAGTGTCCAAACGCAAACTTTATATCTTAATCTCTTAAATAATTCCTTACATTTTGTCACCAAATTGTCTAAATTGGTCAATGATTCTCAACCAAAACCTAAATGATTCTTACAGATTTGTGAAACTACAGCATGGCTTTTGTTACATGCGATAATGAAAACTATAGGCCATTTGGTTTCATACGAGTTGATCGATGCACCGCGGTATATCCGAGCACACACGCGCAGTACATCATCAGCACATTTGGGATATACCCTCCCTCTCCACCTGTGACACGGGGCTCCTGCGGGCCACATCCACCACGTAACAAACGCGGCTCGTCTCCCTCGGTATCAAAAAAGGTGAATCGAGATACAGGCGGCGCTTAATGAATGATTTACGCAGCCACTTAACGCACGGGATGTGTATTTATTTACTTATCAGGTTCAGTCAATTCCTCTCGTCGCAAGTGCACTTTTGCATGTCTGAGTACGATAAGGCACAACACAAACAATCCCGCAATCACTGGAGGCCTCTCGTGGCCATTAAAAGTCACTAGTTCAACCGAGGAGTGCTTCTCCAACTCTCAAGTCCATATAGGCCCTTCTTTTATCAAGAGGCCCTCGTAAACATACTACAGTTAATAAAGTGCATTGTGGCCAGTGCGCGCGAGCCGAGGTGCGCTCCAGTGTGGCGCAGGAGAGCGGCGCGTAAAGGCAAGAAGGAGCAAACGGGATGCATGCAGTCGGACGGACGCGGATCTGGACGTTTATTCCCCGTGTTATTGTTAGTGGTGGGAGGGAGTGGAATTACGCACGGCTGCTCGGGAGGAGGAAAGCTGTGGCTGCTGCTGCGGCTGCTGCTGCTGCTGGGGATTTTTTTCTTTTTTTCGCATTGTTGCCACGATGCCCCGCCTCTGATGGTAGCCTTAAACCTGGCGCCGGGCTAAAACAAACCAAAGCCAGTACCAAGCTCCCACTCCATCCAATTAAGGCGGACTTGAGGCGCTCTCCTACGTCTTCTTCATCTTACCAGGGTCGACAACAGGAACCAAGAAGAGGAGAGAGGGGCTTTGGCCAAAAAAAAAAAAAAAAAAAAAAAAGCTCGGGAGAGATTGCCTTGCCTAATTTCTCCCTCTCCATCCTGCTACAGAACAATGTCGATGAGCCCTAAGCATACGACTCCTTTTTCTGTTTCCGATATCTTGAGTCCCCTCGAAGAGAGCTATAAGAAAGTAAGTATGGACAACAACAACTTGGGGGCTCCTCTCGCGTCTTACCGGCAGCCGCAGGTGTCTCAGGCGGCCATGCAGCATCAGCACATGGGCCACAACGGAGCGGTGTCGGCGGCTGCGTACCACATGACGGCGGCAGGTGTCTCGCAGCTGTCGCACACCGCCATGGGAGGATACTGCAACGGGAACCTGGGCAACATGAGCGAGCTGCCGCCGTACCAGGACGGGATGAGGGGCAGCGCCGCGGCCACGGGATGGTACGGGGCCAATCCGGATCCGCGCTTCTCCACGAGTGAGTATCTGGAGGAACGGCGCGGTGCTCCGGGGGAAAGAGAGAGGAGAGGCTTGAGGTTTACGCGCGGTTGTCCGGGCTGCTCTGACAGGTCGTTGACGGCTCTAAGGGTCATACGGTGTGATTTACGATCTCGATTTGTACATTTAATTGTTTTTCTGTCTAAAAAAATCCGCGATGTGAAACTCGTTTTGCGTAACTGGTCCATATCAGAGGTCTAATGTCAACAGCTACAGGCTCGATAACACTTTTACGCACAAGTCACGTCATTCCCCTTTTATCACAAATTGATTAATGTGCTTTTGAATTGGCTTTTTATGTTATAGCAGAACGTAAAAAAACACAGTGCACAGCAAATATACCTGTTGAATGTTGAATATTTACGACGAAACCAATTTGTTTTTGATTGGATTGCTTCTTTTTAAAAAATATATTATTATTAAATGTGTTTACTATGTTTTTATTTATCATTTACATATTATCCTTTAAGTACAAACCAATTATTTAACCATTTTACATCAGAAAACGGTTTAAAAAATAGTGTTTACTTGTGTAGCCTATTATTTCTTTTATAATCGTGCGTAAAGTAGATCGTATCTCCATTTTCAGTGTTTATTTGGGACTTTTTGCTGTTGTTGTTAGTGGTGATTATTCGTTTAAAATAGAGAGTGAATAAAATGTAATGAAACTGGCAAGAAAATATCAAATATCTGCTACGAACTGAACGTTTCGCGGTGCCAAACGAAACCACCCGACGTGTTCCGTGAAACAAAGCCTCGTCTCACCCCCGCTGTTGTCCGCCCGCAGTCTCCCGCTTCATGGGCTCGTCCTCGGGCATGAACATGGGCAGCATGGGCAGCCTGAGCTCGCTGGCGGACGTGGGCAAAGGCATGGGCGCCCTGTCCAGCGCGCCGCGGCGGAAGAGGCGCGTGCTGTTCTCCCAGGCGCAGGTCTACGAGCTCGAGAGGCGCTTCAAGCAACAGAAGTACCTGTCTGCACCCGAGCGCGAGCACCTGGCCAGCATGATCCACCTGACGCCGACGCAGGTACGCTTCCGGGAGTCAGTGTGTTTTGGTCATACGTGTGTTGAGATGAAACAAAAAAAATGGCGTGGAAATGACAAAACACGACGAAAGAGTTGCCACGTTGTTCCTAATTTTACGTTTTACAGTTAGTGCTTTGTTGTGTGCCATTATCTCTCCAATTACGCACAAAGTAAATAATATAATGGCACTTAGGGTTTGGCAAGTGGCTTTGTGAAATCATTTAAAATACAATAGTTTATCCACGAGGGAAAATTATGACGAAACCAAATCAATTTAAAATTAAATATTACATACTTTGAACAGAGATGACAAGAAACTGAAACGAATAGTTCGCCATAGTTAAGATTATGCTGGAGATGCAATGCAATAACTCCAAATAAATCAAAATAAAGGCAATGCAATTGGTATAATAAATGAATGAGTTTTTTTCCTGAAAATTGAAGCTTGTTTTGAAAATCTACACATATTTTTTTGTTATAAATTACTAACATTATTTCAAAGTTCAGACTTGACTCTGTTGTGGTTTTGGCACAGTCAAGTGGTACAGCATATAAAACTACACAAATATATATTTATATTTGTGTAAAGTTCACTCTCTCTGTGCAAAGTTCCCTGCTTATATAGTTTGTTTAATCTACATTTATACGATTTTTATATTCCCTATTGTTTCAGCACCAAAACTTGACTATTTATTTTCTACTATATCACATTGTGTCCATTTTTTCCATTTGTAATTTGTCTGACCCACTTGACTGGATTATTTTTGGCCAATCCCAGTCTCTCAAAGCTGGAGAAGGCAGTTGTGTTCCAGCTGAACAGTGGAGTGGAAAATACCAGACATACCTCATTGGGAAACATCACAGAGCTCTCAAACAAGCAGCTTCTAATTGGTCAATCCACAATAAGATCAAACCAAATATTTCCATCATGTTTTAGTCCGAATGTTTACGTTTATTCAACACTTTTACCACTTTCTCGCCACACAATTTACTCTTTCCTTTTCTATATTATCATTTGTTTGCATGATTTAAAATGATAAATCTGCACCCACTTGAGATGGAAACCTGCTCATGCTGGCTGTAGATTCAAGGCTAAAGGTTAACGCGCCTAATGGAATAATACAAGCCTCCATGTGTAAATAGCTTGTGCTGTAAATTAAAATTATTATTGAAATGTGCTCTTTTGCAAGGACCAATTTGTAGTCATTCACTGTAGGTTTATATTTAGTTTTTGGACCACAGATACTGTCAGTGCTTTTTGTTTTATTTTCTTAAATGTCTCTTCAATGTGTAAATGTTTTTAGAATTTGTGAGCTGGTATATTTTCACGTTTAAAAAAAAGGTCTCGATCTCAGTGGGTTCTGACCTGGTGAATTAAAGGGTAATAAATACATTTTAGGATAGAAACAATTCAGCAATTTACACCAAATTTATGGCTAAAATTCAGGCTTATGTCTTAACAATAACATTACTGACTTGGTTATCTAAAAGTTAATTATTATTAATTATGCATGAGTTCTGTGCATAAAAAAGTTGACATTTTAAATTAAATTGGCTGCACTTTTGAGTTTTAATCTGTTTTATTATTTTAATATTCAACAGATAAATTCACGTTTTGTGGATTTATACAAGAAAGTAGTAAAATGACGTAATAGTTGGAGAAAAAAAAAATTTAGAGAATAACATAAACCGAACTGTTATGTGTTTTTTGTGAAAATACAGAAATAATGGATTTATAACAGAACAATTTTAACTATGTATTTGAAAGAGCACATTTCTATAATAGTAATGCATTGTAGAGATAATAATAATGATGATAATAATAATAATAATAATAATAATAATGAAGCATATAAACCAAATTGTCATGATTTTCCTGTGACAAAAGATAAATAATAATAAATTATGTATTATTTTTTTATGGATTTATAACAGAAATGTCTAATAGCCTTTATATTTGAATGTGTAAATAGACATAATAGTAACACATTTATCGAATCATATAATCAGAATTTTAATGATTTTATATTTTTTGTGATGAAGCATTTATTGAATTGTACATTTAAATGACTTCAAACACATAAGTACATTTTAAGCTCAATTGGAAAAGGAACAACAACAATATTGAAAACACAAAAAAACAAACATAAACCCCAGCACCCCCCCCTGTCCCCGCTGCGTTTCACCGATCCCCTCGTGCCTTTCGCAGGTGAAGATCTGGTTCCAGAATCACCGCTACAAGATGAAGCGCCAGGCCAAAGACAAAGCGTCCCAGCAGCAGCTCCAGGACGGCGGCTCGTGCCAGCAGCAGCAGCAGCAGACGCAGGGCTCCCAGCAGTCCCCGCGCAGGGTGGCCGTGCCCGTGCTCGTGAAGGACGGCAAACCGTGTCAGCAGGGCGGCGCGCACGGACCCAACTCCGCCGCGGCGCAGAACCACCACCACCAGCACGCGCAGCAGACGCAGAGCCAGCAGCAGCAGCAACAGCAGCAGCAGCAGCAGCAGCAGCAGGGCGCCGTGATGATCATGTCCAACGCTCTGGCGCAGCACCAGCAGCAGCAGCAGCAGCAGGTGTCCAGCACGGGCCACTCTCCAGACTTGGCCGGCTCGAGTCCGCCCGTGTCCGGCCTGTCGCACCTGAACTCCCCCGGGGCCGAGTACGCGCTGCTTTACGGTCGGACGTGGTGACATCAGCAGTTATCCGCGCAGTAAAGCGTCACGAGAGCGAACTGCTGTTTAAACGCCGCGCCGGAGACACTGGCATTGACTTGTGCGAAACGGATTTTTAAAACGACAATAGACGCTGCAGATACGCGCGATGTGGATTTAACACGGACAGTGTGACAAGCTGCGGATTATTTATGTAAATTATATCGAGAGACAGTAAAAGGCCCCACGAGTCGCCGCGGAGACAACTGCTGTGAAACAAACCCCCCAAACTGTGATTTATATAGAAATTAATGTGAAGCGTGTAGGTTCTAGCTGTATATTTCTGTCAAAAGCTTGGAATTAGCTCCTCTCTCTCTCTCTCTTCTACTTCTCTGTTGTACAGCAGTTTTGGACGCTCGTTTGCGCTTTGTTCATTTTCTGTCGTTTTAATGGTATTTGTACGTTTGGATTTCTTTGTAACTTATATAGATATTTGACTAAAAACACTCCTCCTATTAATAATAAATTATGGGAACGACACAGGACCCTTTTTGTCAAATATGTCGTGGTTTGATTCGATGGGAAATGGCGACGAAGCCTAGAGTTTTCAACGGATTTTTGCCACACGTTGACGGCAAAAACACGAGAAATCCACGTCATTCGGATAAAACAAGGCGCTGTCTTGATTTTGTTGAAATAATCAGTCATAAATATTGATTTCAGAACAAAATCGGGTTTCATTTTACATCAAGAAAATCCCTCGTTAACACTTGGCAACTACACCTTAATTATCCTTAATAAAGCAAAACAAAGACGTAATTCATGTATGACTCAAAATTAGTAACTGCTTAATTAAGGAAGTTATGTTTAGGGTATTATTAAAGTACTTACTAATCCTAAACTATTTGTTCATCGTGAATTAAAGGTTTGGTCATGTTTTATTAAAAGTGTAAAAGTGTTACCGAGCCCTTTATGTGAGATTTATCAACTATTTCAACAAAATGTGCGTAAAGATCCCTGTTAACAGCCTCCAATTGCCTCCTTTATCATATTTTCCACATTATTACTTGTCTTTAACCTATGGCAATCTAAACATATCGCTTTTGTCTACGCGCGTAAAGCCGCTCCTCTGTTCTTCTCCGCGCGCCTTTTACGCACGGCATAATGCGTTTTCCTTATCTTTGGAACGAACCCAACCTTTATGGACTCACACTCTCTCTCCTTCTCTGTGTGTGTGTGTGTTTACATTCGCGACCATTTGCGCCGCGTGAGTCACAAAGCTTCGACTTCAAACGCCACGAATCCTTCTTATCGACGACGGACAAACAACGCCGCGCTTATCAATGATCGATCAACCGTGACAGCGCGTCAACAACCCGGCTACGTTTCACCACCGGTCGGTTCCTTAAGTGCAGGTCACAGACGTATAGACCTGTGTAAATGTACAGGCTCGTGATCATTACAGCTATAGTGTCCCCGTGCGTGATACAGCTCCACGCGGCTTGGAAATTGCGGGTTACTAAGCGACAAAAGGATTCGGCGCGTCCAATACAATGCCAGTTTGACATTTGCCACTGATATTATCATTATTATCATGACACCGAAGCTGTATTTTGATCGCAAAAACTGGATAAATGTGGTTTGTTTCCATCTTTCTAACGTAATTCTTATGTGACGCGTAAAATAGCCATCATTTCCGTGTTGGGGATTTGGATAACGCATTTAAAGGATGTCCAGAGCCTAGTTGCGAGTTACTGCGTTCGAAATTGACCGTATTTTTGTGTAGTGAAGGGTGCTCGAAGCCATAATTTTAGCGTGCTCTGGGGGCGGAGACACACAAGCCAATGTTCTGCTTAAATTGTCGGTAAATCACGAATATAGAACTGGAGACATGATCTTTATTGACCTATAATACGGCACTGCGTTAAACAAGTAACATTTTATTCTATTTATCATTTATTCACAGGTCTATTCTTGTTTTTAGGGGAGTACTGGCCTCAGAGTGGATCATATTGTGCATGTTTTGGTACATGGAAACCAAAACCAAATCTGAATGAATTATAGATCGCCATTTGCAGAATATTCTCAGTTTTGTTTGATTTTCCAGATTAATAGCGTCAGAATGGTGCTTTATTGGAGCCCACAGAGAAAACACGTGAACAAAGACACAGTGTGGGTTCTGCTCAATACTTTGTGCCATTTACAGGTCTGAACTCCAACGCAATGTTTGTACCAAGAGGTGGTTGCTGGTTTGAAAAAGAAATATATTCAAATTCGCGAGTCTCAATTTGATTATTTGAGTGAAGTGCGTGAGATTTTCAAAATGTTTACAGATTCTTTTGATTGGCAAAGTTATCATTTTGTCCAATAACTAGGTCTACTTGTTTTTAGAGCAACTTCTGCGTAATCTGAGCCAAATTTGTTGGATTTGTATGCACATTTCTGTACTATTTCTAGTTCGTTTGGTGTCTTAGCCCACTACTATAAGTATTTTTGAACAATTGAAGAGTTTGTTGGCAAAAACAGCTGTCTCCGTTTGAAATTTTGCCACAGAGTTCTTATTGTTTGTACTTTATTGTGTCGAATTACAATATTTCACGTGTTAGTCGTGATATAAACACAATATTTCTGTTTGTTTTGTTTTTTTAATACCATTTACTTAAGGGCTTTTGCTCCAGAAGGAATAGAATCATATTTTTCTGCCACTAAAATAGATTCGGCTTCAGAACGAGTAAATTGTAAGACTTCGCCATTTTTTCTTTCAAATGGCACTTATCTGTTTTTGCAAATGAACTCTTCAATTACAATTCAGCATTTTCAAAACAACCACTTACTACGAAACTTAAATCTGCGCTCTCTCGCTCGACATGTGCACCTCGAGGCCACCCTTTCACGCATCGCGCATGTGCACAGCCACTTGGCGCAGAGTGAAAAGGCTCGCGCGTGTGTTTGGCGCAGGTGTGTGCCGTAAGCCGGTGCGGACTGTCGCGCACGCAGCTGCGGGCCTCCTCCGCCGCCGCACCTGACTCCCGCGCGCTCCTCTCCATCTTGTCGTGTTTTCCGGCGGATCACGGGGGTTAATGCCTGCCTCGTTATTCTCTTCGCATTATTACGCACGACGTTACGCACCGCGCGCCCTTTGACCGTCATTAATTTGGCTCCGTGGTTTGACTGCGTTCTGCCTGAGAGGATGGCTGAGTGTTTACGCAGAAAACACGTCCAGTGCTTTGGATTCTTAACATCAGTCTGTGCAGTGTTTACAGTGTGAATGTACGCTGTGGGCTATTATTTAGGTTTTGTAGTCGTTTTCGAGCTTTAAGGCGAGAAATTACAAGAAAAACTCTCCTTTTTTCTTTCATTTGTTGGTTTTTGGTCACTTTGTTATCTCAGCTGATGAGTTTTTACATGGAAACAATATTGTCCAATCTGCACTAAAGATGTTTTATTATTTCATTTCATTTTCTGATTCTAATCCGTTCTGTAACTTCAAAGGCCGTTTTATTTAGATTTTTAGACATTTACAATCTTTTACTGGTGACAAATTTGTAAGATTTTGACAGATTGTAGAGAAAGATTTGACAATATTTAATTCTAAGCATTATTTAAGTTGTATCTTCAATAAATAGGCAACATTTGATAACGTCAATTTTTGTTAAAATCAAGTTTACTCAAATAATATACCCACAATCCCCTCTGAAAATATGTTTTTTAATCTATTATGTTAACAAGATTAATCAAGAAATCAATTTTTCAGATGTATATGTTCCAATCGTGTATTTTTGTGCACATAAAAAGCCTTATTTATTTATTTTTTTTAATATGAAAACATGCAACACATTTTTTTCTCAAAGAACAGAATTTGAATTTAAGATTTTTCTTCAGTGTCTCGCTTTAATCTTTTCTTATCGTCTCCATTTTCTGGTATTTTTAGTGATTGTAACAGTTCTCAAGCTAAAATTAGTGATTCATTTCGTTTGCAACAACCTTTCGAGTTCTCCACTTTGATTCCTTGACACGTTTATGCCAAACTACTTTAATCCCGTGCCACTTTTCTCGCGTCACACACGTCACGGTCTCCTCTGATCTGACGTTGATTCGTCTCTTTGCGTAAACGCGTGAACCCCCGGCGTTACGCACCAGCCCAAGCCTCATTCTACCGGTTCTTTCAGTTCATCTCGCAGCCCGAATCCGCTTCTTGTCGTTCTTCTCACGAGCCGACAGCGTTTTGTTCCTCCGCGCGCTGAAGTGAGGAGTTCGGATCACATTAACATGTCTTTGGCGCCGTGTGTGGTCTTTGTAGCCGCGTCGAGAATGACTTGTTGGAAGCGTGCGTGCTCTCATCGCGCTCTTTTGTAGGAAACTCCCCCAGTGCTCGTGTCTTTACGGGGAGTCGGTCTGATCCCGCACCAATTAGCGACATCTCCTCAGCTCCCAGGCCTCGCGCTAATCACGTTTAAGTCACGGCGCAGGGAGCCCGTGGGTTTGACGCGTCCTGCAAAGGCCAGAGTCGGTGTAAGGGACTTTTACGCACAGTGGACGGTCTAAGCCATTGATTTTCATCCACTGGGCCGGTGCAGTGATGGATTTAAATAAACAGTTTACACTTTTGAAATGTCCCGAGCAACTTCTGAACCAGTTGACAAAGTAAACAACCATCATCGCCAAATAGAACGAACCAGACACAGGGACAAGGGAAATAGTTCTAACTTTTCCTCCTAAATGGTGTGGTTTGGAAATATTTTAGTGAATGGTGCACGACTGTACTTTTTAAAACCAAAAACACAAAAAAGGTTGAAAACACTGGACGAATCTAAGTCTAATCATCCAATATATTAAGTACAAAGATCGACTTGACAATTATAACCAACATTCTTAAAGTAAAGCAAGGAATACGAAATAATAAGCTATAATTTGAATTGTTGCACTGAAAACATTTGAATATAATGTTAAATTTAAAGTTAAAAGTAAAGAAATATTTTACTCCACAACAAATTGGCATCAACAGCCATATTTTAACCCAGTTTATTTGAAACAGAACTAAATAATACATATATATATTTTTTAGAAATTATTCAAACAATTTCTACACAAAACAATTCAAAGTGTTTTACAAAACAAGAAACGATGCATCAAAATCACAAAACAATCAAAGTACAAACAATTACATAAACATGCACATGTACAAGTATCATTCATCACATTTAACCATTTACTCAACAATTATAGCATAACACTCATAAAACATAAGGATGAAATGGAAATAAGAAACAAAAATCTGTATTGTTTACGTTTAATACTTTGTAACAGAACGTTAACTTTAAAGTAAATGCAGTACATCTCAGAAACATTTTACTCCACTCTCACCAGACAGAAACAGCTCTCTTCTTATTTTTAAAACCCAGATTGTTTAAGTAATTGTGCTGAAAAGGCTGCACATGAATCATTTTGGAGGATTGTGAGGCAAGTTTATAGCACAATTCATACACAAAGTGCTTCGCAAAACAGGAAATGATGCATTAAAATCACTAACAACTAACAACAAACAACTGTACATAAGCATGCAGATTTAAAAAGACGCTTTTCACCTTTTTATAAATCACAGTTCATCCACCACATTCAGAGGAAAAATCATGACATAACAGTGAATTAAATGAGTTTAAAGGTACACATCACCGAAGGCTGCAACGATTAATCGACTGATTGTGACCATAGTTGAAAAAAAAGAGATCATTGGCGTATATTGATAATCGCTGAACCATAAACACTCTAAAAGGCAAATGAAATAACTTTTTTAATAATAAAGACAGTGGCATTGTTAAAAAAAAAGAATAAACAATTTTAATTATTTAACTACACTTCATTTGTGAATATTCTCCACCCAGAGCCTTTCAGTCACCATTTTTCATCCTTTATTTGGTTGATAATTTATTTAGAAAGTCTCAATGTGCAAAGAACTGTTTGACAAGTAGACTACTAAAATAATTGTTGCACTAAATGACAAAGAACAGCTGAAATTAAATTGTAGTCAACATTTCAGAACATTTTCTAAACAGAATCCACAATTTGTTCTGTTTTGAACTTGAACAAATATTGCATTATTATTGTTACTGCTTTATCTTCCTGTATAAAAGAGTAAAATATAATTGGCTACTGTTAATCCGTTACAGCTTGTATGGTTATGTTGCATAAATTAATGCAAAACCCATTTCCAACTGAAATAGAAATAGTGCACTGTCTGCCTCTGTCCAAGGTCCTGAAACGCCTAAAACTTGTTTTTCAATAAAATAATCTTCAAAATAGGCCTATAATTGTGTCCAAACTTGTACAAAAGAGCTCAGCGTTAACCGAGGTGTCTATGAAAGTCTGGTTTTCAATGAGTTTCCCTTCTTTACTTTCCCATTTTGTTCTCTCAATTCCTTAAACATTAGTTGTGATGCACAAAACGTTTCACAATTACGCAGCGACTCGCAATCACTGCTTTTGGTTAAATGTTATTTTCAAGACAAGCAGTAGCGGCAGCGGTAGAAGCAAAAAATATATTTAATTGTCCTCCGTTTATCTGCCTGTTCAAGCCATTGTGCAAAGAGCGGAAAAACGAGGGTCATTTGTGCAACGGGGAATACTTTACATGCAAAACGCAGCACAAGACGCGCTAATACTTGACCTTTTCTGCGCGATAATTGTTGCAGTATAACCGTGAAAAACAGCAGCATTCATGAGCGGCGTGCGGCGTGTGGAGTGGAGTCTGTTCTCTGTCGTCTTTTCAATGAACAAAAGCATTTCTTTCCATATCACAAAACCACAAAACGCATTCATTTTCATAGCTTTGTTTCCTTTTGCATGAAATCACACCGGGGTTAGGTGTAATTTGGCTTGGTTGTAATGATTCTGAAGAAAAAGTAAGCGACTATAATCACACTTTGGTAACTTTGAAATGTTCATAATGTGGTCAAGTTTTAAAAGAGGACATTTTAAAAACACCATTACAGGAATGTAATGTTATGTAAATCTCACGTTACGTTATAATCACAATATTCATTTCACAATAAAATATTTATTGCGATATAGACCCTTCAAAAGTTTTTAAACAAAAACATTTGAAATTCAGAATGGGGCAAAAGTGAGGTGGAACATGGTGTGATTTCACTGGAGAAACTGGGATTAACCTCAGAATATCACAAAATATGAAAAATGTGATGATTTAGTGTCAGTAAAAGCCTCAGACACATGTGAGTGACATCAGAGCTGCTTTAAACACATTTATTATTGTATTTTACATTATGTTTTAGGAAATTATGATCAACTCTTGGCATTTTTGATGAAGGAACAATCCAGATTTATTGGTTTTACTGGAAAAATACTCACAGAAATGTTGAGCCCACAATCACTTTTCATTTTATCTAGAGATATATTAGATACTATTCCATAAATTAGATTCTTTTGAAGTTAAAATACAATTTTAAGGCTAGAAAACTGTATTTTGTCCATCGTTTGTTATAGAAAAGCAAACTAACTGACCTTTCTATGCAAATTCAAATGTGTTGCTTTTTTCCAACACAAACACTTAAAACTAATAGAATTTAGATCTAATGTGAGAGAATCATTGAAACATGTACAGTCAACTTCATTTTTCCTCCAGTCGCCTCCATTCTGGAATTTTGATGACATCACATTTTAAAGGGTCTGTTCACCTTGTTCTGCCCCGCCCACTTTTGCCTCTTTTTGCCACAGGTCCACACTCCTGTAGTAAACGCACTTCCAGTTGAGAACCGTTCACGCAAATGTCAAACGAGGGAAAAGTCTCGTCGCTAAAACATTCTATAAAGTAGATTGATTTGAGTAAAATGTTTAAGGTACACGGGAAAGAACAACGCACAGATTTCCCGAGGCCTGAAAATGTCTTTTTAGTCCATGTAGAACTCATTTTCTGTTGAGCTTGTTTGCCCCGTGTAAACTACAACAGAAAAAGATGGCAGTCAATAGGTAGACAAAAATAAATGTAGAAATGATACTTTTTCCTTCTAAAATGCCTTGCCCAATATTTGGTGCGAATTATTACCATCACATTCCAAACATTTAAAGCTGGGGTACCTGACATTTTTGTTGTTGTAAATGAGTAGATTTTCCGTTTTCTACCAAACAGTATCTTGTAAAAGCAACACTGTGACAAAATTAGACAACTACACATCGTCTGTGGATATTAATAAAGCATTTATTTCTGGAAGTAACGGCCGACAGCAGCGTTCTGATTGGCTGTGCTTGGGCCGACCACCCCATTTTCACTTCGGCGTCTGGAAAAAGCTGTTCTAAAGCCGTGTACGAGGCTCAAAATTAAAACATGCAAATATGAATGACGTGCCAAAGGGTTTGTGAGAGCGAGGAACCAGTTAGACACATTTAAACACCTTCTTGTGGTTTTTCTGTGTGTGAAAATCAGGTACTTCAGCTTTAAGATATAAAAGTGCTTGAGCTGTGTCTTCATGTTGTCTAAAGTGAGCAAAGGATCATGGTCAATGTAGTTCCCTCTGTTTTTGCCTGGAATGATTAAGTTATCATTTGGATCTGTTTTTCTTGAGCCTCATTTCAAACTGAAGCTGTTCTTGAACCCTTTGGACACAAACTATTGTCTGGACTCTTTGTGAAGCTCAGACTCTTTCGTTTTGGTCTCTGGTGTCTGATTTAGTCTAATTACAAGTGGAAACAAGCTTTGCAAAGAAGAAAACCAACATTTAACGTCTGCTTAAATTGTCTGTGTTAAATATATGAAGAAGCTGATGTCTTTAGATTTTGTCTGATTGACACTAGTTTGAGCTTTTGACAATCCCTCTTTCAAAGCTGAAGCTAATTTAACTAAAACTTTTAAATTAGTTTTTAAATGAGTTTTAGGGACTTGTAATAAAGTACAAAATTCCAGACTTCTTTAAACGTGTGCTTTTAGAGTAAAAACTGACTCTAATTCATCCCAGAATGATTGATTTGACTAGATTTGGCTTTTGAAAATGCTGTTGGACAAAGAGTAAATTGTAAGCCTTTGACATTATTTTTCAAACAGCACTTACCTGGTTTTGCAAATAAACTCTTCAAAATTTCCTCCATAAAGTACCAGAAGCTTGAACGTGTTATTTCTGTTTATCGTGGAACTAAATCTATTTAAACAACAAAACAAATCCAGCACATTTACGGCAGAACTTCGCGAAAATTGAAAGAACTTGATGCTCAGCTGGTGCCAAAGAAGAAATAAAATTGTGTTTAGTGTGAATAATGATGTCGTGGATTGTGATTGTGGCTGAAGTTTGTTGAACCCCAAATGTGCCACAGCAATTTGAAAAATCAACATGGAAGTTTTCACCAAATGGAAAAGACTTTTAGAGTAAAATAATCAAAACAACATCGAAAACAGTTTGAGCTTTTCTTTTTATTGTTGCCGTTAAAGATGTCAAGTGTCTTTCTAAATGTAAAATACTGAAGGGCACTGACAGGGTTTCGTGTTTTCTAATTACGTTCGGTGGCGTTGGACATGTGTGGTCAAAATGTATCGCAGTTTTACTTCAGCCAAGGAGCAGTTTGTGAAGAAAAGTAGGAAGAAAGTTGAAAAAAGTACAGGAAAAGCAAGGAGTTTTCAAAAGAAATCCCTCTATCTCTCTATCTATGAGCTCAATACACTAAAATGAATAATATTTAGACAACTTACACTTGTTACTTGTCACTTTAAATCCATTATCTACACATTTCTAGATCAGTTAAAGCTGTTGTGGAACGAAAATAATGATAGACTGTTCCAACGTACAAATATTTGATAAGTTTCAATGCATTTTATTACAAAACTCGGTGTCAATGGAAACAGCTATTATGAGGGAAAGATGGGTTCATGTTAATTCATTTGCATCGTTCCAACTTTACACAAATAAATAAATAAATAAATAAAATCAAACGCATCAAACACGGGTGAGAGAGCACAACACAGAAAGTTAGTGTGACTACAATGATTAAAGCTGCATTTTCTCTTTACATAAATAGTTTTTAATGGAATTGTGAACATGATGATTCTGTTTTATCGTTGTGGATAATTTTATACAGGACCAACAAGATAAAAGTATGGTGTTATTCCTGCATAGTGAGTTGTGGAGTTTCATTCACCTAAAACATGTGCAAAAGGCAAATCCTCCAGCTTGCTCTGAGTGAGTGAGTTCTGTCTCATGATCTTGGTCAGCAGTGTCCCACGACAAGTTTAACAAGCGGCACTGAAGAAAAGGTCAAGTTCAGGGAACACATTTCCAGTGGGCACTTTAAAACCCATGTGTCACTATCCACCTTATTCTGCCCCGCCCACTTTAGCCTCTTTTTGCCACAGATCCACGCTCCTGTTGTAAACGCACTTCCGGTTTCATGAAGACCCTGTTCGAACGAGGGAAAAGTCTCGCCACTAAAACATGACATAAAGTAGATTGATTCTGTAAAATGTTTAATGAACATGAGCAAAAACAAGTCACAACGCACCGATTTCCTGGGAGCGTCCTGAAAACGGCTTTTTAGTCCAAGTAGAACTTATTTTCTTTTGAGCTCGTCGCCCCATAAACTACACCGGAAAAAAGATGGCGACGCCCGCAGAAACTTCCGGAATAAGGTGAATACTTAATATTAGTTTTACTGCACTGATGACTCAATTACCTGTAAGTGCAGCTATTGCATTTTATTGGAATGATGTCCACATTGACGATGTCTTTTTACAGAGCACATCTGCGCGTTAATCTCATCAGATCTCAGAAGCTCAGCCGGGGGGGTCTGGTCAGCACTTGGATGGGAGACCACTGGAACACCAGGGGGCGCTGGAGGGACTGTCATTGTGTCCTTAGGCAAGACACTTCACCCACCTTGCCTCGTATAAAAAGGTGAGTGAATGACTGCTGGTGGTGGCGGGGGCTGATGGCACCTCACTTCTGTCAGTCTGCCCCGGGTCAGCTGTGGCTACAGTATTGGCCTCCATCAAGTGTGAATGAATAATGCCAGTGCAGAGACTTCCACAAGTAAAGCATTATTATTATTGTAATTAGCCGGTCCAAGGGCAGCAGAGTGTGGCTGTGGTCTGGCACAGACATGTCTCTGTTGTGTTGGTCAGTGTCTCCACGTGCAATGATTTAAAAACCTACACCTCAGTTTCAACACTAAGCAAAAAGCTTGATGCTTGATGCCAATTTCATAAGATCAACAATAAAAAATACTTGAGTTTAAACACTAGAATATATCTTTCAACACAAAATAAAAGTTTAATAATGTTGTAATTTGCTCTTGCACTAATTCTGATAAAGCTCAACACTACTGTAAAACTATCCAGGTACAATTGTATCCAGTTAATTTATCTATGTGATTTTTATACTTGTTTTAATGAGTTCTGATATCATTACAGATATGTTTGAGTGTTTCATTTCTGATCCAAAAAGGTATTTTACATCCAGCCGTGCAGAACAAAAGCCATCATCTCTGTTTCATGTTCCTTATTAAGCCTGAGGGGATGTAAACGCCTGCAGAAGCTTATGTAGCTTATATGAGAGCAGGAGTCTGACTGTGCGCCGTATATATGAAGCTTTTCAATCAGAGACTGTTCCTCCAAACTAATGAAGTGCCTTCCTGCTGCCGCAAGCTACAATTTACACACAAGAATGTAACACAAAAACCTGCTGTAGAGAGAAAAAAGAGGAGCACGAGGGAGTGATTAGAGCTGTCTGAAGTTTGACATGTGAGGAAGTTTGAGAAAGACTCAACATGTAATTATTGTTTCTATAGAATTCTTCATATTGTAAAAGCTAAAGCTTTACAGTAATATCAGACTCACAATATTAAATCCATTGTTTTGCTTTAGAGACACGAAACTCTGAAGTCCACGATCATAAGAGCGGTGTGTGGGGTGGTGTGGGGTGTGTGGGGTTGGGTGGGGTGTGTGGGGTGTGTGGGGTGGTGTGGGGTTGGGTGGGGTGGTCCTCTGGGGGCTCTGGTTTCCTTTCACTATCAACATGAACAGGCTTCCCTCTGGACTATTCGCGTTAAATAAAGATTAACTACAGGAAATAAACAAATGAAATGAACTAGTTCTGTTTTTCACGTTTTTAAGACAGAAAAAGTGTTACAAAGTGAGCTTGTTTCCGTGGAGACGGTGTGGCATCCAGGCAAATAATTATCATTTTTTGTTCGGTTGGACAGACAGTACATGTTAATCAGTATACATGATCTACATGATATATGTGATATACGTGACATACATGATATACATGATATACATGATATTCGTGTCGACGTCGTAAAATCAAAATATATTTTAAATCCCTGCGAGGCGACTACTATTGAGATTTTGGGCTTTACAAAAATAATTTAAATTGATTTGGATTGAAACACAATTCAAGACATGGCCTTGGGCTCATTCCGTTTGTGACTCTCATTCATTCACCTGTCACAATGTGCCAAAGTGTCTTGCTCAAAGACACATTATCAGTTTGCAGTTCAGCCACGGCCAGCGCGCTCTGGCACCTGCTGTACTGACCAGGCCCTGGTGTGAGGGACGAGCAGACTTCACCAGGACAAACCAAAGCTCCAGAGTCACACGTCTGGAGCTGTTTGTTCATGAACTTTCAGTTCTGATGCTTTTGATTGTAAGGTTTGAACTCTTGTAAAGCAAGTAGGTTCTTGCTCATACAAGATTTTTCAAAACTCTAACAGCAAAATTATTCAGGATCAGGAATACAAGAGGATCAAGATCCAATGAAAGAGTTGAAATGAAACTTAAAAACATGTTATATTCTCTTGTCTTCTCAGTCATTCTTTACTTCAGACACAATACCAGCTGATATTAAATTATAGACACATGAAATAAACTTATCTTCACGACATAAAACAAACTCAACATCTCTGTTCATGTTAAAGTCCTCAAAATGGCATCCAACATGTCACTGAAACCCATGAATGGACAAAAATATTACAAAGTTGTTATAATTTAGTTTGTAAAATATGTTATTCACATATAAAATACATAATTAAACTTTGTTGTTGTTTTATTGTAACGACCTCTAACTTTTGTTCAATTGTAAAGCAAAATAAAGAATGGGTTTTTGCTCTTAAAACATACACAAAGAGGATCAAGAATATTCATTCATTCATTTTCTACCGCTTATTCCCGTTAGGGGTCGCGGGTGACTGGAGCCTATCCCAGTGACTTTGGGCCTTAGGCGGGGTACACCCTGGACAGTGGTCAACTCGTCTCAGGGCTGACACAGAGAGACAGACAAGGACAGACAACCATTCACTCTCACATTCATTCACTAGGGGCACTTTTAGAGTTGTCAATTAACCTACACAGTCATATCTTTGGATGGTGGGAGGAAGCCGGAGAACCCGGAGAGAACCCACGGTAACAAGGGGAGGACATGCAGACTCCACCCAGAGAGATCGTGTGATGTTAGGGTGGTTCAGAATTCGAAACCACGATGTTGGGCTGGTCTGGGATTCGAACCCACGATCTCCTTATTGAGAGGCAGAAGCTCTAGCCGCTCTGCCACCGTGCACCACGGATCAAGAATATAAGATTGTCATATCAAACTTTATACATCAAAGAGGATAAAAGAAAACGTTCAGTACATTAAAATACCTGAACTTGACTTATTTGTTTTCTTCTTTTTCTAGACATAACAATAGCTTAAAAACACACATAAACTAATTACCATGACTTATATTTATCACATACAATTAACTCTACAGTGAAAGCAATTCAATACATCACTTTACCGTCTGTTGAATGGTAAAAAGTCTCCAAAATGGCGTCCATCATGTCACTGACATGAGTATCTTCTGTCTAACTTTTATTTTTCTTTATTTTCAGTTGTTACACTTAATTTCAGTCAGACACATCTTTATCACATGGACTCTGTTGCTTTGCTTTACTGTTTAATTATTGTTCTAGTTTGTGTAAAAATCTAATTGACAGCCGTCTTTGTGACTGCGCTGACACGGCTCTCACTCCTAATCCTCCTCTTCCTAAACGGGCTAAACGTCCCAATTAAACCTGTCAGGCCGGACCCCAGTGTGGTGTATGTGTACTGTAGCAGCGGGGGGCCTTTGGGGACTAAACCAGGCGTCACAAACTGGGACAGGCCTTTTCCCTCCTCCCCCTCCTCCCCCCGCGCCTCCCCAAAGACCCGTGGACACACTTAATGAACTGCTCAGTGCCCCGGGACAGTTCTTTTCAGTGGGGCGCGGGGAGTTCCCATTGGGCTTCACGGGGACTTTCACCTGTGACAAGTGCAAAGTCATAAAGTCATGTACGTTTTTGTGAAGGCGGAGCTGAGACGGGAGCATTAATGTGACAGGTTTGTGCCGCTCTGGGGGTCCTGCACACACTTTTGTGTGGTTTGTGTCATTCCTCCAGTGAACTGAGGCCCCGCCCTGTCCCACGGGACACAGGGCCGTGTGCGCATTCAGCAGCCCCTGTAGTTTACAATTACTGTCAGTTTGAAGGTTTGATGACCCGCTACGGCAGGGCTATTCAATGTGAGGCCTGGGGGCCAGAGCAGGCCCTCCGAGGGACGTGATCCGGCCCTCAACCCATCTGCCAAATATATGTTTAGGCTTGGTTTAGTCCTAGTTTATACCTAGTTTATGCCTGGTTTAGTCCTAGTTTAGACCTCATTTAGTCCTGTTTTAGTCTTGGTTTAGACCTGGTTTAGTCTTAGTTTAGTCCTGGTTTATACCTAGTTTATACCGGATTTAGTCTTGGTTTAGTCCTGGTTTAGACCTAGTTTAGACCTGGTTTAGACCTGGCTTAGTCCTGGTTTACTCCTAGTTTAGACCTGGTTTATTTCTGGTTTATTCCTGGTTTAGACCTGATTTATTCTTGGATTAGTCCTGGTTTTAGACCTGGTTTTGTTCTGGTTTAGACCTAGTTTAGTCCTGGTTTAGACCTGGTTTATTCTTGGATTATACCTGGTTTAGACCTGGTTTAGTCCTGGTTTAGTTCTGGTTTAGTCCTGGTTTAGACCTGGTTTAGTCCTGGTTTAGACCTGGTTTAGTCCTGGTTTAGACCTGGTTTAGTCCTGTCCAGTTCTGCAGATGTTGTTAAAGCCTTGTCCATGGCAGGAGGTTTGAAGTTTATTTGAGTGATGTGGATGAGATCAGGCATTTTCAAGGCGCTAAGACCATTTTTGTAGATGTTTGGTGTAAACAACGAGCTGCTCGAACATGACCCTGTGTAATTCACAGACAAACAACATGTCATCCAGTCATCAAGTTTCATTTCAATGTCCTTTCCTGCTGTATTTCACTTAAGGCGAGACACTACAGGCAAAACCATCTTTATTTTTTCAATATATTTGTTTTTTTGGTCAGTTTGTTCTCTCAACATATATGGAAACATATGAAAACAACAAACTTGTTCAATCTGCTCCTAAAGATATTTTATTCTTCCATTTAATCCTACACCAAACTGTACAATCTGGACTCAACAAGATTTAAACTAAACATACAGGATTTGTTGATACAGTCATACCTAGCTTACTCAAAAACTAAGTCTAAATCTAAACCTAAACCTGATTCAGTCCATTTTTCAGATTTTACTGTCCCAAATATGTGCAATTTAGGCCGTTTTCTCACATAAATGCCCTACTTCATGAAACCGTGACATGGTGAAACTTGTAATACATTGTTTTCTTACATTTATGTGACTAAACTACAGGAGAAGTTTACAATTGATCACTTTAAATTGAACTTTTCCTCCTGTTCACCTGCAGCGTCTCGCCTTCAGACATTAGACACACAAATCCCGCCGCGTGTTGCGCATGTTGTCACGCTCACACCGTGATCAGCTCCATCCGATCGCAGAGAGAACGGGAAAAGTGTGCACAAAAGGACTGCGTGGATGCTCCTCTCACACAGAGGCAGCTCCACTTCTCCTGTTGTTGTCGGTAAGTGCCACGCTCGAGTGAAAATTCAAGCGGGAAAGACTGATTTCACCTCTCGAGCCACCTCAGCCCTCTTTTCACCTGTTGTTACAGCTTTACACACCACAAACATCCCCTCCACCGCAGCAGTAGAACCGTCAGCCCACTCAGCCTCTCCAGGGTCAGTATTTGCACCAAACAAACCCATTACGTGCGCCAAAAGTCTGATTGTTGTGTGATTTCTGGAGTTCTCAGATTATTGAAATGTCATGTAAACAGTTGTATCTGATGTGAGTAATCTGAGTGCTTTCTGATTGTTCACTGTTTAGTAGGTTTTGACGAGAAAAATGAAGCTAATTATTGTGACAAAGACAAAAATGAAAACCAAAATGTTAAAGATAGAAAGTCTTATTCTCAAATGGACTGTGCTTTGTCATCTATATCAGGGGTTCCCAAACTTTTCTGGCTGGGACCCCCAAAATAACCCCCAAATAGACCCCCAAAGCCAAATGAAAATGACAGTAGCAATAATTTTAAGTGTGAAATCAGGTTTAATATTGGTTATTTGAATAATTTATTGTCTTATTGGACCCTATTTCTCTAAAAGATACTGTTTGTAATAAAATAAATAAATAAAATAGAGCAAATAGAATGTCATATTAATTAAAATGTGATTAAAAAAAAAAAAAGATTAACCGCTCGTGTTTTTGATGATCAGATCACAAAAATTGCATCTTACTGCGTTGCCTGATTTTTCATAGTCGGATAATTGTTATATGAACTATACAGCAGCTCCAGAGCATGTTATGTGCAGAAAGAAAAGGTTTAATGACTCAGACAGAGCAGGAATTACTTCAAAATGACACAAAACATCATCATCCATCAGGACAGCCTCAAGCAACATCTCTTTAACTTTATCTCTGTGAAATATTGGGGGAAATCTTTTCATGATCTTAACATCTAAGAATCTAAAGAATGTAGATCAGCAAACTAATTGTTAGTTGCAGCCATATTGTTGTCCTCTGCACCTGTAAGAATCTAAGCATTAAACATGAATCCGTTCAATAAACTATTCATTGCACATTAGTTATTAGTCTGTTTTAGTTTCTCTCAGTTGATTTAGCTGGAAACAGAAAATAAAGACTGTGCAGGTGAACAGGAAAAAAATCTTAAATTTAAAGATATCGATTTGAAACTTCGCCTGTAGTTTACTCACGTATTACACGTTTTGTATCATGTAATGTTGTCAAAAAGAAGATATTTCATGTGTAAAAATGGCAAAATTTGCAAATATTTGGGACATTTTTATCTGAAAAATGTCCAAAACCAGGTTCATTGTGTACCGTACACAATTTAATAAAAACAACAACATTTACTATGAGAATTTTGGATATTCTGTTTACCTTTTGAGTAAATCAGACAAAGAATTGGTCAAAAATTTAATTTTTCCCTTTTATGCATAAAACATGAATAAACCAGGCTTAGAATTAGATATCAACAAATCAAAATCTTCTTAAATCCAAGACTGTACAGTTTGGTGTAGGATCTACTTTAAGGCTGATCTTTATGTCTCGAGGGAGAAAAATGCATTTTAAGATAACGGCCTTTGAAGTTACAATGTCCCAGAGAAATCTATGGATGAAGTGGATTCAATGGAAGAATAAAACATCTTTAGGAGCAGATTGGACAAGTTTGTTGTTTCTACATGAAAGCTGATACACTGAGAGAGCAAAGTGACCAAAAACCAAAAAAGAATAATGGAAAAAAAGAGTTTTGCCTGTAGTATCTCGCTTTAGTGTGATACAATTCTATTACTTTAGTATTTGTTGCTCCTGTATCTGTACTTCTACTTAAACAACAAACAAAACCACCAAAGCAATCTTCGCTAATCACCCCTGAAATAAAAACACATCCTGAATGAACACCACTGGCTGTTAATCTAAAGCTTTGGCCCCGGAGTCCGTGTTCTGTCGCTTTTGAACGTGGCTCTTTTGGTCTTTCTGTAAAAAAAAAGAAAAAAATTCCTTGCATGTTGCTACACAATACGCAATCAAGATCGGCGAGCCTCGACGTTTGACTGGGTAATGAGTTCAGGCGGCAATCACCGTAAGAAAAGGCCCATTTGAACTCTTTCTTTATGGTATGTCTATATACTAGCGTTTAACTCGCGCCTAACTGCGGCCCGCGCGTAAATAGGCGTATTAGGACCTGTTGTTCGCTCTGAAGGGAAGGGGGACGATATTTGCGCCCCCCGAGCCCTCGTTCTAATGTAATATGTCATTAGGAGGAATTCATTCGGCACAAAGGGGGCGACAGTCAAAAATTGCCCCACCGCTGTTCGGTAATTATATAGTTTGCCCTGGCAGAGCGGTGAGGCAGGTGGCTGGTCCATCATGCAAATGGCTTGGCTGCGTCGGTCTAATTAGCCACTGTGAGCCCGGCTTAAATTAACAATTAACTAACATGCAATTCTGGGCTTCGGCGCCGCGCTTGCTCTTTGCGTCTTGGGGCAATTGTCACTCTTGTTACGTTGTTCCGGCGCAGAGTAGAAGAAGAAGGAGGAGGAGGAGGAGGTTGGAGGAGGAGTGGAGGAAAGCTATATGTGATTTGTGACTTTTTGAGGCTAAAGCGCGGCATTATGGGTGAGTGATGGTAAGAGACGGAGGGAGGGAGGGCGGGTGGAGAGCTGTAATTTGGACCGAAGAAGCGACGGACTGGAGGAGTGTCACCAAACATAGATCCGCGTGAGGGGTTTAGTGAAGGAAGTGGCGAGAAAACATCTGCGGCGCTCACGCTGACGAGTAAACAGTGGATGAACAACAAACACGGTTACTAACTGAGGATTTGTACTGTTCAGACTAGGTCAAAGGTCAGATTAGCACATTTGCACTGCGCCAAAGTGTTGCACAAGTTCAATAAGACAACACAAGAACAAATTAACAGCGAAAAAGTCAAAGTTAAAATACAATGTTGGGGTAATAAAGCCAATGCAAAAAAAATTGTTTTTTTCTAACAATCTGAACAGATGTAGTGGCTCTTGTTATTGTATTGTGAGTTTTAATGTGTTTTTATGACTGTAAAGCACTTTGTGTTACTTTTGTATGAATTGTGCTATACAAATAAATTTTGATTGATTGATTGATTATGTTCAGGGGAAGAAAGTTCCATAGACTAGTTTTACTTCTACTTGAGTAATATCTAGTTTGAGGCAACGGTTAAAGTCTATATAATGATACTTTTGACTAAAACGAAGTGAACATCACTATATTTAAGATTTTACTAAACATTTTTCCTATTTGTCCCCAGTTTGGCAGTTTTTGTAAAGTTTATTAAGTTACTTCTGAACATGAGCAGCAAATATGACCTAGTTAGAGGTAATTCCACAACTGTTACTTAGCAACCATTTTGAAAACAAGGACCAAAATCCATTTAAATTACACAATAGTTATGATCTGACAATAATAATACCTGGTAACACCTTTATTTTGTTGAATGATGGTTTAAACTGTCAGAACACGTGTCAGTCGTCTGTAAATTCTTCTAGTTTCAACAGCATGTCGCTTTTTCATCACAGAGGGAATTCAACACTAAAACTATAATAAATATTTACCACAAGTGCTCTCCCATCAAACTAAGTCATAATTAGACAAACAAGAGAACCTGTCATACTTTATTTGGTGGGACAAAACCTGTTGTAAATATATATATGATCGTTTTGCACCAATCAAGTGTCAGTTTATGAATAAAAGTTTAAAAACCCATTAAAATTTACAGGAAGTAGAGCAGAGTTCACACTAAGGAGATACACTAGGGACAATTTACAACCAAGAAACACATTTTTTTTATTCTTTAAACATTAATTCAACAAAATAAAGGTGTTCCAATATATTTTTATTTGTTAAATAATTTCAGTGACAATAGAGGCGTAACAGTCACAGAACTTCACAGTGTGATGTCATGATTTACAACCAGGAAGTAAAAATTTAAACTTAAAAAATTGCCAAACCGGGATGAAAATGTTTAATTCTTTAGCAGAATGTTAAATATGATTATCTTCACTGTGTTTTGGTCAAATGAGTCCTTCAACCTGTCATATGCGCTTTAAAACAAGAAAGTTTTGTTTGTTGCCACGACGATTTTCCACAATAGCGTTTAAACCAGATTCCAATCCAATCTTCTCCATTTCTCCAGGATTGGAACCGGCACACATCACCTCTTGTGGATTCAAAGAGTCTGACCTTGGACCAAACGCGGGATCAACTCAAAGCTCACGGCATCAGCAAAAGGGAGACTAAACCGGGACTAATCCAGGTTTAATCCACTGAGCCGCGGGATTAGAGTTTGTGGATACTTTGACAATAGACCCTGGCTGGTTCTCCCTGTGGCCCCGGAGCTAAACCTGGTCTAGACTCTTCTTCAGTACACATCTCTGCCTCCTCCTCCAATCCCCGGTGTGTTTACTGAGGGCTGATGGTAAAATGGCAGTTTAGCCCACAGCGGAGAGTGAATGGGACTCCGAGGACCACATGCTGCGTTCAAGTCGCTCCCACTGGTCCGGCTAAATGAACCCCAGCTCCATCGCTTTGTGGTCAGTTTACACATATACCACGACATACTACATACTACACCATAGACCCTTTAAAAGTTTGTAAACAGAAACATTCTGCATTCAGAATGGAGGCAAAAGTGAAGCGCAACATACTGTGATTTCACTGGAGAAACTGGGATTTAGCCTCAGAATATCACAAAATATGAAAAAAGTAGATGATTTTGGAAAAGTAAAAGCCTCAGACACATTTGAGTGACACCAGAGCTGCTTTAAACACATTTATTATTGTATTTTATCTCATGTCTTACGAATTTTTTGCATTTTTGATGAAGGAACAATGCAAATTTATGGGTTTCACTGCAAAAATACTCACAGAAATGTTGAGCCCACAATCATTTTTCATTTTATCTAGAGATATATTAGATACTATTCCATAAATTAGATCCTTTTGAAGCAAAAACACAATTTTAAGGCTAGAAAATTGTATTTTGTCCATCGTTTGTTATAGAAAAGCAAACTAACTGACATTTGTACCCTCAAAATTCAAATGTGTTGCTTTTTTCCAACACAGACACTTAAAACAGTAGAATTTAGATTTAATGTAAGCGTATCACTGACAAATGTACAGTTAACTTCATTTTGCCTCCAGTCGAATTTTTATCACATTTTAAAGGGTCTATTGAATGTACGAAACCCTATATATTAGATTTAAAGTGCGTATGACAGGTTTTCATGATTTTCTAATTTTGACTTGATATGGTGTATTATTACCTGTTGTAAATATAAATTTTAGTTTTACACCAATCAAGCAGCTGTTTGTGGAGAAAAGTGGAAAAATCTGTTGAAAGTTACAAGAAGTAAACAAATAGACGGCATCACAATAGGGCAACAAAGTTATAGCATAATTTAAACAAAAGAAACTACTTTTTTTTTGACAGTATATAGATTAATTCATCCAAATAAACTTTATTTGTAACATGAAAAATGAAAATGTGTTTTGGCCCAGCGAGCAGGATGGTTACTAGGTCATTTCCTGGTGTGATGTCATCATTTACAACCAGGAAGTTGTAAAACCTAGTGAACATAATTATATTTAAGATTTTACTCACATTTTGCTTATTTCTCCCCAGTTTGACAGTTTTCATAGAGTTTATAACTTTTCTTCTTGATTGGACACGGTCAGTAAATGTGACATAGGTAAGTAGGTAACTCTAAAACTGTTACCTTGCAACCATTTTCCAATGGTCCAAGAAAGAGCCTATATCAATATAAATTACACCCAGTCTGTATGATGGTTAGATGTCACATTTCACTAAAACGCAGTCAACATGATTATGTTTAAGATTTTACTAAACATTTGACCTGTTTGTCCCCAGTTTGACAATTTTCATAAAACTTATAATGTCACTTCCTGGTTGGATGGTAACGCTTTAGATTAAGGTTCCTTAGTAAACTATTTATAAAATTCTTAATGAGCACTAGTTGTTAGTTTATTCACTTATAACGCCTTATACATGTTTATAATCCATTAACCAATGCATGTTTGAGTGAATAAACCACATGTACACAGCATCAATGAGCTGCATATTAAATTGTTTTCAATTATCACGCTAATAAATGCTTGTAAATGCCTTATAAGCGCTTATAAACTCATAACAAGCGCTTATTAATGTATTATAAATAGTTTACTACGGAACCTTAATCTAAAGCATTACCCAAGGACCAAAATCCATATAAATTACACAATAGTTATGATTTGACAACACCTTTATTTTGTTGTATGGCCGTTTAAACTGTCAGAAGGATGTGTCATTTGAACGTTAACTGTCTCTTTATTTTCAACTTTATGTTGCTTTTTGATGACATCACAGAGGGATTCCATTTTAGAACTCAGCACTACTTCCTGTCATTTTAAACTTTAATTTTTCAAAATTTCTTCACAAACTGCATCTTCACGGACGTAAAACTACGATAAGTATTTACCACAGTCTCCTTCCCACCAAACTAAGTCACAATTAGAAAAACACGAGAACCCGTCATTTAACTTTAACAGAAACGGCCCTAGACGCTCCAAAGTGACCCGCTCTGTGAGACCAAAGCCGGTGGACCATCGTCTCCCGTTGCCGCTCGGAGCTTAACTCGCCGCCGCTGCAATCCACATCTCCTGGCGCACCAGAGGGCTGATGCTGCTGGTAAAATGGCAGTTTAGCCCAAACGCAGCGGTGAATGGAGCACAGAGGACCACATGCTGCGCTGAAGTCGCCCCCACAGGTCCTGCTTTCCTAACCCCGAGATCTGATCCCCATTGGCCCACCCAGCCTGCATTATGCGCCCTGCCCCTCGCCACCACACGCGAACAAAGTAGACATTAACCGACATTAGAGCCGGCAATGGGCGTAATCAGGAACGCGTTATCTCTTAATGAAGCAAACACATGCGCGGCGATACGCACACAGCGGTAATCAATACAAAAAAGACCGGGACAAAAGGGAGATTGGGCCCAAAGAGGAGAAGAAAAGCCAAAAGGGAAGGAAATGCAAATCAATGTGAATCGTTGTTTGCTTTGAAACCGTTCAGTCTATTTCCATTAATTACATGTTCATTAAAAGTAATTTGTTCAGCCGCCTTTACACACACAGAGGTGGGGTTTTAAATGGACAAGATACTGGTTTAAAGCCAAAGGGTAGATTTTAGGAATTAAGTGAAATTAGTTTGGCTGTAGATAAATCCAGATGACTATAGTTTGAGTCCCATCACAATGTAAACAAAGCAAGTGATTATTTACAATGACAGTTTGTTTGTTGGCAAAGTTTCAAAAAGCAAAAAACTGTTAGGACAGGACAACAAATAAGAACACACTAATTACCTGAACAAACTTACAGAACTGAAATGTTTAGATTAAAAAAAATATACTGTATTTAAGGCTAAACCAGGACTAAATTAAGGCTATTTCAGGCCTAAAATAAGACTAAGCTAGGACTAAACTTCAACTAAACCTGGACTAAACCAGGGCCAAACCAGGACTAAACCAGACAAAAACCAGGGCTACACTTGGACTAAATAGGACTAAACCAAGGACTAAATCAGGGCTAAACTATGGGACTAAACAAGGGCTACACTAGGACTAAACTAGTGCTAAACCAGGACCAAACCAGGACTAAACTAGGACTAAACCTGGACCAGGACTGAACCAGGATTTAACTAGGGCTAAACCAGAACAAAATCAGGGTTAAACCGGGACCAAACAGGGTTAAACTAGGATTAAACCACGTCTAAATCATCACTAAAATAGGACAAACCAGGGCTAAACTAGGACTAAACTAGGTCTAAACCAGGGCTAAATCATCACTAAAATAGGACTAACCAGGACTAAACTAGGACTAAACTAAGTCTAAACCAGGGCTAAACCAGGGCTAAACCAGTGCTAAACCAGGGCTAAACCAGGGCTAAACTAGGACTAAACTAGGTCTAAACTAGGTCTAAACCAGGACTAAACTAGAATTAAACTGGGGCTAAACCTGGATTTAACTGGGATAAAACAAGGACTACTCAAGGATTAAACCAGGGCTTAACCTGCGCTCAACCAGGACTAAATCAGGTTTTGAACCAGGACTAGACCGAAGCAAACCAGGACTAAAACTGAACAACATAAGGCCTAACACCCGGAGTAAACCGGCAACCAGGCTGTGTCAGGACTAAACAAGGACTAAACCAGAACCAAATCATGACTAAACCAGGAGGGTCAAACCAGGACTAAACCAGGACTAAACAAGGGCTAAACCGGGGCTAAACCAGGACTAAACCAGGACTAAACAAGGGCTAAACCAGGGCTAAACCAGGGCTAAACCAGGAGGGTCAAACCAGGACTAAACCAGAACTAAACAAGGGCTAAACCAGGAGGGTCAAACCAGGACTAAACCAGAACTAAACAAGGGCTAAACCAGGGCTAAACCTGGAGGGTCAAATCATAGTCAAACTAAGATTAACAGGGGCTAAACTAGGCCTAAACCAGGTTTAAACCTACACTACACTATGACTAAACATAAAGAAAACTGTAAAAACAAAATGTACAAAAGGACAATAAGAACTGACACTTGCATTGTAAATTTGCACATTTGGTTTGGTCCTGGTTTGAGCCCAGTCCTGATGTGGACTTGGTTTGAACCTGTTCTAGTCCTGGTCTGGTGCAAATACAAGTTATAGCTCTAGATTTAGTCCAGTGTTAGTCCCAGTTTTAATGTGGCGTGTGCAAGTTTTAACGCACCTTAATCCTAATCCAAACAAGACTAAATACTGTGTGTAGTATATATTAAACCTCAATACAATCACATTTTAGTACATTTTTCTGACGGATGCCATAATAACGATCCGATTATATGACGAGAATCCAAAAATATCACAATTGAAATCCTCGTCAATAATGCCAATGTTTTGTAGCGACCATTTCTGCTGACAAACTTATTTTCATTAAACACAAAGCATGTTAAATTCCCCTGATCCTTTCCTCCTACCTCAGCCCTGTTTTACACAATCGCCGCCGCTTTTACCAAAGGTTCTTGTTCTTGTTGGTTGCTATAGCATTCTCGAGCACCATCCTGATCCCCAGCCCCCACACGCAGACCTGCTCCACGCACTCAACATAAATTAAACTCAAGTGAAGCCACTAAAAATGAGCCTGACCAGAAGCGAGGTGGTTTGGCCTACTTATAAACAGTTCTATTTTAGCGTGACTTGACCCGCCGAGCATGGAACTGTCTGAGGCTAAAGCGGGAAAGCCGAGCGCGGCGTGGTTCGGTCATGAAGGCAGAAGATCATTGGTGTTATGCAATCACCATTTTAGCAGGAGCCAGACAAAAGGTGAGGGGCGGGGGCAGCATTATCTTACAAATTGAACATGGAGAGGTGAATTTCAAACGCTGGGGTTGGAAAATGGGTTTTTGTGAATCGTAAAATGTAGTATGAGCTTAACCTGAGTCGTCAGTTTTACTTGTATTGTCCAGTATCACAGCCGTATAGGAGATTTATAAAAAGGGAAATCAAAAGATGTATTATCAATCAGAAATGACTAAACTAAAACTAAAAAAAAGAGCTAAATTAAAGTAAAATGTAAATTCTACCATCAACTGTACTTCAAACTCTTTGGTAAAGGTTAGTTCTTCTATTTTAAACTGTTAGATAAGAATTATTTTTAGTGTTTTGTCACAGTTCAAGAAAAGCAGGAGAATAGAAACATGTAATACAAAAATCAAGGTAAAATAGCTGTTAAAGAAACAACACTGTGTGGAGTGAAAATTTAAGGCACTATTATGTACAGTGTAAAGTGACTCTGATGGTTATGAAGCAGCGCATATGGACAAGAATAAATAGCCACCAAAGAGACCTCGGTTCAGTGCATTGTACCAGTGATAATTCACATTATGCTACAGTATTTCATGTTCCCTGGACCTCACCAGCAGATCTCGATGGCATCTCTGATCTAGCGCTGGTCTTTGTCTTCAAATGACAAAAAGACAAGCAAAAAATAACAGCAACAAAGGTCACTGCTGGATCAGAAGTCATCCAGATCCAAAAGCGAGGTCCGAGGAGCATGAATCGAGACGAGGGGATCTACTCACACATCGATACAATCCTGGAGATGTAGACAGTAGGGGGCGTACATCTCTAAATCTCTTCATCACATCAGTGTTATTTTGGGCGGCAGTGGTTCAGTGTTTTGAGTATTCACCCAGTAACCTGAAGGTCGACGGTACAATCCCAGCTGGGACCAAGTGCATGCATCAACTGGCCCTGGTGCTCCAGACGAGCCTTGAGCTCATGTTTCTTTTCAAGGTGGAAAACATTTTTATGCTCTGGGCACGGCTCCAGGTCCAGACACTTGGGTCTGCTACGTGAGCATCTGACGTCACCCAAACATAACACATGTCAGTGGAGGAACTAGAAATCTGGGAGCCCCCGAGGCAAAATTGAATACAGGCCCCTCCTCATCGAGTGTGATTTCTATGATTTTTAACTTGAATTGCTCTCAAACTAAGCTTTTGTTTGTTGGGCTTTGTTTTTCTTATATGTGGCAATAGTCTTATAATTCTGGGTGGTAAGTGAACTGTTGGAAAATTTGAACTCATATCCGCAAAACAGCTTTAAACAGGGGGTTTGGGGGGGTCCTTCCCTAGAAAAATATTTCAGAAATCAGACCATGTTTCCTTTTTGTCGGTGCATCTTCGGCTGATTTAAATACATGAAATTCATTTTTTAATTTGATAAAGTTATATTTTATTTACTGTTTAGCTTTATTAGGGGTAATAAAGTAAATTGCACCACTTAACTGTGAGATTACTGTTTCAGAACCTTGTTGATGGTCGGGAGCATCTCATCGGGGGCCCCTTCAGGTTAAGGGCCCAAGGCAATTGTGACCTGTTGCCTAATGGTAAGTCCGCCACTGACACAGGTCATCTTAACGAATAAAACTTTAATTGTGTGACATTCAAACAGCAAACTTGCTAAACGATTCAACACTTTTCTGTCTTTTGAAGTCTCGTCTTTATAGTTGAAATGCCAGGACACAAATTACCAACTTAAAATTCAGCTCATCTGTGTTGAATCTGATGTGGTGCGGCCTACTTATGCTACAGACTCGAGTGCAAACATATGCAGCCACAAGAGTTCCATTAATTAAACATGCTCGCCCAAAATGCCCCTAAACACGGAGACTGCCAACTCCAGCGCGAGCAAGAGAGCGAGCGCGCCTGAATCACCCTCATTATGAACCCAGCCCCATCTCAAATTAAAGCAGATTGGAATAATGTTCTATCTCTCGACTCCAGTGGCTCCTGTCTGGATTGGTTTTGCCGTGCAGTCGTGTCGCTACACAAATGTAAATAAAAGTGTTTCAGCCTCGAACCACTTTGAAGAGAGGCGTTAAGTCAAGTCTCTCCTCTGCCAGTGGCATTGTGAAGCAAAGAATTGTCAAGTTATTTTATTGTCTGCGTTAAACTTGACCACAAGGCTGTAAAACTTTCATACAATGATATATTTGCATGACTAAAGTCCATTTACTGCTTTATGGAGCAAAGTTCAAATCAATTTTCTCAAAGACTTTTCAAAAAGAGTTGTAAGTGAAATAATTTGACTTTACTTACTTTTACGCCTTCCAAAACCCTATAACGCCTTCATTCTAGAGGCTGGGACTGCTCCATGAGTTTGCTCTATTATTTGGCGACCACAAACAATCGGGGATGGGACAGTTTAGTTTAGTTTATTGATGTATCCTAATAATCTGTGCTGAAATTAGCATAAATACCAACGATCACATGGTAAACATTTCTTGAATTCAACATTGTGCTGGAAAAATTGTACCATTAAGATCAAATCATCAAAAGGTTAGAGTGGGAATCAAACCAACCCTCATAGTTTTGATTCTTGCAGCCCAATACTGTGATGTTATGTGCCTGAATATGTATATTTATTGTAAACTTTTATTTCTATTCTATTTAAAGATGCACTATGTAACTTTTGCTTGCTTCTCCCTTAAGGATGTAATGGTTTTGAATGTTTCACCAAGTGACATAAACTTGTCTAACTTGGATTCATTCAATTACATGCCTTTTTATTGCTAAAAATAGGTTTGATGTCATACTGTGGAACATTCCAAGCAAAGCAATAACATCTCTGTGGAGACAAGCAGGTTGTAGAGCTGCTTTCACAGAGCAGGAGTTTGTCATAATGTTCTGATGTTCCTCTCGTAGGATTTTTCTTTTAGGTTAGGCAGATGACATCGCAGCATTCTGAATTTTAGCAGTGAGTGGCAAAAATGCATCAGTGTCAATGGTGAGTAATGACATTTTCTACTCTAAGAGGTAAAAATACTTCTAAAATTTGAAGTCTACTACAAAATAGAAACGTCCGCAAAATGTGTAGTTTGTGAATGACATCTAGAAGAACAAAATCAGCAATAAACAGTTGTAGAAAACCAGATAAACAACAGAACACTCCTGATACTCTCACATTTATCGCTGACAGACTTTGGAATCTCACACAGCTGAACTCATCATCTTTCTTTCCTTAAATAACATGTTTCTGAGTCCAAATGCTGAGGAAAATAATTGTTTTGGGACGACTTTAACAAGCTAGTTTAGCTCTGTACAGTCACAGCAATAACAGAGAAACTACTTTCAGTTTTCATTTTACCGTGTAACGTTAATTTAGGAAAAAAAAACAGCTCCAAGGACAAAACTTTGGCAAAAAAAAAGCAATAAGGATATCTTTCATGTAGAAAAGATATTAGATTTTTATGATCTTCAAACTATGTAACTATGACGCTCCTTTGAAAAGTTCGGTTTTCACTTACCATCTATCTCCGCCCACACCTCTGTAGTTTCAATAACTCAAAAAATGAAGACTCCGAGTCACACGTTCAGTTGTCATTCTGAAACATTAAAAGCACATAAATTAAAATGCACTTCTTTCTATGGTAAAACATTACTGTGAAGAGGCGGGGCTTCTCAGTTCTGCAATTTTGAACAGGAAGTGAATGGACCAACTTTTATTACTGAGCCGTTTTAGAACAAATTGGTACTTTATAATGAACAAAATGTAAAATTGTGATCTACTTATGTTGTAGTTTAGTATTATGTTACAGAAAAAAAAAAAAAATAACACGTCTCCTTTAAGAACCACTAATCCAGTTGTTGTATTTGTTGTAATGTAATGTTCTGATGACCCTCGTGCAGATATTTTCAATCAGCTGCAGAATTTCCAAATCTAATGTTTCCAAATATCAATGTGGACATCTTACACGTAGAACAGATTCATAACTAAACTTCTCAAATGCTGAACTTGCTCATTTTCCACGCAGCATCAACCGCAGATATTTCAACCTTTTCCAAACGCCAGAATACCATTTAAAACACAACAGCATGCACATATTGAAACTGCTTTTAAAAGTATACACTGCTGACTACTATTACTACCGCCGCTATGCTCTTTTCCATTGGTTTTCCACAGTGTTAGCCCAGGCCCGCTGTGTTTTGGCAGAAAATCAATACAGAGCAATGAGGGTGAGCGGGGGGAGGACTGAGCCGCGCGAGGGAGGGGGGCTCGTTCTAATCATCTGTACATTTACCATCACAATCAACAATCAAAGCCACGACCTAGCGCTTTATTTGTAGGCCCGAACGGCACAATTTTCCCACTGTGAAAGGCAAGCTAAATTAGAGCCCTGGGTTCCTGTTAGCGGTTCTTAATGGCCCTGATTTGTGAACTGCTAAATGAGGTTATGTAAATTGATCCCGAATGTAGGGAACGGGCCCCCAGGTGACAGGTGCACGCAGCTAAAAGGTGCGTGGTGGGGGCAGGGGAGACGGGGGAGAGGGAGAAGGAAGGATGTGTGGCAAGGTGAGACGTTAGCGAGAGAAAATGCAGTTCGTGTAAATTACGGTTGAGTTTGAAGACTGGAAAGACATGCAGGTAGTGAAATTGTGGTTTTGAGTAAAAGAAAGTTAAAGTGCATAGGACGGGCTTTCAGGATTGTGTAATTGTTACTAGGTTTGGGGAGATTGCTCCTGTCAGGGCTGTACTCAGCAATATAGCGTGACTTCTTGGCAATATGCGTAACAATACAGGAATGTGTATTGCGATACTTTTAAACAACATAAATTCATTATAAATCGCCGAGTTCTACACTTGTTGCATTAAGGCTTCAGCCTTAATGCAACAAGTGTAGAACTCTGCTTATCTGAAAAGGTGAATTATTCAAAGGACAAATGCAAATGCAAAATGCAAAATTGACTTTAAGAAGCCTATAACCATATTATAATTGTTCCCCTTCTCAAAGCATTTGGAGTGATTTGTGCATGTTTGTGTAATCTTTAGACTCCATAGCTCTCTCACCACTCCCTGTGTTTACAGACTTTGTTCAGCAATTTGATCTTCTTAAACGGTGACGCATGTAAGATTCGGCAGCGTCGTGTAACCGTTCCTCTGTTTGCTTTCGTAAACTTCAGCTCACCAAAGGCGACACAACGCAAAGTGACTGCTGCAAATCAGCACCAATGCTGTAACCACAGAAGTCGCGGATTTGTTTTTAAACTTGTCATTTTAGGTCAAAATGGCAATTTAAGATGTCTGAAATATAAGATAATGAGTGTCTCTCTGGGTGGAGTCTGCATGTCCTCCCCGTGTTACCGTGGGTTCTCTCCGGGTTCTCCGGCTTCCTCCCACCGTCCAAAGACATGACTGTACAGGTTAATTGACAACTCTAAATTGTCCATAGTGTGTGAATGTGAGAGTGAATGGTTGTCTGTCCTTGTCTCTGTCTCTCTGTGTTAGCCCTGAGACGAGTTGACCACTGTCCAGGGTGTACCCCGCCTAAAGCCCAAAGTCACTGGGATAGGCTCCAGTCACCCGCGACCCCTAACGGGAATAAGCGGTAGAAAATGAATGAATGAATGAATGAGTGTCATAGATGAAGACAGAAGCATAACAGGTCTTCTTTAAGGACACTGTGAACATGAAATTCCAATGCAGTTTGTTATTGTACATTAAAACATAAATTTAGTAAACCTTTAATACACATTTTAATGTAATATCTATGTATCAGGACGCACATCGTTTCATGGATTTTAAATCAAGTAATATTGTATCTCGAAGTAATACCCAGTAATACCTCATTATTATCTTAATATGACATCAGTTAAGTTGAAAAATGAGTGGGTTAGAGCTAACCCCAACCCTAGTTCTGAAAAAAAACAAAAACAAAAACAAACAAACATCCAAAATGCACATTCAAATAACACACAAGGAACACCATTTTCTGAGAGTTGATTAAAATAAAAGTGCTTTCTTGTATTTTTATTTGTCAATGAATTGTGTCAGTTGACAAGGTAGCAGTTGCTCTGTTTATTTTTACAATGGCTAGCTCAGTACTTCCTGTCCAGGTCATTTCTATGGGGTCAGACTAAAATGTATGACTCCTGACAGATCGTGCAGTGAACAGTGAGTCGTGCTGGACGTCTCTGAAACACATTAAAGACTTCACAAAACAAGCCAGTCCTTCACCAAAGGACGTCTTTGTGTCTCAATGCTAACGCTAATGCTTAACAATTTAAAAGTAAACAACCCAACTGCCACCTCGTGCACAGAGTCAATTAGACACTGACGCTGTTGTCAAGCTTAGCGGTTGTTTATTGTATGGTTGCTAGGTTACAGCTGCCTATGTTCAACTAAACAGCGGAACTCGCGAAAACTAGATAGATTTTGTGGTACAACCCTGTTAGCTACCCTTCTGTGCAATGAGTAGTCAAGTCTGTGCCGTCCATAGACATGAAAACAGGAAAACATAAAAACCAGTAGTGCCGTCCTACTGGTTTAAAATGGCATCATAACCACAACTGAACCTGAGAGAGAGAGAGAGAGAGCCTCTTCTGTACAGTAACATGGTCATTACCTCAAACTCAGAAAGGAGCAGAGCCAAAGTGTTTGTGAGTGCCACATTCTTCCCTCACAAAGTCCTCTCCGCTCTTTCCTTTCAGACGTCTACAGTCAGGAGGCCTCGGGTTTGTCCGGGGATAAACCACGGAACTGTAAGACCAGGAAGTCCAACAATGTTCAACCGAGAAGCAAAGGGAGGGACAAAAACAATACTTGGAACTAACTTTTTTGAGAACCAGCTTAAGTCTTGTTTATTGTTTGATTTTTCTGTTCATTAAATCCACTGCAGTTCTTCCTGTGGTTTGAAAAGAGCACGTTTTGTTAACCGTGGGATTGCGGTTCTGCTCAAAGTTCACATTTTCAACACATCACAGGAGAACTGACAAAAATATTGATACAGGGTTATAGAATATGGACAAACTAATAAAAGAATTAACGTGTTTGTACAGAGCTAAACTACTTGGTTAGGAGGTGTTACCAGAATAAGAAAGGATATTTTATTGTTTCTGGAGAAAATGAGAATGTTTAAAAAAATGCAGCCTTTGCGGTTTGTTAATTGCGACCATTCGATTTCGATTTTAGAAGTAGCAGAAGGGTAGAAGTAGTTTGACTCCTGTGCAGTGTGGGACCTTTCTGTGTGGAGTCTGCATGTTTCTCCCTGTGTCAATCCAAAACATATATCAAAGGTAAAATCCTCGGCGTCCTGAACGAAACAAATTCAAGATCTAGAGATGTTTCCCAGAGCGTTGCCCTGTGGCATCCTGACAGATTTAACAGAGACATTAAAGAATAGGTCAAACTGCCCTGTATGGCCTTGATTTTCAACTTTTTATCGGCGAACACTAATGTGACTTGAGGTTTTGCCAGGCGTGCCTTGAAAAAATGTCCAGTTTGAGATAACAGACTCACAACCGTGGATGTAGTGGACTCATTTACAATTTTTGGAGTGTCCTGAGCAACTTCTGCACCAAATAAGAACCCAAAACCATTGCTACTGCCAAATTTAAAGAACCGGACAGTGGCACAGACATTATTTACCATATTTTTTAACTAAATGGTCTAATTTGGTAATGTTTTAATGGTAGTTGTTGTACCGTGATATCTTTTAAACACAAAAAGTGAGCCACAACTCAAAAATGGACAAAAAACACTGCCCTACAAGAATAAAAAAAAACTGTATCTCAACTTTAAATCCAGACTGAATGAATCAATCAAACTGTATTTGTAATGCAACTGAACCAAAGTGTTTTGCATTAGTTCATAAATAGATGTAAACTAAAATTCCCATCACTCCTTCCTCTGTGTCTCAAACTCAGAGGCGTCCAATCAGATCTGCTTATTTCATTGATTATTTATAAATCAGAACAAAAATCAGACTTTTGCCTCCCTCATTAATTCTGCACAAACCCTTAACGTTTTTGCTTTTCACTCTTGACTCTTGTTTCGATACAAACGGACGATACATGTCCCTGATTGGCTCGTCTGAACTCTGGGACATAAGACTCGGGCCCAGATCAGCGGCCGAAGCATGGAAGGCTATCCACGTGAACCTCTTGGCAGCTCGTGACTAGGGATGAAACGATATGCAAATCTACGATACGATATTATCACGATATGAACCTCACGATACGATATGTGTTGCGATATCAAGGAGAAGCCCACGATGTTGTAGAAGAGCTCAAAATGATGATCCATGTTCATAATAACACGACAGACTGAAATATGCTCCTGCCATTAATTATTAGGCCTTTATGTCATATTTTAGAACCAGAATAATAGAAATGATGGCAACTCTAAGGTGCGATTTTCAAGTTATGCCAGGAACAACAAAAATGACTGCCGTGTATTCTGTCATGTACCTTGTTATTTCTTATTAATCATAATAATATGAATCATTTCTAGTCAATAATGCTTTAATCTGATGGAGCAGGCTAAACCGTTGCTTTTTTTTCCACATAGACATGCTGTTTTTCATATCATAACTTGACGACGACGATATAGTGACAATCTTACTATCACGATATCGCCCGTACCGTTACATCCCTAATCGTAGTGGCACAACACTGAGGTCTACCATATATTACTACAGCTAACAGTGTAAAGCTCCACAAAGCAATGTAACGGCCCTTTAAGATCAGCGATATCTTATTATACCATTATATAAAACTTGACACGGCGCTCTGATTATCTCTTGGGTCGGACACTGGACCAGAGTGACCAAAGCAAACACGATTCCCTCACCACTTCCCCATTCAAAATCACACTAAACACTGTAGTTTGATCAAATAAGAAAGGCTCACTTGAGAGGACTTACATTAGTCTGATTAAGCGTCTGTGATGGAAGGGTTCAAGTGCATCAAGCTCTTACTGATTAGAAATGTGGCCTGAACTACATGTGCGCTGCTAAAAAGCCAGTTAATAACATTACAAGGATCCTTAGCACTTTGTCCATATCATTACTGCTCTTCACTGCCACAAGAGCCCGAGAGGGTGGCCTGCCCACCTGACGCACCTTTGTTTCACTACATTTACTCTGTCATGGTTTAGTGCTGCCAGAAGTCGGCAAAAAATGCTCCGAGACGAAAAATGGTTGAGTGTTATAAGTCCATGTGCCAATCTGAGGGTTTAACACGCTTTTTGAACACTGTAAACACATTGAGAAGTCTTTGGATGAGCCACACTTGAATAAAATCAGAATCAGAAAAGTTTTACTGCAATTACAAGTAGCCACAACGATATGGTGCAACATAAAGCTATGAAATATAATGACATATGTAAACAAAAAGGCATGCATTAAGTAATTCAGAAACAAGACTTAAATACAAACTATATACAGTATGAACAGGAATATTCCACATCTTGGCAATAAACTTATTTATCACAATCACCAGACCAAGTTCAGATAAGAATGGTCAGGTCAGATAAGAATGCATGTTTTTCAATGAATCTTTTGAGTAATAAAAACACCTGCAATTGAATAAATGCCAGATAGATTTAATGAAACACTGTGCAATATTCAGTACGATAACGTCTCCATCGAACCACAGCAACTCATGCACTTTGCCTTCATTTAAATGTGTACCTTGAAGGACAATAAAGGTACACTGTCTCATCCTTTTTACCCCCTAAGCTTTGTCTCACACTCAGGGGTCCCCTTAACTTGAGATTCGCGCAAATAAATGTGTTTACAGTCGCATATTGTCACTTATTACATTATATATTTATTTTTAATTATATTTATGGTCCAAGACATTCCAAAAAAGATGCTAAATTTACAACAAAGGACACTTTTTTATTCGGATGAAAGTACATTTTCTTTTTTCTTTTAAATTCTGAAACAATTCCAAGTACCCCTAGAGGTCCGTGTACCCCTGGTTGGGAAAAGCTGCATTAAGTAGGTGGCGGACTCTCCATCCTCAACTGTACAAAACATGTATTTCTCTGATCCATTTATTTTGCTTATGCTTTTGTCGCCGCTGCCTAAAGCCTCTGCAGCTCGAGCCTCACTGTATTGCCTTAAATTACAATTTTTTCCACTTCTAATGACAGGAACATCCTTGGTTGAGCGGTCGGATCCACTGGCCCGAAGGTTGGCGGTGCGATTCCAGCTGCCTCAGGTGAATACTGCCATTGTGTCCTTGGGCAAGACACTTAACCTGTCTCGCCCCAGTGTCTGCGCACACCGGTGTGTGAGTGAACGGGTGAGTGGTTCCTTGATGTAAAGTGCTTTGAGATCCTTGAAAGGTAGAAAAGCTCTATATAAATGCAACCATTTACTTGGTTCTGAAACTTAATTTTCCGTGTATTTTCCGCAGAAATTCTGAAAGAAATTAATAAGAAATGTTTGACCTATATTTTTAAATTAAACCATATCTTTGAACCTTTATAAATCGCAAAGTTATTAAAACATTTTGCATAATTTCAGGTTTTACAAGTGTTTTTAGGGCTGAAAAAAGGCAGAGTTGGACATGAGTTACCATATTAGCCTCCATCATCCTTTTTAACTGTTAATATTTGTATTTTTCTTTGGCAAAAAATTATGAGAAACGTTTACTTCCAGAACCACGGCGAACTGTTCAGGAGGTAACTGTTGAGCTCCATCAGGGGAGTAGACAGGGGGGGACAAACGGGTCTGTTGTCCTGGGCTTCAGGGTCTTAGGGGCCCACAATTGGACCCTCTTCCTATTAATTTATATTAGAGGGTGGGCCATGTGAGGCTTCTTGCCCCGCGCCCCCAAATTCTGTCGACGGGCCTGGCTCTATATTTGGTTGTAACAGCCTTTAATACTTGGAAGTGCTTTATGTCCTTGATTTTCAACCAGTGCGCCAGGTGTTGCCAGGTGTGCCTTGAAAATATGTCCAGTTTGAGTTAAATTCATGCATGGATTGAATATTTACCATTTTGGAGAGTTCTGAGCCGACTTCTCATCCAAAACTCGAAAGCAAAACAGTCACCATTGCCAAATTTAGTGTCATGAACTATATTAGCTTCATTATATTTGATTTTTTTTCGTTCTAGAAGGTGCAATTTGTTATTATTTTCAGTAGATAGTGTGCCACAGAATTGTTTCAACTAAAAAAGTGTGCCTTGAGTCAAAAAAGGCTGAAAAACACTGATTTATCTTATCTTATTCTCGTACGTTTAGTGTGTTTTACAGGGTTATGTGCATCAGTACCGGGCACTATCCTTAACTTGGAGTCTATCAGCTGCATCCCCGTCAGGACAGCTGCAGTGACATAAGGAGCTTTCTCCAGTGGGTTTGCCCGTGTCCCGTGATGAGGCTGTGGGGCGAAGGCAGAGCTGGAGGGAGTGAGTGAAGTGGCCTTGTTTGTGCCTCTCTCCTCGCTCCATCAGCCACCTGCCGAACGAGCCGGGATCTGCTCCACGGCTGCAGCAGATGATGTTGACAGAGCATGAGATCGAGGGGCGGGGGGGGGAGGAGGGAGGGAGGGAGTGAGGGAGGGAGGGGAGGAGGTGACGTACAAGGAGGACCGGCACGATAACAAATGTTGAAGACGGCGTATTGTGACAGAAAATATCACGATGAACGATATTATTGAAACTGCTTTATGCCACTGACACAATTACCCCCCAAAAAATCATACAATTTACATAAACTGCAATAGATAAACAGCCCAATGAAGTAGTTTTAAGTAGTTAGTTGGTGTCATTAATTAATTCTAGATTTTTAAATTTATTTTCTTCAATTCAAAGTATTTTTGTCAAGCCCCAAATCTCAATAGCAGTTGCCAGAACGCTTCTCAAAATAGCATATTTTACCAACAAAAGGTGAAAGAAATCAACAATGAAACAGTCTGAAACAGAGAGGTCAGGTCAGGATTGTTGTGGCATCTGGTTTAGTCGTCGCTGGAGCGTACACACTCCACAGAGAGGAGTGGGAGAAAGGAACAACTTGTGAACAGCAACGAACAGACTACGGTTGAACTAAATACTGAATATTGTTGATGGGGAAAAGTTTTCATACTTCCTCTACCTTATAGATCCTTTAAAATTTGAAGTCGTCAAAATTCCGGAATGGAGGCGACTGGAGGCAAAGTAAAGTTGAATGTAAATGTTTCAATGATTCTCTCACATTAGATCTAAATTCTACTGGTTTTAAGTGTTTGTGTTGGAAAAAAGCAACACATTTGAATTTGCAGGGTAGAAAGGTCAGTTAGTTTGCTTTTCTATAACAAACAATGGACAAATTACTAAGTTCTAGCCTTAAAATTGTATTTTAGCTTCAAAAGGATCTATTTTATGGAATAGTATCTAATATATCTATAGATAAAATGAAAAATTATTGTGGGCTCAACATTTCTGTGAGTATTTTTCAGTAAAACCCATATATCTGGATTGTTCCTTCATCAAAAATGCAAAGAGTTGATCATAATTTCCTAAAAACATAATGTTAAATACAATAATAAATGTGTTTAAAGCAGCTCTGATGTCACTCACATGTGTCTGAGGCTTTTATTTTGACAAAACTATCTACATTTTTCATATTTTGTGATATTCTGAGGTTAATCCCAGTTTCTTCAGTGAAATCACATTGCGTTCCACTTCACTTTTGCCCTCACTCCAAATTTAGAAGGTTTTTGTTTACAAATGTTGAAAGGGTCTATAGGGCAGCACAAACTATGGACCATAAGCCATTATGTTTAAACTTGATCTTGAGTGTCTCTTTAACATGGACAGACAGCTGATTAACACCAGAGCTTGGTCTAAATGTTCTACCTCCTGCTGTGCTTTTAGAATCTCAGGGACCACCAAGAGTCCAGCACTTTGAGAGTGAAGTGCTAAGGTATGGTACTAATTGACCCTATACAGCTCAAATTGTAATGAACTGCAAAAAACTTTACTTATAATGCAAGGAAAAGGTACACACAATACATATTTAACAGATTTTGTGTGTGTCCTGTTTAGTGTTGTCACCATAATAATATTTCAAACTCAATTTTGATACTTAAAAATCATGTTTAAACTCTTTATGTTACATGTAGGTCTTATGGTTCTGTTTAGGATCCCTCTAAAACTGTTCAGGAGTTTTTTGTATTTATGCAAGTTCAAACTATGATCTAGTTTTGATACTTTCGTTTTGTGTCTTATTTTTGATACTTAGCACAAGCCTGCTCCTGACAGTAGTGTTTTGATCTTGATTTATTTTCTGTTTTCGCTTGACACAGACTAAATACAGTGTTCTGAATCGAAACATCACAATAGGCTTCGTTATGGAATAATAAACATAGTAGTTGAACAGTTTTTTCTCACACTGTGCGGCAATTGAAAAGCATCAATTCATCTAACACGGCACTGCAGAAAATGTTAGCTTCTGATTCCTTCACAAACCAGTTAAACCAGTCTCTATACAGTTAGGCTGAAATAAATGAGCAGTTTTTTCCCTTTCTCTGGTGGCGATCTCTTGCTGTGTGGGAACATTAGCGCCTGCTCAGCGTGTCAGCCATGTCAAGTGTTACAGTCCCCTTTCCGTTTCAGAGCGGAAAAATATCTCCCCAGAAATGAATTCAAAGCGAAAGGGCTTGTCTTCCTAAAATGATTAACCCTTTGGAGAGAGCATTATTGAGATTTGAGTGCCGCTGCTGCTTTTCCGCGTGGCTTGATTGTTCCTGCGTTCGTCATTATAAAGAAAAGAAGGGAGAAATGCTGAATAGAAGAGGCACATTTTCCCACAGTCACTCAGCTCAGGAAAATACCTCTTTGTGGACAGGTTCCCATCCCAATGCCGGGTCCATGGTCCATCATTGGCTCCTGGGACAATGCTCTTATGAGGGACTGACCCTTCTTTGACCAGTCACTAATCACTGACAGCCAAGTTCAGCTGACAGGCAGTTTGTGTGGCATTTGTGTTGTACTTCGCCAAGAGGCAACATCGCAAATTAGCAGGAGGTAATTTGACAGCATCCTGTCACAATAAGCTATTTGAATGGAAGAAAATGCTTTTATTTTAAATTTGAGGTTGTTTATTGTGACTAAAAATGTATATGTTATTTCTTTTTTTTTTTTTTTAAAGTTCATAGGCTATTAGGTTTTATACAGTTATTATCTGGAATGTTAAAATATAGACATTTCTTTATCGTAACTCCATTCATTCAAATTGTTTAGTCTTTTTTAAACAGTCTAGTTATTTATCTTTATTTTTCGTTGGATATGCTGTTCTTGGACTCTGTAAACTGGAAATTTCTCCAATTGTGGGACAAATAAAGTCTTGTCTTATTTTGTAGGCTAATTCTATAGATCTCGGGACAGATCATCAGAAAACCGCCGTTACCATGGAAATACACCATGTTTGTTGCTGGTGTGCTAAACTTACATAGAAAAACATTAGCACAATGTGAAAAGTGAACAAAAAATGCATAGAAGAACCTAATAAACTGCTGGGTCAATTCTGGTACTTACATTTTATACAGTTTAGTACTTAGCATCTTAAAATGTCCATTTATTTAACATTGGGCTAACTGAAAATTTGATGGTGTGACGTCACCATCCCGAGCTCAATTTACAAGCATACTTTAAATAATATGGTTCTTAATTTTTCTTTTTTTTAAACTAAAAATGTCTTTCTTGGACATGTTTGCAAATGATACTAGGTTGTGCATGTGGTAATCAACTTAGTTCATAGATGAGTCTATGTTAATGAACGTTTTCTATTTTTGGACCACTAATTTAATTATTGAATCATCTCTGGCTGCATTTTTTCCCCCAAATTATTCACATTAGTGATTTATTTTCAATTCAATGGTCATTAATTTTGTGTATGGTTTATTACCCTATTTGTTTAGCCTTCCTATCCTATCCTTGGCTTTCAACCAGTGTGCCAGCGAACACTAGTGCGCCTTGAGGTTTTGCCAGGTGTGCCTTGAGAAAATGTCCAGTTTGAGTTAACAGATTCACAAATGCGGATTTAATGAACTAATTCACCGTTTTGGAGTGTCCTGAGCAACATTTGCACCAAAAAAGAACGCAAAACCATCACTATTACCAAATTTTAAGAACTAGACAGTGCCACAGACATTATTTGCCTCATTATTTACACTATTTTTAACTAAATGGTCTGATTTGGTAATATTTTAGTGGTAGGTGGCGTGCTGTGGTGGCTTGTAAACGCAAAACGTGTGCCACAACTCAAAAAGGCTGAAAAACAATTAGTTAGTTCTGACCATTATAGTTCTATGGTTCTGACTAATAGAAGTGCGCGTGTCTGTCCGCACACGCTCCCTCGACTCTTACGCACTGACGTAGTTGGCTGGAGATCCAATCAGCGCGGCGCTTTTTGTTTATGCGGAAGTGCGATGGACGCGCTGAAGCCGAGTGGAGACGCTGCGGCTCAGGACCAGAGCAGAAACATGTCCAGTGTCAAAGACTGTGTGTCGCAGATGCTGAGAGAGTTTGTGGAATTTGGGAAAGAGGTTTGTCAAAGTTGTTTTGTCAAAGTTGTTTCATCCACATATTATAATGTTTGCAGAAGATGCTGGTCTTTTGCTAACGGCACATGCTAATGTTTTTAGCATCCGTCCCATTGTTCAACAGCATGAACAGTATTCTAGCATATTATAGACTCGAATACATAATACATATGCTGTGGTTTTATTATTTGTTTTGTGAAGTAGAAACACGTGGTTTCAAAATGGGTTTATACGAGTTTATATCCTTAGTGCTTTACTAAGGGTTGTACTTTGTTAAGTTAAATAAAACATACAAATAAATGTACATAAAACAAGTTGAAGATTCTCTAAAATGTATAAACTTAACATTATCCTTTATACCATAGCTAATCATTTATGTATTTTTACTTTTGATTTTGAAGTAGGACTGGGCGAAATGACAAAAGAATAACTCATGTTTTGCTAAAAGTCTGATAAAAGAACCTTTATTTGTCCCACAATTGGGAAATTCCAAAAAATAAATACCAGTAGTGTGTCTTTCAATAATATTTTTCTCAAAATAAAAAGACAGACTTTTTACTATTGACATAAAACATACATTTTTTTTTACATTTATTCCTCCAATGTCTAAAATCTAATCCGGGCCATATATTTTACTGTGAGATCATTGACAATTAGAAATGACTGAATCTTGCACAGCCTTACTTTAAAGTTTTCAACCTTCAAAGTTTAGATTTTTTCCCATTCTGCCAATTAAATTAATGTTACATTATTTGTGTGTGTATTTCAATTGAATTGTGTAAATTGCTTACATAAAAAGAGACTATCTACTTTAGTTGTAATAAGATTGTTTCCTTGCCTAAAATGTGATGAATTACAGTCAGTATTCAACTGTGATGTTACTGAATGGATTGTATTTATTTCCAGCTGAAATTTGGAGATGCTGCTTTGAAAATCCATGTCCAGACCAATGCAGTGGATCTCCAGCCGTCTTCAGCAGCTCATGTTTACAACTGTTTACAACAACACATCTCAAAACTGCAGGTAACGGCAGCTGCAATGTTTTTATTATTAATTTAATTAAACGCTACTGCAAACTAGACAATTTATAAGCATCTTTAAATGTGTTTTGTGTGCTAAAATCTCAAAATATCGATATATCATGATTCCTGATACTAAATATGGTGATACAGTTTTTTGGGTTGGTGTAATCCCTCCTTCGTCCATGAGTGGTCTATAGTAGAAAAAGTTTAAAAGGTAGGCATCTTGTCAATGTTAGTTAGTTTGAAACTTTTTTCTACTATTGATATTGTGCGCTGATTAATTGATCCCCTTGAGTATTCCCTTGAGTATTTTTTGATACATTTGATACATTTATTTATATATTATTATTTATTTATTGCTTGATTTTTATGTAATACATTTGTATTGCATAAACAATGTATTTCAATTAAGTTTTTTTAGGTTGTGGTTTTACAAAGAAAGACTGTTGTTGAAATGTATTTGGTTCTTCAAAAATAGTGATATATCACAAAATATTATAATCTATAGATCATTCCTTGTATTGCAAAATTGTGATATTATCATTAGAAATCCACCAGTATGTTTTTCTTTCATGGCTGATGAAGATTGTTTAGAATTCAGAGCCTGCAGGCTCTGTTGACATTTTTGTGCAACTTAGGGCTGATTTTTTTTTATTTTCCGCAAAGTATGTAGTTTGAATTTATTACAAACCCATCCACAGCCCTGTTTTACTACAAACTGTATAAGATAAAATAAGAGCTGTGTAGTCAAGTTATGTGCAGTGCCTCTTTGCACTCAAGTGTTGAAATAAAGCTTTATGCATTCATGCAGGATGTTGGACGAAACTAAATATCAGCCTCTTCTGGAGATTAGGGGTTTATAGTGGATACAGTAAAAAGTACAAATATCAGCCAACCAAATAGCAGTCTATCCCTAATTATTGTATCATGAGGAACCCTGTGATTCCAAGCCGTAATTAATTGATATGCAAACGGTTTTGACATTGTATCATTGTGTCAAAAATGGCATCATATGTGTATGTGAATGGCATGAATGTTATAAAAATATTTATGTCTTATTTATTTATTTATTTTTTAAATCTTAGATCAATTTAGAAGATATGAGTTGTTGTTGGGTTGCCATGGAGGAGTTTATGTTTCCTCTGAAATTATTTACAGTTTGTGGTACATCAATGTGTTACATTTACAATACTTATTTTAAATCATTTTTTTTTTTTTAGAGCTGAGCCGTTAAACACATTTCTTGTCACAAAGTACAGAGGAATTCATTTGAGTTATTAATTATAATTGGTTCGGATTAAAATGTGAAAATGTGGTTGAAATGTTCATTTAGTTCTCCCCTAAACATTCTTCTCTGTATGTTTTCTGTATTTAGGCTGTATCCAAAAGCCTGAAGTCAGCGCTGGACGCCGACACGAGTGTCTCATCGACGGTGGACAAAGCAACTGAAGATGGCATTACATCACTCCCACTTAAACAGCAGATTTCCTCTCCGTCGGATCCTCCCCGCTCCACCGTCGCCGCAGCAGCAGAGTGCCAAAGCGATGATGTCATGGTCCAGATCCGAGCCGGGAAGTCGGAGGTGGGTGTCGTCTGTCCATCGTCAGCTGTTCAGGCAGTCAGACTTTTGAAGGAAAAAAAAAACACTTTACTTTATGTCAAGCCAATGAATAATCAGGAGTAATTGCGGCAGAGGATGTGCACACGAGGAGACGGCGATCTGATAAGCCAAGTTGGGCATAGAATAGAAGGAGTCCTCTGGTTGTGAGGCTAGGCCGAGCGGAGCATCGGTGGAGGGCTTTGAGAGAGAGCCAGGCCCTTGATGGATGATGAAGTGGATGCTCATTACTCTGAGATTGCATGTGGATGAAGGACAAGAGGCCCTATTCTGTTGTGCATTTATTTTGGTAGCCAAGCAAACAGTATTCATATTTCTCCCACGTGATGACAGCTTGCAATTCAACTTTTTTTGGCCACCTGTAAAAGTGTTCGGGCCGTGTGTCTCGTAGCGTTTAATGTAAATTGCTTTGTGGTGTTTGTCCCTGGCCATTATGATGAAGTGGCCAAAAAACGCATGAATGCATTCTTGACACCTATCAGCAGGCCATCAGAGTATTACATCTTATTATGCCTGTTGTCTCTTGTTTGTAATCCGCAGATCGAGCGGAGAATATCTGCATTTATGGAGCGCAAGCAGATGGAGATCAATGAAAACAATGTACGAGAGTTTTGCAACGTGATCGACTGCAATCAGGGTGAGAATGGTGCGGGGGGGAGACGGGGGGAGAGGCAGGAGGGCGCGCGGCTCAGATTGCCAATGTTTGGGAGAGAGCTGATTTCCACAGGCGAGAGGTCAGGCTGAACTGCTGCAGGAGTGGGCTGAAGGAGCTAACACTCTGGGCCTCAAAGCACCACCGGCTCAGTCCAGAAAAACAGCACAGCACACGGGCCTTTTAATCCTGGCGCTCTTAACACAGCCAGTAATAGAAATCAGGGCACGCTAATGGCTGCCTTCACAAGTGACGCGTATACATTTTTCCTAAATGCATTTAATTAGGCTTTTGCATCGGTCTGATTACATTTCAAATGTCTCCTCTTTAGAAAACAGCTGCGCCAGAACCGACGCTGTGTTCACGCCGTATCCAGGCTTTAAAAGCCACGTCAAAGGTAAAAAACACATGTTTGCTGCAAATGTCAATGTGACATTTTAGGCAGACTTGTTTTCACAATTGTGTTTGATCATTTTTTAAATTAGACATAATTATGACCAATCACAGGCCAGTAATACCACGTCTGATTACTAGACTTAAGATATGCAGATTTAAATGGATATTTATTATTGTCTAATGCAGTGTTTGGGACAGTCTGGTTGTTGTTTCTCTAAAAAAGGGGACTTTGGGTCACAGTCCAATCTACAACTTGTTGTAGCTTATCTAAAGTCATGCCTTCATTTAACATCAGTAGATTTATTTAGGTTCTTTTATAGTTCATTTGTTGTTGACATACTACCTTTTCTTCTGTCTCCAGTGACTCGTGTAGTGAACACTTATGGCCCTCAGACTTTGATGGGGGCCGGTGCCACAGATCTGCAGCAGCCGCGGGCCCCAGCTCTGCCCCAGGACTGTGGAAACACTGCTATAGAAGAACGGCTCCAAAACATCGAGGAGCATCTCAAACTGCCCTCAGGTCAGTCACAAACCAGCTCCACTCGTCTGAATGTTCACTGTTAAAAGTGTTTGAGCCCATTCATTTGATTCCTTAAATGAATTGCTGTTGCATTATAAAGAAAGTGCTCTGAAATGAAATGGCTATTACAACATCATTTAACGAACACTTTATCAGTAAGTAATTTAGACCTTGAATACAGTGGCGCAGGTAATGTGTCATTGGTAGTAATGTGAATAGAAATGGAATCCACTAATGCTTCCATTGTGTTCAAGATGGCGTCACGGTGGCTGAGTGGCTAGCACTCACACTTCACAGCCAGAAGGTTACAGGTTAGACTCCTGGGCCTTTCTGTGTGGAGTTTGCATGTTTCTCCATTCTTGGTCAGGATCACCTTCCTCCAGTGAAGGTGATAACAGTACAGACAAAGATAGACCAATGCTTGGTTTGAAAATGGGATGAATGAAGCAACTCCTCATGAAACAGCACAACAGTAATATGCATAACAGACAAAACAGTGCATTCACACTCTGATCCAGACGAGACACCCTAACACTAACACTCTCTGACCCCACACCTCACTCTGTCTCCGTCTGACATCTCACTCTGTGTCGAGGGCATCACTCTCTCTCCTCCAGGTACTTTCTCATTACTTCTTGTCTTTTAAAAACCTTTTTGAACTGAACCATCGGTCAGGACTCTGGAAGGACGGGTCAAACGTAGACAATGAATTTCCTTCATGAGGGATTATTAAAGTATAGGATTTAACACAGACAGACAATGAATGAAGGTTAAAAGTTATTGTATTAAATGAGGGTTGGACTATATATTTTCGCTAATATTGGTGCCTGTGATATCGGACGGTTTTTACACGTATCAGTGTCACTCAGATATTGAAATATTCCTCCACGTCCTCCATCTACCATGTCCTTTTCTGTCCGTGCAAAAATATTTCACTTTAATTCCTGATCCTATTCCCTTCCTCACAGCCGGGCCAAAGCTTCTCCAAATTTTTAGGTTCTATTTGAAATTAAAACATGAAAAACAATGTATGTAAAGAACCCCAACTGTAATGAAGTATAAAGAAATACAGTGGGAGCTTCAAAACATTTAGTATTGTGTCTATTATGAACAGTATTTTTGATTTCTCCCTGACCCTGTCCCCTCAAAATGTTTTTGTTTCTCTAGAATAAGAACTATTCCCAATTAAAGACACAAACTATTCAAAGAGCCCCAAATGCAATGAGGATAAAAAATAAATTGACCTTCAAAACTACCAGCGTGTCCCTTTTTGCAAAACAGTATTTCTGATTCCTCCCTGACACTATCCCCTCAGAATTTGTATAATAAGAAGTATTTGGAATTAAAAATGAAAAAAGAGCAGTATAAAGAGAGTATAAAGAACACTGGAGCTTCAAAACTACAACTACATGTGCATTTTATAAACTCTATTTTTGATTCTAACCTTTTATAAACTGTATTTTTGATTCAAAATGTTTTTGTTATTCCAGAATAAAAAATATTTTACATTTAAGAACACACTTAAATGTTCAATAAGCACCAAATGTTGATTATAAACAATGAATTGGGAGCATCACAAAAATAAAAACTGTTCAAAGAGCCCCAAATGTGTGAGTATAAAGAATAAAATATGAACTTAAGACTAATATTGTGCACTTTTTGCCGTTATAAACAGTAGTTTTAAGCCTCTCTGACACTGTACCCTCAAAAGTTTTAACTGTTAAAACTGTAAAAAAAATAAAAAAAAGTCTTATAAAGAATACATTTGGATCTTCAAGCCTACCATTTTGTACATTTTTGCAGTGTTTTTGATGCCTCTGTGACATTGTCCCCTAAAAATGTTTTGGTTTTTCCAGAATAAGAACTACTTGAAATCCAAAACACAAAACACAATGTAAAGTACCCCAAATGTAGAGTATGCAGAAGAAATTAGGGGCTTCAAAACTACCATTGTGTACATTTTTGCCGTCTTTTTGATGCCTCTGTGACATTCCCTTAAAGGGTTTTTGTTTTTAGTACTTGAAATAGAAAAACTGGCCTGAAATGTAGAGTACAAATAATACATTGAGAGTTTCAAAACTACCATTGTGTACATTTTGCCGAAATCAAACCATATTTTAGATGCCTTCCTGAACCTGTCTTTCAAAACCGTTTTTGTTTTCAAATATGAAAAAACTCAAATTATAAATTGTTCTAATAGTCTTCAATAGTAAAGGATTAGTTGAATATCCGATGTTAGTTGAAGATCGACACGCTTCGATTTTGATCTAAAAGTCATTGTCAATCAGATTGACTGACTGATTGACAATGACTTTTGGATAAAAGTCGAAACGTGTCGATCTTCAAACAACGTCCGGATGACAACCCCTGAAATCCTTTCTACGATGGACCACACCTGGACGAATGAGGGTTTACATCGACAATAGCCCCAAATGTAAAATAAATAAATTGGGAGCTTCAATCCTACAATTGTGTACATTTTACCTTTATATAAACAATAATTTTGATTCCTTTCTGACCTTGTCCTCTTAAAATCTTTTTGCTTTTCCGTAATAACAACTATTATACTACATTTTCCCTTTTCCAAACAGTATTTTTGATGTGTCCCTGACCCTGTCCCTGCTCCACAGCCGGGCCAGTGCCGCTCAGTGTTTACCAGAGGATAAAAAAGCTGGAGGACCGCATCCTGGAGCTGGAGGGTCTGTCTCCGGAGTACTTCCAATCCACGGTGAGTGAGTGAGAGAAGGAGCTCTGAAAAGGCAGCCATCTTAATTAACAACACGGCTCCACTGACCACAAGTAGCTTCTGGGGAAAATGTCAGATTATGGTTTGTTAAGAATTATTGGAGCACTTAAATGAAATTATTCCCTCTTACCTTAGGAACAAAGTGAAGTAATTGCGTCCTGTTTTTTGGCTGGAAGATAAAAATAGCTCAACCTGTAGGTGCTGACCTAATTTTGAACATGGCTTGGGATAATTTAGGAAAGATTGCAGGAGATACAAGTTGTAAAAGGATCCTGACTTTGCTGTCTCGGAGGGTGATGGGTTTAAAAGGTTTGTAATGACAGTGGTTACTCTAAAGTTGCGGTTTTGTAACACTTTTTGAAATGGCTGTGGCGAGGGCTGCACAATTAATCGAATCAAAATTTGAATGAACGTAAATTAGTTAATTACAAAGGCTGCAATTTTTGAAGCGCAATAATTTCCTCCACAAACAACAAAATATCCTGTTAATAAAACTGCTAACCCTGCAATTTAGATTATTTCAACAACAACAACAAAAAAACATGCAGCAAAAGTGACAAAAACTTGTATAAAATCTGAAAAAAATTGTGGCTGAGTGACTAAAAGTGAGAAAAATACAGTTATAAGTGACTCAACAATACTAAAAGCGACAAAAACATGACCAAGTGACAAAACATGACTTCAAGACCAACACTAAAAGTAACAAAAAATGCTGCTAAAAGTGACAAAATGCTGTTGAAAGTGACAAAAACATGACTACAAGTGACAAAAACGCTACAAAGAGAGACAATACTATACTGAAAGTAACAAAAACACGATTAAGTGACAAAATGCGATTAAAAGTGACAAAAACAGCACTAAAAGTAACAAAAAACACTACAAAGACTGACAACACGATACTGAAAGTAAAAAAAAGTGACAAAAACGTGACTTAAGTGACAAAATGCGACTATAAGTGACAAAAAATACCCTAAAAGTAACAAAAAAAGAGTGACAAAAGGCGGCCGAAAGCAACAAAAACATTCAGAAACACGTGATTGTTTTATTCGTTTGACAGTTCATATTTCAGTCTTTTTGTTAATTCTTCTGGTTGTGTTTAAAATGTGAACTTTGAACAGAATCCTAGTGCAGTATTGAAACATAAATCGCTAATATAATCACAATACCGGTCAGAAAAATTGGAATTAGATATTTTTCCCAGATCGTGCAGCTGTAGCTTCGTTGGTAGTGCAGTTCTAGCCTCGTAAATCAAAACAGAAATATACACTCTGCATCATTGGTCATTTATCATTTACAACAAAAGTCTGCTGTTTTTTCTCTTTCCTTTCAGCACGTTGTTTTGACACTAACAGACCATGCATTTTTCTGATTCGCTCGCTCATCTGATCTGAACTCTGGGAGAAAACACTGAGCCCTAGAATACAGATTAGTTTGCCTATTTGGCCGACAACGATTAATTGGAATAATTGTGACTAGTCGACAATCAAAATATGACTACACTTATATTTTAATAACCTTAACCCTTGTATATAGACTCAAACACATGCCAAAAGAGTTTTTATAACAAAGATAATCAATAACACACTTTATTCATAAATATTCTCTAAATAGAAGCTTTCAATTCTCATCTTTAAACATTTTTTAAATTAATAATGTTTAAAAAAATGTTCACTTGAATATAAACTTGTCGACCTCTTAAATAGTTAATTGCAACCCATAGTTCAATTCCCACTCACAACAATGCATTGTGCAGTGGTGTCTTTAAGCAAGACACTTCAGCCACTTGGCCTGTTACAATGTCATTATTCAATTTTATGTAAGTTATTATAAGAGCATGCTCTTTAAGGTTGTACAGTGAAAGTAAAAAAGATTATATTAAAGGTGCTGTACCTGATTTTTACTGTCCAAAAGCATTCTAAGCATCCAAATTATTCACTGTGATGAGTTTATACACACTTTTCACAATTTTCACAGCCCAGAGCAGAGTTTTGCTGCTTTTCTGTGAAATTTGAAGCCCCCGATCCCCTTGTAATGCTATGAATGGTGATTGAAATTAAAAAGCAGCGCCATTTTAATTTCCCAGTGCAACACATTGGTTAGCGAACCTTCAACGCAATTATCTGTTCCTAAACCTAATCCTAACCATAAACTGACTTAAATAATACTTATAATAAAACCCAATTCTCATTGTTTTTGTCGTGAAATAGTGAGTGAAACTCCGAATTCTCACGAACTGTCACAGTAACCGAGTAAACTGTAAACTAGCATGCTAACAGCACACTCCCTGATTACAACCCAGTTCTGCCGAGACCTGATTAACTTACCTGCCTCAAAGCCCTAAACCTAACCAAATTCTTTTCTTAAACCTCAACCTAATCCTAACCCTAACCTTAACCTAACTGTGATATTCTAGAAAAAAAAATTGCTAGCATAGCCACCAATGCTAAGTGGCGGTCTGTGGCATAAGTGGGTTGGGGGGAAATAAAAAGAGGCTTCCTGGACAATCATTTAATTAGATGCAGACAGCACAAAGAAGTCTCAGTTTGATCCTAAGGGCTGCTTTTACAAATATAGGTAACACTTTATAATAACTACACTTATTCCTGCCTTAATAAAGCATGAACAAAGACTTAAAGGACACAGTGACTTTTTTGAGCTTTAAACCATGTTCTAACAATGTTCCATCATCAAAAACACACCTGAAGTAGCATTCACGCTGTTTTGAGGAATGTTTATTAAAAAATCCTCCTCCTCTGAGCGTGAAACACACTTCCTGCTGAACTTCTGGGATTTCTGGGCGTATTGTCAGACTTTATACGTCACTTATCAGACAATCTTCTGCTGTTTTAACTCCTTAAATCATCGCTAAACTCTTTCTGAGCATTTCTGCCGACTAAACATGATAACTGCTGCAGCAAATCTGTACAATGACATTTTTTCAGCGCTAACTTCGATTAGATTGTGTATAGCGCTGGCGCCCTCTGATGGCTGAATGCACTCAGTGAATGTAATTTCATAGTGACTAATAACACAGGTCATAGAATGAATAAGAAACTTTTTTTTTTAAACATGAGTTAAGGCACTCGAGCATGTTTAAAGGCTTACAGCAATATGAAAAATGTAGAATATTTTTTCCTTTAATTCATAGTGTACAAATAGTTTATTAAGAATGATTCAGGCGTAGTAACTACTTAACTAATACTCTAACCCTAATTCCTAACCCCAAACCTTAACCTAACCTTAATAGTTTTAACCTAACCTTAATAGTTTTTCTATTTCAAGTAGTTAATAATCGTGAATTATGCTTAATAAACTTGTTTTTGTTAGGAATTAAGTCTTTGTTCATACTTTGTTAAGGCAAAATAAGGTGTGGTCATTACAAAGTGGTACCCAAATATCTGCTGTCGGGCAAAACAAATATTTCTCAATTAAATGGAATTGAGTAAACCACTTAAATTGTTGCTCATATTCAGTTTGCTGATGCTAATGCTTATTATTTGGCTACATATTCTGTAGCCTAGTCTCTATTCAACAACAGCTTAGCCACACTGGTAAAAACACTCACTCAAATCAGAGCTAAGTTGCGTTGCTGTTTGCTAGGACACAGATTGCAGGACTAATCTGTGCTAGCTAATAAAGGCTACGTAGTTGTAAGTCCTTGTTTTAGTTTGTACGTTAAGACCAGGGCCCCTTTCTTTATTGTTTACATACGTTTAAGGATTAGCGCCCAGTTTTTGTGTCATTCAAATGTCAAGAGCAGGTGGCACTCGATTCAAATCCCCAGCAGAAGCAGCTGTGCTAAGTTAGCTTTAGCATTTATTAACTCAAGTACTTACAGGTTTTGTCTCTAGATTCATACTTTGTTGCTTGTCTTCTTTGTTACAGCTGCCCTTCAGATTTTGTTTGTAACTCTCAGACCAAACAATTGCAAAATGTCCAAAGCCTTAATGAAAAATCAATTGAAATAATGCAACTTATGCAACCAGATCGAAAAAAGCCATTCTTGATCTTTATATTCTGCATTAATGGTTAAAGTCGTCAGAAGTTCAGGGTTAACTAGGGCTGCAATAATTAATCAGAAAACTTGTGATTAGTCGACTATTAAAATAATTGTAATTGTATAATCATGATCATTATGTGATCATCATGTAAAAAAAAACTCTCAGGTTTTTATCAATATTTCACTTTATTTGTAATTTTGAAATCATATTTCATTTTATTTGGTTAAAATTTTAATTTGAAAATCCAAATGTACGATGGAAATAATCCATCCATCAAAAAGTGCTGGACTCTCTACATTTAAATTAATGTTTCAACTGCTTGATGTGTGTAAATTTAACCTGAACGATCTTTGCTGTTAAAGTGCGTATGACAGGTTTTTATGATTTTCTAATTTTGACTTTATTCAGTGTATTAATACCTCTTCTAAATATAAATTATACTTTTACACCAATCAGGTCGCTGTTTATGGAGAAACGTTGAAAAATATGTTGGAAATTACAGGAAGTAAACAAACTGATGACATCACACTGGGGAGACAAAGGTTATGCATAATTTACCCAAAATAAACTACTTTTTTTGACCCTTAAACATTGATTCAACAAAATAAAGGTGCTCACATGTGTTTTCTTTGTCAAACAAAAACATTTGTGACATTAGATGAGTTTTGGCCCAGTGTACAGTGTGGTTGCTATGGTAATGTCCTAGTGTGATGTCATCATTTACAACCAGGAAGTTAAATTAAAAACCTAAAAAAATAGCAAAACTGCGGTCAAATTTGTAAAGATTTTAACAGAATTTGAACTATATTTATCTTAACTGCATTTTAGTTCAATGAGTGGTCAAACCTGTCAGAGGCACTTTAAGGATGGGGAAGGAAAATGGAAAAAGATCAATTAGGCTATTTCTTTAATCGACTGCAGTCCTAATAAATGCATTTCTGTTATTTATTTATAAGTGAAAAGTGAATTTGTGAACTTTAAAGATGTATGGGCCTTGCAATGGATTTTAAAATCTAAATATCAGTATCGGCAATTATTGGTTTTCTGGCAAATGTCGGATATTGGTGTCAGGGCTGATCGATATTGGAAATTATTGCAATATGGCTATTAAGATCTGCAATATCGATATTATTGTGATATTTAAATACACTTTTTGACTAAAGCTGAAACTAACAATTATTTTAGTCGTCGACAAGTCAACGATTATTTCTATTGTAGATTGAGACTTAGAATAAACATAAAATAAACATAAATAAACATTTTAAACCAAATAAATGTTGAAATATTGTGAATGAAACTTCTAGAGAGAGAATCTTTATGAATAAAGTGTAGAATTGAGGAAAATCAGCAATGGTTTATTCTTTTTTGCCATTGTCCTTTTAATAATGTCACTGTCTTTGTCATAAAAGTCTTTAAGTTTGTGTTTTTGAGTCTGTTTAGTCCAAAGAACGATGACATCAACCAAATAAGACCGCAATTATTGTTTATAGTCGACTTCACGATTATTCTACTAAATGATGCAGCCATATTTTTGATGCAATAATGTCTGTTCTATTTAAAAAACAACAACAACAAATACAAAACCGAGGCTAATTTTGTTTGAACAAGCTAGATTTCATTCATGATTTTCCCTTTTCAGTGTTTCTATCAGACTTTGGTGTTACTGCGATATATATTTTATTTCTTGCGATATCGTTATTGCATCAGACAATATTGCGATATCGATACTTTGCGATATATTGTGCAGCCCTAATTGATTTCAGCTAAAAAAAAAACAAACAAACGGTCCATCCCTGTGTGTTACGCCGCCATGTTTGTTTCCTCTGACGTCACGCCTCGTCTCTGTTTTAAATCTCCGTGACGATATGTTTCTGTCTCCTGCCTCCTTTTCCACCGACTTCGCAGACTCGCGCACACAGAAGGATAATTTGGATCAGAGAGAGTCCAGCCCGTGTTTACAGATGAGGCTGAGGGTGCTTGAGTTTGCTGCATGCCTCTCTCTCTTTCCCAGCATGCAGCTCTCCACACGCTTTTGACTTGCCACATTTTTGAGCAGAGGATGTGGAGTGTCTTTGAATAAACTGATGGGGTCTTTTATATTCCGAGTGCCACTTTTTTTTCACCCGCCGCCTTTTTATTGCAATTTTTTTTTCCTTTTTTATATCAGCATTTCTAGTGTAGTTTTGTTGTCGTCTGAAAAGCTCGGCACAGTTATGATCACAAGAGTTTTAAAGGGTAAATCTCAGGGTGAAAGGATAAATACTATGAAACTTGCGTCAAATATGGAGCAGAATATGATTTTAAACTACTTCGGGAATACAAATAGGTTGGGTTTCACTTTGCGGACGGAAATTTGCGATTGAAAGCAGGGCCAGTGATAAAGAATTGAATCTCTAATCAAAAAAGACACAAATGTTTTACTACTTTTGGGTCCACAAACTGATATAAACATGTGGCTCGTCAGTTGTTCGCAGGCAACCTTGGAGAATTAAATGAATACCAGTTTCTTATAATGGTAAAAAATAGAAGAAAGATTACCAGAAACGTTACACAGTGAATGCAAACAAACAGGTTAAAGTTCAGGGTCTCCTCTACAAAACATGCATACGTAAAAATGTTACTTATTTCTGAACTATTGACCTTATTATGTGGGCGCCGCCATCTTGTTTCCGTTGCAGTTCACACGAGGCAGACGAGCTCAACAGAAATAAGTTCTACTCGGACTAAAAAGATGTTTTCTGGCCGCCCAGGAAATCAGTGCGTTGCTGACTTGTTTTTGCACGTGTACAATTCACCTTATTCTGCCCCGCCCACTTTTGCCGTTTTTTTGCCACAGATACGCACTTTTGTTGTAAACGCACTTCCGTTTGACGAGAACTCCGTTAAAGATAATAGCGAACGAGGGAAAAGTCTCGTCGCTAAAATGTTACATAAAGTAGGTTGATTTGTGCAAAATGTTTAATGAACTCGAGCAACAACAAGTCAACAACGCAACAATTTCCTGGGCGTCTGAAAACGGCTTTTTAGTCCATGTAGAACTTATTTTCTGTTGAGCTCGTCTGCTCCATGTAAAGTAATACAACAGAAACAAGACGGCGGCGCGTACGGCAACTTCAGGAATAAGATGAATAACATTTTACACAAATCAATCTATTTTATACAATGTTTTAGCGAGAAACGTTTGTGATTTGCGCGAACAGTGTTCTCATCAAACTGGAAGTCCATTTACTACATTGGTTCTCAAACTGGGGGAATGATTTCCAGGGGTCTCCAGATGATGGGGAAAAATTGATACAGTAGTCTTAAACAAAGCTTGACACCTTCAAATGCAGCGGTAAATGTAGATTCCTATGTGTCGGCCAATCAAAGTAATTTTTCTAGGTCTATATTCTCAAAATAAAATCAAACATTAGATATAAGGCTAATTTATCACTTTGCGTATTGCCCATTTTTTGTGTTTGGGGGTCGCAAATGTGAACTGTTGTTATTTTGGGGGTAACGGCTGAAAAAGTTTGAGAATCACTGCTTTACTACAAGAGTGCGGATCATAGACATAAAAAGAGTATACAGAGACAGCTTGGTGAGGAAATGAGCCCCAAACCAAAACGTTTCGCATCGTGCTTTCAGAGATGAAGCAGAAGGTGATTTGTGCCCTCAAGGACGAGAAATGAGCAAGTTTGATGAAATTTTTGTGTTTTGTCCGCTGCTGACTCCTACGTTTCCCTCTTTTAAGACATTTCCTGGCAATTTCTGTGAATTTTAAGAACAACTAATCCATGTTGAGTCACAACTGAGTCTTACTGAAGGCTGTTGACCTGGTGTTTCTCCAGAAAAGTAAAAGGATGTTAAATAACAGCAGGTGACGCTAGCATTGCGGCAGCATTTAGCAAGCAGCACGTTAGCATTTTTGGATATTTACACACATTTTGGCAGCTTGGCTATGTTATTTTTCTTTGTCTATAATAGGGCTGTAATCCTTTAGTCGATTAATCGGTTGATGGTGTTTTAGTCGACCAACATTTTTATTTGTCGGCTAATTATTTATTTAGATTAGACTATGGAACAACAGCAAAAAGAAAAAAATATGGAGTGAGTCAGCAAATGAATTTAATCTAAATTGTACGTCTCTAACGTATAAATACACTGTTTCCTTGTATTTTTTCCGTACAAATAGTTGTTTTTGCATGAATTCCTGTGCAGTTGTGGTCTTTGGAGTGCAGTTTGGGTCAGAAACATGGAGCTCTTTATGGGTTTTCATGGCCACACCCCCTTTTAGTCGACTAATCAGTCGATGGGACATGTCTTTAGTCGACCAAGAATTTCTTTAGTCGACTACAGCTCTGGTCCATATTTGAAGCATTATAACTCCCATTTGCTCTTTCAGTTGTTGACCAGTGGGTGACAGAGCAGCTGTTCTACATTAAAATGAATGGATTGGATGATTGAGTGGATGCCAACTCGATCTATGAACACTTTTAGTTGTAAACCTTTATAAATGAGACAGGTCTGTGCTGATGCGACCTCACTCACAGCAAGAATGTATTATCTTCAAGGTATCTTCTGGAAAAACCTAGACAACACAATAAGATCTGCCGGAGACAAGCAGGTAGCTGACACCCCACCGGAAAAGTTACATAGTGCACCTTTCACATTACAATAGTTCATGGGAATCTGAAAAGGCCATGCCCCGTACTTGTTTTTGTCCTCGGTTTGTCAATATTTTTGTTCTACACCAATCAGTTACAGAGCTAAATCAATAAAATGTAAGTATGTGGATTTTATCGTGGTTTTACTCATAAAGGCAGAAAGATCCACCAGCTCTAAACTCGTTACTAAACCAGAACTAACCAAGGTCCAAACCTCTTTCAGAGCTAATCGATGTTATCATTACAACATTCCACCTGCAGCGCATCAAGCTATTATTTTCAATTTCTTAAGGCCTTCCTCTATGGGTCTATTCGTTTTATAAAGTGCGTGAAGTGTTTTTATGGCATTCCAGTGGGATTCTTGGGCATTGCAGGTTGTTCAGGTCTGATAAAGTTCTTTTGACTGCCCTTGAGAGGCTCGAGAGAAAGGGACAAAGATGTCTCTCCAGCAGCCTCCGCCTCAGTGTCCACCGTGTGCGAATGCTTAAGGTCTGCTCTGCTCTTTTTCTCTCCCTTTTCTTAGAGTCACCTACACAAACGGCCAAAGATGACACAGCCTCAGGTGGGTTCAGCAGTAAAATCATACTTACATTTTCTTTGTTATGTTGCTAGGTCACAATTTATGATTCAATTTTATGTTAATCAAAGCAAATGTGGTTTTCTGTCTCGGTTTTATGAAAATAAACAAGACAGAATTTAAATTAGTGTCATTTTCACCCAAGAAAGAGTCAAATTTCTTCATCGAAAGTCTGAACGCTGCTCCAAGCCACATATTTTTACTGATTTTAGCTGTAGATCTCTCCATTAAAAAGCCCTAAGCTGATCTTAGACAATTTCAAAATTCGGTTAATGGCATAGTTCCTTTTAATCCTGTGTCGTTTGTATCTTTAGATCGCGCTTCCAAAACATACAGAATTAAATAAATAAGCAATTCTTGGTTCTAAATTGTGATGCAGCTTCATTATTCTCCACTTGGCCCTTTACTGAGCTTTCCTACTAAGTTAAAACAATAAAATTGTGTTGTTTTTTAAACACACTCAACAGTAAAGGGTTGAACAGTAAAAACATAATCACATTTTCATGTTTATAGGTCACAATTTATGATTCAGTTTTATCTTAATCAAAGCAAATATGGTTTTCTATCTCGGTTTCATAAAAATAAACAAGGCAGACTTTAAATTTGTGTCATTTTCGCTCAAGAAAGAGTCACATTTCTTTATCTAAAGTCTGAACTCTGCCCCAAACCACATGATTTTACTGATTTTAGCTGTAGATCTCTCCATTAAAAACTCCTTTGTTCGATTTTGTTGATTTTTGACAATTTCAAAATTAGATTAATTGTATAGTTCCTTTAATCCTGTGTCGTTTGTATCTTTATATCACACTTTAAAACACATTCACATTTAAATAAATAAGCAATTCTTGGTTCTAAACCGTGACGCAGCTTCATTATTTTCCACTTGACCCTTTACTGAGCATTCCTACTAAGTTAAAACAATAAAATCATGTCGTTTTTTTAAGCACACTCTCAAAAAAGAGTCAAATTTCTTCCTTCAAAGTCTGAAGTCTTCTCCACAATCTTTAATTCCGCTGTCCTATTACTTTTACTTTATTCCCGAGTGGTTGGTATGTTTAGTTTCTGTGTCAAAATTGTAGAAATCACTTCTTGCTTCTGAACATTGACCTAGATTCAGACCATAATTAGTAATTTTCCTACAGTTTAAGGCAAAACACTTTTTTTTTTCTTCTTAAATTTTTTGTTTTTTGGTCAGTTGACAATCTTGGACTCAACAAGATTTTGACAAAACGTACAAAAGGATTTTAGATATCTAATTCTAAAACTGATTTATTGAAGTTTTAACTCAAAAAAATGAGGCGAAATTTGAATTTTTAGGACAATTTTCAGTCCAATCTTGTTTACTTAAAAATTGAATAAGAAATCCAAAATCCCCTCTGTACATTTTTTCGTAACTAATATATACAAAATGAACCAAGAAATTTAAATCTGGTTCTGTCCATTTTTCATCTTTATATGTCCCAGATATGTGTATTTTTGGCCATTTTTACACTTAAAAGAACTTATTTCTACATGAAAACGTAACATGATGAAAAACTTGCAATACATTTTTTTCTTACATTTATGTGAGTAAACTACAGGAGAAGTTTCCAATCAATATCTTTAAATTTATCATGTTTTCCTATTCACCTGCAGCGTCTCGCCTTAAACATTAAAGTCATGCTGTGTTTGAAGCACGGCAGTTGCTTGTGTTTGTTTCGAGTGGTTCTGGTTGTTTGATTGTATGTTTTTTCCTCTCAGTCCTGCAGTCTGACGGAGCTGGATGAGAAGATCAATGCAGTGAAGGCGGCACTGCTGAAGAAAGCCACTGACTTTGGGCCTGGCTACGGCTCGGACTGCGCTCTGTAAATGTAAACGTACTGTTCAGAGTGCAAACGTGAAGGGTAATGGTGACTGCTTTGTCTGTAGTGAACCCCCTGGTAATGTTCTGTGAAACTTTGAAACATGCGACGATTTCTACTTGGATTTGTAAATAAACGTTACTTGCTTAGGGTGCTTTGTCTCTGCTGTGTCACATTTAATTAGGTTTTATTCCAAAATATAGATACTAAGACCCTGGATTATTGTTGTAGCCTCCTATAATAAGGTAAAATGTGGATTTTTTTGTCCACTGTGGGGAAATGTAAGTCTTGCAACAGCAAAGACGGCAAGAAATACCACGTAAAGCAAGTGTTAAAGCGGTTTTCATCGAGGGACGCGTATTGAAACAGACTGGTCGTTTAATATCGTGAATTATTCAAAAAGTTGCGTTTATGTGAGTTTGTAAATTGCCACCACATCTTAATTCAGTCTCAGTACTTTAATATAAGGTCAGTCTCACCAAAATATAAAGTAAAAACTAGAGCTGCAACATTTAAAGCACACATATTCTGCTACAGTGACTTTTTTGAGCTTTAAACCATGTTCTAACAATGTTCCATCGTCAAAAACACACCTGAAGTAGCATTCAGCTGCTTTTGAGGAATGTTTATTCGAAAATCCTCCCCTCCGAGCGTCAAACACACTTCCTGCTGAACTCTCTCAATCAGTGACGATTTTCAGATCATCTACGTCACTTCTCTGAGAATTTCTTGCTGTTTTAAGTCCTTAAATCATCGCCAGACTCGTTCTGAGCATTTCTGATTCTACACACGATCACTGCTACTGCTAACCACATCACAGCGTATCTTAAGCGCTAACATAACTAAACTGTGTATAGCACCTCGGCATCATCTGCTAGCTGTCCTTGCACAGAGGAAATTCTTTTATTTAGACCATAATGATAATTTTTTTCAAATTGATTCATTTTGTTTCAAATCATGAGATGGCAAATTTGCTCAAGAGCATTTTAAAGGCTAATAACAATACGAAAAATGCATAATATTTCTCATTTAATCGAATAAATGTGACCAGTCGACTATGAAAAATAATCATACTTGTATTTTAAAAGGGTAATCATTATCTAGACTATAAAAACTCTAAGATACACGACCAAAGAACAATTTCTGATTTCGATATTTCTTTCATCAATAATACACTTTATTTGTAAATATTATCTAGAAACGTTCAGTCTCATATTTCAATCTTTATTTGCTTGATAAAGTTCTCATTATACAATAGATATAATAGTTTGACTAAATGAAAACATGATTGCTGTTAGTTGAAGCCCTAACATGAACGTTTCAATGGTAGAGGATTTTAAACTTTTCTGTAAAAGTTAATGGATAATGTTGCCCTGTTCACGTTGAAGTCGAAGCCACATTTAGCCCCTGGAGAATCGTGACGTAGAGTGTTTACAAAGTACAACAATGTTCTTTTTTCCCTTTCTTTTATTCATCCACGAACTTAGATTCTTTTCAAAGACGAGATGTAATCACCTTGTTATTCTGTTTGTTCGCTGAGTGTTTTTATTTTGTCGACAGGGCTTTTGTACACAACTGAATCTATACTATCTACTATTTGGAACGTGTGTTTATGAACTTTTGGTCCCTTAGATGTGAGGGATTATGCTGGCTGAGAGTAAGATGTTGTAAGTACAATGAGTGATTTGAATGAGTGATTGAGTGATTTTATTTTGTTCCAATCGTGGTTTTAGTTGTCTTTAACCACTATTAACACCAGAAATTTAAAATAGCAGTATCAAAAATGTGTCAATGAACTGACTCTCCATCTGTCAAAAGTCCAAGTCGACATTATAAAAACACTTAAACAGACTACATCTCCTTATTTATTGTCTTTAAAAAGAATCTAAGTTTGAGGATGTTTACAAAGTATTTTGGTGTTAAACGAGTAACTTCCCAGTGAAGTTTAAACTCTCGACCCAGAGGAACCGTTTGTTTTTAAGGTGAGACGCTGCAGGTGAACAGGAAAAAATCTTAAATTTAAAGATATCAATTTGAAAGTTCTCCTGTAGTTTACTCACAGAAATGTAAGACAAAAATATATATTACAAGTTTTTCATCAAGTCATGTTTTCATGTAGAAATAAGGCATTTTATGAGTAAAAATTGACTAAATGCACATATTTGGCCGTTTTTGACCTGAAAAATGGACAGAACCAGGTTTAAATTTCTTGGTTCATTTTGTAACATATTAGTTACAAAAATATTTACAGAGGGGATTTTGGATTTCTTATTTAGTTTTTACGTAAACTAGATTTGACTGAAAATTGTCCTAAAAATTCAAATTACGCCTCATTTTTAAAACTTAAACTAATAAAAAACAAACCCTTCTGTATGTTTCGTCTAAATCTTGTTGAGTCCAGATTGTACAGTTTGGTGTAGGATCTACTTTAAGGCTGATCTTTATGTCTTTGAGGGAGAAAAATGCATTTGAAGAAAACGGCCTTTGAAGTTACAATGTCTCAGAGAAATCTATGGATGAAGTGGATTCAATGGAAGAATAAAATTTCTTCAGGAGCAGATTGGACACGTTTGTTGTTTCCACATGACTGATATGTTAAGAGAACAGAATGACCTAAAAACAAAAAATAGATAAAAATGAGTTCAGCCTGCAGTTTCTCGCCTTAAGACAGACACATTTCATCTTACGTTTTTGGTTTTCGTCTCTATGTAAATGTGACAGTAATATTTTGCTCTCCCGCAATTTTATGAACTTAAGTTGGAATAGAAAATGTTGCCTAAAAATGGCCGTGGGTTGTTGAGTTCTCAGTCTCGCCGTCTGCTTTCAAAAGTCCTGGCATCACCCATTGAACTCCTCTTTTCTGTGCTTTGTGCTTGTACAGACAGACTTTTTCCCATCATGCCTCAGTGCTCGGGTTAACTCATAATTGCCTTTGTGCCTGTGTCACGGTGTCAAACGCAGCGGCGGCTCATTTAGCGCTGGTTTGTTGGGTCTCCGACGTGTTTTCCAAACAGAGCTTCAGTAATCAGGTCATTTGTGATAATGACAGACATTAGAGAGATGATCGCGGCACAGCGGTCGGCCGCACAAATCAGGTGCCGCTCACACAAACACACACACACACACACGCACCGCAGCACACGTCAGAGCGCGTCTGACGGTATGGAAGAGCCGTACGCACAAAGTTTATGTAACTCTGGGAAGAAGTTCAGCAGCCGGGCTTAAAGTGTTTGGACAAACGACTGCATCTTCCATTGCATTACACTGTTTTTATTACTGGCACCTATTAAACATGTATTCTTTGTCACGATTTATTGATATGGTTTATTTTTATTTATAAAGGGACAATGTACAATAAACACTGACCAAAAACGGAAAGATGCCATGTACCAGGTAATGGCATAATGTTTTCCCACTAAGTAACTAACTCATTTCCACCTGTAGGCCCTGGGCAGGTTGATGTTACAATCTGCAAATGACTTAAAATGACTTGAATTTATAATTTTTATCTGGATTTGAGATTTGACTCTGAGATTGTATTGCTTTTGTGATGCTTGTGATGTGATGAATATTTCTCAAGTTTCAAGGTATTTCTGTCTGATCATGAGGTACTTCACCTTAAAATAAGTTGCCAATGGGGTAAGTAGAATTATCTGAACCCACTGACAGATGATTTGGCTTGGGTTCTCCGGCTTCCTCCCACCGTCCAAAGACATGACTGTGTAGGTTAATTGACAACTCCAAATTGCCCCTAGTGTATGAATGTGAGAGTGAATGGTTGTCTGTCTATGTCTCTGTCTCTGTTTTTGCTGCGACGAGTTGGCCACTGTCCAGGGTTTACCCCACCTAAGGCCCAAAGTTACAGGTGTAAGCTCCAGTCACCCGCGACCCCTAACGGGAACAAGCTGTAGAAAATGAATGAATGAATACTCCAAAAAGATGCTAAATTTACAACTAATTTAAAGATATAAGTACATTTCATCTTCTTTTAAAACCTGAAACCATGCCAAGTACCCCGTGGTAATTGCTCACGTACCCCTGGTTGGGAAACACTGCGTATGTGTTTAATTGCAGCAAAAAAATGACCAACGCCATTCCTTATGTCTTATGTTTGCCCAAAAGTGTTCTTATGTTTGATACCACTTTATATTAGCAGTTATCGCTTTAAAGTTTTAGTGCGAGTGCTAAATTACTGTAAACAAAAGACTCCGCTGAATGTTTCTTAGTCGTCGCTCGCTCTTGATCGGTTCTTTTTGCTGCATGCAGACTGGGACAAGAGCGTTCTGACAGGTTTTGGTGCACAAACAGATTTGAGTTTGGTTGTTTGCCGCTCTCAGACTCCTCTGTGCATGTGACCTCAGTGACTGCAAGTGTTTCCACAGCTCCTTTGTAAACCCTCCAACACTTCATTTTCAAAAGCAGCGGCATCTCACGTCGCTAAACATACTGTGTGTTCTGATGTTTTGCAACAGTTGCTTACACAAAGACTAGCTGAGTAATTTAATGCTTTCCAAACCTACATTTAACAAACTGATTGGCAAATAAATGTAATATTCTTTCTAGAGCTGCAAATTAATCAACTAATCGTGACTAGTCGAATGTAAAAATGAATCATGGTAGTTTTTCTTATTATCATAATCGTTATCTGGACTAAACAGACTCTGAAACGCATACGCAAAGACTTTCTTATGGCAAAGACAGTGGCATTATTAAATCAAAATGTCAAAAAAGAATAAACAATTTCAGATTTTCATGAATATTTCACCTTCCACAATATATTCTTCTTAAAAACAATAAAAAGGGAGCTGTGTTTACCTTGTTGACAAAGAGGTAAATACATGTTCTATCTTTAAGAAGAACATGTGGATATAACTAAGGAAGACATAATGAACATTGTTGGAGTAATATTTCACCTTATTTGTAAATAGTATCTATTTTGAAGCCTTCAATCATGATATTTCTTCCTTTGTTTGGTTGAAAATGCATTTAAAGAGTCCCAGCGTACAATAGAAATAATAGATTGACTTGTCGACTAAATTAATCCTTAGTGAGAGCCTGAATTCTTTAACGTTTTCATTGAATTTGGCTCAGTTCTATTGCAAAACCTTCACTTTAAAGCACTAGTTTAGCGATTTAAAAACCCAAATACTACCCTAGTTGACCCCAATCTAATCTGATTTTTATGTCCTGCCACACTGCAGTGACTATAGGCTTCCGTCCCTCCATCAAACGCACAAAGACGCGCCATTGATTTGTTTGGAAAGAACCGAGAGACCACCAAAGAAACCGCATTATCTGTGTCTCCAAAAATACATCAAGCCCCAAAATGGCAGCTGCCCAAACTGTGATATCTGCGAACGTCGAGCAGCAGGTGCTTCGACAATGAGACCCAGGATGTATTTTTCCAGTCATTTCGCTCCGGCTTTAGCCAAAACCGCTCATAACAGGAAAAAGGGGTCTTTCTCACGCTTTTTAAAATTACTGTAATTCCCGTTTCTTTTCGGGGCACAAGCGCTCATTGTACGCCGTGTCAAGATTTATTTCAGAGGTGATTGATTGAGTGACCTGAATACAATAGAAGACATTGCATTGTGTTTTTTCTTTTTTTTTTTTTGCCAAAGATATTTCATTCTCGGGAAATTGGGCTTCGCTTCCCCCTTTTTTTCCAGGTGTAGCGCTCTCTCTCTCTCTCGCTGCAGCTCTGTCCGTCTGTGGATGGCAGAATTGGAGCCAACAAGAAGCACAATACAGCGGGGAAGGGGACCACTTGAGCTGGAAATCGGAATGAGGGTTAGCCGCATTGTTAGCCGCCGGCTTTTGTCTCAGCCACAGCCCCCTCCTGAAGGTTAATAGGGACAAATTGCTGCGAGTGTAACAAACGCATTTTAGAGCAGCACAAAGGCTCGCATTTCGGGGCCGCGGATTCACCCATCCTCGGCCCATTGAAGGCAGCGCTGGGCCGGCGTCGGACTCAAGTGCCGCACTAAATATCTCATTATCTTTACCCAGCACCGCACAGCTCTGCAGGCGGCTGGGCTGGAGGACTGAGGGGCGGGCGATATTCAGGCCTGTCGCGATAAGTACTGCATCGACATGAGGGCTGTGATCCTTTAGTTTAGTCGATTAATCGGTCGACAGTGTTTTAGTTAATTGGTTCCTGACCTTTTTTGTCTCGAGTTTGTCCCCAAGGTTTGTCTAACACTCAGAGTACTCCTTAACTTGAGTTTCAGGCAAATAAATGGGTTTACTAGTGGCATGTTATCAGTTATTACTAGTATATTTTTGTTTTTATTACATTTATGTTCCAAGATGCTCCAAAAAGATGCTAAATTTACAATGAATACACTTTTTTATTCAGATAAAAGTATATTTCCTCTTTATTTAACCTTTAACCATTCCATGTACCCCTTGGGGTCCCCGTACCCCTGGTTGGAAAACACTGTTTTAGTTGACCAACATTTTTGTTAGTTGACTAATTATTTTATTAGATTATTATTTTATTGATTAGATTAAAAGGATTTATAAGGAACAACAGAAAAGTGAACAAAAGGTGAAGACAGGACATGAGTTAGCTGAAGATTTTGGAGTGAATCATGAGATTAATCAAAATGATATACATTTAATACATAAATACACAGTTTACTAGTACTTTTCTGTATAAATAGTTGTTTTTGCATGAACCTCAGTGCAGTTGTGGTCTTTTGAGTGCAGTTTGGGTCAGATACAGAGAGATACTTCATAGTTTGGATACATTTCTGCCACACTCTCTTTTAGTCGTTGAGTCGATTAATCGGTCGATGGTGTTTTAGTTGACCAACATTTTTATTAGTCGACTAATTATTTTATTTAGATACAGAGAGATACTTCATAGTTCTGATATATTTCTGCCACACTCCCTTTCAATCGACTAATTGTTTGATGGGGCAGGTCTTTAGTCGACCAGCATTTTTTTAACTCGACTACAGCCCTAATCGACATATCGTTTAATAAATAACAGGTTAAACAATCATTTTTGGAGGTCAGTATTTATCGCCTGTACTTTTCTTCGCATTATTGAGGGACTTTTTGTTATTTTTCTGTGCTACGATGAGATTTGAGCTGTAGACGGTTGAATAAATAACTTGTTTGACTCATTGTAGGTAGAAAAAAACAAACAAAGTGTTTCATTCTGCTACTTCTTTGTTGCAACAACATTGAGCAATTAGAATAGTTTTTAGGGGTTCAATTGGTTTGTGTCAAATTTGTTTCTGTTGTTATCGTGACAGGCCTAGCGATATTGACAAAAGTGGATGTCGTGATATGTTTTGGGGAGTTTCCCGATAACGATTTTCAGACGATATTGTGTCAGTCCAACAGAAATGTGATAAAGCCTGTATTTAAATGTATTAGTCGGGTTTAATTATCAGACAAAGGTGAAATGTCAAATTAATCACAAAAGAGCAGAAATACCACCTTATACCTTTTCATTTTTATTTTTGATCTGCTCTTTTGTTGCATTTTTTCCTTTAAATACAGTAATTAAAGTGTTTCATATTATCAGAAGAGCAATAATATATACCACTATTGCTGACAGGACACAAAAAAGCAAACAAATTATTATTATTATTCATTAATCATTAACCGTCATTATTCAGGTCACGATATAATCACAAGAACTAAAATAATAATAATTGTGAGGCATAAACCATGAGTAATTAAACTACATGTAAAGCACTTTTTTATCTGGTTGTTTATGTGACAGTATCTTTACTTTTTCATTTAGTTTGATTTAATAAAGCTAGACCAGTGAAAGTAAGCAGATTAAGGCTTTCACTGTTGTTTGGTCATAGTGTGGGAATAATCGTGATGTTTTTTCTCTCCTGGGGATGTCAAGATTATACGGTTAATCCATAATCGTGATTATTCAAGTCACAATATATTCGCACAAACTAGAAAATTAGAACTGTGAGCAGTTTAGGAGCAGAAATAAGTTATTTCAGTTCAGTGCTGTTTGTTTGTTTGCTGTCACTGTAAAACTTTGCTTTCTCTTGGCCTGGACTCTCTTGGAAAGGATGTTTTTAATCTCTATGGGATTGTCCTGGTTAAATAAAGGTTAAATAAAAAAATAAAATAACAATACAAAAGAAAGTAACCCTGAATATAAAAGATTTTAACTTTGACTGTTAATGTTAACTTACATATTATTACATTACAACGTTAACATATTAACTTTACTTTATCATTCAGAAAGTTTGGGTTCATAAAACAGGTCAGGAGGAATTGTGATAGATTAGGTTATTTGAATAAGAGAATATTAGTACTTAACTGTTGTTTGGTCATATAGTACCAACAATTGTGAAAAATCTTGAAGTTGTCTTTCTTCACTTTATTCACTTTAAACAGAAAACCTTTTATATTTATTATGTTTCCAGATAAAACCATTGATTCCACTGTGTAAAGGATCATTTTAGGCTGTGCATCGACATATGTTCCCAGTTGGACGCTAAATTGGCGCCATATCTCACACCACGTCAAAACTGGGACCAAACTAGGACTGGAACACGACTAAACTGGGACTAAATCAAGATTAAACCAGGATCAAACCAGGACAAGTGTGAACACAGCTTAAAACTGTCTTTAAATTTGACATTTCAAGAAAAGTAATAAAAATGAATGTACTAATATCTTAATCGAGAGAGGCTTTGTCACTTTTTATAGAAAAGTGTACAGTTCAGAAATATCAAGCAAACTTTATGTATTTTGTTTTAGCTGCCATTTTAAAGCTGAACGAAGACGTTTATTCATTTTTGAGTTTTGCAAATCTTTTAAGTCTCAAAGAAAGTTTAGTACAGGCTTTTTGTGCTCCAGATGAACGACCAAATCATGTTTTCTTTTATTAGATTCATGAATTTGTACATTGTCCCTGAAAGACGAAAGAACATAACTCATTAAATGTCATGTAATTGTTGCCATTTCCTCATCTTTCCAACAAAACACAACTTTTTACAGCGTTTAAAGCCTTCTGGGACCAAACTCTCCCACAGCTTCCCCTCTGTCCTGCTCAAACTCCGCTGTTTTTCTCAAAGTCAGTTTGTCAGTGTCATTGCCGGAGGTTGGGTGGCCATCGTGTACCTTTTCAGCGCTCACAAAAGCCCACTTCCTCATTGACTCTTTCTAATTCCTTCCTGTCAATCAAACGCCTGTAATTTCATCCAATGTTTTCTCCATTCTTTCAATCTTGGGAACCCTTCGCTCCCCCCTTAAAAGAAAAAGTCCAGGTTTCTTGTCCTCGCCTTTCTTGGGGGTATTTTGTCGCTGGGGTCGGATAGACAAGATTCATATCCCATTCATATCTGGGAGAAAGTCTTAATGGGCTCTTTTGCCGTGACTCGCCAGCTCCTGCCTTTCTTCCCCGTGGCTCGGTGTCAGGAAAGGAGTGTTGCTCGTTTGTGGCGTGGACAATGACACACAAGGCTAGATCTCGAGGCGGGAACAAAGGCTGGCAAATACGCTTTTCACTCGCGCAGAACATTAGATTCTCACACATTTTGCACCGGCGCATTTTTCTCCCCCCGTCGCTCTCCCCCTCTCGCTCTCTCTCTCTTTTGCTGGTTGTGGCTGAGTGCTGCCGAGGCTGAGGTCTTGTCAAAGGGACCACCTGTTGGCACCAAGCCCGTTCTTCATTACCGGTGGGCCCATTATCGCAGGATGACGAGTACCGCGGGCTAACTTTGCGAAGTTAACCCCGTGCTACTCGCCGGCGAGCAAAAAAGGGTCTGTTTGTGCAGTTTGATTCATGCAGAGGAGGAAGCGGAGTATGTAGAAAGATTTAATGGACGTGAAAAGGACAACGGAAAAAGGGAAAGAGATAGACTGTAATTACAAGTCAAGTACAGTGCGCTTTGCTAATGATGAAAGCTTTTATAATGTATGGTGATGTAGGTAACTTTGTGTTGTAGTTCTGGAGACTTTGTGAGGCCAAGAAACATCTAACCAAGCAGTGATTCACAGACTAAAGGCGAGATGCTGCAGGTGAACAGGAAAAAAAATCTTAAATTTAAAGATATCAATATTAAACTTCTCCTGTAGTTTACTCACAGAAATGTAAGAAAAAAATATATTACCAGCTGTTCATCATGTCATGTTTTCATGTAGAAAGAAGGCATTTTATGTTTAAAAATGGCCAAAAAACATATATTTGGGGCATTTAAATCTGAAAAATGTTCTGAACTAGGTTTAAAATTTCTTGGTTCATTTTGAACACATATTCGTTACAAAAAAATGTAAAGAAAGGATTTTGGGTATCTTTATTTGTAAGTAAACTGGATTGGACTGAAAATTGTCCTAAAAATTCTAAATTTGTCAAGGTTTTTGGACTTAACCTACAATAAATCAGTTGTAGAATTGGATATTAAAAAATCCTTCTGTACGTTTCGTCCAAGAGTCCAAGATTGTAAAGTTTGGTGTCAGATCTACTTTAAGACTGATCCTTGTTAGCCTGACCAGCCAGTCCCACTATCTTTCAATTTTGAAAGAAACTATGTTTGGGCCTGATCGCTAAACCCCCTATACTTCCTCTATTTTGCCACCCCGCTAAAGTCAAACTATGTGGCGGCATCTCCAGACTAATGACAGTATTGAATAATACATGGAGATTAGAATGGAGGCCAGGCAAGATCTTTATGTCCCGCAAAGAGAAAAATGCATTTTAAGAAAACGGCCTTTGAAGTTACAAATTCCCAGAGAAATCTATGGATGAAGTGGATTCAATGGAAGAACCAGAATGAGAATGAGAATGAGAGATCCTTTAATTGTCCCACGATGGGGAAATTCCAGAAGAAGCAGCCGTTTCCAGCGCTAACAAAACTCTCAGAAAAGAAAAACAAGAACAGTATAGCAAGCAAACATTAATACACAGTATACAACAGATATTGTGAGTACGGTACACGTGGTCACGTGATGGAATTTTTTCAGTGGATATAGGGCAGGGTCACAAACAAGAAGATAGAGGGAAGAGCGCGGGCGGTGTGTGCAAATGTTATCTCATGTTTATGTTGCTGGGTCGGTCTGACTCGGGTTCTTCTTCCAGCCACCTGCATTCTCAAGGTCCGGGATAAGGGGAAAACCAAGGGAGGGAGGGCAGAAAATACATTTTAATACATTTGTTGATCAGGAATTTATACAGATCAATAAACCAATCATTTCTGGTCTTTCCGAGTAGCGATTCGTTGTTTCATTGAGTTACTCCGTCTTTAACCGTCTCTCTCTAATTGTCCAACGGCTTTCAGCACCTCCGTGGTCCGAGACAAGATGTTACGATCCAGATCCAGGAGCTGTGCCAGTCCGTGGTCCAGTCTTTGCTCAAGTCTTAACATCCTTTCACTCAGTTCCACAACCTTTGTTTTGTTGTTGTCAGACAGGTTTTGGACGAATTCTCCTGTCTGATAAATATTCCGATAGACAAAGGCAATTCCAAGCCCCAATAGTAGAAAGCCCGCTATCATAAACCCAAATATAAAGAGATCTTCTACATCTTCGACCTGCAAGGGCTCGATGCATAGGATCTGCCAGGTGTTGTACCAATTATCCCGTACGAATCCAGCCATGTCTGTTCCGTCGGGGCAGCGCGCCTCACCCGGAGAAGCTTTGCGTTGGGAGAAAATCTTATCCAATGCGCTCAGAGACCAGTCGATCACATTCCTTTTCCAAGAACCTTTTCTACCATTAACCAGGACTATAGAAACCAGGACTAAACCAGGACTTAACCACAAGTAAATCGTGGATAAACCAGGTCCTAACAAGGACTTTGACCAGGACTGTCGCGAAATCTTGAACCTGGGCTCCTGGAACGAGACAAATTCAGAGCACATCTAGATAATTTATGATCAGGGAAGTATAATACGATTTGAAGGATTAATCCAAAATGGAGTGTCTTTCTATTGGTGTTGGTGGCCTCTGCTCATTGGCGAGTGCGGCTCAAACACTTTTTCCTGCCATATTTACTTCCTCGGTGCGTGTTAGCTTAGCGCCTCCCACCTTGTGACAACAGAAAACTACACTGCATGATCTGTTCTGACCAATCAGCGCGACGGTGGCACGAGTGAGGCTGGCTAAATCTTACTTTGGTAACTTTTAAGATTTGAAGATTTATACATTCTACAAAAGAAGAATAAGATATAAGAATACATCCTTTGTGAAAACTGCCCTGTCAACAGAATGTGAGCAGTTTGGGTGACACTTTCTGGTCACTAATCAAACTCTCCATGGTTCATAGTTGGTACAATCATTAAGAGCAGACACAAAAAAGAGTACAATCATCTACAAAACCACTCCTTCTCCCAAAACCTCTAAAAAATAAATTTGACTAATGGTTATCAATACCTAAAATAATTCCCAGAGCAAAACAATGATTTGGTCTGTGTCAAAATAGCTACATAAATAGTAAATATACTGAAGCAACTAACAAGGCAACACGGCAACATAACGCATTTGTTTAATTAGTCTTTTAATGTGGATGATTACTCATTCCCTTCTCTTCTAGTTTTAGTTTGTCTCTTTTTATTTTTTATTTTTTAGGGTTATAGAGAGTGACTTCTGCAGCCAATCTGCTCAAATGATCTTCCTTCAGCTTAAAGTCAATATGACAGGTTAGTAAAAGACATAGTGAACATGATTATATTTAAGATTTTACTAAACATTTTGGCTATTTGTCCCAAGTTTGACAGTTTTCGTAATGTTTATAATGTTACTTCCTGGTTAGACATGCGCAGCAAATATGACATAGATAGAGGTAATTCCACAACTGTTACCTAGCAACCATTTTTAAAAACAATGGACAAAATTCATCAAAATTACACAACAGTTATGATTTGACGAATAATAATACATGATAACAACTTAATTATGTTGGATGACTGTTTAAACTGTCAAAAGATGGTGTCAGTTGTGTGTAAATTGACTCTGTGTGTCGCTTTTTGATGACATCACAGAGGGAGTCCGTTTTAGAACTCAGCACTACTTCCTGTAATTTTTAACTTTTATTTTTCAAAATTTCTTCACAGACTGCAACGTCACAGATGTAAAACTATAATGAACAATTGCCACAAGTGCCCTCCCGTCAAACTAAGTCATAATTAGAACATTTTGAGAAGCTGTCATGTAGGCTTTAATTTTTGTTTATGTGTGTTTTAGGATGAATTACATTGACACATTCATTTACAGGATACTTCTCCTAATCTTAACCATCATTAGACTTCTATACTTTGCCAAAACTGACACATTTTTACCAATATCTCAGCTTTAACTCATGTCATTTGTCTAATATTGAAGGATTTACGCTGCGTTGGGTGGATTTTTGTAGTTCTGACTTGTATATAAATTTCAACCTGGAATTACTGTGTCGAAACTCACAGCAAAAGTTAAGAACACAAGTTAGAAAATCCAACATGGCTGTGACCTGCGTTTGGTGGAGGTTTCAAATCTGATCGCTTCATTAGATTTTTTTTTACCCTTTTAGTGCTCTGCTCTGAGTTATAAAGTCATGCTTTGTTATGCTCTACGCTAATAATTTAACATAATTGGATCCACATTTTGGCAGATTTTAGCACTTTACAATACTTTTTATACACAATTATAATTTAATACTGTATGAACCTCATTGTTGTTTCCCGATTTGACAGTTTGAACATAGAAACTTGGACAAAAAGTCACTACGAGGACTGAAATCCACCTCTAACACGACTGGAACGCTGCATTTCGTCATGGCGACCTGCTTTTGTTGCCATAAGTGAGACAGGTCCCCATGAATTGAGCGTGCAGACAGTTTTATTATCCAAAATGTGATCAATATCCAACAGTCTTTATGCCGTTAAGGTGAGTGAAGTGCCTCGAAACAACCACCAACTTCTCTTTTAACTTTGTTTCATATTATTCTCGCTTTGCAAATTGCCTTCGCAGCAAATTTGTGGCAAAAATAACACACTCTTTAAACTTAGCATTTACAGCACAATGGGCAAAAGTTATTACAACCGAAAACTGCCAATCCACATTTTAACAACGTAGGTGTTTTTTGCGCGTCGGAAACGTCCAAAACACACTCTCCCCGTCGCTGTTTGTCATTTTGATCTTGTTTTGGAACGAGAGCTTTCGAGCTTAAGAGCCGACCACTTCATTGTCACTCACAAATGTCACCAACAAAAGCGCGAGGGGCGGGACGAGAGTGCTTCGTGACTACTTGATTTCGGCCAAAAAATTCAAATGTATTGTAACAGGAAAACACGAACGCTGCCTTCATATTTGTTCAATTATTCCCGGCGCGTGGAGAGATTTCTTTTGAAGACAGATTCGAGCCATTTGAAAACGTGTGGACATTAACATAACTGCAGCATAATGACTTCTCAGCTACTTCCATGTAATTACACTCGGACAATTCGTTGCTATTATTCCCATTATAGACTTGTAATATGGGATTTGCTTAAGATATTTCGCGCATTTCCATAGCCATGTTTACGGAATTATTTTTCATACGAAGCACTCGAGTGGGGATGGATTGTAGTCGCATCTCAATTGAAAAAAAAACCCAGAGAGACAAGACCAACTTTTCTTTTTATTCCACATCCTTTAGAATAGAATGGAACACAAACTAGACGTAATTAAAAGACAACATCATCAGATTCCTTACGTCTGTCACGATAATTACTATATCGACTTAATATGTGATGGAAAGAACAATATTTTTGGGGCTCAATATTTATCGTGTGTAACTTTTGAAAGCACTTTGGGGAACTTTGTCTTTGTTTTTTATAAGATTTGGATTCCAGAGAGTGAAACAATCAGCATCAACTTACTGAAAAAGTGTTTCAAGTGCCTCTGACAACTACTCATTTCACTAAAATGCAGTCTAGATAAATATATTTTAAATTTAGCTAAAATACATCACAAATTTATCCCAGTTTAGCCATTTTTTAGGTTTTTTGTTTTACTTCCTGGTCATAAATGATGACATCACAGTAGGAAATTACCCAGCAACCACACTGTACTCTGGGCTCTATTTTACAAATAAAAATTCATGTGGGCACTTTTTTGTTGTTGTTGAATGAATGTATAAAGGGTCAAAAAAGTAGTTTATTTGTGTAAATTTTGCTCAAACTTAGTCTCCCCAGTGTGACGTCACCAATATGTTTACTTCCTGTAACTTTCAGCAGATTTTTCAACTTTTCTCCACAAACTGTTACTTGATTGGTGTAAAACTATCATTTTTATTTACAACAGGTATTAATATACCAAATAAAGACAAAATTAGAAAATCATCAAAACCTGTCATACGCACTTTAATTCTGCTGATTATTTATTGTAGCTCCTGTTTTAATGATATTTCACTTTAGAATTACTTTGTTTGAGATTTTCCAGCTTTAGGATTGCTGGGTCAGTGGCATAAAGTAATTCCAGTATTATCGTTTATCGTGATATTTTCTCTTGGACATGGTTTGCTAATGTTTGTTAGCTTTACCAACGACGGTCCGTGATGCTCTATGAACGTCTCGCGGTGAATATTTAGGATGCTGGGACTGTATTAGGAAAGTGAGCGATACATGTGACTGATGTAAAGAGTTTAACATCAACTAGTTCTGTTTTGTTGTTTAAAAACAGTAAAAATCAGGTACAGGGCCTTTAAACTCCTAAACTCAGCGTTTGCCCTTGTAGTTGTTGAACAGCGGGAGAAAGAGCCATCACAAGCTTGAAAAATGCACTTTTAACATTACATTAATTACATTACACAACTATTTTATGATATTTTTCGCTGCTTAAAGGTGCCATAACTGATTTTTACAGTCTTAAAACGTGAAAAACAAAACTAGCTCATTTTAAACTCTTTGCAATAGCCCACATGTATCACTCTCTGACCTAATGCAGTCCCAGCATCCTAAATATTCACTGCAGTGAGTTTAAAATGAAACTACCCTAGCATGCTAACGGTACACTTACTGCATCATGTAAAATAAAATGCTTTGTAATTACATGCAGAAAAAGCCCTGTGGTCTCATTTTCACCCCAACAGATGCTTTTATAATAAATCTGCACTGGAGCAAAACAGATTTTACTTACATGGTGCATGACCTAGTTCTGTTTTTCACGTTTCAAAACTGCAAAAATCAGATACAGCACCTTGAATGTTCTTTGTACTGTGTAAATCCAGACTACTGAACGTTTGAATTTCTCTTCCAGGGATGAATAAAGATATTAATTTGTTAATACTGGCACATGCAACTCTCTTTAGCCTGTTCAAATGTTTCTTGGTACTTTTAGTGTTTTGTAACTTTAGTCCATTGTTTATGTGGCTGTTTTTAATGTGTTTTACTGTGCACTCTGAGCTTTTTTTTTTTTCTGTATGTACAATGACGTCATAGAGGGAGTCCATTTTAGAACTCAGCACTACTTCCTGTATTTTTAAACTTTTATTTTTCAAAATTTCTTCTCACAAACTGCAACGTCACAGATGTAAAACTAGAATAAAACAATTGCCACAAGTGCCCTGCCACCAAACTAAGTCATAATTAGGACATTTTGAGAAGCTGTCATGTAGACTTAAGTTTCGTTTACGTGTGTTTTGATGAAAATTACACTGACACATTCATTTACTGGATACTGCTCCTAATCTTAACCATCATTGGGCTTCTATACTTTGCTAAAACGGACATATTTTTACCGATATCTCAATTTTAACTCATGTCGTTTGTCTAATATTGAAGGACACGTTGGTTAGATTTTTGGAGTTTTGTTTTTTTTTGCACATGTTTTCCAATTTTAAAACACAAATGGCAACTAAACTAAACTTTCCAGCCAACCTAGTCTCCCATGGACCCGCTCTAAACACCAAACACAACTCCCCCTCTCCCTCATACCTCCACTGTCTCCCCCCTCCGCCTGTGTGCACTCCCAAACCCGGGGGTCCCGCACCTGTTCCACCCCAAAAACAGACATCATTGACCCCATCCCAACACGGACCCGCAGCTCGAGCACCGGTCCCTCACCTGCTCCGCCCTCCCTCCTCCCTCCCTCCTCTCTCCCTCTCTCTCTGGCCTCTGCGAGAGTTAAATGTGGCTGCTGCCGGTAGTGCCAGGAGGGGAGCAGCGGGAGTCGAATTCAGGCAATTACAATCAAGTCAGGGCGTAGTTAGTTGTTGCGTGGGCTCCGGCGCTCGCACCTGAGTCGGATGCTGATGAGACACTTAGAGCTCGAAAGTCTCCGGGCCCGAAGACTGCTCCCCCTTCTCCCCCCACACTCTCCCCCACGCTCTCCCCCCTGCTCCCTAGACCCCCTACTGGACACTTCCACTCTCCTCACTCTCCCTGTGTCTCTCCTTCTCTTCGCCCTCTCTCTCTCTCTCAGCTCCTTTAGAGGATATCGACATTTCTGCACCCCCTTGATCTCGCTCCAGCGTCTCTCTCTCTCTCTCTCTCTTAGTCCCTCTATTTCTCTCTATCCTTCTGTCCTCCTCATTCTTGTGTCTTCTCATCTCTCTCTTCCCCCATCCTCTGTCTCTCCCTCTCTCTATCCCTCAATCCCTTACTCTTTTGGATTCTGGACACTTCATCTTTACCCTCTCTTCCGTCTTTTTCTCCATCTCTCTCTTTCTCTCTGGTTCTCAGTCTCTCCCTCTCTCTGTTTTTCTGTATCTCTATCTCTCTCTCTGTCTCTCTCTCTTCTCTTTGTCTCTCTCTTTCTTTCTCTGTCTCTTTCTCCATTTTCAGTTTCACTCTGTCTCTCTCTCAGTTTTTTGTTTCTTTCTCTCATTTCTCTTTCTCTCTCTCTCGCTTCTTCTCTCTACGTCTCTATTTCTTCTCTTTGTCTCTCTCTGTTTCTTTCTCTGTATCTTTCTCGGTTTCTCTCTGTCTCTTTCTCAGTTTTTTGTCTCTCTCTTCTCTTTCTCTCTCTCTCTTCTTCTCTCCATGTCTCTGTCTCTTCTCTTTGTCCCTCTGTTTCTTTCTCTGTCTCTTTCTCTGTTTTCAGTTTCCCTCTTTTCTCTTTCTCTTCGTCACTTCCTCACTTTTCCTCACTCTCTCTGCCTCTCTTCCTCCCTTCTTATGCCCTCTCGCACTTTTTCCTCACTCCTCACCTCGCTTTTATCTTGTCTCCTCTTTCTCTCTCTGTCTCACTCTCTCTGTCTCTCTCTCTCTCTTTCTGTGTGTCTTTCTTTCACTGTCTCTCTCTCTCTCTCTGTCTCTCTCTCTCTGAGTGCTGAGTGTTGAATTGTTTTTTTTGTCTTGATTTGAATTGAATTGACTTGTTAATAAATGTGAGTGTAAAGTCAAAGTCTGTCTCTCTCTCTCTCTCTCTCTCTCTCTGTCTCTCTCTCTCTCACTTTCACTGTCTCTCCATCTCCCTGTCTCTCTTTCTCTCTCTCTCTCGTTCACTGTCTCTCTCTTGCTCTGTATCTCTCTCTCTCTCTCTTTCACTGTCTTTCTATCTCCCTGTCTCTTTCTCTCTCTCTCTCTCTCTGTCTCTCTCTCTCTGTCTCCCTCAATCCCTGGACACTTCCACTTGTCTCTCTCTCTCTCTCTCTCTCTCTCTCTCTCTCTCACTCACTCTGTCGATCTCCTCTCCCTTTTTACACTCCCTCCATTCCTCTCATTCTCTCACTCCATGTCATCCTTCTCTTCTCTCTCTCTCCCTCTCTTCTTACTCTCTCTCACTTTTTCTCACGCCTCACCTCGCTTTTGTCTTGTCTCCTTTCTCTCTCGCTCTCTCTCTCTCTTTCACTGTCTCTCTCTCTATCTCTCTCTCTGTCTCTCTCTCTCTGTCTCCCTCAATCCCTGGACACTTCCACTTGTCTCTCTCTCTCTCTCTCTCTCTCTCACTCACTCTGTCGATCTCCTCTCCCTTTCTTACACTCCCTCCATTCCTCTCATTCTCTCACTCCATGGCATCCTTCTCCTCTCTCTCTCTCTCCCCCTCCTTTCACCCCTCACCGCCCCGCTCTCTCCCCCCTTATCCCCTGCTCTCCTGACTCTCCCTTCCTCTCTCTCATACTTTATATAGGTGGTGGCGTGGAGGACTGGCCTCTCAATCACACTTCATTCATCGGCGCTGTAGTGTAATAGGACTTGAAGCAAAGGCCTGGATTGTGGCTCAAAGCGCTCGTGCATAGAGGGGCCTGAGGAGCGAGTGGAGTCTCTGGTCCGGCTCTAAATAACAGCAGGTAAAGAGTACAAGGGTTTACTCGCTATGAAGGACTGACTGGGCCCAATAGACGACCATTCAAAAGACATTACACGGACTAGACTCAGATTTTATGCTTGAGGGCGTTGTGTCTTTGTTTGAAAACATCTCAATCTGCTATTTCTTTATGAATAATGGATCATTTAAGGCGGGACACTACAGGAGAATAGGAAAAAAATCCTAAATTAATAAGGATATCAATTTGAAACTTCTCCTGTAGTTTACTAAGAAAAAAATATATTACAAGTTTTTCATCATGTCATATTTTCATGTAGAAATAAGGCATTATGTGTAAAAATGGCCAAAATACACATATCATATTTGGGACATTTAAACCTGAAAATGGACAGAACCAGGTTTAAATTGGTTCATATTTGTACACATATTAGTTACAAAAAAATCCACAGAGGGGATTTTGGATTTCTTATTTAGTTTTTAAGTAAACTCGACTGGAAATCCATGGATGAAGTGGATTAAATGGAAGAATAAAACATCTTTAGGGAGAAGATTTGACAAGAAATGAAACATGAAAGACGATATGTTGAGAGCAAACTGACCAAAAAAAGAGAGTTGCCTGTAGTGTCTCACCTTATACTTCATATTGCTGTAATTATTATAGGACTGCAACGATTAATTGACCAAACATGAGTTCACTATAAAAAAAAAAACAACATATAGTAATATTTGGATCATTTTAATCATCATCTGGATTACACAGAATTCGCCGGGCCTTTTTTTCCTTAATATAGTGAATCCCTCTCCATATCTGAGGCAGAATCCTACATGGACCTGGATGATTATCTTAAATGTTCACTATGGCGTGGTACCTACCTGATTTTTACTCTTTTGAAACATGTAAAAACAGAACTAGTACATTCTTTACATCAGTCACATGTATCACTCACTTTCCTAATGGAGTCCCAGCATCCTAGATATTCACCTTGTTGAGTTATAAGTGCTTTTCACGAGTCTCTGTGCCCAGAGCGAGTTTTGCCCTGAGTAACAAACATTAGCATGCTAACAGCTCACTTCCTGCTTCTTATAGAATAAAACGCTCTATAAATAGAAAGCGCTGTGGTCTCACTTTTAGTGAAATAGATGCTTTTACAATATATCTGTGCTGGAGCAACACAATTTTACTTTCTTACATGCATTACAATCAGGTACATGATCTAATTCTGTTTTTCACATTTCAAAATATTTAAAATCAGATACAGCCCCTTTAAGAAGTGTTACTGTGCTTAATGTGGTGTATAAATTATGACTGCCAGTAATTAGTTAGTAATTCTTGTACAGAAGATTTGGATTTGTTTGTTTATGACACACTGGACAGAAGTTTTCTTCTGTTGCTAAAGTAAGTCTTGTTGATTAAAAAAGGAAGAGATTAAAAAAGATAAATATTTTCCGTGGAGCATGCACAATAATGCGAATATGGTAATATTGTTATTTGTTTTATTTAGTATTTTTGCTTGCAAGTGCACATAAGACGTATAATCTTTCTCATTAAACCAAACTAAATTTATGCTTTAACACTTAAGAACTACACTTATTCTTGCCTTTGTACAGCATGAACAAAGACTTAATTAACAGTGAGCAAATTGTTTATTAAGAATGATTTATGCTTAGTAACTATGTAACTAATACTCTAACCATAATTCCTAACCTTAATTAAGTAGTTACTAAGCCTGAATCATGCTTAATTAAGGTGGAAAATGAAGGTGTAGTTATTATAAAGCTGTACCAAACTTGTTGTCTACATGTAGTTTAGAACGATTGCGAACTCTACATAGGAAGGAAATTGACCTGGAGCCACACCTGCATACTTGCAAAAAAATCTAAAACTACAACATGTATTCACAAGCTACGGATCTAAATACATTTCTCCATCCTCGCAGCTGGTCTATTGTGAATCCCTTTACCTCCTCACCTGCTAAACCTCCTCTATCAGCTCGTCCTGTCTAACTATAGCCCCACGTCGGGCTCTTTAGCATAGCAGCGATACGTCTTGTGTCTGAGGAGCCGAGGATGTTGAATATCTATGACCCAATGGTATGGAGTCAGGCTTCACAACAGCTCTTCCACAGGCCCTTTTCCCCATAAGACGCTCTCAGCCCGCCCTCTCCTCCCTCTCCTCAGCACCACACTTTGCTCAAGTATCATTAGGATTGTAAAGGGCAGGTTGCCATAGGACTCACGATTGCTGCAAACGTATAGAGCTGGATAGAGCCACCATATTTTGAATGTAAAGATCCAAGTATGCCGCCTAATGTGAGAGGCTATTGCGGCGTGCAGACAAGACTGGGTTGTTGATTTTTTTTTTTTTCCCCCTCCGCCGTTTTGCACATGCATCTTTCATGCCTTGCTTTAGCGGTCTGTTTGGCGAGATTGCTAGCTTTTGCCCCTCTATCCACTTTCCCGCCGTACGTGCCGAGCTTGTTAGTTAGCCGCGGGGGCGTAGTTTAGCCGCGGCGGAGAGCAGAAAGGCAGTGAGAGCAGGGAGTGTTTGAGTCTTGGTTTGGTTGTAATGGTTGTCTTTCTGATTTTTCCTTCGGCCTTCTTCGGAAAGCACCGGGGATTGTTTCTGTGAAAATTATTCCATTTTGGCGAGCGAAACAGAAAATGGCTCGCGCAGATCTTGTTGGTGTCCTAGGGGGGCGGTGGCGGTTGTATTATCAGGGGCAGAGGGAACCGGTGGCGAAGAGGCAATCATTCCAGACCTGTGCAGGACAAAAACACTCGAGCAGAGCGAGGAGGAGCGAGGGGAATCACAGTACAATAACGCGGAGGTCTTGGCTGGCAGCTGGGCCCGGGGACAGACACACTCACAGCTGTGACGGGCACAAAGGCAGCACCTGCAGCGGCCGAACAACAGGACGAGAGCCGGGGCCGAGGCTGGGGCTGGGCCGGACACTGGAGTGGCCCTCTCCACTTGATCTGCCGCAGTCTGTTTGCTCCGAGTTAGTTGTCACTGTTTGTACGACTTCTTAGGGTTGTAATTCCCATTCTGAGTTCATCTGGTATATTTGTACATGCTTTGAGATTAGTCTTTGCTTAAATCTAAACAGTTAAATACCTAATTAGACAAAAAGTAGACCGTCTACACAGCGAGCCCACAAAGAAGTGTAATGTGTGGCCCAGCGCTAAAGAAACAATTAACATACATTCACAAAAGACGGTATCGCACACATTATCCACTAAAATCCGTTTCATACAACAGTTGCATTTTATGAGAGCTTTAAAAATTAAAAAGTAAATGTAGAATGTAAAAAATTAAAAGGCATTAAAAAAAAAAAATCCATTGAGATGTGTGAGTGTATGTTTTACTTGTTTCGAGATATTCCACATTACAAACCTTGCAAAAGCAGATTTTTTGTAAATAAATCTACATCCAGGATGATGTGTAGAGCCAGAATGTTTTGATCCATCTATGTTTTGTCATTTCTTACTTAAAGGACACATATTAGGCTTTTTTTTCTTTTCTTTTTTTTTTCAGATACTAAACTAACATGAGTAGATAATCATTTTACATTTTGTTTATTGTAAACAGCAATATTGATCTAAAACAGCTTAGTAATATTGTAGAAACTGGTCCAAACGTCAGAACTTTTCATGGCATTTTACTGTAGCAAGCAACAGATTATCTTTTATATGGTTTATTTATTTATTTATTTTTGAAAAGCAGCTATGTGACATTCTAGAACCTAACATGTCTCACCTGAACTCTTCCTTTTTCAAATAATCACCACTAAGTACAGGGATGTGGGCGGGGATAGGGGGTAGGTGAAAACAGGAATTTTCTTTTCACTCGAGTCTCAGTTGCAGCAGGACAAAACAGGGTTAACTCAAACATGCATGAATGAATCGAAACACAACTCTGAGTGAAAGCTAATGATGAGGAAACACTTTTGTAACAAGGATAAGCTCATTAAAGTTTATTTTTTTGCATAAAATGTCTCCTTCAACTCTTAAAGTTTTTTTCTCTTAAAGTCTTGTACCTCAGAGTAGACAAACACAACAGAGCATATTTAAAGTGCATTTGACAACACAATCTTAACAACACATTTCACTGAAACGTGATTATATTCAAGATTTTACTAAACATTTTGCCTGTTTGTCCACAGTTTGACAGGTTTTGTAAAGTTTATAATGTTACTTCCTCGTTGGACATGAGCAGCAAATATGTCATAGTTAGAGGTAATTCACACAACTGTTACCATAGCAACCAGACCATAAACAATGGTCAAAAGCCATATAAATTACACAATAGTTATGAACTGACAAATAATAATACCTGATAACACCTTTATTTTGTTGAATGATCATTAAAACTGTCAGAAAATGTGTCAGTTGCTGTAAATTTTCCCTCACAAAGAGATCAGTTTCAGAACTTACGTAGCATTACTTCCTGTCATTTAAACTTTTATTTCCTCACAAACTGCAACTTCACAGATATAAAACTATGATAAATATTTGCCACAGGTGCCCTCCCACCAATGTAAGTCCTAATTAGAAAAACATGAGAACCTGTCAAATAGACTTTAAAGGGCCTGTACCAGATTTTTACTGTTGTGAAACGGGAAAACAAACCTAGACCATGTTCCCGATTTTTTGCAAGTAATAAAAGTTAAACACCTGTGTTGCTTCAGCAGAGAAATATTGTAAAAGCATCTATTCAGGTGAAAATAAGACCACAACTTTTACTTTGCATCTGTTTATAGAGCTTTTTAGAGAAGCAGGAAGTGCGCTGTTAGCATGCTAATGTTTGTTAGCTTTACCTGGGACAGTCCGTGACGCTCTGGGCTCAGAAACTTGTGAAATGTGCTTAGAAACTTCTCGCGGTGGATATTTAGGATGCTGGGCTGCAGTAGTGAGAGTGCTGTAAAGATTTGAACATAAACTAGTTCTGTTTTCCACGTTTCCACGCAGTAAAAATCAGGTATAGGGCCTTTAAGCTTTGTTTGTTTTGTTTTTTTGGTAACGCTTTATAATAACTACACTTATTCATGCCTTAATAAAGCATGAACAAAGACTTAATGCATAATCAACAAATAGTTTATTAAGAATTATTCAAGCTTAGTAACTATTTAACAAATATTCTCACCCTAATTTCTAACCCTAACTCTAACCTTAACCTTAATTAAGTAGTTACTAATCCCGAATCATGTTTAATAAACTATATATTCATTATTAATTAAGTCTTTGTCAATGCTTTATTAAGGCAAAATAAGATGTAGTTATTATAAAGTGGTACTGTTTTTTAAACACATTTAAGGAACAAATGTCATTCTCAAGCAAATCTGCAGACAAACTTCTTTTTTTTGGTAACGCTTTAGATTAAGGTTCCTTAGTAAACTATTTATAAGATGTTAATAAGCACTAGTTGTTTGTTTTTGCACTTATAACACCCTATACATGTTTATAATTCATTAACCAAAACATGTTTGTGTTAATAAACCACATGTACACAGCATCAATAAGATGCATATTAAATTATTTTCAGTTATGGTGCTAATAAATGCTTGTAAATGCCTTATAAGTGCTTATAAACACATAACAACTGCTTATTAATGCATTATAAATAGTTTACGGAACCGTAATCTACATTTTTCTTTTTTTTTTTTATCTGTCCAGTGCCTCTTTCCACAGTCCCACTAAAGCGCGCTAATACCTGCCGCCCTTCTGTCCCCATCTGCCCAGAGGCATGCGGCGGTCCCTGTCCGTGCGGTTAGCGGCTGCCAGTATTCGCGCTCACATGCAGCGTGTCAGTGCATTTCCATCCTGTAGCACCACGAGGGTTTTTCACCACGAGGGTTTGCTGCTAATTTGCTTTTGGAAGCCCCACTTGAGCCTCTGCCTCTCTCACAACAAATTAATCCTCCCCGAGCTTTTTACTTCATTGGATTTCACATGTATCGCTATGACGACCCGGCCATAATGTACATCAACGCGCCCTCGTCTTCGCCATCCAATCTGGCCTCCTAATCTTCCACAAGTAATAGCCGCGCAAAATGACCCGCCGCATGAAATATGTCAGGAAATAGCACCTCGCTGATTATGCAGCGAGCAATATGTGTCAACGGGCGCGAGCGGCACGTGTGCACTGCAAAAGAAACACCTCAAATGAATATATTGTGTCACCTTCTACTATTTCATCATTTTATGTTGATTCAAACCAAGTAATTACGATTCTAAAAATGATCTGATATGACGAGACATAGTATTTAGTTCATTAAGTCATGTTTTTGGTGTATAGTTTGAAGAATATAAATCTTGATTAAGTAGTTTTAGAAAAGATGAATTGATATATATTGAATGTTAGTTTAAGGGTATTTTGGATTGTTTTACTGCGGCAAAGTAAAGAGAAGAGAAGATAACCTTGATTTGTCCCTCAATGGGGAAGTTGCAATGTTGTGCAGTGGTGGATGAAGTACTCAATTTTGTCACTAGTAAAAGTACACACATGTGATAAAAAAGTAAAAGTATCACATAAAATAATCTACATTTACTTATTTGGGAGTCAAATGCAGTAAGCTTCATGAATAATTGTTGCAACTGAACTGATAACATAATTTTCCTGGTCATTTTTTAGGCTTTCTGTTTGATCAAAACCGGTATTTGAAGTCAAGACCTTCAGACAAGATTAAAAACGCTTAAAAACGTAAGGAATTTAAACACTTTGTACTTTTCAGTCTGGTTCAAAGCAATGGAGTAGAAAGTACAGATACCTGCTCTCAAATACAACACAGATACTAAAAACAAACCTTAAAGTGTGTATGACAGTTTTTACAATTTTTTGACTTTATTCGGTGTATTAATACCGCTTGTAAATATAAATGATAGTTTTACACCAATCAGGTCGCTATTTGTGGAGAAAAGTTGAAAAATCTGATGAAAATTACAAGAAGTAAAGAAATTGATGACATCACACTAAGGAGCCAAAAGTTATGCATAATTTACACAAAAGAAACTTCTTTTTTGACACTTGAAACATTGATTCAACAAAATAAAGGTATTCACATTTATATTTCTTTGTCACATAAAAATACATCTGAAATTATAGGACTTTTGATGGTTTCTTGGTAATGTCCTAGCATGATGGCATCACTTACAACCAGGAAAATTAAAACCTAAAAAAAATGGCTAAACGGATACAATTTTTAAAGTTTATTGCAGAAGTTGAAATATATCTATCTTTACTGCATTTTAGTTAAGTTAGTTGTCCAACCTGTCAGAGGCACTTTAAGTACAATACTTTTACTGTTGTACTTGGTTACTTTCCTCTGCTGTCAGTGAGTTCAGATTCATTTATGTAAATACATCTAATGAATATAATATAACACGGAAATGACCTCTGACTGGTAATTTAACTCACATAAAAGGAATTATCATGTGAACATTTTTAATTCTAAAAGGCATATTAATGTATTTCGAGAGTGGGTGGCTCCAGCTCCAACATAACGTTGTGTGCTTGGGCAAGGCACTTAACCATCCTCGCCTGTGTAAAAATGTAGTGCATGAGTGAGCGATTAGTGGCGGCACAGATTGGCAGCCACACTTTTGTCAGTCTGCCTCAAAACACAGGAGAAGGTGGGAGATTTATTCAAAAAGGGATAATATTGCATTTAACACATTGGAAAAGGGCAAAATTAGAATATTGAGTATTTGTGACTTCAAAAAGAGGCACAAACCTCAAGTGTAATATGCCAAACAAGTGATATTTCTGCACTTTTGTGGCAAATTTAATGGTTTATTCACTCTTTGTGTGACCATTAAACCACAACCAAGGGCTGTAGTCGTGAAGTCATTTAGTCGATTAATCGGTCGATGATGTTTTAGTCAACATTTTGTAGACAATTAATTCTTTTATTTTGATTAAAAGAATATATGCCACAAAAACAGTGAAAAAGTGAAGATATGGAGTGAGTTGGCTAAAGATTTTGAAGTGAATCATGAGTTAAATCTATATCTAACATAAATACACTGTTTCTTGGTACGTTTCTGTATGAAAAGGTATTTTTAGCATGAACTCCAGTGCAGTTGTGTTTTTTTTTGTGTGCAGTTTGGGTCAGATACAGAGAAATACTTCATAGTTTTGCCACACCCCTTTTAGTCGATTAATCGGTCAATAGGGCAGGTCTTTAGTCGACCAATAATTTTGACTACAGCCTTAATATTTTTGCACATTCTTCAGATATTGTCTGAATATTGTCATCAAGAACAAGCAAAATACACTGAGCCATTCCTTTTTGTCCATAACGTGCAGCCTTACGCTCGGTGACACACGACTGTAAAGCGCTGATGCAGTTTTATGTCGTCAAACCCTCTAAATCCAACACATTCTGAATTCAAGTCGTTCGAACTGCGGCAGACGCTCCTTTTTTTGCAGTGCACCGGCTGAGAGATGGGTTTGTAGTCAAGGAGGGGAGGGAGGGGGCGGCTCGGGGAGAGGGAGGGCGATTTGGGGGGGTCGTCTCCTCTGGATTGCACCGTAATCACAGGCCCCAGCGTCTAACATGGCAGCGCTCACGAGTGGTGTCAGCTGGCCTCTTCTTCTGTTTGCTAATAGCAGGGGGTCGAGGTGCGTTTGATCCCCAGGTATGGGACACACAGCCGGGAGGAGACTCTGCTGAATACTAAAAGGGGGCGAGTTTCATGCCTGCTTAGCTCCCTGTTTGATTTCCTAATGGGGTCTGTACTTCAAAGCTCAGTGGGCTTAAAAGAGGGCTCCATGTCAAAATTTGTGCTTTGGAATATTGAAATATAACCAAATATTACTGTAGAGGCAGGAATAACTCGCTCTGTGCCTCATAATGGATAAAGTATGAACAGATCACTCCACTCCTTGCCACTAGATGGAGTCATGAGCTGCACGTTTTTATGGATGGCGCTTCTCTAAAATAGTTACAAACCAAATAAATAGAGCTTTCATTAACGTTATATGGTTTGCCCGTTACATAAATAACAGCAGATAAACATATGATAAAAGATTAAAGGCCCTGTAACTGTTTGTCAGCGTGCGTGCGTGCGTGTGTGTGTGTGTGTGTGTGTGTGAGCATGTGCACGCTTGTCTCTGTGTGTGTGACTATCTAGATGGGTTGTTTGGACATGTGGGTTGGCGGGGGTGGGGGGGGTGGGGGGGGGGTTCGGTGGAATGTGGGCATGTGGCAGTTTTTAATGCACTGTAAAGCACTTTGTGTTACGTTTTTATGTATGAAAAGCGCTTTATAAATAAATTTGAACTGATTTTTACTGTTTTATAACATTAAAAACATTACTAGTTCACTTTAAACTCTTCACATCAGTCACCTGTATTGCTCACCTTCCAAATGCAGCGCGATGAATTTATAAGCACTTTTCACGAGTTTCTGAGCCCAGAGCGCCACAGACCATTACGGGTAAAGCTAACAAACATTAGCATGCTAACGGCGCACTTCCTGCTTCCCTCGTAGGCTTTATAAAGAGAGGCTGAATTAACGTTGTGGTCTCATTTTCACTTTTAGATGCTTTTACAATATAACTGTGCTGGAGCAACACAGATTTTACTTTATTCAGTGAAAAAAAATCATGAACAGTTCTGTTTTTAGTTCTGTTTTTCCCGTTTCACAACAGTAAAAATCAAATACAGGCCCTTTAACGTAAAACACTTTGATTCGCTGTGTGTATTTATTTAGGGTTAATATATACTTCCTAACACTTTAAACAAAAAAAGTGTTTTGTTGAACCGACACATCAACACATGGACTATTTCATGGCAATATTAGGTTGTTATGAAGTAATTCTCTTCAGAATTGGATCTTTATGTTTTACTTACTTATTAGTACTATTACTTATTTGTAATGGAACCTGACATGGCTAATATTTTAATTCAGATTTAATTGACATTTTAGGTTTTTAGATCCTAATATCTATAGGATATATGTATCTATATCTATATCTATATCTATCTCTCTCTCTCTCTCTCTCTCTCTCTCAACTATCCACTACACTTTTTGCATCCGCTGCAAGGAGCAGTGGTTGCTACTTTTGTAAAACTAGGTCTCTTGAGGAAAAAGGTTGCAGATCCCTGATGTAAATAATACTTCAAATCAAATCAAATCAAACTTTATTTATAAAGCGCTTTTCATACATAGCATGTAACACAAAGTGCTTTACAGTGCATTAAAAACATTCCCATACATGGCCATTCCCCGCCCAACCGCCTCCCACCAGCCAAGCAACCCACCCACAGTCACATAGACACCCGTACATGCACACACACACACATATGCACACACACACGCACACACACACACAGACATACACATCTATGTGCATATGCACACATACACACGTATTTACACACACATACCCTAAGATACAATAGGCTGGGTGCAGATACACCAGTTGAAGAAGCACCATCAGAGGAGCCGTCTGCACCAGGAGCAGAGAGTCGCCTGCAGCCGCAGGACACAAACTCAGGGCCCAGGGGAGAGATGAGGCACACACCAAACCTCCACCAGGGACCCATGAGCCAGGGCCCAGCAGCCACAGACGACCGCCGCTCCCAGTACAGAGGGCCCCTCAGAGGAAACACTGGAGAGCCTAAAATTGATAAAAGAATAAATATGGGTAATTAATAAATAGAACTAGAGTAAAACTTGGAAATAAATACATATAAAACAGTAAGCCTAAAATAAGTAAACACAATAAATAGGAAGGATAAATATATCAAATACATAAATTAAATATTAATCAAAAGCTAGACTAAAAAGGTGGGTCTTGAGCCTGCTCTTAAAAACCTGAACGTTCTCTGCGGCCCTGAGGTTCTCCGGCAGGCCGTTCCACAGACGAGGGCCGTAGTGCTGGAAGGACGCCTCGCCGTGAGTGTGTGTCCTGACTTTGGGAATGACTAGGAGCCGGCTGCCGGAGGAGCGCAGGGGCCGCGAGGGTTCATATGGTAAAAGCAGTTCTGAAAGATAAGAAGGCCCAAGACCATTAAGACATTTATAAACCAGTAAAAGAACCTTAAAATCGATCCTGAAACACACGGGGAGCCAGTGCAGTGATTTTAAAACCGGTGTAATGTGGTCCCGCCCCCTGGTCTTAGTCAGGACACGTGCTGCTGAGTTTTGTAATAATTGCAAACCTGCAATACTCTTTTTGGGAAGACCAGAGAGCAAGGCATTACAGTAGTCTATACGACTGGAGATAAAAGCATGCATCAGGGTCTCCGTGTTGGCCCGAGAGAGAATGGGGCGAACTCTGGCTATGTTCTTTAAATGATAAAAAGCAATGTCTAATACTTAACGTATTAGACATTGCTATCTATTGCACTTTACCGCCAAAGCAAGATAAATAAAAAAAAACATTCTGATTTCTGGTTCTGATCTTGAACTTTATCAGAACTAGAATAAGAACACATGGAAACATAAAGAAAATGCTATAATTGTGTGTATTGTATAAAACCTTGACCCAAAACCTTTTTGATTATCAATGTGTTATCAAAAATGGCATCTATTCCTTAGTATCGAAATTGAGCTGAAAATGTAGCATCATGACAGCACTGGTGCAGAAATTATCTGTTTATTTGATCAAAGAGCGATGGAATCATGTTTAGATCGCAGTAAAGTACATTTAACATTGAAAACACTGCTATAGCCAACAAAGAGCAAACTGTAAGCCTCACACGACTTTTTAAAATGGCACTTATCTGTTATTGCAAATGAACTGTGACCTATACTTTATTTACCTTTTTAGACAATAGAAAAATACAAAGTGTGCATAAATCATGGCCAAATCGAGAAGGTTATAGGTTAAACTCCAGGTGCGTCTGACAGTTTTACTCCAGGCGCGTCAAACTTTCAGCTATAGGTCTTAATTCTCAAGATCTGGGGTTTCATTCATAAAACTTAACGTGGAATTCTTAAAAAAGTACAAAGGACTAAACACAAACTTCCATAAACGCCCTCGAACCGCTCATTTCCTCGTCAAGTTGTCTTTTGATATATCACAGATTTAACGAAATCACGTACGCAATATTTTTGTACGTACACAAGCTTAAGCAAAGGATGGGTCAAATGCACAGGAAAAGCTACAATAATCTATTTCTCAGGGTTTTACAATATACTTTCAAACTTCCCATGCCCTGTTTTCGTTTCGTCTCAAAGTTGAAAGTTGAAAAGGTCGATTGTTAATTACTGCAAATTGATTTTATTACACAATGATATGAAAACATTTCTGAGGATGTAAAATTGACTACAAAGAATATTTTTTATTCAAATATTATTCCATTTTTGTAGACTTTAGGCAAAGACATGGAATTCAAAGCAAAATTGTTCAAAAGCTGAAGACAAGCAAAAATAATCTATTTCTCAGAGTTTCAGAATCAACTTTTCAACTTCCCATGCACTATTTTTTGATTTCTCAAACCACAGTCTATTATTAATGAAAGAAAATAGATGTTATCACCTAATATTTATGTCAAAAACATCCTTTAATAACATTTCCAAGGATGTAAAATTGACTATAAAGAACATTTTAAATTTTAATACTATTCCAGCTCACTTCTTTATTTTTATTTTTATCAGAAATCTCTCTCAGAAAGGTTTGTTGGACCAAATTCAAACAAAACAAAAAAACTTTCTGGTAAATCACTTCTCAAAATCTACAGGCAAAGACAGAATTCAAAGGGAAATTGTTGAAAAGCTCAGGACAAGCCACAATAATCTATTTCTCAGAGTTTCAGAATCGACTTTCCAACTTCCCATGCCCTATTTTTCAATGTCTCAAACCAACGTTTTAAAGAAAGTATTTGTAGTAGTTGATATAGTATTTATATCAAAAATAACATCCTTTAATAACATTTCCAAGGAAGTAAAATTTACTACAAAGAACATTTTAAATTAAAATACTCTTCCAATTCTAATACTTTTTAAATCATCATCTTTGCTTTCTCAAAAATGTTTGTTCAACCAAATTCAAACAAAATAACTTCCGGATAGAGAAGGCAAAGATTTCAGACATAGAATTCAAAATTAAATGGTTCTAAAGCTCAGAACAAGCCACAATCATCTATTTCTCAAAGTTTTAGAATCAACTTTCCAACTTCCCATGCCCTATTTTCGATGTCTCAAACCAAAGTCTATTGTCAAAGAAAGAAATTTGATTTGATCATATAGTATTTATAAAAAAAAGCCTATGATAACATTTCCAAGGATGTAAAATTGACTACAAAGAACATTTTAGATTTGAATACTATTCCAATTCTATTACTTAGAAATCTTTGCTCTCTCAAAAATGTTTAACCAAATTCAAACACAATAACTTCCTGATATATCACTTCTTACCCCTAATTGTTCTGTGTATAAGAATAGACTAGACAAAGACATAGAATTCAAAGCGAAATTGTTGAAAAGCTCAGGACAAGCAACAATAATCTATTTGTCAGAGTTTTAGAATCAACTTTCCAACTTCCCATGCCCTATTTTCGATGTCTCAAACCAAAGTAAAAAAAAAAAAAAAAAAAGTTCAATTTTATCTAGCGGGGCCAGAAATCAATCTGACATCTCTTTAGTTAATCCACGGAGGCTTTCTCTGGATCCCACACTAATAAGGTATTGAGCAGGTGAGGCCAAAGGCTGAGAGATACACAGAAACCCCAGTCTGCGCCTGAGAGGAGCTGGCATCTTTCCAGCGCAATTATCCCGCTCGTGTATGGAGAGAGAGAGATGGAGGAGAGGGAGGAGCGGGGGAGGAGAGGGGGGAGAGGGCTAAAAATCGATCCCATCTGTGGTATGATGGTTAATTAAAGGCGCTCTTGAGCAAGCCCGGGATGAGAGGCTTGGCTGGGCTCCGGCAGGCACTGTGCTCCTGATTACTGCACAGAAAAGATGGATTCTGAATGCACACGGAGAAGACAGAGAGAAAACAAGACCAAACCAGGACTAAAGAGGGGCTGAATCAGGTCCAGACTGGGGCTAAACCAGGACTAAAGAGGGGCTGAATCAGGTCCAGACTGGGACTAAACCAGGACTAAAGAGGGGCTGCATCAGGTCCAGACTGGGACTAAACCAGGACTAAAGAGGGGCTGAATCAGGTCCAGACTGGGACTAAACCAGGACTAAAGAGGGGCTGCATCATGTCCAGACTGGGACTAAACCAGGACTAAAGAGGGGCCTGCATCAGGTCCAGACTGGGACTAAACCAGGACTAAAGAGGGGCTGAATCAGGTCCAGACTGGGACTAAACCAGGACTAAAGAGGGGCTGCATCATGTCCAGACTGGGACTAAACCAGGACTAAAGAGGGGCTGAATCAGGTCCAGACTGGGACTAAACCAGGACTAAAGAGGGGCTGAATCAGGTCCAGACTGGGACTAAACCAGGACTAAAGAGGGGCTGCATCATGTCCAGACTGGGACTAAACCAGGACTAAAGAGGGGCTGAATCAGGTCCAGACTGGGACTAAACCAGGACTAAAGAGGGGCTGAATCAGGTCCAGACTGGGACTAAACCAGGACTAAAGAGGGGCTGAATCAGGTCCAGACTGGGACCAAACCAGGACTAAATAGAGGCTGAATCAGGTCCAGACTGGGACTAACCAGGACTAAAGAGGGGCTGAATCAGGTCCAGACTGGGACTAAACCAGGACTAAAGAGGGGCTGAATCAGGTCCAGACTGGGACTAAACCAGGACTAAAGAGGGGCTGCATCAGGTCCAGACTGGGACTAAACTAGGACTAAAGAGGGGCTGCATCAGGTCCAGACTGGGACTAAACTAGGACTAAAGAGGGGCTGAATCAGGTCCAGACTGGGACCAAACCAGGACTAAATAGAGGCTGAATCAGGTCCAGACTGGGACTAAACCAGGACTAAAGAGGGGCTGAATCAGGTCCAGACTGGGACTAAACCAGGACTAAAGAGGGGCTGAATCAGGTCCAGACTGGGACTAAACCAGGACTAAAGAGGGGCTGAATCAGGTCCAGACTGGGACCAAACCAGGACTAAAGAGGGGCTGAATCAGGTCCAGACTGGGACTAAACCAGGACTAAAGAGGGGCTGAATCAGGTCCAGACTGGGACCAAACCAGGACTAAATAGAGGCTGAATCAGGTCCAGACTGGGACTAAACCAGGACTAAAGAGGGGCTGCATCGTGTCCAGACTGGGACTAAACCAGGACTGAAGAGGGGCTGAATCAGGTCCAGACTGGGACCAAACCAGGACTAAAGAGGGGCTGCATCAGGTCCAGACTGGGACTAAACTAGGACTAAAGAGGGGCTGCATCAGGTCCAGACTGGGACTAAACTAGGACTAAAGAGGGGCTGAATCAGGTCCAGACTGGGACTAAACCAGGACTAAAGAGGGGCTGAATCAGGTCCAGACTGGGACTAAACCAGGACTAAAGAGGGGCTGCATCATGTCCAGACTGGGACTAAACCAGGACTAAAGAGGGGCTGAATCAGGTCCAGACTGGGACTAAACCAGGACTAAAGAGGGGCTGAATCAGGTCCAGACTGGGACTAAACCAGGACTAAAGAGGGGCTGAATCAGGTCCAGACTGGGACTAAACCAGGACTAAAGAGGGGCTGCATCAGGTCCAGACTGGGACTAAACCAGGACTAAAGAGGGGCTGAATCAGGTCCAGACTGGGACTAAACCAGGACTAAAGAGGGGCTGAATCAGGTCCAGACTGGGACTAAACCAGGACTAAAGAGGGGCTGAATCAGGTCCAGACTGGGACTAAACTAGGACTAAAGAGGGGCTGAATCAGGTCCAGACTGGGACTAAACTAGGACTAAAGAGGGGCTGAATCAGGTCCAGACTGGGACTAAACCAGGACTAAAGAGGGGCTGAATCAGGTCCAGACTGGGACTAAACCAGGACTAAAGAGGGGCTGAATCAGGTCCAGACTGGGACCAAACCAGGACTAAATAGAGGCTGAATCAGGTCCAGACTGGGACTAAACCAGGACTAAAGAGGGGCTGAATCAGGTCCAGACTGGGACTAAACCAGGACTAAAGAGGGGCTGAATCAGGTCCAGACTGGGACTAAACCAGGACTAAAGAGGGGCTGCATCAGGTCCAGACTGGGACTAAACTAGGACTAAAGAGGGGCTGCATCAGGTCCAGACTGGGACTAAACCAGGACTAAAGAGGGGCTGAATCAGGTCCAGACTGGGACTAAACCAGGACTAAAGAGGGGCTGCATCAGGTCCAGACTGGGACTAAACCAGGACTAAAGAGGGGCTGCATCAGGTCCAGACTGGGACTAAACTAGGACTAAAGAGGGGCTGCATCAGGTCCAGACTGGGACTAAACTAGGACTAAAGAGGGGCTGAATCAGGTCCAGACTGGGACTAAACCAGGACTAAAGAGAGGATGGATCAGAGCTGAACTTGGACTGTATGCAAGACTGTAAAACCAGGTCTAGACTAGGACTGTAATGATGAGACTGGGACTAAACCTGAATGGGCTGAATCAGGTCCAGACTGGGACTAAACCAGGACCAAAGAGTGGTTTAATCAGGTCCATTCTAGGACTAAACCAGGACTAAAGAGGGGCTGCATCAGAGCTAAACTTGGACTGTATGCAAGTCTATAAAACAAGATCTAGACTAGGACTGTAATGGTGAGACTGGGACTAAACATGAACTAAAGAGGAACTGAATCAGGTCCAGACATGGGACTAAACCAGGACGAATTAGTAAGAAGAGGAAGAAGTAAACAGACGGACAGAAACCAACTAAACCAGACCGAGACTTGGACTATAAACAGAAACAAACGTGTGTCCAAACTGCTCGCCTCTGCCCTGAGCTTGGATGGGACACTCTGTTTGACACAGTATGAACTCGTGTTTGTTCTTGTCGTTGTTGAACAGTGAGTGATAAAGCTGCTCTGACACATTCAAATCAATGGGTTAGAGGTGTGGGTGCTCCTTCAGATGCCCACTGTATCTGTAGCTCCAGGACAAAAATCAGTGCTTTTTGCAGGGTCAGGTTTATGGACAGGTTAATTTGTCTGTATGACAGGTTCGACGACACATTTCATTAAAACATAGTGAACATGATTATATTTAAGATTTTACTAAACATTTTGCCAATTTGTCCCCAGTTTGACCGTTCTCGTCATATTTATAATGTTACTTCCTGTTTGGTCATGGGCAGTAAATATGACACAGTTAGAGGTAATTCCACAACTGTTACCTAGCAACCATTTTGAAAACAAGGACCAAAATCCATATAAATGACACAAATGTTATGATAGTTTGTAAAATAGTTATAATAATACCTCTGATTTGTTGAACGGCCGTTTAAACTGTCAGAAAAATGTTTCAGCTGAGTGTTAACTGTCTCTTTATTTTTAACAGTACGTCGCCTATTGATGACATCACAGAGGGATTCCATTTTAGCACGACGTCCGGTAATTTTAAACTTTTATTTTTTTTAATTTCTTCACAAACTGCAACTTCACGGATGTAAAACTATGATACATATTTACCACAGGTGCTATTACACCAAACACGGAAACCTGAGTCATATAGACTTTAAAGTCTTTGGAACAGGTTTGTTAAGCAAGTCTTGATTTAGAAAAATGACATTGAACAGCAGACACCACCGGGTCACATCTGGTTCGGGTTCGTTAATTGGCAAACTTCAAATGAATATCACACCAACAATGACGAGATCTGTGGAGAGGCAAGCCTGTTACAGAAAATGGCTGTAGCAAATCTGGTGCACATCCTCTTTTTTAAATTAGCTGAAGATTAAACTAAACAAAACCAAATTCTAATATAGTTTATAGTTATTTCTTGTGTTTCTTTTCGCAATGAAACGCCTGTAAATGACTAAATCCAAGTCAGATAATGTAATGCCACTGAACTCAAAGCACTCTAACACCTCGGAAAAGTTACACAGTGCACCTTTAAAGAGCTGACGGGCCTAAACCTGCAGCTTAACCCTCCTGATACGGCATTAGCAGACTCTCCCGTCCCAGACAGTGTAATTTCACAGTATCTTTTGGTAATAATGATCTGTCTAATACATCTCCATGTTCCACTGTACGGCTGTGACGAGGCGCGATTCTCCTCCAATTTCCCTCCAGTCATTAGAGTTTCATCTCATCTCAGCCTCTGCTCGATTACCCACAAGCCCCTGCAGCACCTCCTCCCCCTCTCATCACATCCAGGGCTTGTTTGTGGAGAGGCCAAGGCACAGTGGCACTTCGGTGTGACCCTACCCCCCGATGGCGAGAGGCGGTATTGCATAATTTTGAGAATAGAAAAGAGGGAGAAATGTCAGCGTTTTTTTTTTTTTTTTTTGCATATTTACGTAACATGAATAAATTTACCGCTTCGAGATATCGGTTGGTTTCAGAACGATGAGGGATTAGGGCTGTTGAGTTGCCATAGCGATTAATAATTAAAAATGAAATATTATATCGTCTGATTGGGGAAAAAGTCCTCAAAATTGTTGCATAAAACGGGAAGCTGAAAACATGAATAAAACACTGCAGGGTCAAGTGCTTTGTTGAGTAAGTTAATGCATACTTAAAGGGGCTCTATGTCACTTTTCAGCTGTTTCCATGGAGATGTATTTGCCTGGAATTGTCCACAGTATAGCATTAAACTTCTATCTTACATTTATTCAATTATAGACATTTTTATGGTTCAAAAACATCTTGAAATACATTTTGTCATTTCCCTTATGGATCAATAAAGTTTGTCAACAAGTCCAATAAGAGCGGGGTTGCCTCTCCACAGATCTGACCTGTAACTTGGCCTGGTGGTGAGAATTAATAAGTTAAGAATATTCATCTTGTCTCCTTAATTAGAATAGTTATGTTCTGTATCAGACAATGAAGAACAACAACAACAACAACAAAACTATTCCAATGAGAAGACAAGATTTTTTTTTTTGAACTTATTAAATCGATTTTGTGCATGTGTCCTTTATGTCTGAGTCAAATCTCAAGTCAAGTTTCATATAAATTGCCCACAAGTTGTAGCTTTTTACAACATTATACGAAATGAAATGTAAAAGCACAATGTATTTTTAAAAGCCCAAATAAACTAAACTAAAATGTACACAAATTAGTAAATATCAATTGCATTTACCTCATTCCTGAGCCATCATTAATTGTGTCCCTCCTGCTGGTTTATTTACTTTTCATTTAGAGCTGCAACAAGTTAATCGATTATAGAAACGGTTGTCAACTAATCAAATAATCGAGTAGTCGTTAACTGGTCGATACACAGACTCCAAAACATTGTATGAGCTGAAAGAAGAGGTTTGATGACTCAGACGGAGCAGGAATGATACAAAACACACAGGAAACATGAAAATTGTGTGTTTTTGATTAAAATCCTTGTTCATCTATAAATATTCTCCACCTGGATGTCTTGTATTTGTCAAATTTAGTACAATTCTCATATTCAAGGGTCTTTCAAATTCTAAACAACTAATCTATTAATTGAAGGAATAATCACTAGACTAATCGAATACCAAAAATAATCGTTAGTTACAGCCCTAGTTTCATTGAACATTTTACACAAATCAATCTGCTTTATATCATATTTTAGTGTACTTTTCCCTCGTTTTCCACTTGAGTGAACGGAATTCCTGCTCAACCGGAAATGCCCAATCAACAGAAGTGCAAATGTTTAGCAACAAAAGGTAAAAGTGGGCAGGACAGAAGAAGGCAATTGAGATGTACAGAGCGTGACTTTTATTTTATTGAGGAGAAACATTGAGTCGTGTCAAGTCACAGGGTCCAAGTCCACGCCCCGAGTCCCTGGCAATGAAGTTCAGATCAAAATTTACAAACATAGGAATTTGCTTCAGCGTAAGGTGCAACATAAAACAATGAATAAACTATGTAAAAGAGCCATGCATAAGATTAAGAATAAAATAGAATAGACTAACATAGACTAAGACTAGATACAGTTGGATAGACAGTTCAAGTTGAGTCTATTCTCAAGTCAAGTCTAAGTCACAACTTTCTTTCTTCTTGAGTAATTTCATGGACCACTACTTCATCCTTACATGAGCAACTTTTTTGGCTGTTCTCCCCCCCGAATTGCCTCAATCACTTGGAGTTTTCGCAGATAACAGTACCAAGAACTAAGTCCCTATTCCCCCCGACCCAGTTTAGTGGGTCTAAGTGACTACAAAATTAACTTATTCAAAAAGTTAGGATTACAAATAACAAACCAACAATGAAAATAAAAATAAAACACAATCATTCACAGTTGTTCAAAAGTTACTAATCAGGATTTGTATTTTTGGAACTTCTGTGTGATTTCTCTTTTGCTTTACAAAAGTTTGTTCAAGTCAGAAAATGAATGAAGCGTATTTCCCTGTAAAGTTAATGTTATAAATGTACTGGTTTTATCAGAAAGTTTCCTGGTCTCACTGAAAGTACTGGCCCAAAGCAGGAGCTAAAAAGTCTTCAAAGTGTGGCCCCAGTCCTTAGTTCCTACTCTGTATGAACACCAAATGGGGACTGGAACTAAAACAGGGTCCAATAGTGGAAAAACACCCATTGTGACCTCTAAAATTGGCCCTAAAACTGACAAAATGTTGTTTTCTCCAAAGCTTTAAACTGCCCTAATGTATTTATTAGTTTTATTGAATCCTCTGTCCACTTTCGACTTCATAAATCCTTCCGCTCTTATCCAAAATTTGCCTGTGAAGATGACACCATGAATTTTGGAGAGTCAATTCCCTCCTATTTTTACAAAGTTGACGCTCCATACTACAATCAAACTCTTACATTTAGAGAGCGTCTATAATAATCTATGGCGCTGTATGAATTATGTATACGCCTATGATTGGGACGAGACAGACAGAAGAGCAGGCAGAGGCGGCTGATTGCCACGCGCTTTTGGGGGGTCAGGGAGCTAACGGTGCTAATTGGTTTGGGGGCAGAGTAAATGAGAAGATTGCACGGTTTGTTGGGAGCAGGTGCGGCGCAGATAGAGGAGGTTTATAACGGCACGCGTCTGTCTGAGTTTGCGAGAGGAGACGGAGAAGAGACGGGAGAGTGTTTGTTTAGAGGGAGAGGACGTCGGGCTGAACTTTGGAGAGTCACAGACAGAATGTACACGCCCTTTAGACGCAATCACCGAGGTATTTATTACAGGACAGTAGAGAAAAGGATTGAAGCACTTTGTAAATTAAAAGACACATATTATGCGGTATTAGTGTTGTTTTTGGCCTTTAAACATGCCCTGGAGTAGGTTCTCTCTTCTATGTATTGAAAAGCACACATTACTTTATCTGTAAGGCATTCCCTCATCAGGATTTGTGTTTGAGTAAATATCATGGGGAAAATCTAGCTTGACCCGATATGTTAATGTGAGCACAAAGTTGTAGTGAACGCAATTTGAGTCAAAAATGCCCCGAACGATTCCAATGGTTTGTGGACTTTAAAACAGCACCGGAGACCTCTGGACTTCTATCTATGACATCACAAGTCTGAGACATTTGAAACGTAGTGTTTTCTGAGGCTTAGAGGAGAGGACATACTAAACATTATTCGTGAAACAGGTATGAGTGAAGCTAAATACCACTCCAGGTATGTTTTTTATGAGGGAACATATGTGTCCTTTAAGTTGTGGAAACACTGATATAGTTACTGGCCTCTTATTGTTGATTTTTATCTTTTTAAAGAGCAACAGGAGGAAACAAAGGCTGGATGCTTAGAGGAGAGAAGAGGAAACATTTGTAAAGTTAGAACAAATGAGATAAGTGCACTGGACTAACAAAATGTTTACAGATGGCACAGAACGGCACTCAATGAAATGTAAAAGGTCTTAGCTTCTAGTCAGGTTTTTAAGAACACCTTGGACTTAGAAAGTGAGACACTGAGAGCCCACAGGGCTCCTGCAGCGCTGAGGATACAAGAAGTACAAAGCCTCTGGAGCACTGAAGAGGAGGCCGCAGAGGAGGCTACAGAGGAGGCCACAGAGGAGGCTACAGAGGAGGCTGCAGAGGAGGCCACAGAGGAGGCTACAGAGGAGGCTGCAGAGGAGGCCACAGAGGAGGCTACAGAGGAGGCCGCAGAGGAGGCTGCAGAGGAGGCCGCAGAGGAGGCTGCAGAGGAGGCCGCAGAGGAGGCTACAGAGGAGCACTACAGAGGAGGCTGCAGAGGAGCACTGCAGAGGACGCTGCAGAGGAGGCCACAGAGGAGGCTACAGAGGAGGCTGCAGAGGAGGCCGCAGAGGAGGCCGCAGAGGAGGCTGCAGAGGAGGCCACAGAGGAGGCTGCAGAGGAGGTCGCAGAGGAGGCCGCAGAGGAGGCCGCAGAGGAGGCTGCAGAGGAGGCCACAGAGGAGGCCGCAGAGGAGGCTGCAGAGGAGGCCGCAGAGGAGGCCGCAGAGGAGGCTACAGAGGAGGCCACAGAGGAGGCTGCAGAGGAGGCTGCAGAGGAGGCCACAGAGGAGGCCGCAGAGGAGGCTACAGAGGAGCACTACAGAGGAGGCCACAGAGGAGCACTACAGAGGAGGCCACAGAGGAGGCTGCAGAGGAGCACTGCAGAGGAGGCTGCAGAGGAGGCTACAGAGGAGGCCACAGAGGAGGCCGCAGAGGAGGCAACAGAGGAGGCCACAGAGGAGGCTGCAGAGGAGCACTGCAGAGGAGGCTGCAGAGGAGGCCACAGAGGAGGCTGCAGAGGAGGCTACAGAGGAGGCTGCAGAGGAGGCTACAGAGGAGCACTACAGAGGAGGCTACAGAGGAGGCTACAGAGGAGGCTGCAGAGTAGGCTGCAGAGGAGGCTACAGAGGAGGCTGCAGAGGAGGCTGCAGAGGAGGCCACAGAGGAGGCCGCAGAGGAGGCTACAGAGGAGCACTACAGAGGAGGCCGCAGAGGAGGCTACAGAGGAGGCTACAGAGGAGGCTACAGAGGAGGCTGCAGAGGAGGCTGCAGAGGAGGCCGCAGAGGAGGCTACAGAGGAGGCTACAGAGGAGGCTGCAGAGGAGGCTGCAGAGTAGGCCGCAGAGGAGGCTACAGAGGAGGCTACAGAGGAGGCTACAGAGGAGGCTGCAGAGGAGGCTGCAGAGGAGGCCACAGAGGAGGCCGCAGAGGAGGCTACAGAGGAGCACTACAGAGGAGGCCACAGAGGAGCACTACAGAGGAGGCCACAGAGGAGCACTGCAGAGGAGGCTGCAGAGGAGGCCACAGAGGAGGCTACAGAGGAGGCTGCAGAGGAGGCTGCAGAGGAGGCCACAGAGGAGGCTGCAGAGGAGCACTGCAGAGGAGGCTGCAGAGGAGGCCACAGAGGAGGCTGCAGAGGAGGCTACAGAGGAGGCTGCAGAGGAGGCTGCAGAGGAGGCTACAGAGGAGCACTACAGAGGAGGCTGCAGAGGAGGCCGCAGAGGAGGCTGCAGAGGAGGCCACAGAGGAGGCTACAGAGGAGGCTGCAGAGGAGGCCGCAGAGTAGGCCGCAGAGGAGGCTGCAGAGGAGGCTACAGAGGAGGCTACAGAGGAGGCTGCAGAGGAGGCCACAGAGGAGGCTACAGAGGAGGCCGCAGAGGAGGCTGCAGAGGAGGCTACAGAGTAGGCCGCAGAGGAGGCCACAGAGGAGGCTACAGAGGAGGCCGCAGAGGAGGCTACAGAGGAGGCTGCAGAGGAGGCCACAGAGGAGGCTGCAGAGGAGGCTACAGAGGAGGCTGCAGAGGAGGTTGCAGAGCGGTCTGGAGCCTCCTCTGCAGAGGAGCACTGCAGAGCTCTGGATCAATTCTGCTCAGAGCTACTTTTGCCGGACACCACGGCCCTCCACAATTTTTTAAAATCTAAAGTTATCTCTTCATGGTGTCACATGTGCCGCTCTCAGAGCACAGCTGTGCTCGCTTCATGTGAGGTGCACTTTGTAAGAATACTGCAGGTATGAGGCGTCTGAGCGAGGAGTAAAGCTCTCTTGTCCTGTTTGGTCCCAGTTTACAGTAGACTTGGTTTGGTCCTGACTCAGTCTGGGTCTAGTCCAGGACTTTACTCACTGATAATATTCAGTCAGTTGCAATGTTGGTTATCTGTACAACAATCTTTTTTTTTTTTTTTTTTTTTTTTTTTTTTATGTCTAAATGTATATATTATTATTATTATTATGATTTTGTGTGCACAGCCCGGCGTGTCATGTGACTGCAGCACATCTAGCCCCTGTGATGAAGACCTGCAGGATATGGAAACCCACTGGTATGTGCCTGTTTTAAAGTAGGATTTGTGCTCTCCTGTGCCTCAGACCTCCTCTCTTTACTCTTCAAACCCAGTTATGTTTTTGATGAGGAGAAAACACACGGCAACAAGCTCTAAAAGTAATTTATCCTGACCTGCTTGTCTCCAATGGGACATTCCAGGAAAACAACACTATCTCCAGGGATAGAAGCAGAAAAGTTAGTGCACCTTCAACACATTTTGATTATTTGTAGGTCAACTTTTTGTGTTTTGCACCTGACAATCGCCTCTCCACTCCATTATGTCTTCACAATAGTCCTCCACTTCAATCACCTGGAATACAACCATCTGATCACTACGACTTTATTCAATCAGCTTTTTCCATACTCTTTTTGTCACATGTTGGATCTTTAATGGCATTCAGAGCCGCCGTCGACAATAATTCACCTGCATTCCTGCCTCCTGCGTCGCACCCACTCGCAAACAAACAACAATGTGGACCAAATGACTCATGTTCTCTCATTCAAACTCTTTTGTTCCTGGAGTTGTGTCTTTTTCTCTTTCTCTCTCCAAGACTGACGACTTTGCTCGCAATCTTGAACAAACGGCATTAACTGTTTGCGCGCTTTTGTTTCGCTATCAGCTGTTTGAATAGCACTGTGCAGAGTTGGCGTGGCACCGCTTTGAAGGTACGGCCACAAGTTTGACCCGAGAGCTCGAGACGCAAAGTCAAAGTGTGAAACGAGTGAATAGTTGATCACATGTGGTAAAGAAAGGCGTGGTTTTGCACAGAGAAAGTTTGTTCAAGTGGTTTAATATTAGGCCTCATCAGATATGATTCTGTTAATGGTTAATCCTGCACAACAGATCTGAAAATACTTAAGTTGGATTCATAAATTGGATGTTGTTTCCAAGACTATTGCTTCTCTTTTTGGAAACTTTACCAACTTAAAATATGCTTAAGGTGCCTCTGACAGGTTGGACTACTTATTTAACTAAAATGCAGTTACATTTTTACTAATTTTAACCCAGTTTAGCTTCGTTTGTTTTTTTTAGGTTTTTAATTTTACTTCCTGGTTGTAAATGATGACATCACACCAAGAAACCATCCTGTACACTGCACCAAAACTTTTTTTTTTTTTTGATAAAGAAAAATACATGTGAACACCTCAATGTTAAAAGGCTTTAAAAAAAAACGTTGTCTCCCCAGTTTGATCAGTCAAAAGTTTGTTTACTTCCTGTAATTTTCAACACATTTTTCAACTTTTCTCCACAAACAGTGACCTTTTTTTTTTTTGCAATTGTATTTTCTTAATGCATCAGGAATGTGCTAAAATGTGTCTGTAAATGTCTCGGTTGACGTATCACACCAATGTTAATGCTAGCTCAGCGTTATGCTGGGTTTTTTTTTTTTTTTTTTTTTAAGATTCTCCACATAAAATTTTCACACCAACAGCACAAAATATCAGCTTTTATCATGAAATGAATACTTAAAGGCTGCTTACAAATTTAGTGAAGCCTACAATCTGAGTTTACATTTCATTGTTGTGTTGACTGAGTTTGACAGATACAGCACATCTTATTTCTTATTTCTTTCTTATTTTTGACAGGAGAAATGCATTTCAAATGTGACTTCTTTTAACAGTCTTTTCCCCCTGTATCAGGGATGGCACCTGTCGACTGTGTGTCGGCTTTGGTCCAGAAAAAGATTCTGAATCAAATATTAGTTTGCAGTATTTTTCAAATCTATAACTTGATGTAATGAGTATATTTCCAGGCCATTGATGGCCCAGAACGCCTCGTGATGTTTGAACTTTTATTTGGATCAATTTGTTGTGTTTTGAGCAAATGTCATCTCCAGTCTCTGCAGCACTGGCTGACATCTTCATTGGAACTAAAAATGACCCTTTGTATTCACCTTATTCTGCCCCGCCCACTTTTGCCGCTTTTTGCCAGAGATACGCACTTTTGTTGTAAACGCACCTCCGTTTGACGAGAACTCCGTTAAAGCTGATGACGAACGAGGGAAAAGTTTCGCCACTAAAATGTTACATAAAGTAGATTGATTTGTGTGAAATGTTTAATGACAATATGACAATAACACGGGCAACAACAAGTCAACAACGCACCGATTTCCGTCTGAAAACGGCTTTTTAGTCCATGTAGAACTTATTTTCTGTTGAGCTCGTCTGCTCCATGTAAACTAATACAACGGAAACAAGACGGCAGCGCGTACGGCAACTTCCGGAATAAGGTGAATAGAGCTGGAGATTGTGTCGTCACACTTGGTCATTTGTGATTTTGAATTTCTGTTAAAGCCAATAGAGATTGTAAGATGCTAAATACTAAACTTGGCTCCATTCAAAACTATTCTGACACTGTACAGAGAACCAGCATCAGTTTTTTCCCCTTTGCTCTTACTTTTTTTGCTCGATGGATGTTTTGAATGTTTGATGTTTTTGACGTTTGAGCCTGAGTTCTATGGTGTATAAATGAGATTTAGAATAAATAATGCACTTTTTTAGCACATTTATGACTAATACTTATTGATCTTGGAACGCTGGTCTACATCAGGAACACAATCCAGTGAATTGTGCGTTTGACTTCAGAGATCGTCATAAATAATTCTAAACAGCCTCGCGCCATTTACAAATGGTTAATGTCAGTAGAGAAGCTGCTTTACTTTGCATAATTCGAACTGGAATATCAGTCTTTTCCATCAAGTGCAGTTATCAGAAGAGCCGGACTTCCTCTCAGCCTGAATGAAACCGCTCCGAGCTCTAACCGCGCGCCAAGTTATTTCTGTCCTGTTACCTCACATACGGACCTTTAACAAAGTATTAAAAACCATTAAAATCCATTAGGTCGAGTCCAAACTCCATCCCGTGCACTTTTTATCCCATATTTTCTTAAAATTGCACTTAGTCCCAAGATGTTTCGGGGAGCAGGCCCATTACGAGGGTCGAGTCTGGGGCCGAGGAGGGGAAGGGGGGCTGAGTAATGTGCGCGGTGCATTACATTGAGTCAACATCACAGCCCCCTCTCCACCGGGTTACACTGTACACTGATTTAAGAGCCTCTAGTATCCTGCGCCCGGAGCACTCAGCCTCGGCTCACATGCGCACACTCACTGCGCACTCGCTCTCTTCTTATTTTTCCCTCTTTTCCGCCGGAGCCTCCTCAGACCTGCGAGGTGTACATCCTTTTATAGGTCGAAACGTGTCCCGTGCATTTGACGCGTCCTTCAGCGTCGCCGGGGGTAAGCAAGAGGCGCGGGGAGAAGACGCAAACTGGACACAGAAAAGGTTTGTCGGGATGAAGAAAACACACAAAGTGACAAAGTACTGAAGTAAAAGTGCTGTATTTAAAGTGCGCGTGGCAGGTTCTTGTGTTTTTTCCGATTGTGACTTTGTTTGCTGCGTATTTAGCACAGTTTTACGTTTGTGAAGTTGCAGTTTGTGAAGAAGTTTTGAAAAATTAAAGCTGAAAATGTGGTTCTAAAACAGGATCCCTCTGTGATGTCATCAGTAGGCGACGTATCATTGAAAATACAGGGACAATTTACAGACGACTGACGCATTTTTGACAGTTTAAACCTTCATTCAACAAAATAAAAGTGTTATCAGGTATCATTTATTGTCGATTCACAACTTATGTGTGTGTATTTTGACCTTTGTTTACAGTCTGGTTGCTAGGTAACAGTTGTTGAATTAACTCTACTGCTCATGTTCAACAAGGACAAAAAAAACTGATTTCATTTTTGTGTTATCTGATTTTTACTGGCCATGAAAATGTTGTTCACAGTGGGCTTTCAAATAAATGAAAAATCTTGCCTTTAAGTTGACATTCCACAGTATGGCATTAAACATACTGTATCTATCTCTATGGAGACAAGCCGAGACAAGTTACAGGTCAGAGACATTTTATTTATAGTTTATATAGTTTGCTGTAGGGTTTATTGTAAAGGCCAGTTTTGGTTAAGTTTAGTGCTTTCAGGTTAATGTTATTTTGAATTAGGAATATATTAGAAATTAATATGTTTTTAAAGTCTTTATGACAGGTTAGACTACACTTTTGACTAAAATGTAGTGAATATTATTGTATTTAAGATTTTACAAAACATTTTGCCTATTTGTCTCCAGTTTGACAATTTTCATAATGTTTATAATGTTACTTCCTGGTTGAACATGAGCAGCAAATATGACATAGTTAGAGGTAATTCCACAACTGTTACCTAGCAACCAGATTGTAAACAAGGGCCAAAATCCATGTTAATTGACTCATGCATAACGTTTGACAGCTGCTCCTCGTACAGGTAAGTAATTTCCGGTCCAGTTTGTAGTCCGGCTGATGCGCTGCGTTTGGGTTCAAAATCTTAACTATGCCTGGCTTTTCAGACGCCTCCAGGACCTGCCGAAAAGTACAATAAATGATGCCCATAGACTTGTGGATTCCCTCTCTGCTGTTCCCTTGAGTAAGCGAGAAACAAGATTTAAATTGCACATTTCCAGCTACATCCACAAGGGTAAGTAGGCTATGCTAATGAGCACGGCTAGTGTTGCTAACGCAGTAGCATGTGACACTTTTATAGCTATCTAACCTTCATTAATAACCTGTTTTCACAAATACAACTGACACGTTTTTCATGTAACTTCTGAAGAGCTTGCCGAGGCGAGTGTTGGACCAGAAATGACTTGCCGGTCAGAGGAGCAGCTGTCGAACGTTAGTCAATTACACAATAGTCATGGTTTGACAAATAATACAAATAAAACAAATGGTTAACCTCTTTATTTTGTTCAATGAGTGTTTAAACCGCCTGAAAAATGTGTCTGTTGAGTGTTAACTGTTCATTTGTACATCACTTTTTGATGACATCACAGAGGGATGCAAAAAACTATGCACAATATTTTCCACAGGTGCCCTCCCACCGAACCAAGCCATAATTTGAATATAATGAGAACCTTCGTATAGAATCATTTAAACCTGTTGCTTTTACATAAGGAATTATATATCTCAGGCTGAAAAAACGCTTTATCCACAAGCTGTTAAAACAATCACTCCTCTCCTGTAATTCACCCCATTTGCTGCTTAATTAAGACATTTCCATAATGTATTTTGTTGTATTTTTCCTGGCAACAACAGATAAATTCCCTTCTATTTCCTTCCAGACGGCAAGAGCTGAGATTTGAGCGCATGAGTGGGGTCTCATGGAGGTTATGGATTTACATGCTGAAATATATATGCAGTTATGAGGAAAACAAGGCTGCCAGAGCATAAATTCCCTTTTTTCTTTCTTGGTGAACTTAAGCTCTGCGCATTAACAGATACTTCAAGGATGGGTCAAATGCAACAAATAACACGCTTTTACTTCATGAAATGTCTCGTCCTGGTACTTGACCCTCTTGTTCTCCTCTCTCTCTCCCTCTCCCTCTCTGTCTCTCTCTCTTTCTCTCTCACTCTCTCCTTCTGTCTCTCTCTCTCTGTCTCTCTCTCTCTCTGTCTCTCTCTCTCAGAGCTCCTGCCGCTCACAGTAAATACAGACTAATGGCCTTTGATTAAACCCGCTGCTCTCATCGGCCTCAAGAAAGAGTCCAAATGACCCGCATCTCTCTCTCTCTCTCTGTTTTTCTATCCTCTTTCTTTCTGGTTTTATTCTATCCTCTCGCTCTCTGTACCCTTTCTCTCTATCTTTCTTTCTCTGTCTCTGTCTTTCTACCCTCCCTCTCTGTCCCCTCTGACTCCCTTCATCTATTTTTCTTCTCTCTCTCTTTCTCACTCTGTTTTTCTGTCTTCTCTCTCTCTCTCTGTTTCTCTTGTTTCTTCTGTCCTCTCTCTCTCTGTCCCCTTTCTCTCTCTCTCTTTCTTTATTTGTTTCTCTGTCTTTCTACCCTCCCTCTCTATCCCCTCTCACTCCCATCTATTTTTCTTCTCTATCTCTCTTTCTCTCTCTCTGTTTTTGTATCCTCTCTCTTTCTCTCTCTCTGTTGATCTATCCCCTTTCTTCCTTTCTTTCTCTCTCTCTCTGTTTTTCTCTCTCGATTTTTCTGCCTTCCCTCTCTCTCTGTCCCCTTTCTTTCTTTATTTGTTTTTCTATCCTCCTCTCTTTATAACCTCTCTCACTCATCATCTGCGTCTTTCTTCTCTCTCTCTCTCTCTCTCTTTCATTCTCTCTCCAGTTCTCTCAATTTTTTTCTATCCTCTCTCTCTATCCTCTTTCTCTCTCTCTTTTTCTTTGTTTCTTCCTCTGTTTTTCTATCCTCCCTCTCTCTCGAACCTCTCTCATTCTCTTCATCTACTTCTTTCTTCTTTCTCTCTCTGTTTTGTCTATCCTCTCTTTCTCTCACTGTTTTCTTCTTCTCTCTGTGTGGGTTCTATCCTGTTACTTTTTCTCTCTCTCTCTTTTGTATTCTCTATTTATCCCTCTCTCTATCTATCTCTCCATTTCTCCTATTTTCAATCTCTTTCCTCTCTCTCTCTTTCAGTCTCCATGTCTTTTTTTTTCTCTCTCTCTCTCTCTATCTCACTCCTTCTCTTTTCTGCCATGCTATCTTTCATTTCTCAAACCCCTCTTTCTCTCCTTCTTGCCCTCTCCCTCGCCTTGTCTCGCTTCTTGCCATCCCATCTCTCTTCATCTTCCCTCTCTTACACTCTCTTTTCTTCTGTCTTCATCCTCTTTCCTATCTCTCTTTCTTTCAGTCTACCTGTCTTTTCCTCTATCTATCTATCTTTCATCGCTTTCTCTGTCACTCCCCTCTTCTCTCTCCTTCTTACTCCTTACCCTCTCCCTCTCGCCATCTATCTTCTCTCACTCCTTTTCTCAGTCCTTTTTCCTTTTTTTTCTATTACCCCTATTCTCTTCCCCTCTCTCTCTCTCTTCTCTCTCGTTCTGTCCTCCTCTCTCTCTATTTTGCGCCACTTTTCTCTTTCCCCTTCTCTTCTCTCTTTCTGTTTCTTTTCTTACTCTCTCTTACCCCTCTCGCTCACTTCTTCACCCTTTTCCCTCTCTCTCTCTTCTCTTTCTGTCCTGCCATCTTTCCTCTCTCACTCTCTTCATCTAATCCTCTTTTCCCACTCCCTTTCTTTATCTTCTCTTTTCTCTTTTTCTTTCAATCTCTCTCTCTCTCTCTGTCTACTTGTATTTCCTCCCCTCTCTTCTCTCCCCTCCTATCCACCCTCTTTTCATCTTTCTCTCTCGCTCTAACGCCTCTTTCTTGTTCTTTCTCCCATACTCTTTCATCTGCTTTGTCTTCCCTCTTGCTTTCTCTCTTTTCCTCTCTCTCTCCCTCCTGTTCACTTTCTGTCTTGTTATATTTCCTCTCTCCTCTCTTTCCTCTTTCATCTTTTTCATCTTTCTTTGTTTCATCTAATACTTTTTTCTTCCACTCTTTTTCTTTACCTTCTTTCACTCTTTCTTTCAAACTCTCTCTTTCTGCTTGTATGTCCTCTCTTCTCTTCCCCTCTACCCTTCTTTCTCCTTCTCTTTACTCTCTGTCTCTTTCTGTCTCTTTACGCTCTCTCTCTTTCACTTTCCCTCTATTTCTCTCTTTCCCTTTGCATCTCTTCCCTCTTCCTCACCCTCTCTCTCTTTCCCTTTCTCTCTCTCTCTTTCTCTTTGTGCCTTTCTCTCCCTCTTTCCCTCTCTCTCGTTCTCTCTTTCTCTCTCTCTTTCTCTCTTTTAGTCTTTCCCTCTCTCTTTCTCTTTCCCCCCTCCCTCTTTCATTCTCGTTCTCTCTTTCTGTCTATCTCCACCCTCTCTCTCTTTCTCTTTCCCCCTCTCCCTTTCCCTCTCTCTCTTTCTCTCTCTCTTTCCCCCTCTCCCTCTCTCTTTCGTTCTCTTTCTCTCGTTCTGTCTTTCTCTCTCTCTCTCTCTCTCTTTCCCCCTCTCTTTCCCCCTCTCTCTTTCCCTCTCTCTTTCCCCCTCTCCCTCTCTCTCTTTCTCTCTCCCTCTCTCGTTCTCTACACACCTCATTTTCTCAGCTTTTGATTGTGAATTAAAAGGGATTGCAAATGCTATGCTGTCGGTTGGCCCCCTGATTGCCATATTTGATTAAGAAATGTCAGTAATTCTTGCCTCACTTTTTTTCCCCCCTCCTCGATTCTTGTTCCAGCCACACAATGCCTTCTCAGCACTCAGACAGGAATACTTTTGCGCTAATCAAACACATTCTTTTGCGTATTTCCAGCCCGCTTTTCTCGGGTTTTTGTGGCGTTTTGCGAGGCTCAATGGGTTTTGTATCAGCTGCGAGAAGGAGCAACAAGAGCCAAATCACACACAATTAAAGCGCATTGAGGCAGGTACAGGAGGAAACACGGCACGCAGGCTTCTGGGGCTCAGGCGCTGCAGGGGACAGTTTGTCGTGAGGAATTGTGCTTCTGCAAAATGGAAACTTTTCTCACAAGTTCACTCACAATGCAGATGTGTACTTGTGTCATTTGAATGTGTTCTGTGTCAATAACGGCAGTCTACAAGAGACATTTCTGTTCATGGGTTTCAGTTTGATGTTTACAGGACATTTGACCATTTAAGGCGAGACACAAGAGGCAGTTTGCTCTCTTAACATATCGGCTTTCAAGTGGAAACAACAAACTTGTCCAATCTGCTCTTAAAAATGTTTTATTCTTTCCATTTAATCCACTTCATTCATAGATTTCAATGGGACATTGTAGCGTCAAAGACCGTTTTCTTAAAATACATTTTTCTCTCCTTGGGATATAAGGATCACCACTTAAAGTACAATCTGGGGCTCAACAAGATTTTGACGAAACGTACAGCAGGATTTTTTTGATATCTAATTCTACAACAGATTTAATGAAGTTTTAAGTCAAAAAAGAAAGCGAAATTTCAATTTTTAGGACAATTTTTAGTCAAATCAAGTTTACTCCAAAACTGAATTCGAAATCTAAAATCCTGTCCGTACATTTTTTTGTAACTAATATATGTACAAAATGAACCCAGAAATTTAAACCTGGTTCTGTCCATTTTTGAGGTTTCATATGTCCCAAACGTTTTTGGCCATTTTTACACATAAAATGCCTTATTTCCATATGAAAACGTGAAAAGACACAACATTTTGTATTGAATTGTTAATTGCTACAAAAACAGTCTACTTTTTATCACTCCAAAAAACCAAACTCATTCACTGTTATACTATTTAGCGGACTGTGTGCTGCACTCATTCACAGAGCGATTCGGACACAAAAGCAGTGTTTCCACTGGACCTGGTCCTTCAGAGAGTCTTGGTCTGTTTCTGTTAATGGTGGACTGTGTTTTCGTGCAGAGGTCCAGGCTCACAGGGGTCTGCCATGTGAACATCTGACATTTCCCAAACATGACTAATGTTTCTTTCTTAAATAAAATCTAAATCGTACCTGAATCACTTTTCCTTCATGCAGCTGATCTCCCTGATTCACAAAAAGAAGTTTGTAGCACTGTGAGACGCAGCTAAAGCTAGAGTAAACAAAACACTGCTTCTGGTTGTTCGTCTACTTTTTCTACATTTACTTCACTTCTCTGTGCCTCTACATCATGTTTTAACATCTCTTTTTTGTATAGAACTGGCTGCAGTATGCACTAGAAATATAATAATTTGGGTCAGGAAACAGCTGATGCTAACGCGTGCTAGCTTTGTTTTGCTGTCTGTCAGTCTCAACAAATAAATAACAAAATAAATATGTGGAAAATACGCCGGTTTACTGAAAGAATGTTTGGTGAGGTATGATTATTTCGTCTTTATATCTACTTTTTGCCGTTTCGAGTCTGCATTCTCTTTTGTTCTCTCTTGTCCAATCGTCTTGTGAAGTGCTCCGTGGGCCAATAGCAAGCCAGCACCCTCTGGAGCCAGTACCTCTGGCTGCCCCCTTCTGCCCCCTCAAACGGGGCGACACGGTTCACTTTGGTGCAGTGGCGACACCAGGGACTGCACCGCTCCGTCCGCTACTATAAAAACATCCTATAAGCTTCATACATTATCCTCACCGCAGGTCACTTAACTCTGGCGTCTGGGTCAAGAAAAAATCCACATAACTGTAATAAAGCTTATTACAGGACGGATGTGCAGGTCTCTTTCCTCTATAAGGTCTGTAATTTAATCTCATTTTAAGTTTTATGGACTGAAAATAACCATGACGACACAGTTAACGCACAGGTTAGCCTCCATCATGCCTTTAAACTCTTAACTTAATTTAACTTAACTTAACTGTGTATTACAAATCTCAGAGGTCCGAAATGGGCAGGAATATTGAGCTTTTTGCAGATTTACTTAAAACACATCAAATAAACTAAATATAACTCCAGTTTTGTTTTTAAGTTGAGACACTAAGCTTTTGTTTTTGCTCTCTGAACATATTGACTATGGCGAAACAACAAACTTGTCCAATCTGCTCCTAAACATGTTTTATTACTTCAATGAATCCACTTCATCCATAGATTTCTCTGGGACATTATGACTTCAAAAGACGTTTTCTTAAAATGCATTTTCTCCCTCGAGACATAAAGATCAGCCTTAAAGTAGATCCTACACCAAACTGTACAATCTGGACTCAACAAGATACAGAAGGATTTTTGATGTATAATTCTAAAACTGAATAATTAAAGTTTAAAGTAAAAGAAATTGAATTTTTAGGACCGTTTTCAGTTAAATCAAGTTTACTCAAAAACTAAGTAAGAAATCCAAAATCCCCTCTGTAAATTTTTTGTATCTAATGTGTACAAAATGAACAAATTAAAACCTGGTTCTGTCCATTTTTCAGATTAAAATGTCCCAAATATGTGCAATTTTGGCTGTTTTTACACATAAAATGCCTTATTTCTACATGAAAACATGACATGATGAAAAACTTGTAATATATTTTATTCTTACATGTATGGGAGTAAACTACAGGAGAAGTTTCAAATTGATTTATTTAAATTTAAGATTTTTTCCTATTCACCTGCAGTGTCTCACCTCACACCTGCTGAAAGTCAGTGTAACACAATGTACAGAATCTCTTTAACTCTTTGACTTTGATTTCTTCATGCATTCTTCTGCTTGATCACATGTTACAAAGATAGATAAAACACTTGAACACTGATGCGATGAAGGCCTGGACAGATGATATACTTTGGTCACGAGGAAGTAATAAAACCCTTGACGCTTCTGGGACACACAAACTCCAGAGAAACTTGTGTCAGCAGAACCTCGGTGTTGCTGAGGTGAGCGACGGAGAAGAGATGTCTCAGTGACGACGCAGAGAGGACACGGAGAGTGCGCTGAACTCTCGACCCCGCTCCTCCGCGACCTTCGGCCCTCACAAAAGAACGGCAACATTTCCACTGACAGAGATTTTCTAAAGAATATTTAGTCGCACCTTTTAGTCGCCGCACAAATGGAAGCAGCAGAGAAGAGCCTTCATAGAGCATGTACTGTAGATGATTTCTGATGTTTATGTGGACAGAAAGCTACATCGAAACATTAAAACATAGCACATAATAGTTTGTAGCGCTCACAAACTCTTTGGCACATCGTTAATGTTCATATCCTCTCATTTTCAGGTGCAGAACAGCTTTAGAACGACTTTTTTCAGACGGCAAAGTGAAACTGGGTGGTCCGCCCAAGCACAGCCAATCAGAGCGCTGCTTTCGCTGCTTTCGGCCCTTACTTCCAGGTTGGTAAAACACAAAATTCTTGATTATAATTCACCTTATTCCAGATTGCCGTACGCGCCGCCATCTATCTCCGTTGTTGTTTACACAGGGCAGACGAGCTCAACAGAAAATAAGTTCTACATGGACTAAAAAGCCGTTTTCAGGCCACAGGAAATCGGTGCGTTGTTGACTTGTTGTTGCTCGTGTTCATTAAACATTTTATACAAATCAATCTACTTTATATAATGTTTTAGCGACAACACTTTTCCCTTGCTCACCATTAGCTTTAACAGAGTTCCCATCCCCCAGAAGTGGGTTTACATGTAAACTACAACGGAAAAAAGATGGCGGCGCCCACGACAACTTCCGGAATAAGGTCAACAAAGACAAAAATTGCTTTATTTACACATTTTGTCTGTCAGACTTCTGCCTTAATCACCGATGTCACTTGACAGGTGACAGGAAAAGTTTTTTTGGGCCCAAAGGTTTTATTTGATGGGACAACTGTAGCATAAAAGGTGGAGAGAAGGGGTATGGACATTCGGCAAATGGTCAAGGGCTGGAATCGAACACAAAATGCTGCTGAGGCAACAACCACATGTGCAAGTGTTTCAAATGATAAATTAGTGAAGATATTAGAGGCTAATACAGAATTAATTGAACTAAAAACAAAAAATCCACCATCATGTGTTTAGAACAGTGCGCACACGGCCTGGTACTTGTCTGAACCATCTATCACATTCATTTATAGGGGACAGCAAATAAAAAAAACTTGTCGTTTGTAGACAGCGCAGACACATGATTGTTGTTTATATGTCCATTACATTTACCAACGAGTGATAGCTGTCAATATCTAACTGCAACCTCTTTATTTGTGGCACTTGGTGAAATTAAGCAGAAATTTCATTGTCAAACTACTGTGGCCCACTATGTTTTGGTGCATTATTTTCCAGAATAAAGTTAGATTTAAGAAATGTTTATTATGAGTTGTTAGCATGTATGCTCATTTCGGCGCTAATTGGTAATAATCTACACAAAACACTTCTGCATATGGTTATGTTTTCTATTTCTGCTCTGGTGTTACTCACGTGTGCTCGAGTGGCTAGGGTGACCAGATTTTCATAATTAAAGTGGGGAGTTAAGGTAAAATTGTAAAAAGAGCAGATAATTAAGTACATTATTATACATTTGATCCATTCATGGCTCATTCACGACTTCAGTAAACAGTACAATATGATAAACTTCTATTTATAATGCTCTGATTTTTTTTTTTCCAAGAACAATTCTCTCTATTTTGGCAATTTATTCCTGTCTTTGTTGTTGGCCGGTATCAAATTGGTCAAAAATAGGGACAACTGGGACGTGACTTGTGTAAAGCTGGGACAAATAAATGGTTTTGGACTCATCTTCTGGGACGTGGGACACAGGGCTCAAAACTGGGACTGTCCCGGGTAAACAGGGATGCCTGGTCACCAACTTCAGTCGCCAAAACAGCCCTGGATTTTCATAGTTTGCGCTGTTTTGAGGCTAACGCTAACTCTCCCACTAAAAATGCATTAGCGCTACCACGTGGAATGGTACCGGGCTAATGGAACGCAGCGTTTCCTTTCCAAACACTGGAGTGGTCTATAGCTGAATGGATATTTCAAATGGCAAAGACGTAAATAATTTCGAAGTTACTACAGAATATCCGAGGTTCAAAGCCTGTGTTCACTTTGCGTCTCAGCCCGCTCTGGCAGACGAGCGTGCACGAGGCCGGCGGGCGTGCACGTGGGCTCCATAATGGTGCGTGTCCATCAGCGCACACCCCCCATGCAGGCAGAAGACATGCTTAATGCCTGTCACTGGGTCACCTCAAGTGTGTACAAAGGAGAATTGATTCCTTTGAAAAACAGCATCCTACCAAGGACAGTTTTCCCATTTGCCACAGGTAAGAAGCGCCCGAGCCGTGGAGAAAGGAGAGGCGGGAGCGAGAGAGAGGGACGAAAATGGCCCGAGCCGTCTGCCACAGAGAAATATGTTGATCTTTTGAGATGAAAAGCCCTACTCTCACAATGTGCAAAAAAGGGAGAAGGCCAAGGCTGTCCCCCAGTGCGTGCTTTTGTTACAGAGTCCATCTCCAGCAGAGGCGGATGCGGTGCATCTGCAGGGCCGGAGGCTGCACTCACATGTCTCTCTGCGGTTCTCACATTTTCAGAGAGAAACAAGTGGCCGAGCCTTTGAAAAAAAGCCCAAAGCAAGCCACCCAAACCCCCAAAATATGTTAATAAAATGAGCAATTGGTTAAATGCTGTGTAACAAGTGCTAATGAGACACGAATATGTTTAAAAGCACAGTACTTCAGACATCGCTGGGTCTATTATTGCGATAGAGACCTGCAAAAAGGCTAAAAGTGACCGCTTTTATGATAGTGTTGCTCAGGAGAAAGCTCAAAAAACACAACCCCAACTGTCAAAATCTGCAGGCGATTAAAACAATAAAAGTTGCTATAAACTCTGGTTTTCTTTCCTGTGCGCCCCTGTCTTCAGCATTTATTTTAAGGCAGGACTAACCTTAATTAACTGTTCTTAACCCTAACCTTAAACTAAGTGTGAAATGACATATTTTGTGTAAAGCATTTAGGAGGAAAAGTGATTAATTACCCCGAAAACGTTCAAGAAAACTCTCACTCTTCATGACCAGTAACAAGATTAATTACCCCCGAAATAGTGTGTATTATAGAAGTGAGTAGTAGAAGCAGTGGATTGGTATTGTCATAATGTATTCACTTTATCTACTACCCATAACTCTAAATAATGTATTATTATTATGAGGTTATAATGTCTAAAATATTTACTTAAAGATTTGCATAAACATGTTAATCAAAGTCACCTTGTCACATTCAGTGGTGGAAGAAGTACTTTTTATTTAACTTAAAGTATAGATACAGGAGCAAAAAAATTAACTAAGTAAAAATAGTGAGGTACACACTTAAACATTTACCTTTTGAGTAAAAGTGCAAGTTTTCAGAGAGCTATTGAAAACTATTAACGTGTCAAACATAGAGATCTGCATTTTTAGATTGTCCTGAAGGTGAAGGGTGAAGTTTATAATGTTCTTGGTTAGAGACGAACAGCAGATGTGACATATATGGATAATTCCACAACTATTACCTGGCAACCACACTGTAAACAAAATGAATTACACAATGCAAATATCAAATCAAAACGATCTGACAAATAATAATGTGTAATCTGATAACAACCTTTTTGTTCAATAATTGTTTAATCTGAAAAATGTGTCAGTTGTCTGCAAATTGTCTTTGTATTTTCAAGGGTACGTCGCCTATTGATGACATCACAGGGGGATTAACACTCCTACTTCCTGTGATTTTAAAATTTTTATTTATTTTATATCTTCGCAAACTGCAACTTCACAGATGTAAAACTAAACTAACCAAACAAAATCATAATTAGAACAACATCAGATAGTTGTATAGACTTTTTACTTTTGTTCTTTGTTACTTTCCGATGGCGACTGGAGGCAAAATGAAGTTGACTGTAAAATTTTCAATGATTTTCTCACATTAGATCTAAATTCTACTGGTTTTAAGTGTTTGTGTTGAGAAAAAAGCAACACATTTGAATTTCCAGGGTAGAAAGGTCAGTTAGTTTGCTTTTCTATAACAAACGATGTACAAAATACAATTTTCTAGCCTTAAAATTGATTTTAGCTTCAAAAGAATCTAGTATCTAGTCTATCTCTAGATAAAATGAAAAATTATTGTGGGTTCAACATTTCTGTGAGTATTTTTCCATTAAAATCCATAAATCTGGATTGTTCCTTCATCAAAAATGCAAAGAGTTTATCATACTTTCCTAAAACATGATGTAAAATACAATAATAAATGTGTTTAAAGCAGCTCTGATGTCACTCACATGTGTCTGAGGCTTTTACTGACACAAAAGCATCTAAATTTTTCATATTTTGTGATATTCTGAGGTTAATCCCAGTTTGTCCGGCGAAATCACATCATGTTCCACTTCACTTTTGCCTCCATTCTGAATTTAAAACTTATAAAACTTCTATTTCTAGGGGGTCAGGGGGTGCTGCTTGAGAATTACCGACCAAAAAGCTAAAGACGGTACATGTGAGCGCAGCCTCCGGGTTTACAGAATCACACTTTTGGCAGAAGCCTTGAGCGAGAGGGGGGCAATGTGGCAGGTCTGACCCCAGAAAGGTGGCTCGTTCCTGGGTGCCTCGGTGAAGGCGTGTGGGGTTTTGTTTGGTGGAGGTGAGCGTGGGGCCACAGCAGAGCGGGGAAGTGCTAATATAAAGGCTGAGAGCGCCGAGAGGAGACGGCCAAAAGGGTGAGGGGTCTTTTCAGGAACGGGACCCCGGACATTATATTGTTGACTCGGATCCAGGAGGAACTAATGATGTGGAGGGAGGGAGAGAAAGAGAGACGGGGGAGGCGAAGGGAGGGAAGGAAAGTGGTAAAAAGGATCCGATGTTACTTTGAAATAAATCTAAAGAAACACACGGTCGGCCGCTTTCACGAGCTAATCAGCCAGTTCAGCTCAAACTGGTTCTGCGCTGATTTTTTTCATACTATAGATTTGTCTGGAAACTCTTTTCTTTAAATTTTTTGGTCAGTTTGGTCTCTCAACACATAGGCTTTCATGTGGAAACAACAAACATGTCCAATCTGCTCCTAAAGATGTTTTATTATTTCATTTAATCCACTTCATCCATAGATTTCTCTGGGACAAAGGCTGCATTTTTCTCCCACAGAGACATAAAGATCAGCCTTAAAGTAGATCCCACACACACCAGACTTTAGAATCTTGGACTCAACAAGATTTTGACGAAACATACTGAAGGATCTAGTTCTAAAACAGATTTATTGAAGTTTTAAAAATTATGCAACATTTGAAGTTTTAGGACAAATTTCAGTCCAATCTAGTTTACTTAAAACTTAAATGAGAAATCCAAAATCCCTTCTGTAATTTTTTTTTTATAACTAATATGTGTAGAATAAGAAACCAAGAAATTTAAACCTGGTTCTGTCAATTTTTCAGATTTAAATGTCCCAAATATGTGTATTTTTGGCCATTTTTACACATAAAATGCCTTCCAAATTAAAACGTGACATGATGAAAAACTTTATATATATATGAATATATTTTTTCTTACATTTATGTGAGTAAACTACAGGAGAGGTTTAAAATTTATATCTTTAAATTTAAGATTTTTTCCTATTCACCTGTTGTGTCTCACCTTAAATGACAAATATTATGCAAATTGAGCTTTTAATCACGTTCTAACATCGTTCCGTCATCAAAAACACACCTGGAATAGTATTTAGCTTTATCCATGCTAGTTTGACAAATCCTGGTTAGAAAATCCTCTTCCTCCGACCGTCAAAAACACTACCTGTTGAACGCCCTCGATGCGTGGCATTTTTCCTACAACTGACGTCACTTATCCGAGAGTCTTCTGCTGTTTTTAGTCCTTAAATCAGTTCTGCCGTCTAAACACGATCACCACAAACTCCTAGGCTAAATGCATTTCTTCAGCCAGTAGATGGCGCCTGAACTTAGGAAGTGCCAGATAACAGTACATTTCCAGACAAATAAGGCAGTTTTCGTTGTCATTTTCTGGTAAGTCGTGATAAATTATGCACGGTATAGTCGAGATAACGATTATTATTAACTCAAAAGGCTGAAAACAACACAAGAATACATAATATTTTTCCTTTAAAGACGCAGTATTCAACTTTTCTTGCAGAGGAACTTGCACTGCCAAATTTCCACTACTGTCTAGCCAATTGTAAATTTTCTGTGTATAGTCTAAGTCTATTTTATTTTATTTTATTAGCTAATTCTAAATTTTATGCTTGCCTTCTTACATATATGTAGCTACTGTTTTATTCTTTGCTAAATGTTGCTCCTTATTACCAAAACAAGTTCCTAGTTTAGTGAATTTTGTTCACCGACAACGGCAATAAACCTTTTCTTGTTTTGGCCTGGAGCATGAAATCTTCCAAACAAATACATCTCTTCGATACATGTGTTTTCCTGCCAACCAGTGCTCCAAACGTCATCCTTCCAGTCTATTATCCTCTGTACGTTCTCGTAGCGGAGTCTCCAGTCGAACCGAAAGTGAGTGTCTTGTGTTTACAATAGACTGGTCCATTGAAACAAACAGTAAGTGCAGTGCGTGTGGAGAGACTGTGACCTGCGCCTATAGCACTCACGCTCGCCCGAGTCCTCTCAGACGAGCCGCTCTCCGCTCAAGAGTCTCCAGGCGGACACCTTCCCTCTCTCGACCGACGCCGAAGAGCTCATGTCCGCGCACTGAACGAGGCGATCCACTTTAAAGGTCCTACAGATGTTGAGCTGAATGTGCTCACGCGACATCTCGACACCCTGGGATGTTTAAAGTGCCACGACAGGTCGGACGTTTAACTAAAATGCAGATTAAGATCAAATTTAGCAATTTTTTTAGTTTTTTTATTTTACTTCCTGGTTGCAAATGATGACATCACACTAGGAAATTAAAGGGCCCGTGACGTTGATATTGAAGTACTCTTAAGATCATTACATTTAAGATTAAGAATTTACTTCCTGGTTGTAAATCAGGACGTCACATGAGGAAATTCTGCAACTGTTACCTAGCAACCATGTTACACAGGGCTAAAACTCCTCTAATGTCACAGAGATGATTATTTAACAAATAAAAATAAATTCATGTTTAAAGGATCAGAACTCTTGCACTTTAAATGAGCTTATATACTTTTTACTTATTTTGAAGTAACTGTATCCTTAGTAAATAGCTCCATCCTACTGTGAGTTGGACTTTAAGTGACAAAAGCTGTTGAAAATTTGAGAAGAATTTGAGAATATATGAAATGTCTTATAGTCTACTTAAATGACAAATATTATGCAAAATTGACTTTTAACCATGTTCTAATATTGCCGATTTGTTGACCTAGTTTATGATGCGTATCTCGGTAATTACTGAGCCAATCTGCATGACACAAAAAACAACGCAAAGTTCAACGTCTTCTCTGTCAGTGTCAGTAAACAAAAGCGGAATTTGCGATAAATGCAGAAAGTAGTGCCGTTTTTTAACCCCAAAGACATCAAACCAATTTCTAACAAATAATAATGCGGTTCAACATTTGTGGATCATAAGTTTCGATATTTCTTTTAAAAACTTTACATTTCCCATGAACTTATACAGGCCCCTGCCCTCCAACTTAAATCATTGACATTATTCCAGTGAAAAAATCCTCGAGAGATCTTTTTTTGCCGGACGCCGCAGCGGTCTGGTGCGGTTTTCAGCTCATCAGACAAGTGTTCTCGTAGGAAACGACGTGGATCTTCGGGGCCTTCATCAAATTTTTTGCAAGAAATAAAGTTAAATCAGTATTGCCCCAGTATATATGTAAAAGCATCTATTTGAGTGAAAATGGGATCACAACTTTTACTCTACATCTATTTATAGAGCGTTTTATCCAATGAGAGAAGCAGGAAGTGTGCCGTTAGCATGCTAATGTTTGTTAGCTTTATCTCGGATGCCCAGGATTCAGAGACTGATGAAAAGTGCCTCTAAACTCATGGCGGTGAATATTAATGATTCTGGGACTGCATTATGAAAGTGAGAGATACATGTGACTGATGTAAAGACTTTAACATCAACTCATTTTGTTTTTCACGTTCCAGAACAATAAAAATCAGGTACAGGGCCTTTAAAGGTAAACTAATGTAATCTCTCATTTGTCCAGGAGGGGTCAAAAAGGTTTCAAAGTTTGTCATCTGGACAATGTTTTATGAAATCGAGACGTTCCAACAACAAATACCTAATTTACAACACAACAATTATGATGTGACGACTAAAAATTCACATCAACACCAGAAATAGTGTCCTGTACGTAAATTGTCCTTTAATTTTGGGTTAAACTTTGCTTACTGAAGACAGTTTTTAGAATTCAGCACAACTTCCCGTAAAGAGCTGCAGCTATCGATTATTTCAAGTCTATTCATCTTATTCTGCCCCGCCCACTTTTGCCTCTTTTTATGTTTATGATCCTCACACGGTGATCGAGGGAAAAGTCTCTTTCTAAAACATTATATAAAGTAGATTGATTTGTGTAAAATGTTTAATGAACACGAGCAACAACAAGTCAACAACGCACCGATTTCCTGGGCGACTGAAAACGGTCCAGTTAGAACTTATTTTCTGTTGAGCTCGTCTTCCCCGTGTGAACTAGATGGCGGTGGCCACGACAACTTCCGGAATAAGGTGAATATTTGTGCTCATGTTCAACCAGGAAGTAACATTATAAACTTGACAAAAACTGTCAAACTGTGAACAAATTGACAAAATGTTTAGTAAAATCTTAAATATAATCACGTTTAACTGTAAAATACATTTAATTGAATTGACATTTTAGTGAAATGTGTAGTCTAACCTCTCATACTGAGCCATCTATCAATTATTTTCTTCGATTAAATGAGTAATCTAAACATTTTTTGGCCTGGGCTGAAGAAAAAAAACGTTTTGCTAAATTGAGCAATCTAACCTGCATTTTCTTCTTATGATTAACCCCACAACTCCCAGCGTGTTCGCCCTAAACGCCTCGGCAGTATCTAAACCTGCTCCTGGTGATATCGCAGTAACCTGAGTAATCACGCACTAATCAGGCTGCCACTGCATTCGCTCATGTGTTAATTACTATTTTTGCATTTTGCCGGAGGGGGGAGCGGTGTGGGTGATTGTGCCTTATCACCTATCTCCAAGGATAAAAGACTAGCCAATTACTTTGTTTGGATGCTAATCATTGAATTTCATTAGTAGCCGCTCTCAGCCCTCCTCACCCAGTAAATGAATGAATATGCCATAATTTCAATTATTGGAATTATGAAAATTGCGTTTAAAAAAGACGGCGCGGGTATCATCAGCGTTCCACTGTGACATAATGCCAGTTTAATTTGTATAATAGTTTTAATTGTCAGTGTCCCCGTCGCGCTTTAATCATTTAATTGTATTGTCTTTTGGAGGCAGCAAACACCTTCGTACGCCGAGACGCGGAGAAACGCGACGCACAATCAGAGAAAGACGAGACGGAAGCGAGGGAAAAGAGAACTAAGTTTAACAATGGAGGAGTTTGGGCGGAAAAAGGGAATTTAGAGATTTAGAGTAGAGTAGAGGCCGAAATACAATTAAAACAGTTATATTTAGATTTACTTTTTACTTGTTATTGAGTATATTGTAATGCTAACTGTACACTTAGTAAACCTTTATGAGTGGTCTGTTTCCCTGGAGAGCGAGGGCACAAGAAACTAAATTGAGTCTAATAAAAATTATGGAAACCCTGGTGCAGTCTGGTTTTCCAAGGCTTTTATACATTTACGATGCTAAGAGGAGTTACTTGGGATCAGGAGGTAGCTTAGCCCTGGTTTTGTCCTGGTTCAGACCTGGTTTTGTCCTGGTTCATTCCTGGTTCAGTCCCGGTTCGGTTCTGGTTCAGTCCGGGTTCGGTTGTGGTTCAGTCCCGGTTCAGCCCTGGTTCAGTCCCGGTTCGGTTCTGGTTCAGTCCGGGTTCGGTTCTGGTTCAGTCCCGGTTCAGCCCTGGTTCAGTCCCGGTTCGGTCCTGGTTCAGTCCCAGTTCGGTTCTGGTTCAGTCCTGGTTTAGTCCCGGTTCGGTTCTGGTTCAGTCCTGGTTTATCCCCGGTTCAGTTCTGGTTCAGTCCTGGTTTAGTCCCTGTTCGCTTCTGGTTCAGTCCTGGTTCAGTCCCGGTTCGGTTCTGGTTCAGTCCTAGTTTTGAGGTAGTTTCTGAGCTACAGGTTGGAGACGCCATAAAATAGCACCACTTTTCAACAATTACACCATAATTTGCCTTAAAGTAGAACTAAGTAACATTTTTGCCCCATTAATCAGTTTGTGAGTCCGTGTGGTGGTTGTAAATGTATTTTCGTGTTTGAAGCCCCCGCCGTCGCCCCCTGCTGTCTCTGCGCAGAAGACAACTCTCCTGAGAAACCATGGCTCTCTTTTTTTATATTTGGTGACATTAAATGTTTTTGTATGTGATTAAATGTCCTTCAATAAAAAGGAAGAGGGAAAAGATGACAAAAAGGAAAAAAAGAGCTTATGTCATAATTTTCCAAGGAGTGTACGTTCACAAGAGACCTGCAGGGGGAGCTCTGTCGCTGAAGTTACAGAGTTCTGCTTTAAAGTCTATTTGACAGGTTCTCACGATTATATTCTAATTATGACGTAGTTTAGTGGGAGGGCACCTGTGGTAAACATTTATCATAGTTTTACATTTGTGAAGCTGTGGTTAATTTTGAAAAATAAAAGTTGAAAATGACAGGAAGCAGAGCTGAGTTCTTGAACGGAATCCCTCTGTGATGTCATCAAAAAGCAACGTACCGTTGAAAACACAGGGAGAATTTACAGATGCACATTTTTCGGACAGTTTAAACATCATTCAACAAAATAAAGGTGTTATCGGGCATTATTATTTGTCAAATCATAACTATTTGTCATTTAAATGGCTTCTGGCCCTTGTTTTCAAAATGGTTGCTAGGTAACAGTTGTAGAATTAATAACACAGTCCAAAAAATATATGTCAAAAAGTAAATAAAAGAGCCGTGAAACAACCTGACAAGCTGCTGGATCCCTTCTGGTAAATATATAAATCCCACTGTGTTTAATAAAATCTCCATTGGTTTAAAGTCTATATGACAAGTACTTATGATATTCTAATTATAACTTAAATAAACTTAAATATTTCTCATAGTTTTGCATTTGTGAAGTTGCAATTTATGAAGAAATTTGTAAATAATACAGAGACAATTTACAGACAAATGTCACATTTTTCTTTTTTTTAAACCATCACTCAACAAAATAAAGGTGTTATAATTTTTTTTTGTCAAATCAAAACTTTTGTGCACTTTATGTGGATTTTGGCCCTTGTTTACAGTCTGGTTGCTAGGTAACAGTTGTGGAATTACCTGTGTCATATTTGCTGCTCATGTTCAACCAGGAAGTAACATTAGAAACATTATGAAAACAGTCAAACCATGGACAAATTGGCAAAATATTTAGTAAAATCTTAAATATAATCATGTTCAGTACATTTTAGTCAAATGTGTCGTCTAACCTGTCGTATGGACTTTAACGTTAGAACATTCTGATGATGCGTGACTATTGGCCTGTCACGATAAATACCATATTGACAATAAATGATAGATGGAACAATATTTTTGGGGCTCAATATCTATCGTGTGTTCCTTTTCTGCACTGATTGGGAGCTTTTTCCTTCCTTTTTTGTCTTGTATGAACATTTGAGCTTTTGAGGGTTGAATAATTAACAAATATGACTCATTAATGGTTCTAACGTAACCGCTTTAGCATTTAATTCTGTTATTTTATGTCGCAGATCGTGTTTTTTAAGGATGTGTTCATTTAGAAAGGGGTTTATCATGGATTTAGGTGGCTTAAAGTAGTTTAAATATTATCGTTTATTGCTTTATTTTCATTTGCAACATATCACCCTTCAAACGTTGTCATTGTAATAGAACTAGAATGTGATTAGACAAAAGCTCTGTTGTTTTTATCATTTTAATACAGATTTTAATGTTTATTTTAAGACGAGAGATGGACAAATTATGAAATAGAGACCAAATTAAACCAATTGTAAGCCACTGACCTGGAAGTAAAAGTCACTAACACATTTACAACTAACTCCAATAGAGCATTTCCCTGTTAGTTCTGTCTAAAATGGGTTTAATTGAGCAGAATGTAAACCACAACATCCACCGTCAAACTAATGTCATATTGTTTGTCGTTTTCGCCAGCTGTCGATCTGCCCTCGCTCCCGAAAAAAAAAAAAAAACCCAAACAACTCCAATTCAGCGTGGCTAATGAGAGGGGTCAGAGGTCACGGACACTGACGAGGCGTTGAGGCGAGGAGTGACTGCCCATAATCAGCCCGAGCGGAGAGGAAACGCCGCGGAAGAGCCAGGTTTGGGCGATTTACGTCCATTCAGCGCATTATTGGCGTGTTCATTAGCGCTGACTGTCGCAGGGAAAGAAAGGGTTAACGAGGAGAAGGTAAACATGACTGCGGTGGACACGCCCCCCACTAATTAGCTAAATTAAGAAATCAGCTGGGAAATGGAACGGGAATAGACGAAAGAGGTCGATTCCCTCAGATCAATAAAGTGTGGTTTCAGGATGATGAGAAATTACGGTTGCTATAGAGATTAGCAATTGAAAACAACATTTGTGAATGGGAAAAATCCTCAAATGTTGCATGTTTAGTTTCTCGCGTTCATCAGAGGTGTCACATGATCGTGTTGTGATACGTCTTCAGATTCAAAGTTATTTTCGGGACGGTCCGAGAGCGTCTCCACTGTCGCTGACCAACTGTACCACGAGGTTTGAAGGGGGCAGTGAGGGGCACTAGCTTCCAGAGCGGGCCGACCTGCCTTAGACCCCCGGAAAGCTTTAGTGTGACATGACGGACAAAGAGAGAAGAAGAGAAAAGGCAGACTCAGGTGAGAACGAAACAGCTAAAGCAGATAAAAACAAAAAGATAATCATTCCTCATCAAACGCTGACTTGATCTTGTGATGCTTTATTTGTCGAGACGTCAGAGTTAGCAAAACAAAGCTAGCACACATCAGCTTTCCTGTCCTCAGCACTCACATTAGGACCCAAAATATTATATTTCCAGTGCATAATGCATATAACATTATCCAACATGAGGCAACATGAGAGGTGCAGAGAAATGAAATAAATACAGAAGCAGGCAATAACTGAAGCGTGAACCTGTCTGGACCAGGGCCAGTCATCTGAAGCAGCATCTGAAACAGTAGCACTCACAGAAGGAGTAGGAGAAAGGGACAACTTGTGAACAGCAACGAACAGACGACAAGTGAGCTAAATATTGAATATTGCTGACAGGGAAAGTAGGCGGAGCCAGAGGACAGTGCTCAAGCTACAATACTTCATTCAGCGTCCTGACTGGCCCGGTCATCGTCAGACAGAAGGGAAGCTTACGCCCCCTAGTGTCCACTTCTCGTGTGTGGACCTCACCTGTGGGTCTTGGTGTCTTCTTTGATCCAGCTGCTGTTTGTTTCAGCATGAATGACCCTGGCAATATTCCAGTCCATGATTTTGTGTTTTCTGTCTCTTGCAGTGTGTGATTCGAGCGGATTTTCTTGCTCTGCTTGTTGCATGCCCTTATTTTTATTTTATTTTTTTTACATTTCCATATTATTATTCATTGTTTTCTGCTAGCTTTCTCATTTTGATGAAACCCTTGGATATTTCTGTCCAAAATAAGACAGAAATATCTTTCTGCCACATCCAAATTAAAGTTGAAGTCTTCCAAACGGGTCCATTTTCAAATAACATAATTCCAACCATCGAAATAGAAATTAAACAAGAGGAGAGCTATATAAACTATGATGATATTGCAATTGTTGTTTTGGAGTTATGTAAAATTAGAATATCGCTAAATAAAAAGTGTAATCTCCCAGACAAGGGTATTAAGTGATATTTCTGGATTTTTGGGATAAATGTTATGGTCCATTCACATATATATATATTTTTTGTGGTAAATTTATCCCTGTTGTGGTGGTGATTTGGAGGAGATGGCTGATGAAGATGTTACATACATATTAACCGTACTATTAACCTAAAACACGTGTATTTTTCCTCATCAGACAGTGGTTTCCAGGTGTAGGAGAAGGATGTGGGAGTCGTTGGGAGAAAAAGCTTGTAACCAGGGTGTTACATGGCACAAACCCACCAAGACTTCACCGTTCACCAGCACCTCTTGCCTTTTCTTCCTCGTATTTTCCTTGTGTTTGCGGCGCTCCCTCGGCGGTGACAGCCCGGCCTCTCGTGCCTCTCGTGCCTCTCTGCTCTGCTCCTTTTTCCTCGGCTCCTGTTGCTTTTGCCTGGTGCAGGAGTGAGTGGCGTCGTGAAGGATCTCTCTAGACTCCTCCAGATCTCGAGAGCGCGGAGGGTCAAGTGCGGCCCATGCAGAACACGTCGCCAAGCCTGTTAAGCTCCGCCATCTTTGCTCCTGCGCACAGGCAAACTGCTGGTATGCTGCAGAAGAGAAGAGAGGAGGTGGAATGACTTGGGGTTTTTCAGCTGCTTTGTAGATTTATGAGTCAGTGAACGTGGGCAGCTGCCTTTACTCTGATATATTAAAGTTTTTTTTATATTTTAAGCTCAGTAACAGCTCTTCCCACTCCCAAGTTCATAAGTGCCAAAAGCTCAAACTGTGATGAGACCTGAATGTTGCGTGTGCCCTGTTAAAAGATGCTCTGAGGGTTGCCAGATTTTTAGCGAGCAACATGTGACCAAGCCTTGGAAAAAAGCCAAAACAAATGACTTCAACTTCAACTACAGGGTATATGCTGGATCTTAAAAATCTTAAAAGTTCATTAAGAAAGTATTAAAAAGTCTTCATAAGTCTGCTGTGTGTAGATTGAGTGCTAATGAGATGTGCATATTTTGAATAGCGTAGTTTACAATAATAATAACTTTAAAGCTGAATTCAGTAGCTTCAGTGACAGAGCGCCCCCTGCAGGTCTCTTGTGAACATACACTCCCAGTAAAATGACAAAAAAAGCTTTTTTTCTTCCTCATTCTCTCCTTCCTTTTTATTAAAATAAAGAAGTACAATCACATACAAAAACATTTCATGTCACCAAATATAAAAAAGAGAGCCAGTGTTTCTCAGGAGAGTTCTCTTTGGGTCGGCATCAGGAAAGTTTCATCTGGTTTTCCTCTCAGAGACAGAAGGGGGCGATGGCGGGGGCTTCAAACGCCCCAAAAATACATTTACAAGCACCACAAAGACCACAAAGACATTTAATAAGGTAAAAATGTTACCTAGTTCTACTTTAAAGCATTACCAACATGTGTTTCAGTCAGTTATTGTGAAACTGCAAAAATGTGTATCTAGCCTTGTTTAAAATGTCTTTAATTCTGAGTTTTAATCTGGATTTGAGGATCGGTTATAAGATCATTTATCTTAAAGTTAAAAAAAAGAAACAAAATTGCCAGGGGGTAGGAACATTTTCTTACCCCATTGGCATTTAAATGGGCTTGAAGCAACATCTGAATCATTTTGAAACAAGCGAACTAATCTAAGTCCTTCAGCTAAATCGATCCTAAGTGGACAAAACATCTGAAATTAACATTAATATCCTGAAATCAAGAACATTTAACTCATATTGAAATGTATTTTTTGCTGTGCAGAACTGAAAAAGACTAAAAATGACCAGTTTTATTTTATGTTTAAGTGACTCGCATGAACAAACCCCAAAAATGCAACCTGAACCCTCTCTGCAAACTTTGGACTTTCCCAAAAAAGTAGCCCAAAGTGGCTAATAAAGAAACTGACTTTGTAACTATGGCAACAGGCTATGTACCTTTTCAGGTTCAGGTTTCAGGTTCTACACGGTGTACTCCCAAAACATTTTCCTCATCGTTTAAACGCTTGCCCCCTGCAGTGAGTTATAAACCCTAGAGCTCCTGCAGTTGTCGCCACGCTATCCCAGCATGCACCACCAAACTACACTGAAGCTAATGCCCAGGGCCACAACTAACACATTTTGTCTGAGTTTCAGAGATTGTGGATTCTTTTTGCACCAGGATGTACCGAAGAAAGCCAGAATAACAGAAGAAACTGACGTTAGTGAGTCAAACTTCACTTTATTTCAGCTACAAATGATGTTTTGTGTTCATTTGAGCCACGTGAGGGTCGCTGATGTGTGATATGTTTCGTTTTTAAAGGACGCATATTTTGAGCTTTTAATCGTGTTCTAACGATGTTCCGTCATCAAAAACACACCTGGAGTCGCATTCAGTTGCATTCACGCTGTTTTGAGGAATGTTGGCTATAAAATCCTCCCCCTCAGATCATCAAACACACTTCCTGCTGAACTTCCTGGTTCTGGGACGTATTTTCAGACTTCATACGTCACTTATCTGAGAATCTTCTGCTGTTTTAAGTCCTTAAATCTTGCTCTGAGCATTTCTGCCTCTAAACACCTTCACTGCTGCTGCTCACCTGCACCGTAATGTTTGTTGACGGCTAACTTCACTAAACTGTGTGAGTGCTAAGGCGCCATCTAGAGGCTGGATGTACGTGTCTTTTCACAAAGGCTGATAAAATCTGTCATTTAGTGCAGAATAAACTTTTTTTTATTTCAAAACATAAGATGGCAAGGTAAGGTGCTCAAGAGCATGTTTAAAGGCTAATAACAGTATGAAAAATGCGTAATATTTTCCTTTAAGGCATGTTGTTATTTACAGCTTTATTCAAGATTCAAAATAAACTCCAAAAGCTAAATTTCAGGCTTGTTTTCAGGCTTCATCACCGCTGGATCTTCCCTGCCATAATGGTGCCCTCAACCACTTTAATCACACGCTGCAGGAGCTTTATGTTCTTGTTTTACTGCAGCCTCATTTGAACATTTTTAGATCAGATTAAATCCAGTGAATCTTTAGGGGGCACTGGCCATTTTAGGCTGCTTCTCTGTTTGTAGTCTAATGTAGTCTAATGTGCTTTACGGAGACATGGATGCACCAGGACATTACCGCTGACAGCGCTTCCATCACGGGCTTCCACACAGTGCGCGCCGACAGGGACCACGCCAGCACCGGTAAGCGCAAAGGGGGCGGACTTGCCGTGTTTGTGAATGAACGCTGGTGTAACCCTGGTCACATCACGGTCAAAGAGCGCATCTGCAATCAGGACGTGGAACTGTGTGCTGTTGGGTTACGTCCATATTATTTGCCCAGGGAGTTTTCCCACGTTATCTTCGTGGCTGTTTATGTGCCCCGTCTGCCAACCCCCACTGCGCCTGTGACACTATTCACTCTGCAATAGCCCGGATTCAGACCGCTCACCCCAACGCTTTCATCGCCGTTTCCGGTGATTTCAACCACGTGAGCTTGGACAAGACTCTCTCCACTTTCAGACAGTTTGTGGATTGTCCCACCAGAGAGGGAAGAACAACAGACCTGCTTTATGCAAATGTTCGGGATGCATACAGCTCAGCCCCCCTTCCCCCACTGGGAAGGTCTGATCACAACCTGGTTCATCTCACCACCTCCTATGTGCCTCTAGTGAAACGTCAGCCCCCGAGTACGAGGACAGTGAGAAGATGGACTGACGGAACACTGGAGACACTACAGGACTGCTTTGAGTTGACAGACTGGCAGGCACTCACTGAGCCCCACGGAGAGGACATCGATGGGCTTACTGAGTGCATCACTAGCTACATCAACTTCTGTGAGGACAACGTCGTCCCAGCCAGGACCGTGAGCTGTTACTCGAACAACAAGCCATGGATTACCAAGGACATTAAAATCACTCTCAACAAGAAGAAGAAGGCGTTCAGTGCGGGCAACAAGGAGGAGGTGCGAGCTACGCAGAGGGACCTGAGAGTGCAAATGAAGAGGGCCAGGAAGAAGCACGGGAGGAAGCTGGAGTGGAAGCTCCAGCAGAACAACATCAGGGAAGTCTGGAGTGGCATGAGGACCATCACTGGATACAAGCCAACCAGTGGTGGAGGCATCGAGGGCAGTGTGGACAAGGCCAATGTGTTTAACAGGTTCTTCAACCGTTATGACACTGCAGTCTCTGACCTCCTCCCAGAAGTCTCTACTGCAGAGCGGCAGCCAGCAGCCACTCCTCTCTCCCTCCCTCCCCCCACCCCTCTGCAAGACGGCCCCGCTCACACCTCGTCCTCATACCCTCAGTCTGACTGCACTCTCCTGGAGATCACCGGCACCCCTCCCCCTCCTGACACCTCCACTCTGACTTTCACTGCTGACCAGGTGAGGGGACAGTTGCAGAGACTCCGTGCTGGAAAAGCTGCAGGCCCTGATGGCGTGAGCCCCAGAGTCCTGAAAGCTTGTGCCCCCCAGCTCAGTGCAGTTCTGCAACAGATCTTCAACCTGAGCCTGAGTCTTCAGAGAGTCCCCCTGGTGTGGAAGACATCGTGCCTCGTTCCTGTCCCAAAGACGCCGCGTCCCAGCGACCCCAAGGACTACAGGCCTGTGGCACTGACCTCCCACGTCATGAAGACTCTGGAACGACTCGTCCTGGAGCAGCTGCGACCCATGGTGCAGCATCTACAGGACCCTCTCCAGTTTGCCTACCAGCACCACCTCGGAGTGGACGACGCCATCATCTACTTGCTCCACAGAGTCTACGCCCACCTGGACAAGCCGGCTACCACTGTGAGAATCATGTTCTTTGACTTCTCCAGTGCGTTCGACACCATCAGGCCGGCTCTGCTGGCTGAGAAGCTGACAGCGATGCAAGTAGATGCCCCTCTGGTGTCCTGGATTGTGGATTACCTCACTGGCAGACCACAGTATGTGCGGCTGCAGAGCTGTGTGTCTGACAGTGTCATCAGCAACACCGGGGCGCCGCAAGGGACCGTCCTCTCTCCTTTCCTCTTCACCCTCTACACCACAGACTTCAACCACTGCACAGAGTCCTGCCACCTTCAGAAGTTCTCTGACGACTCTGCAGTGGTTGGATGCATCAGCGGTGGTGATGAGAGGGAGTACAGGACTGTGGTGGACAACTTTGTCACCTGAGCGAGAACAACCACCTTCAGCTCAACGTGACGAAGACCAAAGAACTGGTGGTGGATCTGAGGAGGATCAAAGCTGCTGTGACCCCCATCTCCATCCAGGGGTCAGTGTGGACATTGTGGAGGAGTACAAGTACTTGGGGGTGTATTTGGACAATAAACTGGACTGGGGCAAGAACGTAGACACTGTCTACAAGAAGGGCCAGAGCCGTCTCTACTTTCTGAGGCGGCTGAGTTCCATAGACATCTGCAGGACGATGCTCAGGATGTTCTACGAGTCTATGGTGGCAAGTGCCATCACGTATGCTGTGGCCTGCTGGGGCAGCAGTCTGCGGCGTGAGGGACACTAATAGACTCAACAAGATCATCAAGAAGGCCGGACATGTTGTGGGGGAGGAGCTGGACTCTCTGACTGTTGTGTCGGAGAGGAGGATGTTGTCCAAAATCAGGACTATTCTGGACTTTCCCTCCCACCCGCTCCACAAAGTGCTGGTCAAGAGCTCATTTAGCAACAGACTGTTACTGCCACGATGCTCCACCGAGAGACACAGGAAATCATTCCTGCCTGTCGCCATCAAACTACTGAACTCTGTGTTGTAAATCCGCTTGTGAAGTCATTGTGCAATATTAAGTCCACTGTGCAATATTAAGTCCACTTATATACACAAACTGTACATGATCATGTGAATATGTAAATAGACAAGGATAGTAGAGTTAATCTTATTGTAAAATTGTTCATATCGGGGGTTTAGTTGAGTATTGTTCATATCGGGGGTTTAGTTGATTAATAAAGACACTTATAAGTTAAGTTAAATGGGGTAGACATTATATAGAGCTATTGTATTTTATTTTTATTTTCTATATATCTTATATTGTTTTAATACTTACTGTCTCTACTGGTCGGTTGCACATGTAACGAAAAGAATTTCCCCTTGGGGATAAATAAAAGTAATTCTGATCTGATCTGATCTGATCTGATCTGTTTGTTGGAAATATCAGCACATTTTTAAGGTTTTGTCTTTCTAACTCCTCACTGTTAAAACATAGATTTACTGAAATATAAGTACTCATTGCATAAATATGATGAAGACACAACACATCTCCAGACTGTAACAGCCGGACTTAGTTTGGAAGTCAAATGTCTTTATAAGCTTCATATATCTTTGCAGGTTGACATAGTTATAATCTATATTTTCACCAACTACTTTTCACTTTTGATTGAGTTTTTTGGGTCATGTGCACTTGAGTAACACTGAAACATAAACAGAGCAAAGGGCCACAGATGTAGTTTTTAAAATCAACACTAGAGAGATACGTTTAATGCCATAGTCTGAAACATCAAAGCAAAGCTATAACATCTTCACTATACGGCTGGGCGACATGGTCAAAGATTATTATCCCGATTTTTTCTTGGGGTCAGATCATGATTTGGATTTTATCACGATTTGTGTTCACTTTGCATTTTTCTATTGCTTTTAATAGAGCTGTTTGATTTAGGTTTTAATAATGGAATTCTGTTCAAATTCACATTTCAAACACTATTTTGTTGCTTCTAGTCGCCTTTTTGTCATGTTCAGTTGTGTTTGTCATATTTAAATGCGTCTTTTTCACTTTTAGTCACATTTTGGTGCGTTGAGTCTCGTTTGTTGTTTGTAGACACATTTTTGTCGCTTCTGTCACTTTTGGTCACACTTTTGTTGCTTGTTTCAGAACACATTTGTACAAATCCAAACTACAGTGTCGGCAGTTTTTATTCAAGTCACAGCAAGACGTTTTGTTGTTTGTGGAAGAAATTATTGCACTTCAAAATTGCAGCCTTTGACATTTGTTGATTGCATCCATTAAAATTGCGATTTTGGGTCGATTTGGTTTAATCGTGCAGCCCCGGCCTTTAAGAGGTAAATAAAGTCATCTTTAAATATAGCTTCATCTGGGTAAATTTTGTAAAATTATCACATTTTTAAAACTCGAAAATCCTGGTTTAGACCCAATTTAGGTTTAGATAGACGCTTTTACTTTTAACTTTGTTACATGCAAAAAAATCCCACTAGTTCTGTGTTTTATGTTTCAAAACAGTAAAAATCAGGTACATTCTGTTTGTCTTTATGTGTTTTGTGATTTTAATGCAGTTTTTCCTGTTATGTAAAGCACTTTGAATTGCCTTGTGTGCGACTTATACTCTACAAATAAGCTTGTCTTGCCTAAAGTCAGTACATTTTATCCTGCAAACAAAACATCTGCCAGAGAAGTTGACTAAAGTGCAGTTTTATGAATTTTATGAAGAATTATGCCTGAAATAAATCCATTAGAAAGTAATTAAGTAATAGTGAAGTGAGTCCAAACTGTAGAATAGATATCAACATCTAAAAAAATAAGATCAAACAGACGCCACATTGCGACAACTTAATTCGTTCAACGCAGCGCTGGATTGTGCGATGGAACAACACGCAAAGGTCACTTCTCCACAATAAATTCAGCCTTCAAAAACGAGAAAACAACTCTTTAATCGCGTCCAGAGCAAGGTCGCCTCTCGTGTACAATACAGAAGGCATCCAACAAACTATAAGTAAACATTTATCCTTTTCCGAGACCTGTGCGCTTGTTCAAAGAGCTTAAGAAGGACGCACGAGAGAAAAGCACGTTTCCAGAGAGATATTGATAATAAATCGAAGGAAAACGCATTGACCCGCTCTTGCTTTAGAAGTTTGAAGCATCTTGACACAATAGGTCCATATCTGAATGCGTTTATCTGTGTTTATTGAGCGGCTGGAGAGGAAAGACCGTGACATTTTGGTGAGCGCGGCCTTTTACGCAG